>JAAKBD010000189.1:0-600000 GCA_012656105.1 Phytophthora syringae | reverse complement strand
TTATCTCTTATTCCATTTCTGGACCCGGCAGTGTATGGACGAAGTACACTGGAGAACTCCTCCTTTATTGCAAGCAGCGTCAACCCGGATCCCCATGTCCATGGACGCGGTTTTGTGGCTAGACTTAGCGGATCGACGGCCGAATTCCTCAGCATGTGGATTACGATGATGGCAGGGAAGCAGGTATTCCGTTACGAAGACCATCAGCTTCAGCTGCATTTGAACCCCGTGCTCCCGGCTTGGTTGTTCGATGAGAACCATGAGGTATCTTTTACTCTCCTCGGTTCCGTCAAGATTACGTATCGTAGTAAGCGCACCGCCAATACGTATGGACAAGATGGGGTTCGTATCCAGCGTTTGACCCTGACGACAGTGGATGGAGATCAGGTTGAGGTAGATGGGCCGATTCTTTCAGGGAAATGGGCACATGAGGTTCGTAACGGGAATATCCAATCGATTCAAGCTGATATGGGGTAAAATAGTATCCCCAAACCAACAGACCGCCAGGCAGCAGCCGGGCGGTCTGTTAGTTTTCCTGAAGCTGCCCTTTATTCCTCGGGCGGCTTTTTATGTTTGGTTGTTAAGATGGAGCTAAACGAAATGCCTATGGCAACACCAATCGCTATCCCGATGGCGATGTTATTCATGGCGACGCCAATCGCAATGCCGACGCCAATTCCTATACTTACGCCTAATGCCGTATTGTTCTTTTTCTTTTCCATATTGCTGTCACCTCCGTCTTCATGATGCTGCTATACCGTTACTTCGCCGGGTCTCCAATCATCCTTGTCCTTGTGCTGGAGGATGTTGATCACAGCCATAGAAATACGGCTGCTTCGTATTCTTTCACTTGCAAGTCCTCTTGCTGCAACCCATAATAGGTATATCGATTTGCATACATAAATGAAACATCATCTTAGAGGGTTAGGAGGGGCTGCATGCAGTGGATTGCAATGCTGACGATGCTGATTGATCATGTGGGGCTCGTGTTTTTCCAGGCCAGGAGATTTGGAGAATTATCGGCCGCATTGCTTTTCCGATTTATGTATACGCTCTGGTTCAAGGACATCATTATACTTCTTCCAGGCCCAAGTATATCATGCGGCTGGCTATCATTGCAGCGATTTCCCAAATCCCGTATCAGCTTGCTCTGGATCCCAGGGGACTGAATGTGGTCGTAACGCTGGTTGCCGGAGCATTGGTGCTGTATGTGCTGGAACGCTCGGAGTCTTTGTTGCTATCAACGATGCTGGTCGTTGCCGCCTGCGCCTTGATGAGTGAATTTCCGTTTGATTACGGGGCTTACGGTTTGCTGCTGATCTTGATTTTCCGTTATGCGCAAGCCAGCTGGCTTGTTTTTCTTCATATTTTATTAAACGTGATGTTCTGGTTTCTTAATAACTGGGAACTTCAGATGTGGAGTGTGATTCCGACGGCGATGATAGCTTATGGTCCGCATCTATGGAAAAACTTGAGTCCATCCGGGTAAGCCAGTGGGTATGGCGTTCATTTTATCCTCTGCATTTACTTGCGATTGCATTATTAAGGGTATTTATATAGAGAGGTCCTGATTAGGTCATACCTAATGAATGGAATCCTTTACAAGGAGAGACATACATGTTGAATATAGCAATTGCTGCATGCGTCCTTTTGTTTGCTGCAGCGGGTTACATTGCGTTCATGAATTCCAGAATAATTGCGGATAAAAACGGGAAGCATACATTCCTCCGCCCCCTTCGGAATATACCGTTTATATGACACCTCAATTCTCCGAGGAGGACAAAAGATCACTTGCTCCCATCGGCGTGATGGAATTCCGTGATGCGCAAGGGATGATGAAGGTTTATCTGTGCCGGGTTAAAAATGAGAAGGATGACTTGCAGCTGGAGCAGGCGGTAACGTGTTTCTTCATCACCTGACCAAGGCCAGAGATAAGCGCACTCATGTTTTACCGTACAGTGGAGGAAGCGCTGCAGGGACCGGAGGAGAAAAGCTTGACGGATCGAATCTCTGCGGTCGCGAAAAAAGGCGAGAACAGAATAGGCTTTCCGGGTCAATCCACCTACTTGCGGGGTAATAAAGAATTAAAAGACCGAAAGGAGATTTTCCGAAATGAAAACATTTAAAATCGGAAGGACATCGGTCTCCGTCTTTATAGGCGATATTACGACATGGACGGGCGACATTATCGTCAACGCTGCCAATTCGGGACTGCTGGGCGGAAAAGGTGTGGATGGCGCAATTCATAGCGCCGGAGGACCGGAGATTATGGAGCAGTGTATGGAAATTCGCAAACAGCAAGGCGGATGCCCGCCAGGCAACGCTGTTATTACGGGAGCGGGCAATTTGCCTGCCCAGCACATCATTCACACCGTTGGCCCGATATGGGAGGGTGGTGGACGGCGTGAGGAGCATACTCTGGCCGAATGCTACCGCAATAGCTTACTGCTTGCAATAGAGGTCGGTGCGAGAAGCATTGCCTTTCCTAATATAAGCACAGGTATCTATGGGTACCCTAAAGCTCCTGCTTGTGATGTTGCGTTAAAGGCGGTTACCAAACTGCTGGAGGAGGATCTTCCGGATAACCGTCTGGAGCGGATAGACTTCATTTGTTTTTCTCCCGAGAATGAAGAGCTCTATGCTCATTGGCTTGAGCAATTCATCCAGGAGAAGGAGGCGCAAATATAAAAGCAGGGGCGCAAATTGCGCCCCTGCCGTTTGTTTGGATGTCCTTACATATGATAAGAGCCGTTTGGCTCAAACAATACCCATTCCAGCATGGTGATCATATCGTCAAGACGAGTTTCCTGATGGAGAAGGGAACTGCGCTGAGGACTGTTCTCTTCAAGAGACGTTAGTCGGGTCTGCAGCATTTTCTTTTGCATTGTAAGTTCATTGATCTTGGATTTGATTTGATTTTCTGTTCGCATGGTATAAATCCTTTCGTTTGGTATGAAATCCACCACTTTACCCAATATTATAGCATTTGATGCTGCTCATGACGAAGGAGCGGGGCCGATATGACAAATGAAAAGAATATGAAGAAAATCGCGGCAGAGCATGCAGCGAAGTATGTGCAGGATGGAATGAGGATAGGCCTCGGTACAGGGTCTACTGCTTATTACGCCATTTTAAAAATTGGAGAGATGGTCAGAGGAGGACTTAACATTCAGGCAGTGGCTACCTCTGAAGCATCCGAGAGGCTTGCTGTTGAACAGGGGATATCCCTGACACCCGTACAACATATGGATCGTCTGGATTTGACCATTGACGGAGCGGATGAACTGGATGATCGTCTGCGGTTAATTAAGGGCGGAGGCGGAGCGCTTCTTCGGGAGAAGATTACCGCCTATCAAAGTGACCTACTCGTGATTGTCGCCGATGAGGTCAAGCAAGTAACTCAGCTAGGAGCTTTTCCACTGCCTGTTGAAATTGTACCGTTTGCTTATGAGTGGACGGTTCAGTCACTGGCCCGGCTTGGGTGTTCGGTGCAGATACGCCGCAACCTGTCCGAAGGGTTTTATGTCACGGATAATGGGAACTATATTGCGGATTGCAAATTCCAGCTCATTACCCACCCCGAGGAATTGAGTATGCGCCTTGGCTCCATTCCGGGCGTAGTGGAACACGGGCTGTTTATCGGTATGGCGGATCAAGCAATTATTGGCTGTCAGGATGGAACCGTTCGGATATTGCATTCCGGCAGCTCTGAGGCTAAGAATATATTTGACAGTTGATCCGGCGTTCATTAACCTTAATTACATGATATCTTTCGGAGGGTGAAGTATGTCGGATATTCAAGAACAAGAGGACTACCCATTATATTTGCTGGTGGTGCTGGCTAGAGCTTATAACGCAGTCATGACGCATTCGAATCGGAGCATCAACAGTCACGGACTGAATTCCACGGAATTTGGTGTGCTGGATGTGTTATACCACAAGGGGCCGCAGCCGCTGCAGAAAATCGGTGAGAAGGTACTAATTTCCAGCGGTAACATTACATACGTGGTGGACAAGCTCCAGAAGAAAAACCTGCTCGTCCGCCGGGCTTCCGCTGAGGATCGCCGCGTTATTTACGCTGAGTTAACCGCGGAGGGGAAAGAATTCTTTGAAACCATCTTCCCGGTTCATCAGGAGCTGATGGTGAAGGTGCTCAGTGGTTTGTCGGAAGACGAGAGAGCGCAGGCGGCCGTTTTGCTGCGGAAGCTGGGTATCAGTGCTGAGAAGATGTTATAGTCCTAGTTAAAACAGATTGGAGATTAGTATGCTTAAAGATATAACTACGCAGGCTATGCAGCAAGAAGTGAAGGAATTGCTGGAATACTCGGTCTTTCCGGATCCAGAGGCGGTGGAACGCGCGGCCTCATCTTATCAGACCTATGAAAGCTATTCGGATATGAAGAAGACGGGCTTCTAGTGGGAGTCATCGGTTTTGACGTTGAGCAGGACGAGCTTACGATAAGACATATCGCGGTTCTTCCCGAGAATCGGGGTAAGGGGTACGGACGGGGCATGATTCTGGAACTGCTGCTTGAGCTTCAGCCCAAACCGGATCGTGTCATTGCGGAGACGGACGAAGAGACCGTGGACTTTTACCGCAATATCGGATTTGAGGTTTACAGCCAAGGGAGAAATATCCGGGTGTAGAGAGATTCCGTTGCATTTATGAGGTCGAGGAATCAGAAGAATAAGCTGTTTTTGACATAGAAAGCATGTTCATCGTTGTGAAGTGGAATTAAAATTGCCATTCGAGACAATATACCGTTTCCCGTTCAAGGCATGATTCATATAATGTCGTAACGAGCGGGCAGGGGGTGAACATGTTGGTGTACCATTATACCGCTGTCGGCGATTCCTTGACCTTCGGGTTTGGGGCCATGCCAGGCAGCGGTTTTGTTCCGTTATACCGCCGGATGGCGGAGGAGAAGCTTCGCCAGTTCGTAGCCCACGAAAATCTGGGAGTCAACGGATTAACCTCGGATGAGTTATACGATCGGGTGGTTCAGTCTCCGGCTTATCGTTATCATCTGCAGCAGGCCCAGATTATAACGATATCCATCGGGGGCAATGATCTGATACGTGCCGTGAAGTCCACCGGGGGCGTCCGAGCCGGGAAGTGCTGGATGCTGCATTGTATCGCTGTCAGAATCATGTAGCAAACATCGTCGGACATATCCGGAAAATAAAGTCACCTGTTAGCAAGCCGTATTATATTCGTGCTATCGGTTTGTATAATCCTTATCCGGTCTGGACAGAAGCTACGGAATACGTAGTTCGGTTCAATCGGCATTTGTTGGGGTTAAGTGATGGCTATTTTCGTATTGCTGATGTGTACTCGCAATTCTCAGGCAGAGAGAAGGAACTGCTGTCGGTGGATGGCATTCATCCAAACAGCCGAGGGTACCGAGTCATTGCAGAACAGCTAAACCTACTTGGGTACAAGCCTCTGGGTTGAAAAATGTTTCATCAGACAAAAGGGCGTCCATTGGTCATTTGACCAGTGAGGACGCCTTTGTTGTATGTTCTACAATAATTTCCGAAAAACTCCGTACAGCCCATTTGCGTTCCTGCCGTTTTTATATTTAGGCAGTGATCGATAAACGTCCAGCGATTCCTGATAAGATTTCTTGGCATCCTCGGTCCTTCCGAGCGATTGATACATATAACCAAGTAAATAGTAGGCCTCGCTTGAGGAGGAGTGAATGGAGTGGAACTGCTCCAAATATTGCAACGCTTTCTCGCGGTCAGTATCTCGGAACGTATCAGCGAGGCGCAGATAAGGCTTACCATATTTGACCCTTGGGTTGATCTCCAGTGCATGAAGAATATCAGCCTCGCCTTGAGCGATGCTGTTATGTAAGCGAGCGCTGCCCAGATCGTCCCAGAACTCGGCGGAATCCTCCGAGCTTGATTGAATGGATTCGAGAAGCTGCAATGCTTCCCCATGCTTGCGCCGCTCCAGAAGCAACCTGGCAAGCTCATGCCGGGATGAGACATCGCTTGGGCTGACTGTAATCTGTCTGCGCAGCTTGGAGATATTTCTTGCACGTTTGATCGGCTTCGTAAAGCTTGGGAATATACCGACAAAACGGCGATCCAGCACATAGACAATGAGAAGCAGAACCAGGATGGCTGTAAACGGATTGCCGAAAATGTAAAACAGAAATCCAAACAGTATTAATTTAATCAAACAGATCCCTCGATTTCTATAGAATGTATAGCACAAATTATACCATATCATGAATTTTTTAGGATGAAATGTCTTCGGTTCTATAGACCTTGATGGCATGCGCATGTCGGAATAGGTCATAGGTATTGAAAGACGGTCGAAGATAACCGATATAGTGTAGTAAAGAGGTGATAATCATGGCGAAAAAGGGACAGATATTCCATCATTACAGTTTCGAAACGAAGAAGAAGGCAGTCGCCATGCGGCTGGAAGGAATGACTAAGAAAGAAGTAGCATCCGCCTTGCAAATATCAGATATCGGACGGCTGAAAGTATGGATGCGTAAATACCGTGAATTTGGCGAGGAAGGTTTGGTCGATCGTCGCAGACGAAATTCAACTCCAGACCATGACAATGAGCGGGATGAACAAGAGCAGCTTGCACAGGTTTAAGAAGTTAACAGTTACATGAAGGCGTGATGAACGACGGATCGTTTCATTACGCCTTTTTGATATGGGATCAAGGAGAAGGAATGGCGTTCAACAAACCCCTCTCCAGACACATCTGGGCCAAATCACTATTCTTATTTCGAACAGGCGACAGCCTAGTCCACTTATAAGCCACTGACATAACATGTGGTATGTTCAAAAAGGAGGGATTCATGTGAGCGGAGTAGTAGAAGGTTATGGCGGTTATGGATATGGTTCTTCTGTTGGTGCTATTTTGGTGTTATTCATCTTGTTGGTGATCATTACTCGCGCATTTATCTAATCCATCTTTTGAATGAACAATTCAAATGAATCAATAGGTGAATACCAATCAGGCAGCATGAGCAGTCACAACGACAGACCGTTCCAAGGGAAGGACCGACTCCTTTGGACGGTCCTGTTTTTTTGGAGAGAACTGTCTGTGAAAAATAAAGTTATTCATCGCGGATTCAATATTAAATTGAGGATTTGTCGAAAATTGTCTGTTTATTAGTAATGTTTGTCCTATATAATTTTAGTATATTACCGATAGGACGGTGTCACGTGGATATTGTATTATACATTGGTTTGGGGATTTTAGATGCATTGGCAATGCTGCTGCTGATCATGAAATTATTTAAACTTCCGATTTGGACGTACCGCTACAAAATAGGTGGATTTGTTCTTTTATTGCCGTTTTCTCTTACATAATAAGGATTGTTTTGGAAGTCCCGCAAATCGATTTGCCCTTGCAGTATATTTTGTTCGCGTTGTTTTTACGGTTGGCCGTGAAAATAAAATTGCATCTGGCAGCGTTCATGTGCGGAGCGGGAATCACAGCCTATGCCGTGCTGCAAATGGTACTCTATTTTATTTTTCAATACACGGGTATTATGTCGGTCACAGTTGTACAGCAATCTATGGGCTGGCTGGTCTATTTGCTGCAAGCGACCTCCATTCTGTCCGCGTATTTAATCTCATATGGCCTATATCGTTTTAATCTCGGGTTTTCCTTCATCCCCAGCCCTCCTCATGATTTCTATTCCAAGGAGGACTACCTCTCTGACCATAACTATGTTTTGGTGATCGGCAATGTGATTTCTGTTATTACGATTTGTTTGACGTTAGTGTTATTGTATCGTGCAAATCCACTTGGATTATTGGTGTTGGCCATTATGAATTATGCGATGCTCTATTACTTCTCTAAACGGAGGGAGGATCATGATTCTCGAAAGCCTGTCGAAATGCCTGGCAACCCAAATAAAGGAGGCTGACCCGGAAGGACCCGGTTCCATTGAGGTGCTGACCTATGGGATTGGATTGAAATTGAACCTGTTCACCTGTCTGGTGTTGACAGCGCTGTTCGGAACCATACTGGATACGTTGGCAGGTTCTTTTTCGCATTGTTTTCCTTTATGGCTCTTCGAAGGTTTTCGGGAGGAGTTCATCTGCCCATTACACTATGTTCGATCGTCACAGCAATGGCGGCATCGATTATTCCCTTGATCACCATGTCGCCATCGGCAATCCTGTGTGTGACAACGATCAGTTTTGTGCTGATGCTGATTTATGCCCCGCAATATTATGAAGCCGTTCGTCGTAGTTGTGGGAACCATGGTACAAGTGGATTGCCGCCTGCATCGTAGGCAGCAATTTTGTTTTAGTATCCAATATTTTGGCATTGGCGTTTTGCTTGCAGGCTGTATTAATCGTGCCCCTATGGAAAGGACGAGAGGAGGTGAATTGGAATTGAAGCCATCAATAGCACGTATACTTGCCAAACTTATAACGTCGTCTGCACTAAAATCCGCCACGCAGCCCAAGAGCATTGTCGGCACGTTGCCGCTTCCTGATGAACTGAAGAACAACCAGAAATAAGCAATTATAACTATTCTTACTGGATGGAGTCGACACATGATGGTGCGGTTCATAACATAATGGATATCTGTATACAATAACGCCTCCAAGAAAACTACTTGGAGGCGTTAATCATTACATCATAATCAATATTACTTTTCCGTTCACAAAAGATACGATATCGAAATTGGAGTACCCCCAGGTTTCAATGGTTTTTCCACCACCAGTGGTAATGTCCTTGGCTGCCGGATTCCCCCATGAAAGCTGTACCTGCTCTTTGGTCATGCCGAGGATACTTGGCCTGCTTTAATCTGTTTCCACACCGATGCGGACCATTTATATTTTTGATAGGGATCGTAATTTAATAATGAAGAACGATCTGCAAACAGCTGCATTACTTCGGATGACCGCATGGGATAGCTTTTCACTGTTTTTCCTGATGTTGATGTGAAGATAACGTTGAATTCACCTTTGTCGTCCGGCAAAATATCGCTTACCTTTAATTTGGAGAAGCGTTCCAAGCCTTCAAAATCGTTCACCCAATACGTTCGGCCGATAAATTTAACCAAGCTGCCCTGCATCGCTTTTTGATCAATCCAGCCGTTTCGCTGGAGACAACGGTCAGGGTTGCATCTCCGAAGGAGATATCCGCTTGTTTCCACTTGGCATCCCAGCTGATTTTGGCTCCCAGCGCATCGGAGAACACAGCAGCCGGAATCAGTAACTCGCCTTTATCCGTAAGTGGGGCTGCCTTCAGACGTATAGGATTATCATTCAGGATGGCTTGGCTGCTGCCAGCTTTGAACGAGAGCACGTTCTCGCCAAACTTCGCTTCGATGCCTCCGTTTTTAGCCGAATACGTGCCGCCGAGTGCCTGAATGATGGTTTTCGCTGGAACCATGACATTCCCATTGACCTGTTTGGCATATTTCAAATTGCTGCGAAGACTGGACGATACCGTTACCGACTTAGACAGGCCGCCAGAGGTTACCGTAATCTGTGTCTTGCCAACGCCCGCAGGTTTTAGCGTGCCGTTCTTTTGCATGTTCATTAAATATGGCTTCTCGATGTCGATCCGGGCATCTTTAACAGGTACCTTGATCTTGGCCCCATTGGTGTAGGTTTCCTGGATACTCATTTCCAGTGTGTCCCCTACAAAAGGCTTGGCATCGGAAATCGAGATCGATAAGCTCTTAACGACAGGCACATCAACAGGCTTGTTCTGTCCACCCTTATGATGTATCCAGCTTCCATCCGCACGCTGTGCATAGAACCCCTCCGACAGATCCGTTGCATTCCCATCTATGGATGTCCTAATGATCCCGCTAAGTCCGGAGACCTGCTCTTTGAGCTTCCAGCGGTCTTTATACACACCCGTTGTCCAAACGGTTCCATCCTTCAGTGTCACAATCAGAAGATCCGTTGGCTCATTCGAGACATACACGATATGAACTGCATTCTGGGCCACGGTAACCGGTATGATGCGCCCGTTATCATCGAAGTTGGACGTCTCGTACACAACGACATCACCGTTGTCATGCAGGAGGGCAACGCGCCCGCTATGAACCGTCATGGATTTAACCGTGACCGGGCTTTCCACGATGCCCAGCTTTTTGAATTGACCTCTTTGTAATTATCCTCCAACAGCAGCTCTCCGTTCGAGGACAATGCGGCAAATTCCTGATCCGCATTGGCGATCAGCATAATGCCACTGAGGTTCTTTGCTTTTTCATTGCCGAACCATACCGTCCCGTCTGACTTCAGCCAGTAGGAACCCGCGATCTGCTTCACACCGCTTGTTCCCGGAACGACCTGGGGACCCTTGCCGATGTCCCATTCCGCTAATCGGCCATCCTTCGTCATGCCGATGCCCCTATACTCATAACCACTGATGGCAGCGACTGTACCGGGTGTCCGGATAGCATGGCGCCCGTCAATCAAAGACCACATCGAGCCATCACTCATCAGATAAGTGTTCCTTCCCGCAATGTCTTTGATCTGGAGCTCGGACTCCTCCGCAAAAGCAATGCCTTGCGTTGTCCCAGCAAACCCAAGCCCTGCCAGCATGCTGAACAAGACGAGAATATACAACATTCTTTTCACTTACATGACCTCTCCTCTGTACAAACAGGAATATTTTTCAAACAGCTTAATTGATTTCGACAAAATAGCTGTTATTCCTGCATGAGCGAATGGCTTGATAGCATAAAAGAGAATCAAAAAAACGCTCCCCGAATATGAGGAGCGCTTAACTTATTTATAAGCAGATGAGGTTACGCCACCTTATGTGCCACCCTAAATAAAAGAACAAAAGCCCCGTAATCCATGCTGCCATTACAGGGCTTTTGTTCGGGAGCCTCCGGAGAGACTCCTCATGGGAGAGGAGAAACCGGACGAAGAGCTTATGGGGAAACGTAAGTCTTCTCCGCGGTTGTCTACGACATTCATTGATGTCGATATTTCAAGGATGCCCGGCTGCTGCCTAAATATACCTTACTTAGAAAAAACTTGGGAGCCATGAGGTTTCATTTTTCATATATGGGATGATTGTGTTACGATAATCACTGTCCATGGCGTTGTCATGGCATTAAATTTTTGGATAATGAAACGGGTGAATGAAGCAGTGAGAGTAGTATCCGGAAGTGCTAAAGGTACCGCTCAAAAGTGTGCCAGGTACAAGCACCCGTCCGACGACGGATAAAGTGAAAGAATCCATATTCAGTATGATCGGCCCTTACTTTGAGGGGGAACCGCGCTTGACCTGTTTGCAGGTACGGGAGGCCTTGGTATTGAGGCGTTAAGCCGGGGAATTGATCGTGCTGTTTTTATTGATGTGGAGCCGAAAAGTATCAGTACGATCAAGGATAATTTGAAGGCTGCCCGGCTTGAGGAAAGAGCCGAGATATACCGCAACGATGCGGCAAGAGCACTTAAAGCACTCGAGAAGCGCAGCTTCAAATTCGATCTGGTCTTTTGGACCCGCCATACAGATTCAAGAACGGTGATGAGCTGATGGTGGATATGGCCGAGCGAAGTTTGCTGCAAGACCTGGCTGTGGTGGTATTGGAATACGAATCGAGTTACAATTATCCTGAGAAATTTGGTGATTTTTGTTGTCTCCGGACCGTGAAGTATGGAGAGACCGCCATATCGATATACCGTTATGAAATTGCGCAAGATCAAGCGGGCAAGCTTGACGAGGAGGAATTACAGGATGACAAATGAGAATACTAGTACATATCGCGTTGCCGTATACCCGGGCAGCTTTGATCCGGTCACAATGGGTCACATGGACATCATTACACGTGCTTCGAAGCAGTTTGATCTGCTGATCGTAGGCGTGTTGAATAATTTAAGCAAAAATCCGCTGTTTACGGTGGAGGAGCGGACGGAACTGTTGAGACAGGCCACAAAACACCTGCCTAATGTCGAAATCGACAGCTTCCGCGACCTTCTGGCGAACTATATCCGCCAGAAGAATGCCCAAGTCATCGTACGTGGCATTCGCACGGTCACCGATTTTGAATATGAACTTCAGCTGGCTTCCACCAATCACAAGCTGAACCCGGATGCGGAGACCATCTTTATGATGACCCATCCGAAATATTCGTTCTTAAGCTCAAGTCTTGTTAAAGAGATTGCCCACTTTAATGGAGATACTACGGATCTGGTGAGCCGCGAGGTTGATGCAGCCCTACGCCGCAAATTCAGCGGCGATAACGCTCAATAAAGCGGGAGCACAACCCGAAAACAGCTATCAACAACAAACAAATCACGGCCTGGAACTGCAAAAATGAAGGAAAACCGCTCCAAAAATTAAAAAGCTGTTCTGTGGCTGCATGCTCTAGAGGCTCCGTTCGGAATGGTACAATGCCTGCCGAAAGAGCACTGGCGGGTTTCCATAATGCGATTGTAATCAGAAAAGCGAACACGGAATGCAGGGCGCGCTTCATCATAAAGAAACGCCAGGAGAGACCTATTTCCCGCATCAGGGACAGGCTTTGCAGCTGGGCGCTTATCCCGCTCCATGCCAGTGCGGCGGACAGAACGGCCAGCTGCAGGGTTCCTGTTGAGAATGCTGAGGTGCTGATAGACTGGGCTGCGAGATGGATTTCCAGTAATCCTGATGTGAAATATGACGGAAGCTGCGGCAGCAGATGGCTGCTCAATACTCTTATAATGACGGCGAAGAACAATATAAAGCCGCCTGTCATCATTAAGGTCTGGACCGAACGGGTAACGGAATCGCCCAGCAATTTGCCGAAGCCCCGGCCATCCCGTTGATGAGCATCCAGCGCTGCGGCGGAGGCGCGTTTCAGGATGGGGTGTTTGGCTAAGTCGTTCATGTCTGTATGGTTCAGGGGCAGTGCAGCGATCTGCCTGTTTGCTGTATGGGAATTTTTACTGAATAGACCAAATGTCCAAGCGGCAAGCAGTCCGGAAATCCAGTGAACGATCAGCAGCAGGTAGCCTGCTTCAGGTTTATGCAGCAGCCCGGTTCCGATGACAACGAGAATGGTCATCGGATTGCAGAAATGGGATATAGCGGCGAGCTTGCTTAAGCATCGCTGGCATGGAGCTCGCCCTGTTTGTACATACCGGAGGCAGCCTGTGCTCCTGCCGGGAACCCGGCTGTCATTCCTGTTATGAGAACCCAGCCGCCAGTACCGGGAAGTTTGAATATTTTCCTCATCAGAGGGTCTAGGAGAACGCCAACTCCATGGGCCCAGCCATAGGCAATGAGTATTTCCACCAAGACGAGAAAAGGAAGCAAGGCGGGGAATACGATGTTCCACCATAGCTTGAGTGCTTGCAGGGTGGCTTGGAAGGCAGGCTCGGGTGCGCTGACGACAGCCAGTACAAGCAGGAATGCAGCGGCCCCCAGGAGGATGGTGTTCCACAGCCCGTTTGATGACTTGACGGCGTTGCCTTTATTCATAAGGAATCTCCTTTCTGCGTAAACATGGCTAGTACAACTTTATGCAAGGGAGACAACCGTCAGACCAAACTTGGTGGAAGGCTGGACATATAAGGCGGAGGGAAGGGAAATACATGAAGAAGTCCGTAAAACCGAATGGCTTAAAAATCGCGCTGTATTTATTGTTGGTCGGGGTTATGCTGTACGTTGTCGTTTATATGCCAACCCCTTATCTCGTATACCAGCCGGGAAGCGCTGAGGAGGTTCGCCCGATGATTAGCGTAGAGAAGGGCGATCCGGCGGAAGAGGGAACATTTATGATGACAACCGTGTCGGCAAGTTATGCGAATATTGCGCTGTTAATGCTGTCTGCGTTTAATCCCAATGCAGAGGTTGTAAAGAAGGCGGAAAAGATGGGCGAGCAGAGCAAGGATGAATATGCAGCCACACAGGTGTATTACATGAATTCCTCCCAGTCTGCCGCAATGGAAGCTGCCTACCAGGAAGCCGAGGTGGATTACAGTATTGAGCCTGCCTATGTATTTGTCATGTCGATCTCTGAGAATTCAGCCAATGCCGAGCATTTCCGGCCAGGGGACAAACTGATTAAGGTGGATGGGCAGCCGCGGAGGATAATGAGAAAATTGCCAGCCTGTTAAGTGGAAAAAGCATAGGTGATGTGGTGTCCGTAGAGCTTGACCGCAAAGGGAAAACCGTTAAGGAACAGGTGAAGCTGGTTAGCATCAAGGACGATAAGACAGGCGCGGAGCGTCCAGGTCTGGGCGTTATGATCGCCACGATGCAGAAGGTGGGAGCTGATCCGGACCACACGATCCACTTCGCGGATACGAATATCGGGGGCCGTCGGCCGGGCTTATTTTTACCCTGGAGATTTACAATCAGCTCACCGCTGGAGATTTAAGTAAAGGTTACCGGATAGCTGGAACTGGCACCATTGATAAATCAGGTGCTGTAGGCCCCATCGGGGAGTGAAGCACAAGATTGTTGCTGCGGACCGGAAGGAAGCCGATATCTTTTTGTGCCACAAAAAATTATGACGAGGCCAAGAAGCGGGCGGACCGAATCAACACGGATATGAAGCTTGTGGTTGAGGATCTGCAGGATGCCGTGGATTACCTAGAGGAGCTGCCGCCTAAGGGGTGAGCGGCGGCAGCAGGTAGTCGCTGTAGAAATGGCGGATATCCGGCACGGGGTGACCGTTCGCGTAAACGGCGGCAGCCATCAGGTCCCGTTCCAGTTGAGGATGCTGAAGTAGCGTGGGCTTTTGGATCACGGGAAGCGTAGCGCTCTTCTTCATCCGTTTCAGCAGCCCGCGTCCGGTCTCGTTGAATCCGAGTACCCGAATATACCCGGGACCTTTGGCGAGCTCTTCAGGGCTCATAGAGCCCTTGTCATGGTTCAGCATGATGTGCAGCAGCATGCGCTGAAGCTTGGTACGCGTATAACGTTTGGTCTTCAGCGCTCCAAGGAGTCCTTCAACCGTCGGGTTCTCCAACTGTGAGAGCATGCGCTGTACGCGATGCTCCAGACCCTCGGTGACTTCGAGGTAGTCTTCAAGCTGGGCGGGTGTGTGCGTGAGCAAGGTTTGAAACAAGGGCTGGCGAAATCGTTCCCAATGGATCGGAGCTTGTCCGGCCTGGATTTCCCGGTTCATGATCTCCAGAGTGAACTCCGGTATGTAAGGTCTGGCAGCATTCAATCCTTCCGAAAGGATGATATTCCGGATAGCGGTTGCGCTGGCAATGGAAGATGATCCTGGGAGCGGATCGTGATATTGTGCCTGTTCTCTTGGAATGGTATAAGGTGTAATACGGCTGTTTAGTAGGTTGAGTGCGATCAGATAGTGCAGCCCAAGTGAATTGTTCGGCTGTGTCAGCAGTTCCTGCAATGGGTTAACAGCGGGTCCGGATTGGCTGAACACGGCCGCAGCTGCAGCACCATAAGCGGACGGGAAGTTCATTCCTTCCCGGAGATGCTGTTCAATTTTCGACCGGAATTCGCCGGGTTCGTTCGCAAGTAAACGGGAGAGCGGCAGAATCTGCTCCAGCGAGCCGCTCTCCGAACCGAAGGATAAACAGTCGACGACCCCGGTAGCCTCCAGAATGGATACCGCACCGTACGCGAACCATTCCGCTGGCTGAACGGCATAGGTGACCGGGAGCTCGATACATAGGTCAACTCCCATGGCGAGCGCCATTTCTGCACGGGCGCGCTTGCCTGCAATTGCGGGCTCGCCTCGCTGCAGGAAAGGGCCGCTCATGACTGCAACCACGGCGTCTGCGCGTTACTTCCTTGGATTTATGATAATGCAGGACATGACCATGATGTAAGGGGTTATATTCAACCACAATACCAACCGTTTTCATTTGCTTTTCAACTCCTTGATAAGAATATATCATAATTACATGACGTTCCTGTAACAATAAACGTGTCGCCCTAGCGGGTGATGTTCTTGGGGTAACATGAGAAATATCAGGAAACAATAATGGTTCTTCAAGGTTATCCTGTTGACAAAACTCTTGCGGAATCGGTATAATAATCTTTGTTTGTTTGGAGTGATGGATATGCTAATTCAATTTCGTAAATTGACAACCAGCGATCAACCGTTACAGTTCCATCAAACCGTGGATGTAAGCAACGCCGTTAAGGGCCGAAAAGATATTGTTGCTGTTCAACCACTAGACGTGGATTTGAAAGCAACACCTTCGATTTCCGGTACGGTTGATGTTCGTGGAAGTCTGCAGGGCGAGCTGGAGATGCATTGCTCCCGCTGCCTGAAGCCGATAAACGAACATGTGCACATCCCTTTTCATGAAGTATTCCAGTAGGTGGAAGATCCTGAAACCCTTCAGGATGAGAATGATGATACTACATACGTACAAGGTGAGAGTGTGGATCTCACTCCCTATGTAGAAGAAACATTTTTGCTCCACCTGCCGCTAGCTCCGGTTTGTAGTGCCGACTGCAAGGGACTTTGCCCGAACTGTGGCAAGGACTTGAATGAAGACACATGCAGCTGCGATACGGAAGTGATCGATCCAAGGCTGGCCGGACTCAAGGACTTCTTTAAATGATGATGGATATGGCACCCGTGTTCAGCGGGTTGAACTGATAAGGAGGTGGGAACATGGCAGTACCTCAACGTAGAACGTCCAAAACACGTCGTGACAAGCGTCGTACTCATTTTAAGCTGGCTGTGCCAGGCATGGTGAAATGCGAGCAATGTGGAGAATTGAAACTTGCTCATCGCGTATGTAAAGTATGCGGAACGTATAAGGCAAGAGAGATCATCAAACAATAGTTTTTAAATAAGTAGTACTTCATCTTTGGTGAGGTGCTATTTTTTTGTCCGAAGTCCCCCTTTCTTTTTAACGTGACTTGATTTATACTTTACATTAGTACCAGGTTCTAATATTTACGACTAATTTACATATATGATTGAAGTATGGCGGCTTTAATAGCGGCAGAAGGAGTTGTTTCGTCATCGATCGTTTATCCAAGAAAGACCGTCACCAGCGGCTGATTCAGCTGATCGACGAGAATCCCTTTGTTACAGACCGCGAGTTGACTCGCCAGCTTAAAGTTAGCATTCAGACGATTCGCCTTGACCGCATGGAACTGGGCATACCGGAGCTTCGTGAGCGGATGAAGCAAATGGCGGAGCATTCCTATGACCAGGTTCGTTCCCTGTCGCTTGAAGAAGTGATCGGGGACGTTGTCGACTTGCAATTGGACAAGAGCGGAATATCGATATTTGAAATTCGTGAGGACCACGTATTTAGCAAAACGCGGATTGCCCGTGGACATTACGTGTTCGCACAAGCCAATTCACTTGCAATTGCCGTTATCAATGACGAAATCGCATTGACCTCTTCAGCGGATATACGCTTCCTGAGACAAGTGCGCCTCGGGGAGAAATGCATTGCCAAAGCCTACGTTAGGTCCATTGCTTACCAGAAGGGAAAGGCCAAGGTGGAAGTGTTTACTTATGTCGCTGATGAAATGGTGTTTCAGGGGAATTTCGTAATTTACCGATCTACAGGAGAATGACATAAGTAAGGGAGGAACTTTGGCCATGAGAATTGTGGTTGATGCGATGGGCGGTGACAACGCCCCCAAGAGCAATGTTGAGGGCGCGCTGATTGCCGCACAGGAATGGAAGGATACAGAGATCATCCTCGTTGGGGATGAGGCGCAGATGGGAGCTTTCCTTAAAGACAAGCCAGCTAATCTGAAGGTTGTTCATGCAAGCGAGGTCATTGAAGCGGAGGATGAGTATGAAGGCCGTCCGCCGGAAGAAAGATGCTTCGATGGTTGTGGCGGGGCGAATGATTCGTGAAGGCGAAGCGGATGCCATGATCTCGGCAGGCAACACAGGAGCCCTGATGACAACCGGGCTCCTCGTTGTGGGGAGGATGAAAGGCATAGAACGCCCTGCGCTTGCGCCTATGATTCCTACGCTTGACGGCAAAGGGATGCTTGCCCTGGATCTGGGTGCAAATATGGACTCGAAGCCGGAGCATTTGCAGCAGTATGCCTTAATGGGCAGTCTGTATCGCGAGAAGGTGCATGGTATCGCCAAACCGCGGGTCGGGCTGTTAAATGTCGGCACCGAGCCGGGCAAAGGCAATGAATTGACCAAGCATGCATATCCATTACTGGAGGAGCTGCCGATTCATTTTGTTGGCAATGTGGAGTCGCGTGATGTGATGAATGGGGTTTGCGATGTGCTTGTGTGTGATGGATTTTCAGGCAACATTCTATTGAAATCGATTGAAGGAACAGTGGTGCCCTTTTTCACTGTTGAAAGAACAGTTCAGCAAGTCGCTTAAGACCAAGATGGCTGCTGCCTTGATGATGCCGGAATTACGCAGCCTGAAGTCCACGCTGGATTATAAGGAGCATGGCGGAGCGCCTCTCCTCGGTCTCAGCGGCTTGGTTGTTAAGAGCCATGGTTCATCGGATGCGAATGCCATCAAGAATGGGATTCGCCAGGCGCGGACGGCGCTTCAGAATCGGTTGGTAGAGAGTATTTCGAATGAAATCAGCGGGAAGTGAGTGAGGACATGAACAATTTGCGTCCGGTCGGTATTATTGGAACAGGCAAATATGTGCCCGAGAAGATACTGTCGAATCGTGATTTGGAGAAAATGGTAGATACTAGCGATGAATGGATTGTCTCGATGACGGGCATCCGTGAGCGGCATATTGCCGCACCGAATGAAGCGACCTCGGATTTGGCTTATCATGCAGCGGTAAATGCGCTCAAATCCGCTGGAATGCAGGCTGAGGATCTGGAATTGATCATTGTGGCAACCATTACGCCGGATATGTTCTTTCCGTCCACAGCATGTCTGCTTCAGGATCGATTGGGAGCCAAGAAAGCGGCGGCATTTGACCTGTCGGCAGCTTGCTCGGGGTTTGTATATGGCCTTGCTACAGCCACGAATTTTGTGAAGACGGGCATGTACAACAATGCTCTTGTTATCGGTGTGGACTGCTTGTCCCGCATCACGGACTATACCGACCGGAACACATGCGTCCTGTTTGGTGACGGTGCCGGAGCTGCGATTGTCGGTGAAGTGCCGGAGGGCAGGGATTCCAAGCGTTCGATCTGGGCGCGGAAGGCGCGGGCGGAGCCCACTTGTATATCGAGGCAGGCGGTTCCAGATTGCTTCTGCCGAAACGATCAATACGAATAAACATTATATTTATATGAATGGCCGCGAAGTGTTTAAATTTGCGGTACGGGTTATGGGTTCTGCGACGGAAGCCGTGTTGTCCAAAGCAGGTATCGACAAAAAGGATATTGATTTATTTGTCCCTCATCAAGCGAACATCCGGATTATCAAGTCGGCTATGGAGCGTCTGGAGCTTCCGGAGGAGAAGGTTGTTATCAATGTTGATAAATACGCCAACACATCGGCTGCTTCCGTGCCGTTAGCTCTTGTCGAGGCGCAGGAGTCCGGCCGCTTGAAAGAAGGGGACAAGGTATTAATGGTTGGTTTTGGCGGTGGCTTAACCTGGGGATCCTCGGTACTCATCTGGTAACAGCATTTATTTAGATCCTTTTGATAGAGATAGAAGGGAGCCAACGATTTTGGGTAAAACAGCATTTATATTTCCTGGTCAGGGCGCTCAGTCCGTCGGAATGGGTAAGGATGCATATGACGCGCTTCCCTCCGTGCAGGATATGTTTCAAACAGCGGATGATAAACTTGGATTCTCGCTGAGCTCCATTATTTTTAATGGTCCTGATGCAGAACTTAAACAAACAGTAAATACGCAGCCTGCTCTGTTGGCAACAAGCCTGGCCTATCTGGAAGCCATTCGCGGTAAGGGAATCGAGCCGGATTACGTTGCAGGCCATTCCCTGGGCGAGTACAGTGCGCTTGTATGCGCAGGCGTGCTGTCGTTTGAAGGAGCGGTATCCATCGTAAGAGCCCGCGGGGAATACATGGAAGCTGCGGTTCCAGGAGGCCAGGGAGCTATGGCTGCTGTGCTTGGTGCAGACCGGGACGCTTTGACCACGCTGTGCAGTGGCATTACAGCAGAGGGGCACGTCGTGGAGTTAGCCAACATGAACTGTCCGGGTCAGATTGTCATTTCGGGCTCAGCCCAGGGCGTTGCAGCTGCTGCAGAAAGAGTTAAGGAAGCGGGCGGCAAGCGTGCAATACCGCTGGAAGTCAGCGGGCCTTTCCACTCTTCCTTGATGAAGGAAGCGGCAAACCTACTTGCAGATAAGCTGGAGCATGCCTCCTTCCATGCACCTTCCGTGCTTAGGTGGTTGCCAATGTAACGGCACGCCCGGTGGACGATGCCGCTGCAATCCGCGGTTTGCTGGTGGAACAGGTATATTCCCCTGTGCTGTGGCAAGACAGTGTGGAATGGATGATCAGTCAGGGTGTGGATACCTTTGTCGAGATTGGTCCTGGCAGCGTACTTAGCGGTTTAATTAAAAAGATTGACAAATCGGTTAAAGTCATTAACGTGAATAGCCTGGACAGCGTCAACAGCTTGGAGACTGTCGTATAAAATAACTGCTGATCCATGTCGGATCACTCTAGAAAGGAGGAACAGGTATGAGTGAAGCTCTAAAAGGACAGACTGCGCTTGTTACGGGTGCTTCCCGCGGCATTGGCCGGAGCATTGCTCTCGGACTTGCTGATCTGGGCGCTAACGTAGTGGTCAACTATGCAGGGAGCGAAGCTGCCGCAGCCGAGGTTGTGGAAGCAATTCGCGCAAAGGGCGTATCGGCAATCGCGATAAAATCCAATGTTGGACGAACCGAAGAAGCCGAAGCCATGGTAAAGCAGGTAATGGAGACTTTTGGTCGAATTGATATCCTGGTGAACAACGCAGGGATTACTAGAGATAATTTAATCATGCGTATGAAGGAAGAAGAGTTCGATCAGGTGATCGAAACGAATCTTAAAGGGGTATTCAACTGTCTTAAAGCGGTGACACGTCCTATGATGAAACAGCGTTATGGACGGATTATCAATATATCTTCTGTTGTCGGGGCCCTTGGCAATCCGGGGCAGGCCAACTATGTTGCGGCCAAAGCCGTGTTATCGGCCTGACCAAATCCGCCGCACGGGAGCTGGCTTCCCGCGGAATTACGGTAAACGCCGTGGCTCCCGGTTTTATCGATACCGATATGACCCGGGAACTTTCCGAGGACATGCGGGAAGGTCTGCTCGGCGGTATTCCGCTCGCCCGTCTCGGTCAGCCAGAGGAGATTGCCGGGGTGGTTGCCTTTCTAGCATCTTCCAGCGCATCCTATATGACTGGTCAGGTGCTGCATGTGGATGGCGGTATGTATATGTAGACGCCGCCGATGATCTGGCGCTGGCCGCTGGACATTAAATCGTTTTCAAATGCCTTCTATGGCAATTTGAAGTCATATCTCGTATAATTACCAAGAGGAGGTGAGCCGGATGTCCGATGTATTGGAACGCGTGAAACGCATCGTTATCGACCGCCTGGGTGTTGACGAAGCCGACGTAACATTAGAAGCATCTTTCAAAGACGACCTTGGAGCTGATTCTCTCGATGTAGTTGAATTGGTGATGGAGTTGGAAGATGAGTTTGATATGGAGATCTCTGATGAAGATGCGGAGAAAATTACGACCGTAGGTGAAGTTGTAAATTACATACAATCTCATACCTAAGTCATTACAGTTAAGTCCCGTTCTTTAGCAAGGCGGGACTTCTCCACATTCAATCCTAGCTTCAGTGGCAACAAGTGATAGATTATTACTGCCTTTGTTCAGCTTGAGCCGGAGGTTCGGACTTCATGGCTGGACGGGCAGTCCATATAGAGGTGAGTTTGTTTGAAACAAAGAGTCGTTGTAACAGGAATGGGAGTCATGACCTCGATCGGTCAAGATCTTGATACATTCTGGAATAGTTTAATGGAAGGCAGGTCTGGCGTATCCCGCATCGAAGCATTTGATGTCAGCGAATACACAACCCAGATCGCAGCTTCCATGAAAGAGTTTAACCCGGAAGATTATATGGATCGCAAGGAAGCGCGCAGAATGGACCGTTTCGTGCAGCTTGCTGTTGCAGTGGTTCGAAGGCACTTGAGGACAGCGGTCTTGAAATTGGAGTGAATGCCGACGCTGAACGGGTTGGCGTATCGATTGGATCGGGTATCGGCGGTTTGGGAACCTGGGAGGATCAACATAACATCCTGCTGGAGAAGGGCCCGAAACGTGTAAGCCCATTCTTTATTCCGATGATGATCGCGAATATGGCTTCCGGCCAAATGTCGATCAATCTCGGAGCCAAGGGTCCGAACACAACGCAAGTTACGGCTTGCGCTACCGGAACGCATTCCATTGGTGATTCATACCGTCTGATCCAGCGCGGTGATGCAGATGTGATGATCTGCGGCGGAGCGGAGGCAACGATTCGTCCGACAGGGATGGCTGGTTTCTGCGCTATGCGTGCGATGTCAACCCGCAATGACGATCCGGAGAAGGCCAGTAACCATTCGATACCTCGTGACGGTTTTGTCATGGGTGAAGGTGCGGGCGTGCTCGTGATCGAATCTTTAGAGCATGCAACAAAACGCGGAGCTAAAATCTATGCCGAGGTGATCGGTTATGGTTTAAGTGCCGATGCTCATCATATTACCGAGCCGGATCCGGACGGAGCAGCACGCTGCATGAAGATGGCCATTCGCGATGCGGGCATTGAGCCGGAGGAAGTGGATTACATTAATGCTCACGGAACTTCAACATAGGTCGGAGACCGTTCGGAGACGAAGGCGGTTAAAATGGCACTGGGTGACCATGCCTACAAAGTTGCCGTAAGCTCAACCAAGTCGATGACAGGTCACTTGCTTGGAGCAGCTGGCGGCGTTGAGGCCGTTATCTGCGGGCTGAGCCTGAAGAACCAAATTATTGCACCAACAATTAATCTGGAGGATCAGGATCCGGAATGTGATCTGGATTACGTTCCTAATCACCCGCGTAAAGCCGATTTGGATATCGTCATGTCCAATTCGTTCGGATTTGGCGGGCATAATGCTACGATTATCCTGAAAAAATACGCCGAGTAAGGGGACAGTGTGTTGAGTGGAGATCTGAAGCAGTTACAGCATAAACTTCAAATCCAGTTTCGCAATGCAATGCTGCTGAAGCAGGCCTTTACCCACGCATCTTATGTTAACGAACATCGCTTCAGTCAGAGCCAGGACAATGAGCGCCTTGAATTTCTAGGAGATGCCGTTCTGGAACTGACGGTCAGCGAATTCCTATACAACCTTTTTCCGGACCGTCCGGAAGGCGAATTAACCAAGCTGCGGGCCGCGATCGTATGCGAGCCTTCGTTGGTACAATTCGCTGTAGGTCTGGACTTTGGTCGTTACGTTCTGTTAGGCAAAGGAGAGGAAATGACGGGCGGTCGAACCCGCCCTGCTCTTCTTGCCGATGTATTTGAATCATTTGTGGGGGCGCTTTATCTGGATCAGGGATTGGAAGCGGTTCGCGGTTTTGAGCGACCATGTTTTTCCCTCGGTGACCGTCAATGGTCGTCCGCAGATGAGCGACTATAAGACCGAGCTTCAGGAACTGACCCAGCATCACGGCATGGGCGCACTGGAATATCGTATCGTAGAAGAGCGAGGACCTAAGCACATGAGCGGGAGTTTGTCTCGGAGGTATACATGGGAAGCGAATGTCTTGGACGCGGAAGCGGCAGATCCAAGAAAGAAGCCGAGCAGCAAGCAGCGGCAGTAGCCTTAAAGCAGCTGAAACGTGCGGATGCCTAAAGCTTCGCTGATGTGATGACAAACAAAGAGCAAAGAGCAGTCAAGCGGAACCGGATAGGATGACTGTTTTTGCTCTTTTCGTTGTCTGGCATTTGCCTTAGGGACAGCTGTTTATGACGTTAGTGGACCTCGTCCAAAGACGGCGGTGAAGCCGATTCTACTTGTGTTACAATAGCAGGAGAGGTGATAGGTCGAATATGTTTTTGAAACGGATCGAGTTAGCAGGATTTAAATCATTTGCCGACAAGACAGAGATGGAATTTGTCCGGGGAATTACAGCCGTTGTTGGTCCGAATGGCAGCGGCAAGAGCAACATTTCGGATGGGATCCGCTGGGTACTTGGTGAACAAAGCGCCAAATCGCTTCGCGGTGGCAAGATGGAAGACATTATTTTTGCCGGAAGCGACGCGCGTAAAGCGGTCAATTTCGGTGAGGTTTCCTTACGCTGGACAATGAGGATCATGTACTGCCGCTGGATTTTAATGAGGTGACCGTAACAAGACGGGTACACCGCAGCGGTGACAGTGAGTATTTCATCAACAGGCAGTCTTGTCGGCTGAAGGATATAACGGAGCTGTTCATGGATACCGGGATTGGTAAAGAAGCCTATTCTATCATTGGACAAGGGCGCATTGAGGAAATTCTGAGCACACGATCAGAAGATCGCCGGGGAATTTTGAGGAAGCATCCGGGATCGTTAAATATAAATCACGTAAAAGAGTCTGTGCGCAAGCTGGATGAAACGGAACAAAATTTGCTCCGTATTCACGATCTGGTTACAGAGCTTGAAGATCAGATCGGGCCGCTTAAAGAGCAGTCTGAGAAGGCGCTTCGTTATAAGGAACTCCGCGAGGAGCTGAAACACAAGGAAATTTCGCTGTATGTATATCAAATTGAGCAGATACATACCTCATGGAGTGAAGCCAATGTGAAGCTGGAGCAGCTGAAGGAAGAGCAGCTTGCCCTGTCTACTGTGGTGTCCGCCCATGATGCCAAGCTGGAGAGCGACAGATCGGCTCTTCCTACTGGAAGAGGAAGTGGAAGAGCTGCAGAGCCAGCTGCTTCAATTCAGCGAGCTGTTTGAGAAGAGCGAGGGCTACGGTGAGGTGCTTAAGGAGCGCCGCCGCAACCTGGAACGGACACGCGAGCAGCTGGAGGAGAGTCTGCACTCCGGCGATCATCGATTAGGTGAGCGCGTGGGCGAGCTGGCTAGAATGAAGAACAAGCTGCAGGAGCTGCAGCAGGAGTTAACTCATGTGCGGGATCAGCTGTCAGCGGAAGAAGCGAAGCTGGTTGGCGTAATGGAATCAGCCAGCAGCAGGAAGAGAGCTTGAAAGGGAACCTGCTGGAGCTGATGAACCAAATGGCTCAAGCGCGGAATGAAATCCGCTATGCGGACCAGCAGCAAGAAGCGCTGGATCGCCGGATGAACCGGGCACAAGAGGAGTCCGGCAAATGGGAAGCGCTGAAGGAAGATTTACTGAAGCGCAAAGAGAGCATTGATCGCAGCATCGAACGTTTCGGCAAAGAGATCGCGGATCTCCGCAGCGGTTATATCAGTGAGAGTGAGCGGTATCAATCCCTGCAGAAGCTGCAGGAGGAGACGCAGGGAGCGCTTCGGAAATGGGAGCAGAAGCGGGAAGCGCAAATTTCGCGCCGTGATACCATGAAGGAGCTTCAGGACGACTTCGACGGATTTATGCTGGGTGTTAAGGAAGTATTGAAGGCTTCTCGCAAATCCGTGCTTCAAGGTGTTCACGGCGCAGTAGCAGAGCTTATTCGCGTACCGGAAAAGCTGGAGCTTGCGATGGAGACAGCTCTCGGGGCATCTGTTCAGCATATCGTCATGGAGAACGAGTCCGTATCCAGGCAGGCGATTGCCTTCTTGAAGCAGCGTCAGTTAGGACGGGCGACATTTCTTCCTTTGGACGTCATTCGTCCGCGGAATGTATCCGCGTCGGATCGAACGCTGGCAGAAGGGAAGCCGGATTTGTGGGCTTCGGCTCCGAGCTGGTTCAATACGATTCAAGATACAGCAACATTGTCGGAAGTCTTCTTGGCAATGTTGTCATTGCGGAGACTTTGGAGCAGGCGAACAAGATTGCAGCCAGATTCTCCTATCGCTTCCGCGTGGTCACCCTCGAAGGGGACGTGGTTAATGCCAGCGGTTCCATGACAGGCGGCAGTCAGCATAAGAAAACGAACAGTCTGCTGGGCCGTAAGCGTCAGCTGGAACAGCTGGATCAGGAAATTTCGGAAACCGAGAAGCAGCTGGAGAAGCTCCAGCAGGGCATTGAAAGCGTCCGGAATCAAATGGTTGAATCTCAGGATAAACTGGACGAGCTTCGAAGAGCCGGGGACGACAAGCGTGTCGAGGAACAGCAGGCAGCTGGAGACCGTAAGCAGCTCGATCATGAGCTGCGCCACGTCCTTGAGCAAGCAGAGCTAGTAGGTGAGGAGAAGAGCAGCCACGAGAAGGAAGCAAAAGAAATTCAGGAAAACCGTGTTCGGGCACAGAAGTTATTGTCTGAGCTTGAAGACGAGGAGAAGTCGACACATCTAGCGATCCAGGCTGCTGAATTTGCCCGTAAAGCAAACGAATCGGCGAAGGAAGAACTTCAGAGTCAACTGACGAATCTTAAGGTTCGCGAAGGTAAACTGGATCAGGAAACCTTCTCGCTGGAGGAGCAGCTCAAACGCCTTCAATCGGATGTGGACAACCATGAGAAGGAACAGAAGCAGAACCGCACGATGCTAGCCTCCGTTCAAGCAGACCTCAATCAGAACCAAAGCGAGAGCGTGAAGCAGATCGAGGATCTGAATCAGTACAAGCTGAAGAAGGAAGAAGCTACGCAGCAGCTGGAATTCAAACGGGCAGCGCGCAGCGCATTAGGCCGGAAACTGGAGCTCGAAGAGAGTGAAACGAAGGAGCAGCGGACTCAGCTGCGGGCTGTGGACGATCAGCTTCGCCAGACCGAAATTGGAGTAAACCTACTCGATGTTGAGCTTGAGAATATATTGAAAAATTAAGCGAGGACTATGAGCTGAGTTACGAACTTGCCAAGCAGCGGTATCCGATTCCCGAAGACATTCCGGCAGCGCAGAATGAAGTTCGTGATCTGAAACGGTCTATAACTTCTCTTGGTGATGTGAATCTGGGGGCCATTGAAGAGTACCAGCGCGTCAATGAGAGGTATCTGTTTTTGAGCGAGCAGAAGGCGGATTTGGTCGAAGCGAAAACTACGCTGTATCAGGTGATTAAAGAAATGGACGATGAAATGTCCAAGCGCTTCAAGCTGACGTTTGATGCGATCCGGCGCGAGTTCGGTACGGTGTTTACGAAGCTGTTCGGAGGCGGACGGGCTGATCTGGTCCTGATTGATCCGGATCGATTGCTTGAGACAGGGATTGATATCGTTGCCCAGCCTCCCGGCAAGAAGCTGCAAAACCTGCAGCTGCTGTCCGGGGAGAGCGTGCATTAACCGCTATGGCGCTGCTGTTCGCCATTTTACAGGTGAAGCCGGTTCCGTTCTGTGTGCTTGATGAAGTCGAAGCGGCGCTTGATGAAGCGAACGTGGTACGCTTTGCCCAGTATTTGCGGGAGTTCTCCGAGCAAACACAGTTTATTGTGGTCACACACCGCAAGGGAACGATGGAAGAGGCGGATGTACTGTACGGCGTCACGATGGAAGAGGGCGGCGTGTCGAAGCTGGTGTCGGTTAGACTTGAGGATGAGGAAGCGGAGATCGCCTAATTTAACATAAACCATCACATGGAGGGAACGTATGAGCTTTTTTAAGAAGTTAAAAGAGAGCATTTCCAGCAAGACAGAAAACGTAACGAAACAGTTCAGGGACGGACTGGAGAAAACCCGGAAGGGCTTTATCGAGAAAGTGTCGGACCTGGTCATTCGCCGCAAAAGATCGATGAGGAGTTCTACGAGGAATTGGAAGAGATTCTGATTGGCGCTGATGTTGGCGTCAATACGGTCATGGACCTGATGGATGATCTTCGTGCCGAAGTGAAAAACGGCGGATCGAGGATGCTGCCGATTTGCAGCCGTATTGTCCGAGAAACTGATGGGTCTCCTTCGTGATGACAGCAGCAATGAACTGCGCGAGAATCCGGATGGAATTACGGTCATTCTCTTTGTTGGCGTAAACGGAGTTGGTAAGACAACTACAATTGGTAAGCTTGCGCACCGTTACAAGCAGGAGGGCAAAAGTTATGCTTGCAGCGGGCGATACGTTCCGCGCAGGTGCTATTGAACAGCTCGAGGTATGGGGCGAACGGGTTGGCGTGGAGGTCATTAAGCAGCAGCCGGGTTCTGATCCGGCAGCGGTCATGTTCGACGCGGTTCAAGCAGCCAAACAGCGGCAGGCAGATATTCTGATCTGTGATACCGCGGGGCGTCTTCAGAACAAAACGAATCTGATGGAAGAGCTGAATAAGATATTCCGTGTCATTCAACGCGAAATCCCAAGTGCGCCGCATGAGGTATTGATGGTACTCGATGCTACAACAGGTCAGAATGCGCTAAGTCAGGCCAAACTGTTCGGTGAGAAGAGCGGCGTGACCGGGCTTGTATTAACCAAGCTGGATGGTACGGCTAAAGGCGGAATTGTCATTGCGATTCGTCAAGAGTTGAATTTGCCAGTGAAGCTGGTAGGGCTTGGAGAGAAGATGGGGGATCTCCAGACTTTTGATTCGGAGCAATTTGTCCATGCCTTGTTTGCCGGATTGATTAAGGAAGAAGAGAATGAAGCAGAACAAGAAGATTAGACGCTTCTGAAGTTAAATCAAACACAAAAGGACCGAAAGTTGTACTTTCGGTCCTTTTTCATGTTCGATTCGAGTGATAACCGGATGTGATTAAGAAGAGACGATTCGAACGAATTCAATCGCACGAAGCGGGATGATAGCTGTATCGGTTGGCGGGCCATAGATGATGGGCGGGATTTTTAAAGAGATGGTCCCTTCTCCCACTTCGGTCAGGGTGCCAATGATCACATCTCCCGACACCGTTACTTCGGTTTCGGATCCGATAAATCCTTGCAGCCAATCCACGTAGCGCATATCGAAATTCCCTCCTTGCTGTAATGAAAGTTTGAAACGGAAGATCAGCAGCCATTGAGGGATTTATTGAACGGAAGTAATATTCGCGAATGGAATCAGCACCAGATCTCCGGAAGCTTCACGGAGCTGTACCCCGTCCTCGGCAGTTGCAAGAACAACGCCTTCCAAGGTGACAAAGGTGGTGCTGACCCGTACTTGCTGCCCTGTGCGGACTTCGAAATAGTGAATCAGTTCCGGAATGATGGTTAAGCCCGTGAGCACCTGACTCTCCAGTGACTCTACGCGTTCGGTCAATTGTCCGGTCTGCTGGCTTAGAAACTCAACTTGCCGTGTTAACATCTTTACTCGTGCAGCAAGTCGTCTGCAGAACAGGAAGCAACACATAGTCATTCTCCTTTCTGTATTACCATCGGGTGTGCCCTTCAATATGATTCTTTAAATCCTGAAGCGAGGCCGTGCTTTCGTTCTCTGCTGCCCGGATCATAGGCATAACTTGCTGCACATGACCAGGACCGTACTTAAGGAAGGTTTCGGTTTTATCGATCAGGGCCTCAAGCGGTTGACGATAGTCGGTAAAATACTGACCTAGACCAAAGGAGCTTAGGAGGCTATGCACTTTGCTCATGGTGCTGAGCGCCAGTACAGGCTTACCCCCACGCAAGGCGGCCAGCGACGGATGAAGTTTGAAGGAGATTAAATAGTCAACGGATTGAATGAAACGGTAAGTCAGCTCAATGTCCATAAGAAACGGCAGTGTTTCAACGGAAGCTGCAGGCGTGCATTCCTTGATGTTTCGCTGCAGTTGTAAACAGGTGTTGTAGTCCGAGTACGCATTCCCCGGATGATGAATGACTAAGTATAAGCACGACATGGTAGTCTTTTGCCGTAAGATGTCCCAGAAGTTTTGTCATATTGTCCATAGGGAATGATTCATAGGCGAATACAACAACCCCAATGGTTGGACGTCTGGAAAATCGCTGTACCGGGATGTCGGGCTGACGATAGCCGAACACCATGTCAGGAGCCGTCTCCACGTTAGGATGAAATCGCGCCCGCTTGGCTATAGCCGAGGAACGTTCATCCCGGAAGACGGCCCGGTTCGCTTTGGTAATCATGTCGCGATACGCGGCTACCTGCTCTTCGGGCCAAGTGTGTTCGGGGTAGGCATCAACGATACCTACGCCATACACCCATGTGGGCTGTCCATTTAATTGTGGCGGGAAGTAATAACGGTTGAACGAGTAGGGTGTGATTAAATCGCCTCCTCCGATAATGAAAGCATCCGTTCGGCGCGGATCCAAGCGGGAGTTCCAAGGGTAGACGTGATGTTCGTGGAATACTTGCCTAAGGGTGTGAAGAAACAAGTCATCTCCGAAGTTTCCCATGCCATAGTATCCGGAAGCGGCAATATGCATTACGTTCACCTCCTTTGCGAATGCGTTCTAGATCTTGTCTGACTGCTGATTCCAGCTTTTGAACAGATTACGATTACGTTGGCTGATACTGGTGCCGTCGATGACACGATGATAGAGGACAGCCGTGACATGAGCTAGAGAGCTGTGTTTCAGGAGACGGGAGGTAACGTCCATATCTTCGAAGATACGTCCGAGGCGATCCTCACGATTCCACCAGCCGCCGATGGCGATCAGAGAAGATTTGCGATACATTCTGGGCACGATCGGGTGACTGCGGTCATTCGATGGATTGGGCAACGGAGCGGATGATTCTGAATGAAGCCTGCCGGAGACCACATCCCTTCTCCACAGCGGACCGAACTGCCTGGTTCGTTCCCAGCAGCCATACCATCCCGTGGCGATACCGCCATCCGGATTCAGGTCAAGCGCTTCGGTCAGGAGTGCTACTGCGTTCGGTGCCAGCCAGTCATCCCCATCCAGTTCCAGAATGTAACGCCCCCGTGCTTCAAAGAGCAGTGGTTCATCATCAAGGCTTTCCCGCGGTTACGCGCTTGCGAAAGAACACGTATTCTGCTGTCTTGATAAGCGCAGGCTTCCTCAAGACTCTCGTCCCCAGAGCCGTCATCCCCAATCAAAAGCTCCCAGTTTTCGTTGGTTTGTGCCAGCACAGAACGGATGCTCCAGCCCAGAGTGTCTTTCATATTATGAATGCTCATCAATATGGAAACTGCAGGTTGAGCAGGGACCACAGGAGATAAGTCCCCTTTGTCTCCAGTATGTTTCTCTTGCATCTGTGTGGATGCAAGTATCGGGAGAATATACGGCAGTTCCTTTTGAAACGAATCGTTCTGTGATGCATCCAGATGCAGAACAAGTCTTGAGTCCGTTGGCAGCAGATCATAAGGCAGAAATCGGGCAGCGGGGAGCCTGGCGTTCCAATGGGTGAGCCTTGCAATCAGCCAGTTTTTTTCCAATAGAGAGGAACACCATGAACACATATACAGACTACAGCGTCCGGGATATGTGCAGGCATAGGGAAGGAAATGAGTGTTCTTCTCATGGGAAAAGACCTGCTGAGGCTCCAGAGAACCCATTCTCTGTCCGCATGTGTGACTTCCTGAAGGATACGATCGCGATACGCTGACGTATTGGTCGATCCATAGCCGAATGCTTGCGTGCGAAGTAAGTTGTACGGGATCAATTCGATGTCAAGCCTTTATCATGGAGGACTAGCCGGATGACCTGATCGGCTTTCAGTCCGCGCTCAATCCAGCGGTTCTCTCGGGCGTACGCAATCCGGGCCAGCTTATGCTCTGCAGTGTCAGGGTGATGAAGCATGGAGGCCAGCTTAACAAGGAAATCGTCATGGGTTGTCGCAGTGGTTACATGCGGCTCCATGGCGATGCATTCCGGCAAGGCCGTTGATAGCACCCGGACACCCGATGCCAAGTATTCATAGGCTTTAACGGGATTGGTTGCGAGCGTAATCGGATGGTATTGGAATGGAATCAACGCAACGTCGATATGAGTGAGGTAACGCTTGAGCTCGTGGTGCGGCTTTTCCCCGAGTATATGCACGTTAGGCAGCTTCGAATAGTCGCCTGAGCTGCCATAAGGAGCTCCAATGGATACAAACTGGACGTTCGGAAATTGAATGGAGGCTTTAGCGAACAGTTCATGATCTACCCAATAGGCCCAAGCACCGATATAAGCAACAACAGGACCCGGAGGCAGATCAGCGGGTCTATCACTGGATGGAATATGAAAAAACGAAGCATCAGCGCCATTCGGAATCAAGGTCAGTGGTTTATCGGGGTATGCCAGTGACAATCGGGTGCGAATGACCTCTGCCGTACATACGACATGATCCGCCTCGTCAATCATTTTGGGTTCGTATTTAGCCCAATGCGGAAATTCATCACAGCAGTCGTAGATTGTAATATCAGGGTCAAAGAGCGTGGAAATGCGCGTCCGGAGCTTGGACCAGGTCGTCCAGACGGCAACGGGATGCTCCTTTCGCAATGCAGGCAGCTTTTGTGCAGAAATGCCTTGGTATCCGTAAACAGATACACATTCGGTTCAATCTCTTTAAACTCCTTATCCAGCGGTGCCAGGTTTTCGAAGAAAACCTGATGACCAAGCGAGCCCAATTGTGTCATTAGCTGCTGCGGTCTCTGTTTCATGTACGACCAGTTCATCGTTCTGGGATAAATGATGACAGCCAAGAGGTTTCCTCCTTTCTTTGTTCTCGCAATAATATATGCAATGCTAGCTTTATAGAATTGGACGAATGAGCCGAGTGATTGAAAAATGGTTGGTTTTTCTCAAGCGTGCGTATGACCAGAACGAATCTATCAAATTTCCATATAATGCTTAAGATATGTCATCCCAGATATACCTTTTCATATGAAAGCGAGGGGAGTGTGAATATTCGTGGATCAAAAAAATGTTCTTGTTATCTTCGGAACGCGTCCAGAAGCGATCAAAATGGCACCGTTGGTCAAGGAATTGGAACGTACTCCGGGATTGATCCCAATCGTTTGTGTCACCGCCCAGCATCGGGAAATGCTGGATCAGGTTCTTCAATTTTTTGAGATCGAGGCTCAGATGGATTTAAATATGATGAAGGAAGGACAGTCGCTGTACAGCCTTAGTGCCGACCTGTTAAAAGGAATGGAAAATGTATTCCAGGCGCAAAGGTACGATCTGGTCCTGGTTCACGGGGATACAACAACGGCATTCATAGGCGCCTTGGCGGCCTATTATGCGAAAGTGCCGGTTGGGCATGTGGAGGCGGGATTGCGGACCTATGACAAATACGCGCCATTTCCGGAGGAGATGAACCGGGAATGGATTGGCCGAATAGCCGATATGCATTTCGCTCCTACAGCGCTGTCAGCTTCCAATCTCAGAGCCGAGCATCGTACGGATCATGTGTATGTAACGGGGAATACGGGGATCGATGCCATGAAATGGACGCTGCAGGCTCCCTTTGAGCACCCTATACAGAGCAAGTTACGGGAAAATGCTCGCTTAATTCTCATCACAATGCATCGCCGGGAGAATTGGGGTGAACCTATGAAGGGCGTGCTTGAGGCTGTAAAGCGAACCGTCCAGAGCCACCCGGATGTCGAAGTGGTGTATCCGGTTCATCCGAACCCCGTTCTGCAGCAGGCGGTAGCGCAAGCTCTGGAGGGACATGAGCGAATTCATCTGACAGGACCGCTGGATGTTGTTGATCTTCACCATATCATGCAGCGCGCATATCTCGTCTTGACGGATTCCGGGGTATTCAGGAGGAAGCGCCGTCGCTGGGGAAACCGGTTCTGGTATTGAGAGACAAGACAGAGCGTCCTGAAGGGGTTACAGCGGGCACCTTAAAGTGTGTTGGCACGAATTGCGATGAGGTAGTGGCAGGAATAGAGAAGCTGTTAACGGATGAGGAGACCTACCGCAACATGGCAAGAGCCAGCAATCCCTTTGGTGATGGCACTGCCTCGCGTCAAATCGTCGACGCCATTTTGCAATTTTTCCGTTCAAAAGGGCGTTGATCTGGATGCTTGCTGGATTTTGTATGCTGGCAGGGCTTATAATGAAGTATAAGATTTCAAGCGAAAGGATACCTGTTATGGCCAATACTTACACTTATCCACGCCGAGAAGAGATAGCGAATGCAATAACACATGGCATAGGAGCGGCGCTAAGTGTTGCTGCGCTGGTGCTCTTGATTGTATTTTCAAGTTTGAAGGGCACTGCATGGCATATTGTCAGCTTTACGATCTACGGCTCGACGATGCTGCTGCTGTATTTGAGTTCAACGCTGGTTCACGGCTTGAGGGACGGTAAAGCCAAGGATTTCTTTGAGTTTATGGATCATTCCTCCATTTACTTGTTTATCGCAGGAACGTATACTCCCTTCCTGCTGGTGGCTATTCGTGGAACGCTTGGATGGAGCCTCTTCGGAATCGTCTGGGGAGTTGCACTGTTCGGCGTCATCTTCAAAGCCTTCTTCGTGAAGAAGTTTCTGTTTCTCTCCACGATATTCTACATTGCGATGGGCTGGCTGATCGTTATTGCCTGGAACCCTTTAACCGCGGTTGTGGCACCGCAGGGTATGAATTTGCTCGCTCTTGGCGGCGTGCTATACACCCTAGGCACCATCTTTTACGTATGGCGGGGCTTCCCGTACCATCATGCGATCTGGCATTTGTTTGTACTTGCGGGATCGATTCTTCACTTTTGCGATACTGATCTACCTTCTTCCTGTCGGGTAAACAGGGTAGGAAAAAGGCTTGCTGCACATGAAGAAGGATGACAAGGGAAATTGCTTGACATCCTTCTTTGTTTTATGTATGATAAGGTTCGTTAAGCGAACTGTAAAGTGTTTTTCCTTGACGAGGGGTGCCCTTAAATGAGTCAGGAGAATCGGCTCGAGAAGACGAACCGGATCAATCTGCTGTTCGATTTTTATGAGCAGCTGCTGACAGAGAAGCAGCAGACCTTTTTGAAATATTATTTCCATGACGATTTTTCCTTGGGAGAAATCGCTGGTGAATTTGAGATTAGTCGTCAGGCCGTCTATGAACATATTAAGCGTGCAGAGCAGGTGCTTGAGTCTTACGAAGAGAAGCTTGGGCTGCTGAGCAAGCATGAAACGCGTGTCCGTGAGCTGGATAAGTTTCGGAAATGGGTGGAGATTAGCGACCTGGATGAACATGATAAGAATGTAATGACCGATATGGTTGAACGATTAAAGGTATGGGATTAAGTATGAACGGAGGTGGCGGATATGGCTTTTGAAGGATTGACCAGCAGACTACAGAATGTGTTCAGCAAGCTTCGTGGTAAAGGCAAGGTGTCCGAAGAAGATGTAACAGCCGCCATGCGTGAAGTAAGACTCGCGCTTCTTGAAGCCGACGTTAACTTCAAAGTGGTTAAGGATTTTGTATCCAAAGTGAAAGAGAAGGCCATCGGCAAGGAAGTGATGGACAGCTTTACGCCCGGCATGGTGATCATCGACATCGTTAATAAAGAAATGACGGAGCTGATGGGTGGCAGCCAGGCCAAACTGGTTAAGAGCAATAAACCGCCTACGGTCATTATGATGGTAGGTCTGCAAGGTGCAGGTAAGACGACGACATCCGGTAAGCTGGCCAAGCTGCTGCAGAAGCAGAACAGCCGACCGCTGCTCGTAGTAGGTGACATTTATCGTCCGGCAGCGATCAAACAGCTTGAGGTCCTTGGAGAACAGATTAATGTGCCTGTATTCTCTCTTGGAGACAAGACAAGCCCGGTTGAGATTGCGAAGCAAGGCTTGCAGCATGCCAAGGATAACGGTCACGATTATGTTATTATCGATACTGCGGGCCGTTTGCATGTCGATGAAGAACTGATGGAAGAACTGAAGCAAATTCACAGTGTTGTAAATCCCGATGAAGTGCTGCTTGTTGTTGATGCGATGACAGGTCAGGATGCGGTGAATGTGGCGGAAAGCTTCAATCAGCAATTGACGCTTACAGGCGTTGTATTGACCAAGCTGGACGGTGATACCCGAGGCGGTGCTGCCCTTTCGGTTAAAGCTGTTACCGGATGCCCGATTAAGTTCGCGGCGCTGGGTGAGAAGATTGATGCCCTGGAGCCGTTCCATCCGGAACGGATGGCATCCCGGATTCTCGGTATGGGCGATATGCTGTCCCTTATTGAGAAAGCCCAATCGAATATTGATGCAGACAAAGCCAAGGAAATGGAACGTAAAATGCGTAATGCTGAATTTACGTTTGAGGATTTCCTGGAACAGATGGACCAAGTGAAGAAGCTCGGTCCGTTGGATCAGCTGATGGATATGATTCCCGGCATGGGCAAGATGAAGCAGACCAAGGATCTCAAAGTTGACGAGAAGCAGATGGGACGCATTGAGGCCATTGTCCACTCCATGACTACAGCGGAGAAGCAGCAGCCTGATATTATCAATCACAACCGCCGCAAACGGATTGCGGTAAGCAGCGGAACCTCGCTGGCTGAAGTGAACTAGCTGATCAAGCAGTTTGATGAAATGCGCCGCGTCATGAAACAATTCTCGGATATGATGGGTCCCAAAGGCGGTAAAAATAAAGCAATGAAACAGTTAAAAGGCTTGACTGGTGGAAAAGGCATGAAGTTCCCATTCCGTTAAGTTTGGACATAAAGCATGGACATTTTTTGAAGGAGGTGAATTTTCAAAATGGCAGTACGTATTCGTCTGAAACGCATGGGTGCTCACAAGGCTCCTTTCTACCGCGTGGTGGTTTCTGATTCCCGTTCCCCACGTGACGGCCGCTTTATCGAGGAAATCGGTTATTACAATCCGGTTGCTCAATACTGAAGTTAAGATCGATGAAGAGAAAGCACTGAACTGGCTTCAAAATGGTGCGCAAGCATCTGATACTGTTCGCAACTTGCTGAGCAAAGCGGGCGTAATGAAGAAGTTTCATGAGCTGAAGCATCAGAAATAAGACTGATCGCGAGGGTTATCTATGGAAGAATTAGTTCGCGTTATTGCTAAGGCTTTAGTGGATCATCCAGAAGATGTGACTGTGAAGACCGTTGAGAAGGAGCACTTGATTGTATATGAGCTGTACGTGCATCCTGACGATGTCGGGAAGGTCATAGGCAAACAGGGGCGTATCGCCAAATCATTGCGTACAGTCGTAACATCGGCGGCAGTTAAAATGGATAAACGGGTGACCGTTGATATCATTTCTTAAAATATACGAAAGGGGTTAGGATGCATGTCCTAGCCCTTTTTCGTACATGCTGAAGAAATCAGTCGGTCATACATGAGCGAACGTTCATTAAGTGATGCAGGAGGAAGACCATGTCTGAAAAGTTGTTTACCGTAGGCAAAATCGTGAATACGCATGGAATCCGCGGAGAAGTCAAAGTGATGCCGCATACGGATTTTGCTGACCAGCGATTTGCTGTTAAGAGCAAGCTGTTTATTGTCCCGGACAAAGGGAGCATGATTGAAGCAACGGTGGATACATCCCGTTTTCATAAAAATATGTATGTCCTTAAATTCAAAGAGCTGCATGGAATTAACGATGCTGAGAAGTATAAAGGCTCTCTGCTGAAGATCAAAGCGGATCTTCAGGAGGAGCTTCCGGACAACGAGTATTACTTCCATGAGATCATTGGCTGCAAGGTGCTGACAGATGATGTACAGAGGAGCTTGGCACGATCTCAGAAATTTTAACGCCCGGAGCTAATGATGTATGGGTTGTGAAGACCCCTCAAGGCAAGGAAGTTCTGCTGCCAGCCATCCCGGATGTCGTTCTTGACGTAGATAAGGAAGCCAAGCTTGTCCGCGTGCATCTTATGGAAGGGTTGTTATAGTCCATGCGGATTGATGTGCTGACGCTGTTCCCGGAAATGTTCGACGGTGTGTTCCATTCGAGCATTTTAGGTAAAGCGGCCGAGAAACAAATTGTGCATTTAAATGCTATCAACTTCCGCCAGTATGCCGGGAACAAGCATAGTCAGGTGGATGATACGCCATATGGCGGTGGGGGCGGGATGGTGTTAAAGCCGGATCCGATATTTGCCGCAGTGGAGGATATTCTAACTCCACGTTCTTATGATCAGATTTCGAACAACGAGGAAGAGGCTGGGCTGGCGGAGGGCTCATCGAAATCATCAGAGGGCGTTAAGCCTCCACGCGTTATTCTGATGTGCCCGCAAGGCGAGACGTTTACACAGAAGAAAGCGGAAGAACTGTCTCAGGAAGAGCATCTTGTGTTCATATGCGGTCATTACGAGGGCTATGATGAACGCATCCGCGAGTATTTGGTTACTGATGAATTATCCATCGGGGATTATGTGCTTACAGGCGGAGAGCTGCCCGCAATGGTTGTTATTGATTCCGTGGTTCGATTGCTGCCGGGTGTTCTTGGCAATGAGACATCGGCGGTGACGGATTCATTCAGTACAGGGCTGCTGGAATACCCTCACTATACCCGTCCGGCTGAATTCAGGGGATGGAAGGTGCCGGATATTCTGCTCAGCGGCCATCATGCGAATATCGAAGTGTGGCGCCGTGAACAAGCGCTCAGACGGACTTGGGAGCGTCGACCTGAATTGTTGGACAAGCTGGAATTGTCCAAACAGGATCGGATTTATATCGCAAAGCTTCAGCAAGAATCGGAACGTTTATAATGAATGCCATAGACAAAGGAAAGATCTGCGTATGCCGATCTTTCCTTTTTCGTATAGATTACTGCCGAAATCAATAACAATAATAAGAGAGGCTGACGAGAACATAATCCATATCCATTGAATAATGTGCCTACATAGGCGTTTGCGGATGAATGAGAATTGTTAGGGGTGAGTAGGTTAGATGCAAGAGAAGAGGAGGCGTAAGGGCAATAAAGCCGTGATTCGTGGGCTGGCTTCTGGACGAATGCGGGTGAGGAGGACCGAAGCCGCGAGGTTTGTTGCGCGGATTTCCCAATTGGCTTCGCTGACAAGTGCATTTGTGGAGTTGCCAGAGAATGATAACTTCACTCGAATCAAAATACAATTACAGAGTCTGAACGAGCTGGTGTCCGGCATGAGGTTTGCACAAAGAGAACACCGCAGTATGAAGGAAGCGGTCCAGCAAGTTGTGACGATTCCGAATGCAGATAACCTGCAGAATATTGCCTCAAGACTGAATGGGGTCGTAACCTTGCTGCAAACGTTTGGGGAACGCATTGGCGTAGGCAGTGTCATTAATCCAGTGCTTGCGGAAGTTCAGAATGGCATTCAAACCGTGATGAATGATCCGGCACAGCGTTCTGATCCGATTCCGTTAGCAAATCTGGTGATCAATTTGCCGCGATATGTTATGGATGCTGTCAAGAACCCGGGTGAACGATCCAGACAGCGCCTTGGAGATGTTCTTCAAGGTATCCATCAGCAGAGCAGTGTATTGGGTGTTTCGAAGCAGGAGCTTGACGGGATGCAAGCTCTTACAGAAGGAATGGATAGGCTCTTGGGGAACGGTGCATCTTCAGGTGACTTGAGCGTTCAACTGGCCAACTATACCAATGCCCTGTCAGGTGTTGTTTCGGGTCTGAACCTTCCGAAAGCGGTCCGGGAAGCTGCATTGCAGTCATTATTGTCTATCTTAAAGAACTCCAGTGCTGATCATGTTCAGCATCATGTAGAAGCTAAAACCGCTCAAGGACACGGTTCTCCGAGCTCAAGAGAAACTGCTGAAGCAGGAGATTCCTTGAATCAGGTCGAATCAGGGTCGCGGGACTAACGGGCCTGACGGTGGCTGCAGGTACGACGGGAAAGAATCGGGCTACAGGTACTGCAAGAGTAATGACTCCGGGGGCATTACTGGAATTACAGGAGTAAGAGGTTCAACCGGGGCGACAGGAAATACGGGAGCAACAGTAGCGTTTGGATCCATCGGAGCGACAGGCAGAGCGAGCCTTAAGGGATCGAGAGGGCCGACAGGTAGAATGGGAGCGGCAAGTCCAGCAGGCACAGCTAGAACAGCGGGTCCGACCGCGCCAACAGGTGTAGTTGGGGTCACGGGTGATAGAGGTCTATTGGGAGCGCCCGGATGTAATGGAGTTACGGGTACCACCGGGGAACTGGGATGACGAGACCGAAGGGTGCTGTAAGTGGAAGGGCAGTAACCGTTCCAAGCGGAGCAGCGCGTGTGGTTGGGGTTACGGGAACTACGGGCGAAGCAGGAATCGCGGGTTCAGCTGAAGCAACCGCAACCGAAGCGGCAAGTCCAGCAGGCATGGCGGGAACAACTGTCTCCATAGGATTTACGGGTGTTACAGGAGCCGCAGGAGTGACAGGTGCAGTAACCATCACGGGGTTAACAGGCCCAATAGAGACCACAGGAGTGACTGGAGTAATCGGTTCTACGGGGCCAACGGGCGGAGTTGAGGTTACAGCGGTAATTCGCCGTACGGGAACAGCAGGAGCCGCAGGAGCGTCTGAAGTAACCGATGCTGCTGGTTCAACGGGGGCCGGGCCATGGGTTGGGGAGTTGTACTTTATAACGCGGCGGGAAGGACTCAATCGGTTCCAGCGATGTCGCCCATCATCTTCTCGCAAAATGAACTGCAAGGCGTAACTTTTAATGGAACCACGACACTCGCGATCAACACCGCAGGTTTTTATTTCATCAACTGGCAAGTTGCACTTTCCAACCAGCAAAATTCACCAGGCATCTTCGGAATTGTGGTTAATAGCAATACGACTTCTCCGGCCAACATGGCATCTAGTGCAAATGACGATCGGGTATCCGGCTCTGCCGTTATCAACATGAAGGTTGGCGATACCGTACAGCTATATAATTTGTCTGCACAGACCCAAACCGTTACATCTACACAGACCGCCGCCAGGCTCAATATCACCAGAATGGGTTATTAAAATAAGAACAGCTGCAAGATTTTACATGTTACAGCCGAAATGTTTGTGGTTAATACATTATTGGAAACAAGACATAAGCATTGTTGAGGAGGCCCTTAATCGTGTCAGATAATAATGTAACGTATAACAATCAAATGGAAAAAGATCATACAGAAGTATCCTTTCAAACCGTCGATGATATTCTGGAATATTACGGCAAGCGCCATAAAGAGGCAAGCGATTCGAAAGAATCCGTAAATTAATCTTAGTCTAACCACTTTTGACATGTTATCTTACATGCCAAAAGTGGTTTTTTAAAGGTGAGTGTACTATAATTATGGATCATCTGGATGGGTGTAAAGATGAAATACTTGATTCTAACCGCAAAATGTGATACTATTTCTTTTGTTGTGAATACGGTGGTCCGCTGCGGATAATGAAGGAAATACATAGAATTTCCGGAAGATGCAAGAACGCCTGTGTGAGAGGAGGGAGTCATAGATGATGAATATCGTTCAAGCGATTACTGAAGAACAACTTCGCAAGGATATTCCGAGCTTTCGTCCTGGTGATACTTTGAAAGTACACGTAAAGGTTATCGAGGGAACTCGTGAGCGTATCCAGTTGTTCGAAGGTGTTGTAATTAAACGTCGCGGTGGCGGAATCAGTGAGACTTTTACCGTTCGTAAAATTTCTTACGGTGTTGGTGTGGAAAGAACTTTCCCAATCAACTCGCCTAAAATCGATAAAATCGAAGTGGCTCGCCGTGGTAAAGTGCGTCGTGCGAAGCTTTATTATCTTCGTGAACTGCGCGGTAAAGCAGCGAGAATTAAAGAAATTCGTCGTTAATTACAAGGCGGTAAAAGGGGCTTGTGCGTATATACAAGCCCCTTTTGTATATCCAAAAATCGCTATTATGGAAAGCGATCTATAGAGAAGGACGGTGGGTTATGGAGAAAGATCAACAACATGAGGCATTGGACACAAACGTGGGGAAACCTACCAAGAAGGCTAAAAACGAGCTGGTAGAATGGCTAAAGGCTCTTCTTATTGCTCTGGTTCTCGTCGTTCTCATTCGCTGGCTTCTCTTTAAACCGTTTATTGTGCAAGGTCCGTCTATGGAACCTAATTTTGTATCCAATCAAAAGTTGATTGTTAACGAGATTCTATATGATATCCGCAAGCCAGAGCGTGGAGAAGTCATCGTATTCCATGTTCCTGATGAGGGTAGGGATTTCATTAAACGCGTGATCGCTGTTGCTGGTGATACGGTTAAAGTTGAAGGCGATAAAGTGCTTGTCAACGGAGAGCCTGTGAATGAAACCTACATACAGGAAGCAATTGATAAGGCCCATGCTGAGGACAGATTATACAATAACACAGATTTTCCGAACTCCTTTGTTCCGGAAGGCGTTGTTCCAGAAGGCCATGTGTTTGTGATGGGGGATAACCGTTCCAACAGCACAGACAGCCGAATGATAGGATATGTTCCTTTGGGGGATATTATCGGTCGAGCAGACTTGATTTTCTGGCCGATTAAAGACGTAGGGCTCATCAACCATTAGCCACGACGCTATAGAACGATGAAAGTTTGCAGAGCAAAGTAGAGGTGACGACGTTTGACAATACAATGGTTTCCTGGACATATGACCAAAGCGCGCCGCCAAATTCAGGAGAAGCTGAAGCTGATCGATGCTGTAATTGAGCTGATCGATGCGAGGCTTCCGCTCTCAAGCCGAAATCCGATGATTGACGAGATTTTGCAGGGCAAGCCGCGGCTGATCATCATGAATAAAGCCGATTTGGCCGATCCTGAGGTTACAAGGCAATGGCAGGCTTATTTTAAAGAAAATAGCCTAACGGCCTTTCCTGTAGATGCATCAACAGGAACAGGCATCAAGGATATTCCAAACCAGATTAAATTGCTGTTGAAGGAAAAAATCGACAAACAAATCGCCAAGGGAATGAATCCGCGTGCGATGCGTGTGTTGATTGTAGGTATACCGAATGTGGGCAAGTCCACTCTGATTAACCTACTTGCTGGCCGTAACATCGCGGAGACGGGGGATCGTCCAGGTGTAACGAAAGGGCAGCAGTGGATTAAGGTTGCTTAAGCGGGGAGATGGAGTTGCTGGATACACCAGGTATCTTGTGGCCGAAGTTTGAGGATCAGAATGTAGGGTACCGACTTGCGGTAATAAGCGCGATCAAGGAAGAAATATTGAACGTAGAGGATATTGCCTATTTTGCGATCAAATATTTCTCCAACTATTATTGGGAGACGATGAGTGAGCGATTTGATCTCAAGGAACGTCCGACGGATCTGGACAATCCGGATGAAATCGTTGCCGTCATGGAAGCGGTCGGACGAAAACGCGGCTGTATCGTAAGCGGCGGCAGAGTCGATCTGGAAAAAGCCTCGAGCATATTCCTGCGTGAGCTCCGTGCAGGCAAGCTGGGCCGCTATTCGATGGAGTCCCCTTATTGATTAGCTTGGGGATAATGCGATACATCTCTGCTCATGTCCGCCATGAGGATGATACAGCATAAAAGTTTTGTTTTTGGCACGTGATAAAAAAGTGAATGTAAGACAAGGTAAGAGCTGTGATGGCAGCTCTTTTTGTTGAAATGGTATGATCCTACCTGTTCTGGAATCGGCGTTTGCTGCGAAAGGGTGACGCCCTGTGTCTTGTGTGATAATCTAGAAGAGTTACTAGATTGAGAGTGTAGTTGACAGACCGTATGTACGGACTTGAAACAAGCGGTAATTCGGAACCAAAGGGGTTAAACCTATGACGGATTTATTAATGTACGAGCGTGACTATTGGAATCATTATATACATATTGCAGGCATTGACGAAGTTGGCCGGGGCTGTTTGTTCGGAGATGTGGTTGCGGCGGCGGTTATTTTACCGGAAGGGTTAGTGATCGAAGGGATTGATGATTCGAAGAAACTCAGTGCCAAGAAACGGGAGACACTCTATGATCTCATCATGGAAGATGCACTCGCTGTCGGTGTGGGGTTGGTGGATGCGGAAACGATCGACAGGATCAACATTAAACAAGCGGCAAGGCTTGCGATGAAGATGGCTGTTGAGCAATTGGCGGTCACCCCTCAATTTCTGCTTGTTGATGCTGAGAAGGTGGATTGCGATATCCCGCAGCGTGCGATTATCAAAGGCGATGCAAACAGCCAGTCCATTGCCGCGGCTTCCATTATTGCGAAGGTCACCCGTGACAGATTGTGTGAAGGGGAATGGGAGGCGCGATATCCGGAATACGGAATTGCAGTACATAAAGGCTACGCAACCAAATTTCACCGGGAACAGCTGCAATTGCACGGACCTACGTCCATGCACCGGAGAAGTTTTTGAAAAACATGGAGATTGAGCAATTGTCCTTATTCTAGAATTCGATGCAGCCCGCCCTCGTCAAAAGGCGGGCTGCTGCCGATATATAAGGTAAATAGAAGGCGTGGGAGGATAAATCGTGAACATCGGATCGTTGATTCGCGGACTCCTGGGAGAGCAAAAGCCGGGAGACGCCAAGACGTTGGAATTAAAGCCGGGTCAGGTCGTTCGCGGTGTGGTTATGAACGTATCGGAAGATGGGCAGGAAGCGTTAGTGCAGATCCAGGGCGTTCAAGTGAAGGCAAAACTGGAAACGCCGCTCCGAGCCGGAGAAACCGCGCTTCTGCAGGTTCAGCCGCCGGGAGAGGGAGGGACAGCCGTACTCAAGCCGCTTAGTCCAACGCCGGGCCAGCCGTTGTCCCCATCCTCCATGGCGGAGGTGCTGGACTTTGTAGGTCTCCCGGATACGAAGGAAAACCGGGAAATGATTAAGGGCATGCAGACGGCAGGAGTTCCGTTAACGAAGGAAAATATAGCTATGTTTCGTGAGGCGTTGGCTGTGAAACCACCAATGGTTCCTGCTGCAGAATGGGCGGAGTCGGCTGCTATCGCGTTTCATCGCGGACTGCCGATTACTCCCGAAAGTGTGAAGGGGCTGCATCAGGCAGTATTCGGACCTCAGCTCCATCAATTACTGCAGTCTCTTGAGCAGCAGCTGGCGTCTGTTATAAGTGTCGGCGCCGTGCCTGCTGGAGATGGGGGAAAGGCGCCGTGCCTGCATCTTCTCCTCTAGGGTGCTGCGAGCGGCGCAGCAGCTGAAACCGTACCGCAGCAGGCCAGCCCTCCAGCAGGAGGTGCTGGCAGCGCAGCGCAGGCCGCGACAGGTCAGCAGCAGGCACTGCTGACCAAGCTGCAAGGCCTGCTGCAGCAGCTGCGCGGCGAGCTCGCGCAGCCATGGGCTGGCGGCGGCACGGCAACGCCTGCCGCCGGACAAGCCGCCGTGCCCGCTGGTGGCGGCAGCCTCGGGCGAAGGGGCCGCAGGCCCTTCGCCCAAGCCGCCCACCCCTGGCGCGGAGCCGTGGGTGGGGCGGCTCTTGAAGCTGCTCGGTGCAGAGCACGAGCAGCAAAGCCTGCGCGGGGCCGTCAGCGGCCCCGCGGGTGAAGCGGCGCGCACGGGTAGCGCCGCTTTGCCGGGCGGGCAGCAGGCGACCGCGCTGCCCGGCGGCGGCGCGGCAGGAGCGAGTGCGGTAGTGCCCGCACCTGCTCCTGCTCCAGCACCCGCTCGATCGACAGCGGGTGCTGCTTTATCGCCTGCTGCTGCGGCACAGCAGCAGGCGGCAGCTGGGGAGTCGCCGCTTCCCAGCCGCCAGCCGCCAATGCTGAATGGCTCAGGGGCCGTACCGAGCGCCCCTGTTACGGCTGGTAACGCAGCAAGCATAATTCATCAAGCTCCGGTTGCCCAAGCGGGCACAGCGAATCAGCCGGGCGTGGCACAACCCTCTGTGCCTTCTGCACAGCAGAGTATGGCCCAGGGCATGCAGCAGCAGTCAGTCATCGCCTCAACGCAGGCAGGCGACTCGTCACAAGCCCTTCAGGACACCTTGAAGGGGTGCTCCTTCAAGTTCTGTCCAGCCAGGAAACACCGTCGGCACTGAAGGAAGCCGCTCAGCAAATCGTGCAGCATTTAACGGGGCAGCAGCTCCTGCTGAACACGGATAGAACAGCACCGTTCGCCCAGGTTACCATGTTTATCCCTCTGCATGGCGCGGACGGAGAACAGACCGCCTCCGTACATATTCAGTCGCGCAGAGGGCGCAAAGGCGAGCTCGATGCCACCAACTGCGCTGTTGTTTGATCTGGATATGAGATTTCTGGGACCGACCCTCATTGATGTGCAGGTCGTCGACCGGATTGTCAGCCTCAGCTTCCGGAATGACCAGAGCTTTGCCGCGGAACTGTTTGAAGGAACAAAGCAAGAGCTGGCTACGGCTGTTGCGTCCATTGGTTATCAGTTGTTAAGCGTAAAAACAGAACCGCTGCCCGTTGATCCACAGCCGTCTTCGGATATGTCGGTGCAGGGAACGGCCGCAGAATACGCCCCTCAGACCTATAAAGGGGTGGATATGCGGATATGACCAAGCAAGAGCAAGAACAAGGATCGATGACGGCCATGAAAAAGGCCGTTGCTCTTAAATATACGCCTGGCGAGAGTGAAGCGCCGATGGTTGTTGCCAAAGGACAGGGCAAGCTGGCGGAATCTATTCTGGATAAAGCCAAAGAGCATGGGGTTCCTGTTCAGGAGGACGCCGCATTGGTGGAGATTCTCTCCAAGCTGGACCTGGACCAGCAGATCCCTGCAGAGCTTTATCAGCTCGTAGCCGAAGTGCTGACATACGTTTATCGCGCGGATGGTCAGGCGAAGCAGGAGGGAATGATGCCGTAATGCCCTCTCGATTCGGGAAGAAAGACAGCCGCAAGCAAAAAGGTGCGGCTGCTGAGGAATTGGCGGCAGCAGCCTTGGTTGAGAAAGGTTACCGCATACTGGACCGCAATTGGCGCTGCCGCTTTGGAGAACTGGATATCGTTGCCGAGATCGGGGCGACCCTCGTGATCATTGAAGTAAGAAGCCGGAGCGGGACGACTAGCTTCGGTACGCCTTCGGAATCCGTCAATGCCCGCAAAATGATACAGGTTCGGAATACGGCACAGCAGTACGTGCATCATAAGCGTTACCATGAACGGTCGATTCGCTTCGATGTCATCTCGATAATTCTTGGCGCTGATCTGTCGGCTGTCTCGATGGAGCATATCGAGAATGCTTTTAGATTGAAAGTGAATGCTACCCCGCATAACACGAATTAAAAAGAAGGTGACGGAGCGTTAGCTGACTCTGCAGTTACATTTTGTTCGTATATATGTACTTAGTCTTCTAATTACAAACGCATAATCTTAAGTGTACTAGCCATATTCCGTCTTTTTCCCAAGAATCTCTGTCATTTGATGGCGCATGGTTACAGATTCATCCCAGTTCAGATTCCCTTTTATGAACGCATATGAATTGACATAAGCTGGATAAGCTTTTACAATACGGACTATAATCACCAGCGAAATGAGGAAGCACCCTTTTCGAAATCACGGATGTTCTATAACAAATACAATCCACTGATATCTGAAAAAGAGGTGCTTTTTTATGTATGGAAAACTTCATAGCGCGTGCTTGCACGGCATTGATGGCGTTGTCATTCAGGTAGAGGTGGACCTTGCCAATGGTCTGCCGCAAACTGCCATTATCGGGCTGCCCGATTCCTCTATCCGGGAATCCGTGGAGCGGGTACGGGCAGCGATCAAAAACTGCGGATTTACCTACCCGCTTAAACGGGTAACCATCAATCTCGCCCCGGCAGATCTTCGCAAGGTGGGATCCTCCTTCGATCTGGCGATCGCTGTTGGCATATTGCTGACAAGCGAGCAATGGACCTTTACGGATGCAGGACGAATGCTAATCGTTGGCGAACTTGCACTGGATGGTGCGCTCAGACCCGTAACGGGTGTTCTGCCCATGGTGGAGCAAGCCAAAAGAGGGTTTTACCGGGGTTGTCCTGCCGCTCGAGAATGCTCCTGAAGCAGCATTAATTGGGGGAATCGAGGTTTACGGGCTGCAGCACCTGAAAGAGCTCGTTCAGGATGGGAATGATCCCAATGGAGCCATGGGAAATTTAATGGCTGACGTTTCGCTGTCAAAGCTCCGCTATGATAAATCATCGCAGTCTGGTGGAACACAACATGAAAGCCCGCAGGACACACAGCTTGAAGATTATACAGATGTGATCGGACAGCAGCATATCAAGCGGGCCCTCACGATTGCTGCTGCCGGGATGCACAACATCTTGCTTATCGGCCCTCCCGGTACCGGAAAAACGATGCTCATGAAGCGTCTTCCCACCATCCTCCCGCCGCTGGCAGACCAAGAAGCGTTGACAACTACGAAAATATTCAGCGCTGCTTAAGCAAATTAAAATCGTCCGATGGGTTGATGACCAAACGCCCCTTCAGGTCTCCGCATCATACCATCTCGGCAGGCGGGCTCATCGGAGGCGGAACCATTCCGAAGCCGGGGAGGTCAGCCTGGCCCACAAGGGCATTCTGTTCCTTGATGAACTCCCTGAGTTCTCTAGGCATGTGCTTGAGGTGCTGCGCCAGCCCCTGGAGGACCGCGAAGTAACCATCAGCCGGGCACGGGCGGTATTTACCTTCCCGGCGCATTTCATGCTGGCTTGTTCGATGAACCCTTGTCCGTGCGGTTATTACGGCAGCGATCATCCCCATCAGCGATGCACTTGCAGCGTTACTCGAATTGCTCAATACCGCGCTAAGATCTCGGGTCCCTTAATGGACCGGATCGACCTGCAGGTGGACGTGCCCAGGCCTAAGGAATGGCCGGGAAGCTCCACGCCTATATCCTCACAGCAAATGCGGGATCAAGTCTACGCGGCGCAAGCCATTCAGTTAGAGCGCTACCACAGGCTTCCATTTTGCTGGAACAGTGAACTCTTTGGCAGCTTCCTGAGGAAACATGCGCTGCTGGACAAGGACTCGGCAGAGCTTCTGCAAGCGACAATCGACACACTTGGTCTAAGCATGCGCGCCTATGACAGGATTCTGAAGCTGGCTAGAACCATTGCAGACTTGGAAGCATCCCAAGAGATTCATAGCCGTCACGTTGCTGAAGCGATTCAATAAAGCAGCTGGATCGACAGCATATCGCGACCGAAGAAACATCCCGCTAAATGACAGCGATTGGAGTGAATACATAATGGAAATCAGACCGATGACCCCTGCTGATATGGATGATCTCATCAAAATCTGGCTTGATGCATCCAAGGAAGCCCATCATTTTGCCCCAGCCGATTATTGGGAGTCCCGGCAAGCGGAAATGCGGAATGTCTATCTCCCGATGTCAGAAACCTACTTGCTTGAAGACGCAGGACGCATCCAAGGGTTCGTCTCCATGGTTGAAAATGATCTTGCCGCATTATTTGTTAACACAGGCCAACAAAATCAGGGATACGGAAAAGCACTTCTTCACTGCGCGATGAACCTTAGAGATGTTTTGAAGCTCCGGGTGTATGAGGAGAACCAGAGGGCATTCCGCTTTTATATAAAAACGGTTTTGAAGTTCTTGATGTTTCGGTGGACAGCGACACGGGGCAGAAAGAACAAGTCTTGATCTGGAGCAGCAGCAAATAAAACCAAGGAGTGATACCATGACTACTTCTATTTTTCAGCATATTGACACTGTCTTTGTACCCACCCGGAATATGAAAGCTGCAAAGGAGTGGTACACAAATGTTTTGGGAGGTCGAGTCGGTTGGGAGAGCGAGCAAGGCGAATACCAATGTATCCTGTTCGGGCAGACATCCCTCACCCTGTTCTCTACAGAAGAGGGTCAGTATTTTGAGCCCCGTCACGCTATGTTTAATTTTTTGTCTCCAATGCCGAGGAGGCTTATCAACACCTGAAGGACCATGGTGTACGCGTCGATACCATTCTGGAATACGGCGCAACCTACTTTACCTTCTATGATCTGGATGACAACTGTCTGGAAGTCTGCCAATACTAATGGAAACTCACCGTTTATGCAAAAGAAGGTGAAGGAGTTTTAACCCGACAGCAATTTAAATCAAACTTGAGCACCACATGACGGTTTTTCTCGTAATAGAATGTAAGCATGAAAAAGGGGAGAAAGACACGCACGGCTGCATGAGTGCGGCGTGCCTTTTCCCGCTTTTTCATTTTGTCAAACCTTGCACAATTGTCGAGATATGGGCCACTTGTTTCCGGCTTTTAAAGGCTCATAAAAAGGAAAGGGATGTGGATTCATTTTTGGTTGTTCATCCCATGGGATTTTCAGTTCTTTAAGCAAAGAACCTACTAGCTATATGCCAGTAGGTTCTTTTTGCGTCTAGTCGTATTAATCGACTCACATGCTTTATTTCCTCTAATGGTACCCAAACGGGTCCATAAACGCTCCGCATCTTTAAGCAATCTGTACAAGCATCAGGGATGCCTTGTAATACTGCGCCATCGATAAGATATATCGTCACGCTTTGCTTCTTCTGTATGGCTATCTTCAGTTCTTTTTCCCACATTTGATTGATCACGCACCTATGACTAAAGTAATGATTTCAGTATATCAAAAGTGGGTAAAATTTACTACGATTTATCTGAATACAAGTAAAGATCATTTGAAAAAGGGATGTGGATTTACATCCTCGGTAGGATTAAAAGGAGCCTTGAATGGCTCCATTAAAGGTTAATGCGGCAGGCCGCACACCTGTTATTTCCGGAGCCAGTGAGTCTTTCGGTATTCGACAGGTGTCGGTAGGTCATTTTTTAACAAGCGATATGTCCATTTTGCTAATACCATCCGCCTGCCAGCTGATATCCACAAACTCATCATGCTGATGCAGAACGACCCTAATATTGTAGGAAAATAATACGACATCACGATGAGAAAATAAACCAGTACCATTCTAGTGAATAGCATAAAAAGGATAAAAAGTTTTAATTTATGCCATAGTTTAGTATATTGAATAAGGGATTTAATGGTATAATATTACAGTATATGCTAATTAAAACAGGTTGGGGAGGGGACGAAATGACAATATTATGGGGAATATCATCATTACGCTCGTTGCGGGATTCATCGGAGTTGCCGTCGTGGTTTTAGGGATTGTCGGATTACTGCACTATGTGAAGAAAAAGTAGATTTTATTTTACATACTTTTCCAATTTATATCTGGAAGGAATCAAACCCATGCTAAATAGAGTGGATAAACGGTGAACTTTTTAAGGTAAGCGTTTTAAAAACATGTTACAATAGCTTGGGTTTAATATATAAAGGTTGACACGAGAATAACTTTCTTTCATAGATTAGTCTCATGTTAACCAGCCTTGTTCCAGTCATGTTGATAGGAGGATTCGAGAATGAATATCCATGAATATCAAGGAAAACAAGTACTGAAGCAATATGGAGTAGCTGTTCCGAACGGCAAGGTAGCGTTTACGGTGGAAGAAGCAGTGGAAGCTGCACAGTCTTTGGGCAGTCCCGTAACCGTTGTCAAAGCACAGATCCACGCAGGTGGCCGGGGTAAAGCCAGCGGCGTTAAAGTGGCGAAGAACCTGGATGAGGTTCGTGCTTATGCTGAAGAAATTCTGGGCAAGGTGTTGGTGACTCACCAAACGGGTCCAGAAGGCAAGGAAGTTAAGCGTCTCCTCATTGAAGAGGGCTGCGATATTCGCAAAGAGTATTATATCGGTGTTGTAGTTGACCGTGCTACTGGCCGTGTCGTCTTGATGGCGTCTGAAGAAGGCGGTACTGAAATCGAAGAGGTTGCAGCAGCAACTCCTGAGAAGATTTTTAAAGAAGTCGTGGATCCAGCGATCGGACTTCAAACGTTCCAAGCACGGAAATTAGCGTATTCCATTAATATCCCGAATGAACTGGTTGGTAAAGCCGTTCAGTTCATGCTGGCCCTGTATAAGGCATTTGTTGAGAAGGATTGCTCTATCGCTGAGATCAATCCGCTTGTCGTAACAGGTGACGGAAACGTCATGGCTCTTGATGCCAAACTCAATTTTGACTCCAATGCGCTGTTCCGTCATAAGGACATTCTTGAACTGCGCGACCTGGACGAAGAAGACGAGAAGGAAATCGAAGCATCCAAATACGACTTGAGTTACATAGCTCTTGATGGCAATATCGGCTGCATGGTTAACGGAGCCATCTTGCGATGGCTACTATGGACATCATCAAGTATTATGGCGGCGACCCTGCTAACTTCCTTGATGTTGGGGGCGGTGCAACAACGGAGAAGGTAACGGAAGCCTTCAAGATTATTTTGTCCGATCCTCAAGTAAAAGGAATCTTTGTCAACATTTTCGGTGGTATTATGCGTTGCGACGTTATCGCTCTGGTGTTGTTGAAGCAGCGAAACAGCTGGGCTTAACTCGTCCGCTTGTTGTCCGCTTGGAAGGAACGAATGTTGACCTCGGCAAGCAAATTTTGGCTGAGTCCGGTCTGAACATCGTGCCTGCTGATTCCATGGCCGACGGAGCACAGAAGATCGTCTCCCTCGTTCAGTAATAATTCATTCCTGAAGGGGCATGGCACGATGAGCTTTAGGGCTCTGCCGTGCGGTTGCTTTCATTTTCAAATAACAATAGGGGATGTGAATCAATCGTGAGTATTTTGATCGATAAAAATACAAAAGTTATCACACAAGGGATTACAGGCAAGACGGCCCTTTTCCATGCAAAAGGTGCCCTGGATTACGGTACCCAGATGGTCGGCGGAACTTCACCTGGTAAAGGTGGAACTGAAGTCGAAATCACGCTGGAGAACGGTGAAACCGTCAAATTGTAGGTTTACAACACCGTTGAGGAAGCTAAAGCCAAAACTGGCGCGACCGCAAGCGTAATCTATGTACCGCCAGCTTTTGCAGCAGATTCCATTCTGGAAGCTGTTGATGCTGAGATGGACCTGGTTATCTGTATCACGGAAGGTATTCCAGTGCTCGATATGGTGAAAGTATCCCGCTATCTGGAAGGCAAGAAGACTCGTCTGATCGGACCTAACTGTCCAGGTGTCATTACACCGGGCGAATGTAAGATCGGTATTATGCCGGGCTACATCCACACGCCGGGACATGTAGGGGTTGTATCGCGCAGTGGTACCCTGACTTATGAAGCTGTTCATCAGCTGACCGCTCGCGGCATTGGACAATCCTCAGCCGTTGGTATCGGTGGTGACCCGGTTAAAGGAACTGAGTTTATCGATGTCTTGAGACTGTTTAATGAAGATCCTAACACCAAAGCGGTAATTATGATCGGTGAGATCGGTGGTACAGCTGAAGAAGAAGCGGCTGAATGGATCAAAGCGAACATGAACAAACCTGTTGTTGGCTTCATCGGTGGAGCCACAGCGCCTCCAGGAAAACGCATGGGCCATGCTGGCGCGATTATTTCTGGCGGTAAAGGAACGGCTAAGGAGAAAATTGCCGTGCTTGAAGCTTGTGGTGTCAAGGTAGCTCCAACGCCTGCCGAAATGGGCTCAACTCTGGTTAGCGTTCTTGAGGAGAAAGGTCTTTGGAGTCTTGCAAGACTCACTAAGGCATGATTTTTTCCAGATAACAGGTTAAGTCTGTGTTCATAATGTAAGGTAAGCAACCTTTTATTTCCTGAACAGGAAATGAAGGGTTGCTTTTTTGTTTTCGATTTTATATTTTAAGGAGGTCACATAATGAAGCTGGAAAGCGTGCTGCTGGTCGCCCTGCATGAAAGTGACGGCATTGGTTGGAAGACGATTAACCGGATTATAACTAGAGGGGAACTGCATGAAGGGATGCTATCCTACGATGCAAACGATTGGAGAGCATGCGGGGTATCTGTCGAAAGAGCGAATAAATTGACTAAGGAATTCCCACTCACCGTCGAAAGAAAACGCAGCGACATGTCGAATGTTGGCGACGGCGAATTTCGACAGAATCAAGCTGAGGTATGGAATTTGACAAACCGCTCAAAAATACGTATTATAACAGCCCTTGATGACTTTTATCCGGAATCATTGAAATCTTCACCCCAGGCCCCGTGGGTATTGTATTGCATGGGTGATTATCGTCTGCTGTCTAAACCGGGGATCGCTATGGTGGGTACAAGAATGCCGACAGCCTATGGGCGCAAGATTGCATCGATGCTATCCGAAGAGCTGACAAGGGCGGGATTAATGGTTGTTAGCGGTATGGCCAGAGGCATCGATAGCGTTGTCCACGAAACCGCATTGAGAAGCGGCGGAATGACGGTGGCGGTTCTAGGAGCGGGCATTGACGTCATCTATCCACCGGAGAACCGTTCGCTTTACGAAGAGATTGCGGCCAAGGGACTTGTCATTTCTGAATATCCGCCGGGAACGAAGGCGTTACCAGGATTTTTCCCGCAGAGAAACCGGATTATCGCCGGATTAACGCTGGGTACCGTGGTTGTTGAGGCGGATGCTCGCAGCGGGTCATTAATTACGGCAGATTATGCGCTGGAGGCAGGAAGGGATGTGTTTTCCGTTCCGGGACCTCTTACTTCATCTAAGAGCAGAGGGACGCTGGATTTGATCAAGCAAGGGGCCAAGATGGTCACGGATGCCCGGGATATAATAGAAGAATATGATTCCTGGTTGCCAAAAGAGGCTTCGGATACATACAATAAGGAGCGGCGGGCCCATCGTCAGGAGCAGTCGGATTTACAAGCCGGGTTGACAAATGATGAACGACACATATACCATATGCTCGAACAGGGGCCCGGGTCGCTGGATGAGATAATCGAGCGAACCCAGTGGGATTTTGGACATTTGCATTCAGTTCTGTTATCTTTAATCATAAAAAAGCAGATTACCCAATTACCCGGTGCTATATATAAGATCATATAATGGGAAAGTTTGAATGTTGGAGAGGAGGATGAACCTGTGGCGGATTCACTCGTCATCGTAGAGTCGCCTGCTAAGGCGAAAACGATTGGCAAATATCTCGGCAGCAAGTATATCGTGAAGGCTTCAATGGGTCATGTTCGCGATTTGCCGAAGAGCCAGATCGGGGTTGAGGTGGAAAATGACTTCAATCCGAAATACATTACGATCCGCGGAAAAGGTTCTGTCTTAAAGGAACTTAAGGATGCTAGCAAAAAGGTGAAGAAAGTATACCTCGCAGCTGACCCCGATCGCGAAGGGGAAGCCATTGCATGGCATCTTGCGCATGCATTGGAGCTGGATGATACCCAAAGCCTGCGGGTTGTATTTAATGAAATAACGAAAACGGCCGTGAAGGATGCCTTTAAGACGCCGCGCAAAATTAACATGGATTTGGTTAACGCGCAGCAGGCAAGACGCATCCTGGATCGTTTGGTTGGTTATAAGATCAGCCCTATTCTATGGAAGAAAGTGAAAAAGGGTCTCTCGGCTGGTCGTGTTCAATCGGTAGCCGTCAAAATCATCCTGGATCGCGAGAACGAAATCAGTGCATTCGTTCCGGAAGAATACTGGACCATTACGGCCAAGCTGGCCGTGAACGGATCTGCATTCGAAGCGAAATTTACACAGCTTAACGGTGCGAAGAAGGAATTGACCAACGAACAGGAAGTGAATGAAATTCTCGAAGCCATTCGGGATGCTTCCTTCCAAGTGGGTGAAGTGAAAGAGCGGGAGCGCCAGCGTCACCCGTCACCACCATTTACGACCAGTTCACTGCAGCAGGAAGCTGCACGCAAACTTGGTTTCCGGGCTGCCAAGACGATGTCGGTTGCCCAGCAGCTTTACGAGGGTGTCGAGCTGGGCAAGGAAGGCACTGTCGGTTTGATTACCTATATGCGTACAGACTCGACCCGTATTTCCGGGACAGCTCAAGAAGAAGCGAAGGAATATATCACCGAGAAGTATGGTGATCCGTTCGTACCGGAGAGCCCGAGACAATATTCGAAAAAAGCAGCCAACGCTCAGGATGCGCATGAAGCGATACGTCCCACTTCCATACTTCGGGATCCGGAATCCATGAAACCGTTCATGAGCCGGGATCAGCTTCGCTTGTATAAACTCGTTTGGGAGCGTTTTGTGGCGAGTCAAATGGCTTCAGCAGTACTGGATACGCTTTCTGTAGATATCGCTGCAAACAATACGGTCTTCCGCGCGACTAGGTTCCAAGGTTCGTTTCCCTGGATTCATGAAGGTCTACGTCGAAGGTAACGACGACGGGACGACAGAGGAAGATAAGTATTTGCCGGAGCTTCACACGGGTGACGTGCTGGAGAAACAGGATATTGAGCCGAAGCAGCATTTCACACAGCCGCCGCCACGCTATACAGAGGCAAGGCTGGTCAAGACGCTTGAGGAACTCGGCATAGGGCGTCCTAGTACGTATGCGCCGACACTGGAGACGATCCAGAAGAGGGGCTACGTTGCAATCGAAGAGAAAAATTCATGCCAACCGAGCTCGGTGAGCTTGTCATCGAACAGATGGAGCAGTTCTTCCCTGAAATCCTCAATGTGGAGTTTACCGCGAACATGGAAGAGGACCTTGACCATGTGGAGGAAGGTTCCGAGGACTGGGTAAAGGTGTTGGCTGAGTTCTACGAATCCTTCGAAAAGCGTCTTGAAGTAGCAGAGGAAGAAATGAAGGAAATCGAAATCGAAGATGAGGTTTCCGATGAAATATGCGAGAAGTGCGGCAAGCCCCTGGTTTATAAGCTTGGCCGTTTCGGCAAGTTTCTTGCGTGTTCGGGCTTTCCGGATTGCCGTAACACCAAACCGATTGTGAAAGATATCGGTGTGGCGTGTCCGAAATGCAAGGAAGGTCACGTGGTGGAACGGCGAAGCAAGAAGGGGCGCGTCTTCTTTGGATGTGATCGTTATCCTGAATGTGATTTTGTATCCTGGGATAAACCTTCAACGAAGCCGTGTCCGAGCTGCAGCAGTTTAATGGTGGAGAAGAAGAGCAAGCAAGGGGTTAAGCTTCAGTGTACCTCTTGTGATTATTCCGAAATGGTTGAGGAACCGGATGAAGCGGCAGATTTGTAAGGCATACAGGGGTAATGACGTTGACAGATTCACAGAGGGTTACGGTTATCGGTGCGGGACTTGCAGGCAGTGAGGCTGCCTGGCAGATCGCGAGCCGTGGCGTACCCGTTACACTATATGAGATGCGGTAGGTCGTAAAGACATGGCGCATCATACGGACAAGTTCGCTGAGCTTGTGTGCAGCAATTCACTTCGGGCGAACGGCTTGACTAATGCGGTAGGCGTATTGAAGGAAGAAATGCGGATGCTGAACTCGCTTGTTATCGGCTCGGCAGATCGCAATTCCGTACCAGGCGGCGCACTGGCCGTTGACCGTGATGGATTCTCAGGCGAAATTACGGAAACGCTGCATAACCATCCGTTGATTGAGGTCGTAAATGAAGAAATTCAGCATATACCTGAAGAAGGCATTGTTGTTATCGCAACAGGACCGCTCACTTCTCCCGCACTGTCATCGCAAATCCGAGAGCTGATGGGCGAAGACTATTTCTATTTTTACGATGCGGCTGCTCCGATTGTGGAGAAGGATTCCATCGATATGAGCAAAGTGTATCTGGCATCCCGCTATGATAAAGGTGAGGCAGCTTATCTCAATTGCCCGATGACGGAAGAAGAGTTTGATGCCTTCTATGATGCCCTTATCAATGCCGAGGTTGCCCAATTGAAAGAGTTTGAGAAGGAGATTTATTTTGAGGGCTGTATGCCGATCGAGGTTATGATGAAACGCGGCAAACAAACGGCCTTATTTGGCCCGATGAAGCCCGTGGGGCTGGTAAACCCGCATACGGGCGAGCTGCCGCACGCGGTTGTGCAGCTGCGTCAGGATAATGCAGCGGGAACTCTGTATAATCTTGTTGGCTTCCAGACCCATCTGAAGTGGGGCGAGCAGAAGCGGGTCCTTTCCATGATTCCGGGACTAGAGAACGCTGAAATCGTACGATATGGCGTTATGCACCGGAATACGTTTGTTAATTCGCCTAAGCTGCTCGAACAGACCTATCAGGTAAAGACCAGACCTAATCTGTATCTGGCAGGACAAATGACAGGCGTTGAGGGCTATGTGGAATCAGCAGCATCCGGCTTGATTGCAGGAATTAATGCAGCAAGAGCAGCACAAGGGCAGGAGGGTGTCGTTTTCCCTCAGGAATCAGCTATCGGCAGCATGGCATACTACATAACCCATGCAGATCCTGATAATTTCCAACCGATGAATGCGAACTTCGGTCTTCTTCCGAATCTAGAGAAACGCATACGTAACAAAAAGGAAAAAATGACGCTCTTGCTAACCGTGCTCTTGACGGAATTCGTGTGTTTATTAATGCTAAAGAACTAAATACGATGTAACTTATTTCTTAGGGAGGTCCTGCCATCATGGAAATGACTTTTCACGCCACAACGATTTGTGCTGTTCGGCATAATGGCACAGCTGCCATTGCTTAACGATGGTCAAGTCACATTTGGTGAAAGTGTAGTCATGAAGCAGACCGCCAAGAAAGTGCGCCGTCTTTACCGGGGACAAGTTGTCGCCTTTCTTGGTTCTGTGGCGGATGCTATTACGTTGTTTGAGAAATTCGAGGGCAAGCTGGAGGAGCATCATGGCAACTTGCAGCGTGCCGCTGTCGAACTTGCGAAGGATTGGCGTCAAGACCGAGTGCTTCGCAAGCTTGAAGCTTTGATGATTGTTATGGATAAAACGGGGATGCTGCTGATCTCTGGCGGCGGAGAAATTATCGAGCCGGATGATGATGTGCTGGCCATTGGCTCAGGGGCAATTTTGCATTGTCGGCGGGACGTGCGCTTAAGCGCCATGCGGGGCATATGGAAGCAAAAGACATAGCCAGAGAAGCGCTTCAAATCGCTTCAGAGGTGTGTGTCTATACTAACAGCAATATTATTGTCGAAGAGCTGTAAGAATGCCATATAGCAACAAATAGCCATATCAGGGTGGAGGTATTCGCGATGAGTAAAGAATCGATGACGCCTAGACAGATTGTATCCGAACTGGATAAATACATCGTAGGCCAGAAGGAAGCTAAAAATCAGTCGCCGTTGCACTTCGCAATCGTTATCGCCGCAGTTTGCTTACCGATGACGAGCGGGATGAGATCGTACCGAAAAACATTCTGATGATCGGACCTAAGCGTGGGTAAAACGGAGATTGCTAGAAGACTCGCGAAGCTCGTCCATGCGCCTTTTGTGAAGGTCGAGGCCACAAAGTTCACGGAGGTTGGCTATGTTGGCCGTGACGTGGAGTCAATGGTACGGGACCTTGTGGAAACTGCCATACGCATGGTGAAGCTGGAGCGCACGGAGCAGGTGAAGGACAAAGCCGAAGAATTGGCAAATGAGCGGATCGTACAGCTGCTGGCGCCATCTACCAAGGGGCAGAAGAGTCAGCGTAATCCATTCGAAATGCTGTTTGGCGGAAACAATAATGATACACAGGCGGAAGAAGAGGATTCGGCAGATAAGGACGTAAGTCTCAAGGAGAAACGCAGGCAGGTCCGGTTTAATCTCCTGTCGGGCAAACTTGAGGATGACACGGTAGAGATTGATGTGGAGGATGCTGCTCCCAACATGTTTGATATGTTTGCTTACCAAGGGAATGACCAGATGGGCATGAACATGCAGGAGATGTTTGGCAACCTCATGCCGAAGCGGACCAAGCGACGCAAACTATCCGTCAAGGAAGCAAGGAAAGTACTCACACAAGAGGAAGCAGGTAAATTGATTGATATGGATGACGTCATCCAGGAATCAATACGCCGGGCTGAACAATCGGGTATTATCTTTATTGATGAGATCGATAAGGTTGCGAGTCAAGGCAGACAATCGGGACCGGATGTCTCCAGAGAAGGCGTTCAGCGCGATATTTTGCCGATTGTAGAGGGTTCAACGATCATGACGAAGTACGGTCCGGTAAAAACGGATTTCGTGCTGTTTATCGCTGCAGGCGCATTTCACATTGCCAAACCATCGGATTTGATTCCGGAGCTACAGGGACGTTTTCCGATCCGGGTAGAGCTGAGCAGTTTGACTTTGGACGATTTTGTGTCGATTTTGACAGAACCGAAAAATGCGTTAACGAAACAATATGTCAATCTGTTGCGAACGGAGGATCTTGAAGTGGAGTTTTCTCCTGAGGCGATTCGGGAAATTGCCCAGATTGCTGCATCAGTGAATCAGAACACGGAGAATATCGGTGCACGCAGACTTCATACCATATTGGAGAAACTGCTTGAAGACCTCTCGTTTGAGGCACCTGAGCTTACGCTGGACCGTATGGTGATTACGCCGGAATATGTCCGGGAAAAGCTCGCAGGTATCGCCCAGGATCGGGATTTAAGCCAATATATCCTGTAGTTGCAGCCATATAGGCCTATTAGCCGAGTAAACGCACGGAGATAATTGTCGATATTCATCGTGAAACCTCGCAGCAAGTTGTCGAAGAGCTTTCGCATGTTGGAAGGTGCCGGGACGGTTTTCGCAATTTTTGTGAATTTCTCTAAATGTTCCGGGACCTATCGTTTGGGGAAAAACGATTAAAATTTACAGAATTAGTGGTACGATTTGCAATAATATAGAAAAAACCGAATAAAAATGAATACAAAGCCCTTCTTTTTGGTAAAAGATAGGGCTTTTTCTTATTGTAAAAAGTCCCAATCTTTAAGAAACTTAGTTTATGTGACATCATGTTGTCTTTTTCTACTTAAGACCTAGGTTAGTGCGTACGGATTATATTCTTTGTCGAAAAAGAGGATTTAGCTGGGAAGAGTGGAATATCTTCTTGCAAAGTCCAGTCAGGAGGAATGAGCTAGTGAATCTGTTGAACAATAGTTCTTTTCAACGGCTTCAAAGCGGTTTGGATGCGGCAAATCTCAGAAACAATGTGATTGCGAACAACATCGCGAACGTGGATACTCCTCATTTTAAGCGATCCGAGGTATCCTTTGAGAGTCTTCTGAAAAAGGAAATGGATGGAGCCGATTTATCGCTTCAGGGCAGAAGAACGGATCCCAGACATTTTGTTATTGGTCCTACAGGGGAATTCCCGACGCTTCAGTCATGAAGGATGGAAGCAGCTCTATGAACAACAACCAGAATAATGTCGATGCAGACAGAGAAATGTCGCTGCTTGCAGAGAATCAGCTTCGTTATAATTCATACATACAAGCTGTAAATGAGCAGATTCGAATGATGCGTACAGCTATTGAAGGGAGATAGGGTTCATGAATATTAGCAATAGCTTTGGGATTAATGCATCAGCTCTTACAGCACAACGGCTTCGAATGGATGTCATCTCCTCCAACATAGCCAATGCGGAAACCACTCGCGCGCGAATCGAGAATGGACAAGCCGTTCCGTATCGCCGAAAGACTGTTGTGTTTCAGCCGCAGCAAGAATCGTTTGAAGGACTTCTCAGAGCTCAGATGAGTGGTCAGGATGCGGGGCAAGGAGTAAAGGTTGCGGCAGTGCAGGAAGATCAAGCGCCGCTGAAACGGGTATATAACCCTACTCATCCCGATGCAAATACAGAAGGTTATGTCTTTATGCCTAACGTGGATATAACGAAGGAGATGGTGGATATGCTTGCAGCCACCCGTTCTTACGAAGCTAACGTAACAGCGATAAATGCTTCGAAAGCCATGATCATGAAGGCATTAGAGATTGGAAGATAAGAAGATAAAATACATAAGCACACATAGTAGGAGGACAGAATTATGATTCAAAACGCAATGTTCAGTGTTCAGGGCGTACAGCCACTTCAACTACAAGAGCAAGTGAAAAATGGAGCGACTCCTTCTGAATCGATCCGCGATTTTGGTTCTTACCTGAATGAAGCACTGAACTCTGTGTCAGCACAGGAACAGAATGCACATATGATGACCGATAAATTAATGATTGGACAAGTAAACGTAGATCAGGCGATGATATCCGCCCAACAGGCTCTGTTGAGCATTCAGCTCACAACACAGGTCCGAAACAAAGTGGTAGAAGCCTATCAAGAGATCATGCGCACGCAAATCTAAATGTTTCTAGCAAAGTTTCGGATGGGGTGACAATGTGAACGAGAGAATCGCCCAGTATCGGGAAAGAATGACCCAATATTGGAACCAATTCAGCAACAAACAAAAAATAATGTTAATCGCTACAATAGCATTTGTTCTGATTGCTCTGATCGTACTAACGATGCAGTTCTCTAAGACGAAATACGAAGTAGCATTCCGGGATTTGAATTCCAGCGATGCCGCGGGAATCATCAGCCACCTGGAGACCCAAGGAATTTCTTATAAGCTGAGTGAGGATGGCAGAAGCATCCTGGTACCTAGCACGAGTGCAGCTAAAGTCCAGATTGATGTAGGCTCACAAGGACTTGTGCAGAATGGTACGATCGGATTCGAAACCTTCGAGAAGAATGCGTCAGCCATCGGAATGACCGATAACGAGTTCGAAGTGAAATATGTAAATGCACTGAACGGCGAAGTAGAACGGTTGCTTGAGAAGATGCAGGGCGTTCAAGATGCAACCGTGCTATTAAACCTTCCCAAGGAAAGTGTATTTGCGAAAAACGGGAACGAAGATAAAGCCAGTGCTTCCGTAGTTGTGCAATTTAAGCCGGGCTATCGTCCTAATCAGGAAGTCATCGACGGCTATTACAACCTCGTGAAGACTGCGATTCCAAACTTGTAGGTTGAGAATATTACAATCACCAATGACGAAGTCGAGCTGCTCGCAACAGCTAAGGGCGGTCAAGGCGGATTGATTGGCAAGGTGGAAGAGAACTTTGCTCTTCAGAAAAAATTCGAAAGCGAAGTTAGGCAAAATGTCCAGCAATTTCTATCGCAGTACATGGGTTCGAATAAAGTGAATGTTCTCGTCGCTTCCAAACTGAATTTCGATCAGGTGCAGAGCAAGGAAAACATCGTAACCCCTGTGGATGAAGAAGAAATGAAGGGGATTGAGCTCAGTGTTCAGGAAATCCAGAAGAACTATTCGGGAACCAGCAGTCCGAAGCGGAGTGGTAGGTGTAGGCCAAGAGGCTGTTCCAGGATATCCAAGCGACTCTGGAAGCGGTGAAACGAACTCGGAAGAGCTCTCCAAAACGGTTAACTACGAAGTTAACCGGATTACCAAGGATATCATTGCAAGCCCATATACTGTTAAAGATTTAACCATTAATGTCTCGGTTGAACCACCTGCGGGACAACAAGCTTTAGACGATCCTACAAGAACGGCTATTCAAAACATTCTAGTCAACATTGTAAGAGCATCGCTTGCAGATTCGGGTTCTACTTATACAGACGCTGATCTGTCCAAAAAAGTTTCGGTTAATTCACAGGTATTTAATGTAAATCCGGATGAAAATACAAAAACTGTTTTTCTCAGCCTGTATTATGGGGGATTGGTATTGCTGCGTTAGCATTGATTGCGGGGAGCCTACTTCTTTATCCGCCGACGCAGACAACAGCAGGAAGAGCTTGAAGATGACATTCAGCTTCCGCCAGTTACAGAATTCCCATCAATAAATCTCGAAAGTATAACCAATGAAAGCCAGGTTCGTAAGCAGCTCGAAACCTTGGCGAAGAAGAAGCCAGATGAATTCGTGAATTTACTTCGCACATGGCTAGCTGAGGAATAGAGGTGGAAGCATTGGCTAAGGGAAATAACCAAATGTTAAGCGGACGTCAAAAAGCAGCTATACTGCTCATTACACTTGGCCCGGAAGTGTCTGCTCAAATATTTAAGCATCTTCGAGATGATGAAATTGAACAATTAACACTAGAGATCGCGAACGTTCGCAAAGTCGACAGTGTCGAGAAAGATAGCATCATTCAAGAATTCCATCAGATTTGTTTGGCCCAGGAGTACATCTCCCAAGGCGGCATTAATTACGCTAAAGAAATTTTGGAGAAGGCGCTTGGTCAACAAAAAGCGATGGAAGTGATCAACAGATTGACCGCAACGCTTCAGGTAAGACCGTTTGACTTCGCCCGCAAAGCGGACCCAAGCCAAATCCTGAACTTTATCCAGAACGAAAATGCACAAACGATTGCTCTCGTATTGTCTTATCTCCAGTACGAGCAGGCCTCTGCGATTTTGTCCTCGCTTCCGCAAGAGAAGCAGGCAGAAGTTGCCCGCAGGGTAGCTGTGATGGACAGTACTTCTCCTGAAGTCATCTCCCAGGTCGAGCGTGTGCTTGAACAGAAACTTTCAGCGACGGTGACTCAGGATTATACAAGTGTAAGCGGCATTGAGTCCATCGTTCAAATCCTGAACGGGGTTGACCGCGGAACGGAAAGAACGATCCTCGATTCCTTGGAAATCCAGGATCCCGAGCTTGCAGAAGAAATCAAGAAGCGGATGTTTGTTTTCGAGGATATCGTCAATGTGGACAATCGCTCTATACAGCGTATTATCCGCGATGTCGAGAATGCGGATTTGCAGCTTGCGCTCAAGGTGGCAAGCGAAGAGGTGCGCGATGTTATTTTCCGGAACATGTCCAAGCGTATGGCCGAAACCTTCCGCGAAGAAATGGAATACATGGGTCCGGTGCGGCTGCGTGATGTTGAGGAAGCTCAGACTCGGATTGTAAGCACGATCCGAAGACTCGAAGAGGCGGGCGAGGTCATTATAGCCCGTGGCGGAGGAGATGACATCATTGTCTAACTTGATCAAATCGTCCCACTATAAACCGATGGATGTGTTGAAAGAGTTGGATCTTGCTCGTCGTTACGCTTCACCAACCGAGGAAACGGTCGAGGTGTATGCTCCTCCGACTGCCGAGTAAGCAGTTGTGCAGACGCTGGCTGAAGCCGAACGTTTGAAGCATGAGATGCTGAAGGATGCTCAAGAGTTTGCCGAAAGGCAAATACGGGAGGCTTCGGAAGAAGCGGAACGGTTATTGACCGAAGCGCAGCAGCAGATTGAAGCATGGTGGACTGAACGCAGGCTTCAGGATGATGATTTGTCTGAGACGCTGAAGATGGAAGGCTTTAATCAGGGATATGCTGAGGGCTCCGCCAAGGCAGAGCTTGAGATGAAGGAACTGATGGAGCAGGCGACGGTTCAAGCTAGCGAATTGCTCCAACTGGCTCACCAGGCCAAGGACGATTTAATTCAGGAGGCGGAGCCGTTTCTGGTGGAGCTCAGCTGCAGCATTGCCGAGAAGGTGCTGGATCATCAGTTAACAATCGAGCCTGACTTTACCCTGGAGCTCATTCGGAAGAATCTGGCCCGCAAACGGGAAAAAGGAATCATCTCGCTCTGTGTGGCTCCCGAACAGTTTGAATTTGTCTATGCGGCACGGGAAGAACTCGGATTATCAATCGATTCCCAGGCAGAGCTTCAAATTCTGCCGGATTCTACGGTGAAGGATCGCGGCTGTGTGATCCGCTCCTCATTCGGAAGTGTGGATGCCCGCATCGATACGCAGCTGTCCGAGATTAAAAAGAACTGGTGCGGTTCGCTCTTGATGACGAGGAACGGAGAAATCAAGATGAAGAAGCTGAATAGCGCACGATATATGGATCATTTAAGGCATTTAGATCCCGTTCGAATCAACGGCAAAGTAACTCAGGTTATCGGACTGATGGTGGAATCCGAAGGCCCGGACGCAAGCATTGGCGATGTGTGCTACATCTATCCCACGAAGCAATCCAAGCCGCTCAAGGCTGAGGTCGTTGGCTTCAGGGATAATAAAGTGCTGCTGATGCCGCTGGGCGAGCTTCATTCCATCGGCCCTGGCTGTGATGTGGTCGGCACCGGGAAGCCACTGAGTGTGCAGGTAGGCTCTGAACTGCTTGGCAAGGTGCTGGATGGATTAGGACAGCCGCTGGACGGTTCCATCATTCCAGCTCGCATGCCTCATTATTCAACCCATAACGTTCCACAGAATCCGCTCAATCGGCCGAGAGTTCAGGAACCGATCAGCATCGGTGTTCGAGCGATTGACGGACTGCTCTCCATCGGCAAAGGGCAGCGGGTCGGTATTTTTGCCGGGTCGGGTGTCGGGAAGAGTACCTTGATGGGGATGATTGCAAGAAACACCTCTGCCGATGTTAATGTCATTGCCTTGATCGGAGAACGCGGTCGAGAGGTGCTTGACTTCATCGAGCGGGACCTGGGACCTGAGGGGCTAAAGCGATCCGTCGTGATCGTTGCGACTTCAGATCAGCCCTCATCCGCATTAAAGGAGCTTTAATCGCCACAACGATTGCCGAATATTTCAGGGATCGTGGGCTGAATGTGATGCTGATGATGGATTCCGTTACCCGGTATGCAATGGCACAGCGCGAAGTGGGGCTTGCCGTAGGGGAACCGCCCGCGATGCGTGGTTACACTCCCTCGGTATTTGCAAGTCTGCCTAAGCTGCTGGAACGTGCAGGAACTGGGCCAACAGGCTCCATTACTGCCTTTTACACGGTGCTTGTAGATGGCGACGATATGAACGAACCGATTGCTGATGCGGTTAGGGGCATATTGGACGGCCATATCGTGTTAAACCGGAATATAGCAAATAAAGGACATTTTCCGGCTATCGACGTGTTGGCAAGTATCAGCCGGGTGATGAAAGATATCTCGCCTGAGGAGCAAATTGACGCTTCCGAGAATGTAAAACGACTGATGGCGGTGTACAAGGATTCCGAGGATTTGATCAATATCGGAGCCTATCAAGAAGGCTCGAATGCCGATATCGATGAGTCCATCGAATATATCGGGCGAATATGGGATTTTACGAAGCAAAAGTGAATGAGAAAACAACATTGAATGAGGTTCAGGAACGTTTGATTTCCGAGTTTTCAAGGAGATGACTTTGAAGAATGAAATTTCATTATGCATTCCAGAAAATCGTAGACCTGAAAAGCAACGAGAAAACACAAGCCGAATGGATGCTGTCAAGTGCCATCGGAAAACTTCAGGCGGAAGAGAATAGTCTGAATGAGCTGTATGCGATGCGGGATCAAATGTATCACGCTCAACAAGAAGCAGCATCGCGCTGCGTACCTGTAGCTGAAATTCGAAATATTCAGGTTTATGCAGAGCATCTGGAAGAATGCATTGAGCGGAAACGGGATGATATACGGCTCGCTCATGTCAATGTAACGAAGAAACAGAAGGTGTTATCCGACAAGATGCTTGATGAGAAAGTGTGGCTGAAGGCAAGAGACAAATCCCAAGAAAAGTTCCGGCATGAAAGTCTCCTTCGGGAACAAAACGAGCTGGACGAAATGGCGACGGTACGTTTTGCGATCAAAGCCCGTTAAGGTCTGCAAATACCGCTGGGTAATGACCGCGAAGGAGGAATGAGAGTGTCACGAAAAGATATGCCGCTTGACAAAGAAGAATCAAGTGGAGGGTTTGAACGGATATTATTGATTTTAGTGCTTACTATATTCACAATCGTCCTGCTGGGGGCTCTTGCGGTATTTTTCAGAGCCGATGTCCGGGATGGACTCATTGATGTAGCTAACAAAATTCCAATTGTGAAGAATTGGGTTCCTGATCCGGTACTTACTCCGGAAGAACAGAAACTTAAGGAAGCGAAGCAGCAGGAAGAAAGTGCGGAAGCAACGATTGTAGAGCTTAAGAAGCAGCTTGCTGAACGCGAAGAGACATTAAATGAAGTAACCGAGCAAAAAGCAACACAGGAAAACAAGGTAAAAGAGCTGGAAACCCAGATTGATTCAATGCAAAGCACGGCGGCTAGCGGCGAGGCGCCAGAGGAAGATGCGTACACGATGCAGATTCGCGAGTTGTCCAAGCTTTACGCCGATATGAGCCCGAGCAAAGCGGCACCGATCATGCAGAACTTAACGCTCGAAGAAATGGTGCTGATGCTCAGCCAGATGAAGAGCAGCAACCGGGTCGCTATTCTTCAAAAGATGGATCCAAAAACAGCAGCGGATGCAACCATGATGCTCAAAGACGCGGAGACATCCGAGGATATGGCCATTGCGGCTCTGCAATCCAGGGTCAAGAAGAATGAAACGGAAGCTGCGCAGAAGAAGACATCCGATAATCTGGACAAAAACCAGTTGAATCAGACGTTTGCCGGAATGACACCTGCCAATGCTGCCGAGCTGTTGATGCAAACGTACAAGATCAGCCCCGCCAAGACAATGACCATTCTGAATACGGTGGATGATGCTACACGTTCACGAATTTTAAATGCAATGTCTTCAAAAGACGCGGAGCTGGCAGCTAAGATATTGAATCGCCTGATGGGCTCTAAATAAGCTCTGAAATGAATCTCCATCCTTGGGAAAGGAGGTGAAATAAGACGATGACAATCATGGTACAGAACATGTCTACATCCGTAAGCAGCTCTTCTGGCAGCGGGAAGGCAAGTGCGGCTGGCCAAGCGGCAGCGGGCGTTTCCTTCGATTCAACCCTGGCTTACCAGATGAACAGTAGTGGTAACAGCGCTTCGACCGCTTCCACTGAAGTCGCTGCAAAGCTGGAATCCCTGCTCGCGAATTATTCATCGGAAACGGATGAATCGCTGGAAGGCTTGATGGAACTGCTTCAAGGCCTGCTTCAGGAGCTTGACTCCATGGACCAGGCATTAAACGAGGACCCTTCCTTGCTCCAGGAGCTTCAGAACTGGCTGACACAAGCTAATCAGTTGTTAAGCGGAGCTGCTTCTCAAGCACAAGGAAACACGGATGGAAATGAAATGTCCCCATTGGCTTCCAGTCCGGATACGATTCGATTTGTTGTACAGGATACGATTAGCCAGCTGACATCCATGCTCTCTAAATCCGGCAAGCTGGATTTGAACACCGAGGCAGCCGTAAAACAGCTGGTCCAATCCTTCCATAGTCTACTGGGTCAAGGAACGGGAACGGCAGAGAGCAAGGCCAACGGGAATTTTAACAGCATTTTAAACCAGAAGCAGCCGGATGCAATTTTACCTAATGCATCCACGAACACAGCGTCAGTCGACTTTGTCCCAAACGACAGGGTCAGCTAATGCCAATTGGGCTTCCTTGACAACCAAGGCCAGCTCTGACGGCGCAGCAACGGAGTTCGTTATGACCGAAGGAGATTCACTGTTGGAGCAAGGACCTATTACTGCGGGTCAACTAGCCCTGCGTTCCGGAACACAAGTTGCAGTGAAACCTGCGGCACCGCTTATGCCTGTAGAGCATTTCTCGAGCGAAATGACCTCCTTCATCATTAATAAGATGGAAATCGTGAAGCAAACCGGGTTAACGGAAGCAAGGATCTCCTTGAATCCAGAGCATCTGGGACAAGTCGATATTAAGCTTACGATGCAGAACGGGCAATTGATTGCACAGTTCATGACCAAGTCAACGGATGCGAAAGAGCTGATTGACCAGCAAATGGCACAGCTTCGGAGCGCGTTGCTGGCACAGGGACTTCAGGTAGAAAAATAGAAGTCACACAGAGCAGCCAGCCTTCGACGTCGAATCTTTATCAGGACGGCCGCCAGCCTGGATCAGGACAGCAGCAGTCGCAGCATCGCTCGAACGAGAAGGACGGGCCTTCCGATGATGCCGTATTAGCAGCAAACCTGACGGAAGAACTGAACGAATGGATAGCAGAGCATCAAGCGGAAGTAGAAGGCATGCAAACGGGAACATTTACCGCTAAAGCCTAACAGTGAGGAGGTGAGCTTGGATGGCAACAGAGCCAGTATCTACTAAAAATATGTGGCCTAACTACGCCAAAGGGAATGTCAGTAACAAAAACGGAAATGGTCAGGAGCTTGGAAAAGATCAGTTCTTGAGCATTTTGATTACACAGCTGCGGCATCAGGACCCGCTTCAACCGATGCAGGACCGGGAGTTTATCGCCCAAATGGCCCAGTTTACTTCCCTGGAGCAATTGATGAATATCAATACGCAATTGACTGCAATGAGCCAGTCTTTGGGCGCAGCTTCAAGTTTGATCGGCAAACAGATCAGCTGGATGTTTAAACCGGAGGATGGATCGGAGAATACGGTCATGAAGAGCGGTATCGTTGATTCGATCATTGTTCGTGACGGCATTCATTATGCGAAGATCGGGGAAAGCGAAGTAGCCCTTGATCAGATTTTGAAAATCGAGAACGCTCCAGCCGGGAATGATCCGGAAATGCCGAATCCAGGTCCATCGGAACCGGGAACAAGCAATCCTGATCCGACAGAACCTGAAGCCGAGTCACCCGCACAAGATGAGATTGAGTCCGGGGGACAACGCCATGAGCGACCGTATGATGATTGGACAGCTATATCCTGGGAAGATACATCCCGCCGCGCTTCATAATGATCGAAAGCAAGTGCAGGCTCAGTCCAGTCCACCAGCGGGTACGTTTCAGGAGCTGCTGAATGAGAATCTTCTTAAAATCAGTAACCATGCTGCCAAGAGGCTTGAGCAGCGCGGAATTGAATTAAAAGGAGATCAGCTCGAACAGATCCAGAGCGCAGTGGAAAAAGCTGCAGCCAAGGGGAGCAAGGAATCACTCATCCTCATGAAGGATATGGCACTTATTGTAAATATTCCGAATAGGACCGTGGTCACTGCGATGGATGGTAAGGCGATGAAGGATAATGTGTTCACGAAAATCGATAGCGCGGTCATTATTTCATAAATAAATCTGGCTGGCCCGTGAGGAAGCCAGGCGGCCGCTGATCGACAGAGGCGGTCCACAACAGAAGGAGGAAAATCGATGTTAAGATCCATGTATTCCGGCATTTCCGGAATGAGAGGTTTCCAAACCAAGCTTGATGTCATTGGTAATAACATTGCCAACGTAAACACGGTTGGGTTTAAAGCGGGACGTGTAATGTTTAAAGATATCCTTAGCCAAACGATGTCCGGTGTTACACCGGGAACCGACGATCCATCCGGTGGTGTAAATGCGAAGCAGATCGGTCTTGGTGTGTCGATCGGATCGATCGATACCATGCATACGCCAGGCAGTGCCATGACAACCCATAACCCGACGGACCTGAGAATTGACGGAGACGGATTTTTCATGGTGAAGCTTAGCGAGGATCAAGAAGTACCTTTCTTGACTCGTGCAGGCGACTTCCATGTCGATGTAGCGCGTAACCTGGTTACTTCAGACGGAATGCTCGTTCTCGATTCAGCGGGTGATCCTATTCAGCTGGGTGATGACGTTACGGCATTCACGATTGCTCAGAATGGCGCTATTATACAGAAGCTGAGTGACGGGACTACTGAAGCGGGAGCTATTATCGGCGTTGCAAAAATTCCGAATCCGGAAGGTCTGGAGAAAATCGGAGGCAATATGTATCGCGTGACCCTGAATGCAGTACCTGATGGCGATGTGGCTGCCGTTATGTTTGAAGGGAACGACGCTGAAGAAGGAACGGGTGCGATTATTGCTTACCAGCTTGAAATGTCCAACGTTGATCTGACAAGTGAATTCTCAGAAATGATTGTCGCTCAGCGTGGTTTCCAAGCCAACTCCCGGATTATTACAACCTCGGATGAAGTGCTTCAAGAGGTTGTCAATCTGAAACGATAAGGATGGGTAGGGAGGGGCAACCCCTCCCTAATTAAACAAGGAGGCTGTCCATGATATCGGTAACGAGGTTAAACGGTTCGCAGTTGTGGCTTAACGCTCTGTTGATAGAAATGGTTGAGGAGACTCCGGACACCTACATTACATTAATTAATGGAAAGCGAATGATTGTGCTTGAAAGTGCAAATGAAATCATCTCTTCCATTAAAGCGTACCATCACGAGGTAGGCATTCACCAAGCCACCATTAAAGTGCAGCAATTGGAGGAACCTTCATGAAAAAGATGCTCCCTGGTTAATTACGATTCTGTTGTCCATCACGTTGATTGTTCTGGCGATATTCTTGTTGTCGAACAAGCTGGTTGGAGATAACGAAAAGGATACTGCCTCCGGGAACGGATCTGCCCTGTCGAAAATGTCGGCTGATGAGATCGTGAAGATGACATCGGAAATTACTAAGCATCAAGACAAATATCGCTGATCCTGGATATATTGCTCAGATGGCCTTTGCTTTTCAGCTGAGTGACAAGAAAGCAAAGGAAGAATTCGACAAAATCAAGGAAATCAAGATCAAACCGATTATTATCAAGACGTTAGTCGACACGAAACCCGAATTGCTTAACGATTCCAAGGGACGAGAGCAGTTTATCGCTAAGCTGCAGAATCTGATCAATAAGTCGTTAACATCCGGGCGCTTAATTCAAATCGAAATGACAGATGTAATGATCGTTGAAATCTAATCGGTTCGTCGGACAACCTGTAAGGGGTGAGTAGATGGTTGATGTTTTATCGCAGAATGAGATCGATGCCTTATTGGCCGCTCTCTTCAGGGGAAATGGATGCTGAAGAACTGAAAAAGAGGAAACACAGAAGAAGATTCGCTCTTATGACTTTAAGAGGGCTCTCCGGTTTTCGAAGGATCATATTCGAAGTTTGACCCGGATTCACGAGAATTTTGCACGATATTTAACAACCTACTTCTCGGCGCAGTTACGTACTTTTGTGCAAATCAATGTGGTGCAGGTTGAACAGCTACCATATGATGAATTTATCCGTTCTATACCTAAAATGACAGTTCTTAATATATTTGAGGCAGAACCTCTGGTAGGCCGCATGGTGCTCGAAGTACATCCGAACATTGCCTACGCGATGTTGGACCGCTTGCTGGGAGGAACGGGAATTGCTCCGTCTTCGATCAGCTCGATGACCGAGATCGAAACGATTATTATGGAGCGGATATTCAGCCGGGCATTTGACAGCCTGCAAGAAGCATGGAAAACGGTGCTGGACATATCGCCGCGTCTTGAAGCGCTGGAAACGAACCCGCAGTTTATGCAGATCGTTTCTCCGAACGAAACCATTGCACTGATATCGCTTAGTACCAAAATCGGCGACACCACGGGAATGATTAATCTGTGTATTCCGCATGTTGTACTGGAGCCGATTATGTCGAAGTTATCCGCGCACCAATGGTTCATCTCGGAGAAAAAGGCGAGTGTGCCGGAGGAAGTGGATGCTCTCAAACAGCGTGTAAGCAAAGCCCAGCTTTCCATTGTTGCCGAGCTTGGCGTGTCACAGCTGACGGTATCCGAATTTTTGGGTCTGAGTGTCGGAGATGTCATTTCATTGAACAAACCGATGCATGATGGACTATCCATCAAGGTTGGCGACAAATTAAAGTATATTGGCAGTCCCGGAACGATAAAAGATCGGGTTGCTGTACAAATCGATGAAATTGTCATCGAAGGAGCTGAAGAATTTGACGAGTAAAGATTATTTATCCCAGGAAGAAATCGACGCTTTGTTAAAACAGTCGGAAATGGCATCACCAGCATCAATTCCTTCGGCGGCGACTGTCGATGATGTATTAACACCTCTAGAGCAGGATGCACTGGGTGAGATAGGCAATATTACCTTCGGCAGTGCTGCAACGGCTCTGTCCACCCTGCTGGGCAAAAAGTAGATATCACGACACCTAAAGTGTCGATCATTAAACGAAGCCAGTTCGAAGAAGAATTTCCGAAGCCACATGTAGCAGTACATGTTACTTATGTAGATGGATTCGAAGGGATTAATTCCCTTGTCATTAAAACACGCGATGCTCAAGTCATTGCAGACCTGATGTTAGGCGGGGAAGGAAACCCCGTGGAAGAGGAACTGAACGAAATTCATATCAGTGCCGTTCAGGAAGCCATGAACCAGATGATGGGGTCTTCCGCAACGAGCATGTCGACGATTTTCAAGGTTTGTCAATATATCTCCACCGGGCATTGACATTCTGGATATGGCGAATGGGGAAGGAGTAAATAACCTTCCGCAGGATGAAACACTGATTAAGATTTCATTCCGATTAATTATCGGTGAACTTATTGATTCAACCATCATGCAGCTGCTTCCCGTTCATTTTTCCAAGGACATGGTCCATATGCTTATCAACGGAACAGAAGAGCCTCAGCCACGAAGCAAGAAGCCGCACCAACAGTGGAAGCATAGGTTAACACGCAGGAACCTCAATCACCAGTCGATCCAGGGTATGCGAATGAAACGGGGCATGGATATGATTATGGACAAGGCTACCAGCAGCCTGCACAAGGTCATGGAGGACCCATTCCGCAATCCATGCCGTATGGCCAGCCTCAGATGCCTTATCAAGGGCATCCACAGCAGTATGGCGGAATGCCAAATCGTAATGTAAATGTGCAGCCTGTGCAGTTCGCTAACCTGCAATCTGCACCGTACACCCAGGTGGATGAAAACAATCTGAACTTACTGATGGACATTCCCCTTAAAGTCACCGTAGAATTAGGAAGGACTCAAAAGCAAATTAAGGATATCTTGGAAATGTCGCAAGGTTCGATTATCGAGCTGGACAAGCTGGTTATGAGCCTGTAGACATCCTTGTCAATCATAAATTGATTGCCAAAGGTGAGGTCGTCGTTATCGATGAGAACTTTGGTGTGCGTGTGACGGATATCGTAAGCCAATGGGACCGGATTCAAAAATTACAATAGCACAAACATTTTAGGGAGGATTTTTATCAATGGCTAACCGAATTCTGATTGTGGACGACGCTGCATTTATGAGAATGATGATCCGTGACATATTGGTCAAGAACGGATTCGAGGTTGTGGGGAAGCACAGGACGGTGCACAAGCAATCGAGAAGTTTAAAGAACTCCGTCCAGATCTGATCACGATGGATATTACGATGCCTGAAATGGATGGTATCGCGGCACTTAAAGAAATTAAAAAGTTGATGCGAACGCAAAAGTGATTATGTGCTCCGCCATGGGTCAGCAGGCAATGGTGATCGATGCGATTCAGGCAGGAGCGAAAGACTTTATCGTTAAACCGTTCCAATCGGATAGAGTAATTGAAGCCATCAATAAGACGCTTGGCGTATAAGGGTATCTCTTATGATGATGGCAGCTTCTGATGGATTAAGCTCAAGTAGTACTACCGGGTATTATTTACAGTTGTTTTATGTCTTTATCGTTCTTGCCATCATCGTTGCGTTGATCGTGTTCCTGATTCGCTTTCTGAGTAAAAAGAATCAGAGCTGGATGCAGGGCCGTTCTATTCGCACATTGGGTGCGGTTGGGATGGGCCCTAACAAATCCCTTCAGATCGTTGAGATTGGGGGCAGCATCTATGTGATCGGAGTTGGCGAAGACGTCCGGTTGGTGGACAAAATTTCTGATCCAGCAGAGGTTGCTCTTATCCTAGCAGCATTTGAACAGGATTCTGGAATACATAATGGGGCGCTGCCGCCTTTTATTTCGAAACTGGCGGCAAAACTCCGTAAAGAAAAACCACCGGAAGAAATTGAATTGGACGATACATCTTCATTTCATGAAGTGTTTGAATCCAAGCTGCGCAGCGTACCGAACCGGAAAGAAAAGGTCGAAGAATTGCTGCGGGAGGATCATAAGGATTCATGAATAAAAGATCTCTTACACTATCGCGATTTTTATATTGTTTGGATTTTTGTTTTCTCATACGGCATTTGCGGATCCCATTCCGAACATTGATATTCAAATCGGCAATGAAGGAGACACGCCGGGGACAAGCTCCTTGTCTTTGATACTCCTGATCACGATTCTTAGTATTGCACCAGCAATTCTGGTTCTGATGACAAGTTTCACACGGATTGTGATCGTGCTTGGTTTTGTCCGTACTTCACTCGGAACCATGCAAACCCCGCCGAACCAAGTGTTGATCGGCCTGGCGCTCTTCCTTACCTTATTTGTTATGGCACCGACGTTGTCATCCATAAATGACGTTGCGCTGCAGCCTTATCTTAAAGGTGAGATTAGCCAGACGGAGGCACTGGATAAGGCTCAGGATCCAATGAAGAAGTTTATGTTCTCCCATACGCGGGAAAAGGATCTTCTTTTGTTTATGAATTACACAGGTGCGGAGAAGCCCGAAACCTACGAGGATATCCCATTAACGGTTTTGGTACCTAAGATTTGCCATTAGTGAGCTAAAGACAGGCTTTCAAATGGGCTTTATGATATTTATCCCTTTTTTGGTCATCGATATCGTTGTTGCCAGCGTGCTGATGGCGATGGGGATGATGATGCTGCCGCTTATCATGATCTCGCTGCCATTCAAGATTTTGCTCTTTGTTCTGGTAGACGGCTGGTATCTGGTGGTTAAATCCATGCTGATGAGCTTTAACCCATAGCAATAAGCGGCAAGTAATTCGAATACAGGGGACTAAGCCGTGAGCTCTGAATTTATTATCGGTCTGGCAGGACAAGCGGTCTATATTGTGCTCCAGGTGAGCGCACCGATGATGGTTCTCGCACTTGTTGTCGGACTTATCATCAGTATTTTTCAAGCAACAACGCAAATCCAGGAACAGACGCTGGCTTTTGTGCCGAAAATTGTTATCGTTCTCGTATCATTATTGCTGTTTGGTCCTTGGATATTAACGACGTTAGTGGATTTTACCCACGGTATTTTGGACAATCTCTACAAATATATCGGATAGGCTGAGTGTCCATGGAATGGTTGCAGCAAAGTTTACCTGTTTTTATGCTTATTTTTTGTCGAATAACATCTTTTTTGTAATTTCGCCTGTGTTTACTTCTCGGAGTGTTCCTACTTCGTACAAGATAGCCCTTTCGGCTATCATCGCCCTGATCGTCTATTTTTCATTCGGGCTTGGCGAAGTGGTTCCGCAGGATCTGTCCTACGTCATATTGATTGTCCAGGAAGTATTGGTGGGACTGCTTCTTGGTTTTACTGCTTATCTAATTATGGCCGTTGTTCAGACAGCTGGGGCATTAATTGATATTCAGATCGGATTCAGTATGGCGAATGTCATTGATCCATTCACAGGTGCCTCAACACCTTTGATCGGTAACTTCAAGTACTATCTGGCTTTATTGGTGTTCTTAAGCATGAACGGCCACCATTATCTGCTCGACGCCATCATGTACAGTTATGACTGGATTCCGATTACAGGCGATGTGTTTGGAAAGATTCATGACGGCAATGTAACGGATTTTCTCGTTCGAACGTTCTCGCACTCTTTTGTGCTGGCACTTCAAATGGCAGCTCCGCTGGTAGCAGCCCTGTTCCTGACCGATGTAGGACTTGGCTTTCTGGCAAGAACGGCTCCGCAGTTCAATGTTTTTGTTATCGGCATCATTATCAAAATCATCGTTGGACTCGTGCTGTTGATGCTGCTCATGCCCATGCTTGTATCACTGTTTGATCATCTGTTTGCCAAAATGTTTGAAGCGCTCCGGCAGCTGCTCGGTGTTGTTGGCGACGGGCCGACATAAGGAGGATGGAGATGAAGCGGATGTCATACCGGTATCCGGTCGACTTACAATTGTTCGCTGGCGAAAAGACGGAGAAAGCGACACCGAAGAAACGTCAGGATACGCGTAAGAAAGGCCAAGTTGCCAAGAGCATGGAGGTATCGGGTGCATCGGTTTTGCTTGCGGCTTTTTTGCCTGTTAATCTTCGGCGGTTATATGAGAGACCATACTGTTCGATTATTCACCGATGTCTATATTAATCGGCTCTCCATGGACGTTACAAAAGACAATGTGATGCAGCTGTTTGGAGAATATGGCATTCAAATCTTGCTTCTGCTGGCTCCATTATTTATTTCGATTTTTGTGATTGCGCTGATCTCCAATTATTTGCAAGTCGGATTTATGTTGACCTATGAGCCTCTGAAAATGAAGTTTGAAAAATTAGATCCAATCAAAGGCTTCAAAACATATTCTCCATGCGTTCTTTGGTTGAATTTTTGAAGTCGGTCATTAAATTGACCATCATCGGTTATCTGGTTTACAGCACCTTATGGGCTGCCAGAGAGGGATTATCATCCTTGTCAACCATGGGTCCCGATGCCATATTTCATTTCGTTGCGGATATCACCATGTCTCTGGGATTTAAGATTGCGATTGGCCTCATAATCCTGGCCGTTCTGGATTACATGTACCAAAGGTATGATTATGAAAAAACATTCGAATGTCCAAGCAAGATATTAAAGATGAGTACAAAAATGGAAGGCGATCCGCTCATTAAAGGAAAGATCAGGGAGCGCCAGCGTCGGATGGCACTTCAGCGGATGATGCAGGAAGTTCCGAATGCCGACGTTATCATTACGAACCCGACCCACTTTGCAGTGGCTATCAAGTATGACGGTTCCATGATGGAAGCTCCGCAGATCATTGCGAAGGGCCAGGATTTCATGGCCTTGCGGATTAAAGAGATAGCGAAGGAACACGGAATTATAACGATGGAAAATAAGCCGCTGGCACGAGCTTTGTACCAACGGTCGGAAATCGGGGATTCGATTCCGGGAGACCTGTTCCAGGCCGTAGCTGAAGTGCTGGCCTATGTATATAAACTAAAAGGTAAAGCGAAATAACTAGGGACCGGAGGCGTCAGTGCAGTGAAAATAAAAGATCTATCTGTCCTTGCGGGTGTCATTGGCATCGTACTCATGATGATTCTTCCGATCCCGATATGGCTGCTCGATGTACTGCTTATCATCAATATTTCGCTGGCGCTTATTATTTTGCTGGTGGCCATGAATACCAAGGAAGCACTGGACTTTTCGATTTTTCCTTCCTTATTGCTCATCACGACACTCTTCCGAGTAGCGCTGAACATTTCGACAACCAAGCTGATTCTGTCGGAAGCAAATGCAGGGGAAGTTGTTGCCACATTCGGTAAATGGATAGCAAACGGCGAAATCGCGATTGGATTTATCGTCTTCCTGATCCTCGTCGTTGTACAGTTCATCGTCATTACCAAAGGTTCGGAGCGGGTGGCTGAGGTTGCGGCAAGGTTTACACTCGATGCGATGCCAGGTAAACAGATGAGCATTGACGCGGATCTGAATGCAGGTTTAATCAATGAGCAGCAAGCCAGGGAGCGAAGAAGTAAAATCGAGCGCGAGGCGGATTTCTACGGAGCCATGGATGGTGCGAGCAAATTCGTCAAAGGTGATGCGATTGCAACGATTGTCATCATGCTGATCAACCTGATTGGTGGCTTTATCATCGGGATCTCGATTCACGGCATGTCCTTCGGTGATGCGATGAGTACTTACTCGATCCTGACGATTGGGGATGGACTGGTCAGTCAGATTCCGGCGCTTCTCATCTCGACTGCAGGTCTGATTGTAACAAGAGCATCATCGGAAGGGAATTTGGCCGAGGATCTCACAGGACAGCTCTTCTCCTATCCACATCTGCTATATATCGTAGCGGGAACCGTGATGTTTCTGGGGCTCTTCACTCCGATTCATCTGATTACAACCGCTCCGATCGCCATTATATTGTTTATTGCAGCCAGAACGATGCAAAACAATCTGGACCGCAAGCAGGTCGAAGTGGAGCAGCTTGAGGAGGAACAGCAGATCGAAGAAGTTCGAAGTCCGGAAAGTGTGATCAACCTGCTTCAGGTCGATCCGATCGAATTCGAATTCGGTTATGGATTGATCCCGCTCGCCGATGCGCAGCAGGGCGGGGATTTACTGGATCGAATCATTATGATTCGGAGACAATGCGCACTGGAGCTGGGTCTTGTGGTGCTTGGTTATCCGAATTCGCGACAATATTCAACTAAAACCGAATGAATATGTCATAAAAATAAAAGGGAATGCTGTCGGCGGCGGTGAATTATTATTAAATCACTATCTCGCGATGAGTCCTGGATACGAAGACGATTCTGTGACGGGAATCGAAACAACGGAACTAAGCATTTGGACTGCCTGCACTCTGGATAGACGAGGCCGTGAAAGAACGGGCGGATCTCGCTGGCTACACCGTAGTGGATCCACCTTCCGTTGTTGCAACACACCTTACCGAATTGATTAAGAGACATGCCCATGAGCTGATTGGACGCCAGGAAACCAAGGCGCTGGTGGACAACATCCGAGAAAGCTATCCGGTGCTTGTGGACGAGCTCATTCCTTCCGTTCTGACGATTGGGGAAGTGCAGAAAGTATTGGCGAAACTCCTTCGCGAGAAAATTTCAATCCGGGACATGGTCACAATTCTCGAAACCCTTGCGGATTACGGTCATTATTCCAAAGATCCTGATGTTCTGACTGAATATGTAAGGCAGGCCCTCTCGCGGCAGATTACCCAGCAGTACGCTCAGGAAGGCGAGGCCATGCGGGTCATTACGGTTGGACCTCAGCTGGAGAAGAAGATTGCCGAAAGCGTTCAGCAAAGCGACCAGGGAGTTATCTCGCGATGGACCCGGTATCAACGCAGAGCGTATTTCAGAAGCTCAGTGAACAGGTGAACCGGATCATCCAGATGGGACAGCAGCCTGTGCTGCTTACATCTCCAGCCATAAGGATGTATTTGCGTCAGGTCATTGAACGCAGCATGCAGGATATCCCGGTATTGTCCTACAGTGAGCTCGAGCCAAACGTCGAAATTCAAAGTGTCGGAGTGGTGAACTTATGAGAGTAAAAAGGTATATCGTCGACACGATGCCTGAGGCGATGCAGCATATTCGCACTGATTTGGGTGCGGATGCCGTCATACTGAGCACCAAAGAGACAAAAGTAGGCGGATTCCTGGGAATGTTTACCCGAAAGAAAATTGAGGTTATCGCTGCGGTAGAGCAGGCGGAGAAATCCAAAGGCTCTGCCCCGGCCGAATACAAAATGAAGCATTCTCTACCGACAGCAGCTGTACCTAAGGCCTATCAGCGAACAGCCGAAATTTCGAGATCCGGTTCGCAGACTGAATCTCTTCAGGTGAACAATACGACCGTAGATTCCGTTGTATCACAACAGGCTGACTCTAATCGTTTCGCCGAATTGCTAAGCCAAGCTGCGGCTTCACAGGAAATTGCCGCTCAGCCAAAGAGCGAGGACAGTTTGGGGCAGCAGCTGACAGCTGCACCTATGAGCGTTCGAAACGATGATACGGTGATAATCGCTGACTCTGTTCAGAGCACTGATTCATCCCGCCCAGAGCACAAGGAATCCTTAAGCTCCCGCCTCGGTATAAGCGAATCGGAGCAAAGAGTCCTTGAGGAGCTTAAGGAAATGAAAGAATGGATTGCGAGATTGTCGAGGCAAAATCTCGAGGCGCAGCATCTCCCGGAACCTTTGCATTCCTTACGCGATCTGCTGCTGAAGCAGGATCTCTCGGCCAAGCTGACGGAAGAGTGGCTTATGGCTGCAGAAGAGGCATGGACAGCGAACCATATGCAGTTAAGTGATGCCGAGCTCCAGGATGTGATCTACAAGCAGGCGGCGGCGTTCATTGAGGGACGCATCGGCGGCGGCGTGCAGCCTGAGACCAGGATTGTATACATTGCTTACCGACCTATGTTGGCAAGACAACAACGATTGCGAAGATTGCAGCGGAGCAGCTGTTTCGTCATCAGCGCAAGGTTGGCTTCATTACTTCGGATACATATCGAATCTCTGCCGTTGAACAGCTCCGAACTTACGCATCGATTCTTAATGTGCCGATGGAAGTTGTGCAATCTCCCGGGGACATGCAGCGTGCGCTTCAGAAGCTGCAGGACTGCGATTTGATATTAATGGATACAGTACCGTAACTATCGGAATGAATTGCTCGTCTCGGAGCTTCAGAGCCTGTTCTCCCATTCCGATCAAAGTGAAACCTATCTTGTTCTCAGCTTGACCTCCAAGAGCAGCGATATGATTGAAATTGCGGATCATTTCAACAAATATGCACTGGATAAGGTGATCTTCACGAAGATGGATGAAACCGGAAGTTATGGTTCCATGTTTAATCTCATCGATGCTCATGACCTTCGATTGTCCTATATGACCAATGGTCAAAACGTACCGGACGATCTGCTTATGGCCGACAGTGAACGATTATGCAATCTCCTGCTGGGAGAGATTCGTACATGACGGATCAGGCTCATTCGCTTAGACAGCTCGTTTCGGCCCAGCAGCCGGGGACAGCTCCAAGGTACCATCAACAAGAACCGCCAAGATTATTACGGTCAGCAGTGGTAAAGGCGGGGTAGGAAAATCCAATTTCACGTTGAATTTCGCTCTGACTTTGCAATCCATGGGCAAAAAGTATTGGTGTTTGATGCCGATATCGGGATGGCGAATATCGATGTTCTGATGGGTGTCAGCTCGCGGTATAGTCTGTATCATCTCATACGCCGGGAGAAGAGCATCGAGGAAGTGATTCAGTACGGGCCGAACAAACTTCCTTACATAGCGGGCGGATCCGGTCTTGCGGACATGCTCTCGCTGTCCGAAGAGGAAATGGATTATTTTATTTCCCAGATTGAGCGTATTTCATCTGAGATGGATTACATCATCTTTGATACCGGAGCCGGATTGTCGAAGGAAAATATGAAATTTATAACCTCGGCGGATCAATGCCTCGTCGTAACAACGCCGGAACCTACTTCAATCACCGATGCTTACGCGCTGATCAAGGTGGTGCACGGAACGGAATCCAAGGTTCCGTTCAGCCTGATAGTCAATCGGGCGGGGATGAGATTGAGGCTCGTGAAGCAGCGGGCAAAATCATTTTGACTGCCCAGCGATTTCTGGATCTGGATATCAAGCTGCTTGGTTCGATAGCAGACGACACGCATGTTGTGCAGGCTGTTAAGCGGCAGATCCCTTTACAGCAGCATATCCACGATGCAACGCCTCCAGTGATATCAGGCGCATCGCACTTCGTTACATGACCGCTCCTGCTGCCACGGAGCCTGAAGCTCCGAAGGGAATCAAAGGATTTATGCATCGTTGGCTCAAACGTACGAAATGATTCTTATTTGGAATAATGGAAACTGAGGTGGACATCTATGAAGCCCTTTCGTGTGCTGGTGGTGGACGATTCCGCATTTATGAGGAGAATCTTCTCCGATTTCATCGAACGAGACCCATCCTTTCAGGTTGTCGGAACAGCCGACAATGGGCGGGATGCCGTTGAGAAAGTAAAGGCATTGGATCCGGATGTCATCACGCTGGATGTAGAAATGCCGGAAATGAACGGGCTTGATGCTTTGAGGCTGATTATGGAGACAGGTCCTCGTCCGGTAATCATGCTATCCGGCATTAATGAGCAAGGCATGAGGGAAACCATTCTTGCCCTTGAGGCGGGTGCATTTGATTTTATACGAAAGCCTTCCATTTCTAATGCGCTTGACATTGAACAGGTGCGTTCAGAATTAATGAAGCAACTGAATGCGGCGATGCAGGCAAAACAGCGGAGGGCATTGTGGGAAGAAGAAGAGCAGAGACGACAGGGTGCGGACATATCGGTTCCTCTTTCGCCAAAGCCTTCTGACAAAACGCTGAATAAGAAGCCGCAGATGAAGGAAACGAGACGAACGATCGGCGGAGCCGAGGAGCGCGTTAAGCTTGCGGAGCTGCCCCGAACCCGGGTTCCTCGCCCTGAGGAGGATAAACTGGCACGTGCGGAGGCATCGGATGCTTCCAAACCGAGACGCAAAAAGGTTGATCGTAAACCTGTGGCGGACAGTTCTTCAGCAGCTCTGCCGGAACACGAGATTCACCCACCGCGCGAAGTGAAGCTTCAGCCGTCCAACGAACTGACGGATCTGGTTGCGGTTGGCTGCTCAACGGGCGGTCCGAGGGCATTAAAAGCATTTCTCGAGCAAATTCCCGGTGACTTCTGCGCTCCGATTGTCATCGTTCAACATATGCCGCCGAATTTTACCAAGTCGCTTGCGCAGCGTCTGAATTCATTCAGTCCGCTGGAGGTGATGGAAGCAGAACAAGGCATGGTACTGGAACCCGGCAAAGCCTATATTGCCCCGGGTGGCAGCCACATGAGGGTGTTTCGCTCGGAAAGCGGTGCGTTCCAGATCAGGGTAAGTCAGGATGAAACCCGCAATGGTCATCGTCCATCCGTTGATGTGTTGTTCGAATCTCTGCTGCCGCTCACCATGGTTAAGCGTCATGCGGTGCTGATGACCTATGGGGAGCGATGGAGCGAGAATGATGAAGAAACTGTACGATACGGGGTGAATTCCACCTTTGCAGAGAGTGAGCAAACCTGTGTCGTATACGGTATGCCGAGATCGGCTGTTGAGCTTGGATGCGTAAACCATGTACTGCCACTCCATGATATTGCACCTAGATTGGTTCGAGCTGTAAATAACGGAAAGTGAACTTGAGGAGGAGGTGTCTCTCAATGGACATGAATCAATATTTGACAATGTTTATTGATGAGTCAAATGATCATCTGCAATCATTAAATGAAAACATGCTTCAATTAGAAAGTAACCCGGACGATATCGGGATCGTACAGATTATTTTCCGATCAGCGCATACGTTGAAGGGCATGGCGGCAACGATGGGATACGAAGATCTGGCTTCCTCACCCATCAGATGGAAAATGTGCTGGATCTTGTCCGGAACGAAAAGTTGAAAATGCAGGATTTTATCTTTGACACGCTCTTCAAAAGCTTGGACGCCCTGGAATCGATGGTGCAGGATATTACAGAAGGCGGAGACGGCAAGGCGGACGTATCCGCTATTGTGGCTTCCTTGCAATCGATTGTACGTGGAGAAGGAGCATTGCCTAACGGTGGAATTGCTGATGAGAGCCATTCCGCAGCAGCTGTGCAGGGATTGAATTGGATGAGTTTCAATTTTCCGTTCTCGATCAGTCGATTTCAGAAGGACATAAGGTTCTCTATATACAAGTGACATTGCGAGAGGATTGCCAGCTCAAGGCGGTTCGGGCCTATATGGTATTCGAAACGCTTGAAAGATCCGGGGAAATCGTTAAGACCTATCCGGATGTTCAAGAGATTGAACAGGGTGAATTCGATCGCGTATTTTCGTTGTATTACATAACGCAAAGAGATACAGAAGAAATTGAAAGCCAGATTCTGGGCGTTTCAGAGATTGAGACAACCTCCGTTGTTGCGCTGGATCATGAAACCTTGCAGCAGATGGTTCAGGAAAGTGCCGCTACAGCGGAAACTGTTAAATCCGTAGATGCGGAGACGGCTCCGGCGGCAACAAAGCTAGCGGAAACCAAGAGTGCCCCGTCTCCGGCCAAAGAGTCCAAGGCATCCACCCGAAATGCTGGGGGCAACCCGTCCAGAACGATAAGGGTTGATATCGAGCGGCTGGACGTATTAATGAACCTGTTCAGCGAACTCCTTATCGACCGGGTGCGGCTGGAACAGCTGGCCACCGAATCGAAGAATCAGGAGCTGACGGATACGGTTGAGCATATGAGCCGAGTCAGCAGCGACTTGCAGAATATCGTTCTGAAACTTCGCATGGTACCCGTAGATACGGTGTTCAACCGTTTTCCAAGGATGGTTCGCGACCTTGCCAAAACATTGGATAAGAAGATTGACCTGATTATTACGGGAGCCGACACGGAACTGGATCGAACGGTCATTGATGAAATCGGAGATCCACTGGTTCATTTGCTGCGCAACTCGGCTGACCATGGTGTCGAACCTGTAGCAGACCGCATCGCGGCGGGCAAGCCGGAAACCGGTACCGTTCATCTGCGAGCATTCCATAGCGGCAACAATGTCTTCATCGAGATCGAGGATGACGGTCGCGGAATCTATCGGGAGAACATTCTGAAGAACGCGCTGAAAAAGGGGTTGTCACCGAAGCCGAAGCTGCGTCCATGTCGGATGATGAGGTCAATCAGCTGCTGTTCGCACCAGGATTCAGTACGGCTGAGAAAATATCCGATGTATCCGGCCGAGGGGTAGGATTGGATGTCGTTAAATCCAAAATCGTTGCCTTGGGCGGAAACGTCACAATCTATTCGACGCCAGGAAAAGGCACTAATTTTTCCGTGCAGCTTCCATTAACGCTGTCGATCATCGCCGCCATGCTGATTCGGATGGGATCCGAAAAATATGCGATTCCGTTATCCTCAATAGTTGAAACGGCCATTATCAAACGAGGGCAGATCAAGCAAGTACACGGCAGCCGGATGATCCAGTTCCGTGAATCGCTGATTCCGGTCATCTCGCTCAGCCGATTGTTTGAAGTTCCGGATTTTGATGAAGAGCTGGAAGAAGAAACTGAAATTGTGGTGATCCGCAAAGGAGACCGACTGGCAGCACTCACCATTGATGACTTTATCGGTCAGAGCGAAATCGTCATTAAAAATCTGGGCAAATATCTTCCCGCCATTCAAGGGATATCCGGCGCAACCATCCTTGGAGATGGACAAGTCGCGCTCATCATTGATGCAAATGCATTTATCAAATAATGGGATGTCATATAACTCGGCAGGCCACACATTTTGAAGGAGGACTTACTCATGGGAGAAGAAATCAAGGTTATCGTCTTTAAACTTGGCGAGGAAGAATACGGCATTGAGGTGGACAAGGTTCAGACCATTGAACGCATGATGCCGATTACGCGTGTTCCCAAAACCTATGCTTTTGTAAAAGGGGTTATCAATCTGCGCGGCGTCGTCATTCCGGTTATCAATCTGCGTGGCAGATTTGGTCTGGGGAAATCGAGGCTACCGATCAGACACGGGTTATTATCGTAGCGGTCAATGACATGCAGGTCGGTTTTATTGTAGATTCGGCAAGCGATGTTATCGATCTGAATACGGACAGCATTGATTCGCCGCCTGAGGTTGTGGGCGGAATCAAAGCGAAATATCTTCGGGGTGTCGCGAAGGTAGGAGAGGAGCGCCTTCTCGTTATGCTGAATTTGTCCGAAGTGTTAAACAAAACGGAGATCATTCAGCTGGAAGGTCTTGAGGAATAGACAGTGGAGCTGTTTAAGCATAGCAAGGAAATTAAAATGGATGTTCTGAAGGAAGTCGGAAACATCGGAGCGGGCAATGCGGCAACTGCCCTCTCCCGCTTGCTTAACAAACCTATTGATATGGCAGTTCCCCAAGTTCAGCTGCTGCCGTTTGAACAGATCGCGGAAAGTGTAGGCGGTAGTGAACAACTTGTTCTTGCCGTATTCTTGCGGGTGGAGGGAAGCGCGCCGGGAAATCTTTTTATCATGAGTCCGGAAGCGGGGAAGAACCTGCTGCAGAATCTGGCAGGCATCGAAGTGTCGGAGGAGGAACAATTCTCTGAGATGGAGCAGTCTGCGCTGTGCGAGATCGGAAATATTTTGTCGGGATCGTATTTATCCTCGCTGGCCGATTTCACCAATCTGTCCATGACGCCTACCGTTCCTGCGTTAGCGATGGACATGGCGGGTGCGATCTTAAGTTATGGATTGATACAGTTTGGTGAGATGGGAGACGATGCCCTCTTAATCAACACGACGTTTCTAGAAGGGCAGAACGAGGTGGAAGGTCAATTCTTCCTGATTCCCGATCCACAATCATTTGCTCAAATATTCGAAGCTTTAGGAGTGCCTTTAGAGCATGATTGAAGAACAAAGCATAGTGAAAGTAGCGATGGCGGATCTGAACGTCGCAGGTCCAAACGGTATTTTGCGTACAATAGGTCTGGGGTCATGTGTCGGACTTACGTTGTATGATCCGGTGACGAAGATCGGTGGCATGGCGCATGTGATGCTCCCCTCTTCAGCGATTGCCAGAGAAGGGCAGCTAAACCTGGCGAAGTACGCGGATACGGCTCTTCCTATTCTGCTGAACAAGATGAGGAATTTGGGAGCTTCGCCAGCACGCATGGTAGCCAAAATGGTAAGCGGAGCCCAGATGTTTGCTTTTGCTTGGTTCCGGTGATACCATGCGCATCGGACCTCGCAATGTGGAGTCGTGCAAAGCAGGCCTGGAGCAGATGGGCATTACGCTGATCGCGGAGGATACCGGAGGAAATTATGGAAGAACCGTTGAATTGGACTGTGCAACGGGTAAATTTACAATACGCAGTGTACAAAAGGGCATAAAGGAATTGTAGCCATGATGGGAAAACTCGGTTTTTATATAATGACTGGAATTGCTTGGTTTTGTGTTTACTTTTATTTTTACCATACGTAACAATCTGTGGATGACCAGCATGTATCGGGCTCTCCTTGCATTTGCGATCTGGTTTCTTCTGGCGTTCGCGCTGAAATGGATATTTGCTGCCATCATTGCACCGAGAGCTGATAAGAATGGATCTGGGAACTCAAAGGCGCAGAGCGAGCAGGAGAGAGGAACCGTTCTTGATTTATCCACACCTGATGAGGATCGGGAATTGATGGATCTTATTCATTCCGAATCCGGCAGCAAAGAGAACGGTGACTTTGTTCCGCTGAATCCTCCCAAGCTGGTTTCAACGAAAGATCCTGAAGAACTGGCCAAGGCCGTTCGTCACCTTACGGATAAATAAGGAGGGTGAAGGCAATTGGACGAACGAAAAGCTTCTGTGCTGAACCATATGGAATTATGGAGCGCATGGAAGGAAGACGGAGACCATGAAGCGAAGAAGAAACTTATCGAATATCATCTGCACATCGTTGATTATGTTTCAAGCCGTTTAGCCATCGGTCTTCCGAAGAACGTTTCCAAGGGAGATTTGGCCAGCAATGGGGTAATGGGTTTGATTGACGCCATTGAGAAGTTCGATTATAAACGAGGCTTGCAATTCGAAACCTATGCCTCCTGGCGTGTGCGAGGTGCTATTCTGGATTCGCTGCGCCAAGGGGACTGGGTGCCGCGTTCGGTTCGTGAGAAGGCGAAGAGAATTGAAACTGCATATCAGCAGTTGGAACAGAAGTATTTACGCAGCGTCAGTGACTCTGAGATGAGTGATTACCTTGACGTGACCGAGAAGGAGTTCCGGCACATGCTGCAGGAAGTGGCGGTCATGACACTGACATCTTTGGAGGATCCGATCCGCGAGGAGGAGTCTGAGACCCGAATGTCGCTCCTGGTTGATGAGAAAGCGAAGAATCCGGATCACAAGGTCCATGAATTTTATCTGCGAGAAGCCCTGATGAAGGGAATCGGTAAATTGACCCCGAAAGAGCGGACTGTAGTTTCCTTATTATATTATGAGGATTTATCACTCAGTGAAATTGCTGAAGTGATGTCGCTATCACCTTCACGAATATCACAGCTTCATTCCAAGGCGATTTTGAGACTTCGGGGCGCGCTCGATAAAGATCGGGATTTGCTGATGCAAAACGACTGACGCTTGCCATTTATGAAGGGGTTCCTGGATTGTCTGTAGATTATGCATTGGATCAGTACTTTAGCGTTACGCTATCGGATGACAAAGTCGTCGCCTATATACAGTTCACCAACTGGGAGAAGGATTTCTCCTGCTCTGTAGAAGCTCTTGAACAATTTCTGAGAAGCCACCAGGTACGATATGGACTTCAACATGATACGTTGCGACGAATCGCAGATCATTCGGAGGAATATCAATATAGTAGAACGCCGATTGCAATGGGAACGGAGCCTATGCACGGACAGAACGGCAAAATAGAGTTCACCGTTAATTTGGGAATCAGACGAATCTGAAGCCGCTGGAGATCGAAGATGGCAAAGTCGATTATAAAGAAGTGATTCGTTTAAATAATGTGAAGAAGGGCCAATTGATTGCAACACGAATCCCGCCAACGAAAGGAGTTCCTGGCACTGCGGTTACCGTGAGGAAATTCCGAGTAAACCAGGCAAGGAAGCTCATTTCAAAGTGGGGAAGAACGTTGTGGTCAATGCTGAGAAAAGCGCAATGTATGCGGCGCTGGACGGGCTGCTGACCAAAACGGAAAAGGAAAAATCAATGTGTTTCCGGTATATGAAATCAATGGCGATGTTGACTACAGTATTGGCAACATTGACTTTGTCGGTACGGTGGTCATTCGCGGGAACGTTCTTACCGGATTCAGAATCAAGGCAGCAGGGGACATTCGTGTTACTTTGTGGAAGGCGCAGAGCTCGACGCAGAGGGCTCCATCGATATTTCCGGGGAATAATCGGATATAATAAGGGGTTTGTAAAGGCTGGACAGGATGTCAAGAGCTCGTTTATCCAGGATGGAAATGTTATAGTAGGTGCTAGCGTATTTGTCTCGCAGAGCATTATGCACTCCAATATCCGTGCGGTTCAGAACATCGAGTGCAACGGCATGAAGGGTCTCGTCGTAGGCGGCGTCCTGCAGGCCGGGGAGAAAGTAGTAGCCCGGACGATCGGAAATACCATGTCGACTGCTACCGTCATCGAGGTTGGGGTTCTTCCCGAACTGCGGAATGAACTGGCGGATCTGAGAGCGCAGCTGAAGCTGTCGATTGAGAGTATGGATAAAACGGATAAAGCACTTTATCTACTGAATCAGTTGGCTTCGTCAGGCCAGTTGTCGCCAGACAAACTCGCGCTGCGCATTAAGCTGAATGCTACCAAGAAATCGAATGTGGCCGAACAAGCGGATATTAAAGACCGTATGCTCGAAATCGAGAAGATGCTTGAGGATACTGGCAAAGCGAGAGTTAATGTGGTAAAGACGATCTACGGCGGCGCCAAAATTGTCATCGGGAGGTATACCCGATTTGTTAAGGACCCCACACAGCGGGTTTCTTTTTACTATCATGAAGGAGATATCACCATGGTGCCGTTATTGTAGGGTAGAACAGACATATTAAATGCTTGTGGATATGATCCTGGCTATGAGGTGATTCCATTGAGTTTAAAATCGGTAGAAATGCAAATCGCAGTACCAAGAACCAACGAAGCGGGCAAAATCCATAATGAGTTCCAGCAGCGCCCCATGAACGATCAGACATTGCTTGCCGGGGAACAGATCAAGAACAGCCGCGCGGAAGCACAGCGAAGCACGGAAGTTAGCGAGACAGCGGAGACAGCTGTTCGTGATGACGGGAGCCGTCAGTCTCCAGGACAGCAAGAACGGGGATCATCCGAGTCGGGCGAATCTGTGGAGCAGTTACGGAGCATCCCTATAAAGGCAGGAATTTTGATGTTTCTCTCTAGATAATTTATTGGCACAAAGGAGTTAATGGATTTGGGACCGTGGATATATATCGTGCTGCTTGGCGTAGCGGCGGTGCTGTATGCTTTTATGCTGCCGAAACGCCGTGAAGAGAGTGTATCCAGCGAGCGGGTTGTAAAAGAAGTGGAGAACACGCTTGAAGGGTACATGGCGGAAATCCAGAACGAGAACGAGCAGCTTGTAGAGCTGGTAAGTCAAATGAAGCAAGAGCTTCGTGCAAAGCAACAGGAACAGCAAGAGCAGGTGAGTGATTTGCGTCAACGCATGCTTGTAATGGAGCAGAAAATGATTGAATCCGAAACCCGTCTTCGAACGACGGAGGACAAGTTGGTTCATGCCGCTTCCTTGTCTGCAGATCGGGCTGCCGCTTCTTCAGAGGCAGAGGTGTCTCCTCCGGTCGACTCCATCAAATCCAGGTACGCGGAGCTGTTTGATCTGCATGGGCAAGGGAAATCTATCGATATGATTGCCAAGGCGACGGGGCTTCAGCGAGGCGAGGTTCAGCTTATTATTCAATTAGCCAAACAGGAGGAGTCCGCGTGATCAAGAACCGTACATTTATGATGGGCCTTGGCAGCGGTCTTGTTGTCGGCGCGATACTGCTCCAGCTGATGTGGATCGGTCAAGGATCAACCGCATCGGATACAAAGGATTTAACGAAGGAGCAACTGATGGCTGCTGCGGAAGCTCTGGACATGCAAGTGATTGAACCCTCGGAAGAACTGTTGACCGCGGACCAGTGGGAAGAGAAAAAGCTCAGTGAGCGTTCTTCAGACACCGAAGGATCGGATAAGGCCAAGGAAATAGGAACGAAGCAGCCGGATATACCGGAACAGCCGGAAAAACCTGAAGCGGATGGCAAAGACCAGAAACCCAAAGAGATAAACAAGTAAGCGGAGCCGAAGACACCTGTTAAGGCAAGTGCCCCCATCAAAGTCAATATTCGAGCTGGAAATAACCTTAGTGATGTGGCAAGTCACCTTTTGAGCGCTTAAGCGTGATTGACAACAAACAGGCATTCATCAATAAAGCAACGGAGAAAAAATCAACACATCGATCCAGAGCGGGACCTATTCGTTTACAGCAGGTGAGAGTTACAATTCGATTATTACAAAAATCACAGCAAAACCCTCCAACTAGCATCCTGGTTGAGAGTGGTTTTTTTCTTTATAGGGCCCTGTCCGACCGTTGATCCTCTGAACCTCGTTTAGAATACAAAAGAATTGCAACCTGCCCATGGTTATGTTATAGTAATTGACGGTGTTAAAACACACGCCAGAGTGATTTCGTTGAGGGTGCTTCCAGGATTGGGAGTCTTAATGAAAAATGATCTTGGCGGAGGGACACACAAAAACCAAACTTAGGAGGTGCGTGAAGATGGCAGTAATCTCCATGAAACAGCTTTTGGAAGCTGGCGTTCACTTCGGTCACCAGACTCGTCGCTGGAACCCGAAAATGGATAAATTTATCTTCACTGAAAGAAACGGTATCTACATTATTGACCTGCAAAAACGGTCAAGAAAGTTGAAGAGGCATTCAACTTCGTGAAAAACGTAGCTGGTGAGAACGGTACAATCCTGTTCGTCGGCACGAAAAAACAAGCTCAAGATTCCGTGAAAGAAGAAGCAGAGCGTTGCGGTATGTACTACATCAACCAACGTTGGCTCGGCGGAACTTTGACCAACTTCGAAACGATCCAAAAGCGTATCAATCGCTTGAAGCAACTCGAAGCTTGGGAAGAAGACGGCACGTTCCAAGTATTGCCTAAGAAAGAAGTCATCCTTCTCCGCAAAGAGAAAGATCGTCTTGAGAAATTCCTGGGCGGTATCAAGAACATGAAGGGTCTTCCAAGCGCATTGTTCGTTATCGATCCTCGTAAAGAGCGCATCGCAGTAGCGGAAGCTCGCAAATTGGGTATCCCAATCGTAGGTATCGTTGATACGAACTGTGATCCGGATGAAATCGACTATGTAATCCCAGGTAACGATGACGCGATTCGCGCGGTTAAATTGTTGACTGGTAAGATGGCTGATGCCGTTGTTGAAGCTCACCAAGGTGAAGAAACAACAGCTTAATCGGGATTAAACGTATAAAGAATGAATTAAATGAAAAGGGTGGTTGGTAGGTGGATAACCTCTCACTGCCCTTTTTTAAGATGTCAGAGCCAATAACGCTCATCAGTTGCGCTCCTGATTTCGCAAGGAAACGAATACTTAAAGCAGTCTGGCTTCTTGAAGAGCGGGTGTGCAGACATTTTGTCTTCAGGTCAGAAAGCACACTTCATCATACCAATTTGGAGGGAATTCTAATGGCAGTATCAGCTAGTGCGGTAAAAGAACTTCGCGAAAGAACAGGCGCAGGCATGCTGGATTGTAAAAAAGCGCTGGATGAAACAAATGGTGATATCGACAAAGCGATCGCGGTACTTCGTGAGAAAGGCTTGTCAGCAGCAGCTAACAAAGCTGGACGCGTTGCAACTGAAGGCGTTGTAGAATCCTATATTCACGGCGGCGGACGTATTGGCGTTCTCGTTGAAATCAACTGTGAAACCGACTTCGTAGGCAAAACAGATCAATTTAAAGAGTTTGCTCGCGATATCGCAATGCATATTGCTGCTGCAAATCCTAAATTTGTTCGTCGTGAAGAAGTTCCAACGGAAGAGCTTGAGAAAGAAAAAGAAATCTTGAAGAACCAAGCTTTGAACGAAGGCAAGCCTGAGAAAATCGTTGAAAAAATGGTTGAAGGCCGTATCAACAAGTACTATGAAGAGTATTGCTTGCTTGAGCAATCCTTCATCAAGGATCCGGACAAAACGATCAACACGCTGCTTAACGAAAAATCAGCACGATCGGTGAGAACATCTCCATTCGTCGTTTTGCTCGCTTTGAGCTGGGCGAGGGCCTGGAGAAGAAACAAGACAACTTCGTTGAGGAAGTTATGGCCCAGGTGAATAAATAAGCCGAATAGGCTAATATAAGTATAGAAAGAGTGGAACACACCTGTGTTCCTTCTTTTAAGAGATATAAAAGGCATAAAGAGAGATAAGATTGTTATAAACTCGGAGTGAAGGCTACCCTTATCTCACTAGAAAGAATGGAATCAAGTCTTAATTAGACGACCAGAAGTTTCTACTTGAGACGGATGTTTTTACCCGATTTTTATAAACCGTCAAGCAGTGTAGGTGTGTCTGTCTGTCGTTTTTCAAACGGGCGTCGTATTCTTAGGCGCCGTCTTAAAGTGGAGGGTTATCATTTGGAACAGCCTGTATATAAACGAGTGATATTGAAAGTCAGTGGGGAATCCCTTTCAGGGCAGAATGGATATGGTATTGATGCTGAGACGATCTCATCGATCGCTGAGCAGGTTCGTGAGGTGGTCGAGCTTGGTGTTGAGGTCGCTATCGTATGCGGCGGCGGAAACATCTGGCGTGGTATCGCTTAAGCAGCGCGAACGGAATTGACCGTGCAACGGCGGATTATATGGGAATGCTCGCCACGGTGATGAACTCTTTGGCTCTTCAGGATGCCCTGGAGCAGATCGATGTGCCGACTCGGGTACAAACCTCTATCTCAATGCAGCAAATTGCCGAGCCATATATCCGCCGCAGAGCCATTCGGCATTTGGAAAAAGGCCGTGTCGTCATTTTTGCGGCAGGAACAGGTAACCCTTACTTCTCCACCGATACGACTGCAGCGCTTCGCGCAGCGGAAATCGAAGCAGAAGTGATTCTCATGGCGAAGAACAAGGTGGACGGAGTGTACTCTGCTGATCCATTTAAGGATGAAACTGCCGAGAAGTACGAGCAGCTGACGTATCTAGACGTATTGAACAAAAACCTTGGGGTAATGGACTCTACAGCTTCATCGTTATGTATGGACAACAACATCCCGCTCATCGTCTTCGCTATCACGGAGCAAGGTAATATCAAGCGCGTCGTTCTGGGCGAGAAGATCGGAACGATCGTTAAAGGGAGTGTAGATTAATGCCGCAATCGGTGAAAAAGAATGCAGAAGAACGCATGGAAAAAGCGATCCTGTCTTTGAAACGTGACCTGGCAACTCTGCGCGCAGGGCGGGCAGCGCCGCTGCTGGACCGGATCACGGTTGAATACTACGGAGCACCAACTCCGCTCAATCAGTTGGCGAACATCAGTACGCCGGATTCCAGAACGCTTATGATTCAGCCCTGGGACAAGTCGTCCTTGGCCGATATCGAGAAAGCGATCATGAAATCGGATATTGGATTGACACCGCGAACGATGGCAATCAAATTCGTCTCGTCGTTCCTGCTCTGACGGAAGAGCGCAGAACCGAACTGGTAAAAATGACGAAGAAATTCGGCGAAGAAGCGAAAGTGGCCATCCGCAACATTCGCCGCGATGCCAACGATGACATCAAAAATTGGAGAAAACGGATATTTCCGAGGACGAGTCCCGGAGACATCAGGAAGATATCCAAAAAGCGACGGATAAATTTATCGCAGAAGTCGACAAAGTCCTCGTTGCCAAAGAAAAAGAAATCATGGAAGTATAAGAGACTTGTGGCCCCTCCGGTTTATGGTGGGGTTTGTCTCTTTTTGCAGAAAGATGCCTGGAGGAAATGGAATGATCAAACGGGTTCGATCGTGGTTGAATCAGGAGGACAGTCAGCAGACGCATCAGCTCTCTCCGGACAACATCCCTCATCATGTAGCTATCATCATGGATGGTAATGGACGTTGGGCGAAACGGCGCGGTATGCCGCGGATCGTTGGCCATCAGAACGGCATGAAGGCTGTTAAAAGAGCAGCCATTGCTGCAGATGATTTGGGAATTAAAATATTGACGATGTATGCTTTTTCTACAGAAAACTGGACACGTCCGAAGGATGAGGTCGATTTTCTTATGAAGCTTCCGCAAGAGTTCCTGGCTATTGAGCTTGAAGAGCTGATTGAGAAAAATGTTCAGGTCAGAATGATGGGGCATCCGGAAGAACTTCCGTCCCATACCGTGTCCGCGATGGAAGAAGCTGTTGCGAAGACAGTAAGCAATAACGGTCTTGTGCTTAACTTTGCGCTCAATTACGGCAGCCGTAAAGAGATCACGGAAAGTTTTAAAGCGCTTGGACAAGAAATAAGTGACGGAATCCTTCGTCCTGAGGATATTACAGAGGAACTGATTGGCAGGCGGCTCCTCACAGGCGAATTGCCAGATCCGGATTTACTGATCCGTACAAGCGGCGAGCTGCGTCTGAGCAATTTTATGTTATGGCAGCTGGCGTATAGTGAGTTATGGTTTACTGACGCATATTGGCCGGAATTCACCAAGGATCACTTGGTGGAGGCAATAGCCGAATACCAACAAAGAACAAGACGCTACGGTGGACTGTCGTAGCCGATGGAGGATGGAACGTTTTGAAACAGCGATTGATTACCGGAATTATAGCGGGAGCGGTCTTTTAGGATTATGTTTCATAGGCGGTCTGTGGTACCATCTTCTTATTCTGGCGATGGCACTAATCGGTTATTATGAATTTCTGCGCATGACCAATACGGCACCGTTCGGAGGAACGGCATGGATAGGGTACGCGGGGGTGCTGTTGTTTGTATTCCCATGGGGTCCGCTTCAGTTGGATTTTCAGATCCCGTGGGAGCATGTTCTGTGGCTCCTGCTGCTCTTGTTTCTGCTGGCGACAGTGTTCACAAAAAATGTGATTGATATTAAGCGGGTCTCATTATTGTTTTTGGCGTCAGCTTATATCGGAATCGGTTTTTCCTTCATTGCCGAATCGCGACATGCTCCTGACGGTCATGGAATATTCTGGACTTTCCTGCTGTTGGCCTCCATCTGGGCAAGTGATGCAGGAGCCTATTTTGTCGGCCGTGCAATGGGTCGCCACAAATTATGGCCTTCCATCAGTCCGAACAAAACCATTGAAGGTGCGGTAGGCGGAGTTGTCATCGCCGTGTTCACTTCTTTGCTCTTTTCATTCTTCTCTGACGGATTCTTGGCAGCTGGACAAGCGATTCTAATCGGGTTGTCCTGCGCCGTAATCGGTCAGCTTGGAGATTTGGTACAATCCGCATATAAACGGGTGTATGGCATCAAGGATTCAGGCAAATTGCTGCCCGGACATGGAGGAATACTGGACCGATGTGACAGTTGGATCGTTGTATTTCCGTTCGTACATATATTGAGTCTCCTGCCTTACTGATGAAAGGAAAGATGTGCATGAAGAAAATCAGCATACTCGGCTCCACCGGTTCCATTGGTACGCAGACCTTGGACGTGGTGAGAATGCATCGGGAAGAATTTCAGGTGGAGGGTCTGGCTGCAGGAAGCAATTCGGATTTGCTGCTTCAGCAGGTTAAGGAATTTGCTCCGCGAAAAGTGTCGGTTGCTTCGAAAGAGCTTGCCGACAAAATCAGACACGAGCTTCCCGCTGGAACAGAAATCTACTACGGCCGTGAAGGGCTGGTAGAGATAGCGGCAGGGACGGACGCGGAGTTGGTCGTTACAGCCGTTGTTGGAAGCATGGGCCTCCCTTCTACGCTTGCAGCGATTGAAGAGGGGAAAACGATCGGACTTGCCAATAAGGAAACCCTCGTGACTGCAGGTCACCTGGTTACTGCTCGTGCGGCGGCCAAAGGGGTAAAACTCCTGCCTATCGACAGTGAGCATTCCGCTATCTTCCAATGCTTGAATGGAGAACGGCAGGAGGATATTGAAAGGATTACCTTGACGGCATCCGGAGGCTCTTTTCGGGATTATACGCGTGAGCAGCTGGTCCATGTCACAGTGGAGGACGCGCTTAAACATCCCAACTGGTCTATGGGGGCGAAAATCACGATAGATTCAGCCACCATGGTGAACAAGGGGTTAGAGGTGATGGAAGCCCATTGGCTTTATCAGATTCCTTATGACAACATTTCCGTTCTTCTTCATCCGGAGAGCATTATCCATTCCTTTGTAGAATTCCGCGATTCCAGCATCATCGCACAGCTTGGCAATCCGGATATGCGGGTACCGATTCAATACGCGCTGACCTATCCGGAACGTTGGTCTTCGCCTGCTCCAAGGCTATCTCTGGCGGAGGCGGGCAAGCTTCACTTCCGGGAAATGGACCTTGAACGTTTTCCTTGTTTAAGGCTTGCTTATGAATGTGGTAAAATGGGTGGGACAGCACCAACGCTATTTAATGCAGCCAATGAAATCGCCGTTGCCCGGTTTCTGCGCAGTGAAATCTCTTTTCTGCGGATCGAAGAGATTATAGAAGAAGTGCTGCATGGTCATGACAACACACCGGAGTAAGCACTGGAGACGATTGAAGAGAGTGATCGGCTAGCACGTGAATTAGCTTCCCGACTATAGGAATTGAAGCTGTTTTTGAAATCTCCCTTGAAAAAAGCTGACGATTTGTGATTCTCTTGTGGACGATAGGAGAATAATGATAATCTATAGGGACATACTGCGTTCTCAGAGGAAAAGGGGATGTAAAGAATTGGAAATGGTTCGGGTCGTTTTTAACGGTGCTCATGTTTTTGTTATTGTTACCGTGCACGAATGGGGGCACTATTATTTTGCCCGGCGTGCCGGAATATTGGTTCGGGAGTTCGCGATTGGATTTGGTCCAAAGCTGTTCTCATATAAACGCCATGAAACCCAGTTCACGCTTCGTCTTCTTCCATTCGGGGATATGCCCGCATGGCGGGAGAAGATCCGGAACTTGTCGAGATTCAGGCTGGTCAGACGATTGCGGTTCGATTGAATGCAGAGAATCAAGTGAAGAAGATTTACCTGGATCAACTTGACAACCGCAAAAATGTCATTCGCGGTGAAGTTCAGTTCATGGATATGGTCGATCGTTTATCGGTAAGGCTTGATGTGGATGGTGAATTCCAGCAATATGAAATCCATCCACAGGCGCTGACGGTTGCCAAAGGTGTTGAGACGCAGATCGCACCAAGAGACCGTCAGTTCGGCAGCAAGACCGTTGGTCAAAGAGCGCTTGCGATATTTGCAGGCCCTGTCATGAACTTCATCCTGGCCTTCATCCTCTTTGCCCTGCACATTCAAATGGCCGGAATTCCGGTGGATAATCCAACTTATGTGCAGATTGGTGAGATCACCAAAGGCATGCCTGCAGACGAAGCCGACCTCAAGGAAGGCGACATCATCGAGAGTATTAACGGAACCGCCATTGGTGCCGATTATCAGAAGATGATCGAATTGATTGCGGCTTCCCAGGACAAGCCGATGGAATGGACGGTACGACGGGGAGAGGAATCCTTCGATCTGACGTTAACCCCTCGCACGATGGAGGGACAGGAAGGCGGTAAGGTCGGGATTGTTCCTGAACTTCCTACTCGATCCGCGGTCTAGGTGAGACGATTAAGCTCCGGGACAGCGATGGTAGACACAACCAATATCATCTTCCAAGGATTCAGGCAGTTGATTCAGAAGTTCTCGATGGACGACCTTGGCGGTCCTGTACGAACGTTTGAGGTCACAGGCCAAATTGCAAAACAGGGCATTGAACAGCTGACCTACTGGGCGGCAATATTAAGCTTGTATCTAGGTATATTCAACCTGCTGCCGATTCCGGCACTGGATGGAAGCCACTTGTATTCTTAGGCATCGAAGCTTTACGAGGTAAACCTGTTGATCCGAATAGGGAAGGCATGGTTCACTTTGTCGGGTTTGCAATGCTGTTCCTGCTCATGATTGCAGTAACCTATAACGATATACTACGATTGATTAACGGATAGACCCCAGGTACGGCTCGGTGCGCCAGCCGCATCAGAGCCGTACCTTTTCTATTTCGGGGAGAATCCTAGTGCAGGACATATTTTTACAATTAAACAAGGCTGACTTCAATGTCGGCTTGCTCACACATATTGCCAAAATAACGTAAGTCAAGCCCCTGAATCAGGAGCGAAAGACCACGCGTTTTTATTAATGGGAGGAACACGATTTATATGTCTAAGGAATCGAAGGATAAACAATTCGTGACAGAGATCACGCCGCAAGGGGAAGATTTCTCGCGCTGGTATATTGATGTCATCAAAAAGCCGACTTGATGGATTATTCTCCAGTCAGAGGATGTATCGTTTTCAAACCGGACGGTTATGAAATTTGGGAGCATATTCAAGCAGAGTTGGACCGTCGCTTTAAGGCAACGGGACACCGGAACGCTTACTTCCCTCTTTTTATTCCCGAGAGCTTTTTCCAGAAGGAAAAGGAGCATGTCGAAGGCTTTAACCCTGAGCTGCCTTGGGTAACGGAAGCAGCTGGCGAGAAGCTTGAAGAACGTCTGGCTATCCGTCCGACTTCGGAGACGATGTTTGGGCATATGTACTCCAAATGGATTCAATCCTATCGTGATCTCCCTGTGCTGATTAACCAGTGGGCGAACGTGGTACGCTGGGAAAAACGCACATTGCCGTTCCTGCGTACAAGTGAGTTTTTATGGCAGGAAGGCCACACCGCTCACGAGACGGAAGTGGAAGCTAGAGGGGAAACTATGCAAATGCTTGATATCTACCAGCAGTTTGTGGAGGATTATCTTGCGATTCCGGTCATTAAAGGGCAGAAGACTCCTTCGGAGAAATTTGCAGGAGCTGTTGATACGTTCTCCATCGAAGCGATGATGAAGGACGGACGGGCTGTTCAAGCGGGTACCTCTCACTACATGGGCACCAATTTCTCGCAAGCCTTTGAAATTCAATATTTGAACCGTGAAAATACATTGGAATATGCACATACCACTTCCTGGGGTGTCAGCACACGTCTGATCGGTTCCCTCATTATGGTCCATGGGGATGACCGGGGCTTGGTGCTTCCTCCTAAAGTCGCACCGACTCAAGTAATCATGATCCCGATTGGTCCTCCGAAGACAAGAGAGGCTGTTGTAGGACGTACGGACGAGCTGTTCCGTGAACTGAAGTCCGCGTATTCGTGTGCGGGTTGATGACAATCCGGATGTGCGTCCAGGCTGGAAATTTAATGAATATGAAATGCGCGGAGTACCGTACGTCTGGAGATTGGACCGCGTGACATGGAGAATGGCGTCTGCGTGCTGGTCTCACGCATTACGGGTGAGAAGAAAATAGTAGAGCAGGCAAACCTGACACAGGAAGTGCAGAACATGCTGGAGCAGGTGCACCAAGAAATGTTTGAGCGTGCGAAGCAGTTCCGTGAAGACCATTTCTATTCGGTAGAGACACTGGATGAAATGAAAGACAGCATGGAAGAGAAACGCGGCTTTACATTGGCAGGTTGGTGCGGATCGGAAGCTTGTGAAGATACGGTGAAACAAGAAACCGGTGCTACAAGCCGAAATATTCCTTTTGAACCTACTGAGAAGAAAACCAAGTGCCTCGTATGTGGTGAAGCTGCGAAGCATACTGTTTTGTTCGCCAGAGCGTACTAGTATATCGATATTATGAATTCAGCGGGATAGGTTCGGCGAAGGCAGGGCCTTCGTCAAGTCCCGGAGTTCATCATCTGGAGTAAGCTTCCGGATGGCAGTATGGCGGACGCTCTCTTTATTGGAGCAGGACGAATGGGTGCTGCTTAAGCGGAGGCTTTATTCTGTTTTTTTCTGAGAATGTATGCTGGGAGAAGAATTTTTATAGTTTTTGTGCATTGCAGGGGAGGGAACCATGGGCACAACAGAAGATAAAAGGAAGCGATTTGAACTGCTGATGAAGCAGGGAGAAGTTCCGGCCAATCTGGTGGAACCCTATTTTTGGATGGCGTGATTGAGCAAGTAGAGACAAGCCGGGCGAGCAAGGACTGGAGAATAACCGTTCTTAAGGACACCTTGGTTCCGTCCGAGGTCTACCGTACATTCTGTCTGAGGATTCAGGAGAAGATGAGCCATATCGCCAAGATCAAATTTGTATTCCGGTATGGGAGCAGCGTTCCTGAAGCAGATATCGTGCAAGAGTACTGGAGTTTGTTTTTGGAATGGGCCCATCGGGAAATTCCTTCGGTGAATGGGTGGATGACAAGGGCCAAACATGAGGTGGAGGATGGACAAGTCCTTCTCTCCATGTCGGACGGCATGTCACTTGAGCTTGCCCGCAAGAAGCAGATCGATGCAGCCATTACCCGTTTCTTCGGACAATACTTTGATCTGACGCTGCGTGTGAAAATGCAGGTTGGAGATAACGGTCAGGCGGCTTATGAGGAGTTCGAGCAGAAGAAGCGCGAGGAAGAGCGCGAGGTCATCGAGCAGATCATGAGCAGCATGGAAGCTGAGCTGGATGCGGAGGATGAGGAAGAGGGCGCGGTTCGGCTGCAGGTCGGGTATGATATCAAGGATCAGTAGGTTCCGCTCCAGGATATCCAAGACGAAGAGAAGAAAATTACGATTCAGGGGACCATCTTCGGATTGGATCGTAAGGAGCTTCGCAACGGCAGTACGTTATTCACATTCTATCTGACAGATTTCAGTGATTCCTTGCAAATGAAAATGTTTGGCAAGACGAAGGATGAACTTAAGGTATTGAGCCTGCTTGAAAACGGCAAGTGGGTGAAGGCGCGCGGACGTGTGGAATATGACCGCTTCATGCAGGTACCGGAACTTGTTATGATTCCGTCGGATCTGGGAGAGGTGCCTTCTCCCCGAGCCGGAAGGATAATGCACCCGAGAAGCGGGTGGAATTCCACCTTCACACCACGATGAGCACCATGGATGCCGTCACGCCGATCGACCGGTATATCAAGACAGCGGCCAGTTGGGGCCATAAAGCCATTGCCGTAAGCGATCACGGCGGTGTTCAGTGTTATCCCGATGCAGCCAAGAATGCCAAGAAACACGGGATCAAAATGATGTACGGCATCGAGGCCAATGTTGTGAATGATGCCGTCAACATCGTGGAACAGGCACAGCCGATTGAACTCAGCAGTGCGACTTATGTGGTGTTTGATATTGAGACTACTGGTTTGTCCATCACCGCAAATAAAATCATCGAGCTTGCAGCCGTTAAAATGAACGAAGGTAAAGAGATTGACCGGTACGCTACCTTTGTGAACCCGCACGAGAGAATTCCGTATCACATCCAGCAATTGACCAACATCAATGACGATATGGTTAAGAATGCCCCCGAGCTGGAGTAGGTGCTCAAAGAGTTTGTGGATTTCGTAGGCGATGCCGTGCTCGTGGCGCATAATGCGCGATTTGATATGGGCTTCATTCAGGCTGCATTGAAGAATGCAGGCATGGATACCCTGGACAATCCGTATCTGGATACGCTGGAGCTGGCCCGTCTTGTGCATCCGGGACTCAAGAATCACCGTCTTAACACCATGGCTGACAAGTATAAGGTTCTACTGGAGAGCCATCACCGTGCGATTGATGATACAGTTGCGCTGGCAGGAATTCTGAACGGACTGCTTGGCGATGTGGAAAAAACAAAAGGCGTCAAAATGCTGGACCGCCTTAACGATTATGTTGGGACAGATCTGTCCAACACGCGTCCATTCCACTGCGGTATTTATGCACTGAACATGACTGGCAAGAAAAACCTGTACAAGCTGGTCTCCATGTCCCATACCCAATATTTCAAGCGCGTGCCCTGCATCCCTAAATCCAAACTTCAAGAGATGCGGGATGGGTTGCTCGTGCTGTCCGGCTGTGAAAAGGGAGAGTTCTTCGAAACGGTGCTGAACAAGACGGAGGAGGAGGCCGAAGAAATCGCAGATTTCTACGATGTTCTGGAGATTCAGCCTTTGACGATGTACATGCACCTCGTGGATAAGGGACTGGTCGGCAGCCCCGAAGAGATTAAAACGGCGATTTCCAAAATCGTACGCATCGGGGAGAAGCTGAACAAGTAGGTCATTGCTACAGGGAATGTGCATTATCTCGAACCACGGGACAAGCTGTTTCGGGATATTACCATTCATGGCATTACTAGGTTTCAGCCCGCTCAAGGATTTGCGCAAGCCGGATGCCCATTTCCGGACCACGGAAGAGATGCTGGAGGAATTCGAGTTCTTGGGTCAGAGCAAATGTTATGAGGTTGTTGTGACTAACACGAACGAGCTCGCGGACCGCTTTGAAGAATTAGAGTTATTCCCGGATAAACTGTTTACTCCAATCCTTGAGGGTGCGGATGAAGAGATTCGTAACACTTGCTACGATACGGCCAAGTCGATCTATGGGGAGAACTTGCCTGAAGTCGTGGTCGCGCGGCTGGAGAAAGAACTGGAGCCGATTATCAAATACGGTTTCTCAGCGAACTATCTGATTTCCGAGAAACTGGTTAAAAAATCGAACCGGGACGGCTATTTGGTAGGCTCGCGGGGATCGGTAGGCTCTTCCGTTGTTGCCACATTCCTTGGCATATCCGAGGTTAACCCGCTCCCTGCTCATTATATTTGCATCAATAGTGATTGCAAGCATAGCGAATGGTTCCTGGACGGCAGCGTGCCGAGCGGTTTCGATTTGCCCGACAAAGCATGTCCGGAGTGCGGAAACATGATGAAAGGCGAGGGACAGGATATACCTTTCGAAACGTTCCTCGGTTTCAAAGGGGACAAGGTTCCCGATATTGACTTGAACTTCTCCGGTGAATATCAGCCGCTTGCCCATAATTTCACCAAGGAGATGTTTGGTGAGAAGAATGTATTCCGTGCTTAAGCACCATCGGTACCGTGGCAGAAAAGACGGCTTTTGGTTTTGCCAAGAAGTATGAGGAGCACAACAACAAGCGCTGGCGCGGTGCGGAATTGAACCTACTTGCGTCAGGCTGTACGGCGTTAAGCGGAGCACAGGTCAGCATCCCGGCGGGATTGTTGTTGTACCGGATTATATCGAGGTGGAAGAGATAACGCCTGTGCAATTTCCGGCGGATGACGTCAACGCCGAGTGGAAAACAACGCATTTTGACTATCATGCCTTTGAGGCGAATCTTCTCAAGCTGGATATACTCGGTCACGATGATCCGACCATGATGAGAATGCTTCAGGATTTGACCGGGGTGGATCCAACCACCATTCCGATGAATGATCCGAAGGTCATGAGTATGTTCAACTCCACGGAATCCCTGGGTGTAAGGCCAGAGCAAATACGCTCGCCTGTGGCTACATTCGGTGTTCCGGAGATGGGGACAAAATTCGTTCGCCAGATGCTGGTTGAATCCCAGCCATCGAGTTTTGCCGACTTATTGCAAATTTCGGGCCTGTCCCACGGGACCAAGCGTTTGGCTTGGCAATGCCCAGGAGTTAATCAAGAATGGCACATGCAACATCAAAACCGTAATCGGCTGTCGTGACGATATCATGTTATTTCTGATCTATAAAGTAGGTATGGACGCAAGCCTCGCATTTAAGATCACGGAAAGCGTGCGTAAAGGTCGGGGGCTGTCGCAGGAATGGATCGACGAGATGAAGATATGCAAAGTGCCGCAGTGGTACATTGATTCCTGTCTCAAAATCCAGTACATGTTCCCCAAAGCCCACGCCGCCGCATATGTTATTTCAGCGGTGCGAACGGCTTACTTCAAGCTGTATTATCCGATTGAATATTACGCAACGTACTTCTCGGTACGTGCCGAGGATTTTGACATTGAATTATGCTGCCAGGGCTATGAAGCGATATCTGGCGCATTGAAGAGATCGAGCAGCTGGGTTTTGGAGCGAGTCCGAAGGAAAAAGGAATGCTGCCGATTTTGGAGATGGCGCTGGAAATGACCGCAAGGGGATTCAGCTTTAAGAATATCGACCTCTATCAGTCGGATGCGCTAAGATTCAAGGTGGATGGAAATTCACTCATTCCGCCATTCTCGGCCTTGCAGGGGATCGGGGATAACGCGGCCCGCAACATTGCCGCCGCGAGGGAATTCGGCGAGTTCCTCTCCATTGAGGATTTCCAGCAAAAATCGAAGGCGAGTAAAACCGCGGTGGAGCTGTTAACCCAGATGGGCTGCTTCCGTGGTCTGCCGGAGAGTAATCAGTTATCATTGTTCTAATTCTTGTCATTCTTTAATTGCCATGACGCCTTGACAGTCAAGGAGTCATACTTGTCACTATTACCAGACTATGTTATAATTTTTTGGTAATCATGGAGATAAAACCGTTGTGTAAAGAGTGGGGCAACCCACTCTTTACTCTTTGGTATATAGGAAATGAAGTTGGAGGTTATGTTCTTTGAGCACATCAAAGATTAAAACGACTGTGGAAGAAATGGTGCAGCCGTATTTGAATGAACACGGCTTTGAACTGGTAGATGTGGAATACGTTAAGGAAGGAAGCAACTGGTTCCTGCGCGTGTTTGTTGACAAAGACGGCGGCATTGACATTGACGATTGCGGTTTGATCAGTGAATACTTGAGCCAGAAGCTGGACGAGAACGATCCGATTCCGACAGCTTATTTTCTTGAAGTCTCTTCTCCTGGCGCGGAACGTCCTCTGAAGAAGAAAGAGGATGTTGCGAAGTCTGTTGGCAAGAACGTGTTTGTTACCGTATACGAGCCGATTAACGGATTGAAAGAGTTTGAAGGCAAACTGGAATCCTTTGATAACGAGGAGCTTGTCATTCAAACCGTCAAGAAGCAGTACGTCATTCCATATGCAAAAGTAGCCAGTGCCAGATTGGCCATCATTTTTAAACGGAAGTTTTGAAAGGGGGAACCGATTTTCAATGAGTATGGATTTTATTGAAGCGATGAACGAGTTGGAGAGAGAAAAGGGCATCAGCAAAGATGTGCTGTTTGAAGCCATTGAAGCGGCACTGATCTCAAGTTACAAACGCAATTTCAATACAGCACAGAATGTCCGGGTTGATATGAATCGTAACACGGGCGTCATCAAGGTGTTTGCACGGAAGCTGATTGTGGACGAGGTTCTGGATCCGCGGACAGAAATTTCACTGCATGCAGCCCGGGAAATCAATCCGCATTTTCAGATTGAAGATATAGCGGAAATCGAGGTTACGCCTCGCGATTTCGGACGGATCGCAGCTCAAACGGCAAAGCAAGTTGTCACCCAGCGCATTAGAGAAGCCGAACGCGGCCTGATCTACAGCGCTTTTATTGACAAGGAAGACGACATTGTAATGGTACGCTGCAGCGTCAGGATATGCGCAACATCTACATTGATCTTGGCAAGATTGAAGCTGCGCTGCCGCTGACCGAGCTCATGCCGAACGAGAAGTTTAAGCATGGCGACCGGATCAAGGCGTACATTACCAAGGTTGAGAACACAACGAAGGGTCCGCAGATTATGCTGTCCCGTACGCATCCAGGTCTGTTGAAGCGCCTGTTTGAGCTTGAAGTGCCTGAAATCTTTGATGGCGTGGTTGAAATTCGCTCGGTTGCACGTGAAGCTGGATTCCGATCCAAAATTGCGGTGTATTCCCGTAACGACGAAGTCGATCCGGTAGGCTCATGCGTAGGACCGAAAGGTATGCGCGTACAGACGATTGTTAATGAGCTTCGCGGCGAAAAAATTGACATCGTACGCTATTCCGAAGAAGTTGAAGAGTACGTGGCCAATGCACTCAGCCCATCCAAAGTACTTGAAGTCCAGGTATTTGAAGATGAGAAGATGGCACGCGTAATCGTTCCGGATTATCAGCTTTCGCTTGCAATTGGAATCAAAGGTCAGAATGCTCGTCTTGCGGCGAAACTTACAGGCTGGAAGATTGACATTAAGAGCGAAAGTCAAGCGGAACAGGAATTTGGCAGACCGAAATCCCAATCTGGTGAAATGCACCAGGATTCCGTCTCTGTCGATTAATTCCAAGTGACGGGGGTTGTCGTCTTGAAACAGAGAAAGATACCACTGCGCAAATGTGTAGCGTGCCAGGAAATGATGCCGAAGAAAGAGCTTATCCGGATTGTAAGGACACCTGAGGATGCCGTCCTGATCGATCTCATAAGCAAAAAGTCGGGACGGGGAGCTTATTTATGCGGTAAAGTTTCCTGCTTCAAGCTGGCACACAAAAATAAGTCGTTAGATCGAGCGTTGAAACAGCATGTGAAACCTGAGATCTATGAACAGTTGGCACAGGATTTTATCAAGGTTGAAGATGAATTCCTGGCTGCAAAAGAGAGTGCTGCCGATGATGAATAGGGCGCTTTCTCAGCTCGGCCTGGCCATGAGGGCAGGTAAGGTGGTTACCGGAGATGAGATCGTGCTCAAAGGCATCCGGTCTTCTGAAGCAAAATTGGTTATTCTGGCGGGTGACGCCTCAGATAATACAAAAGAAGTTCCGCGATAAATGCGGTTCTTATAAAATCCCTCTGGTAATCGGATTTGACCGGGAAAGTCTGGGCACAAGTGTAGGTAAACCCGAGCGGGTTGTGCTGGCAGTTACGGATCAAGGATTCGCAGAAATGATCTCCAAGAAAATGGAGACAATGTCGGAGGTGGAGTATATTGAGTAAACAAGAAAACAAAGACAATAAACTTCGAGTGTACGAATATGCTAAATCGTTAAACATGAGCAGTAAAGAAATTATTACGATACTTAAGCGTTTAAACATTCCGGTCAATAATCATATGAGCGTAATGGAGAACGATACGGTGTCCAAGGTTGAACAATTCTTCAAAGATATCAAATCCAACGCTGCTGCCAAGCGGGATAGTTCAGAATCTTCCCGAAACGAGAACCGTAAACCTTCGGTTTCCGGAGCCAGTCCGGCTGCAGCGGTATCCAATATTAAATCAGAGGGTACCACCTCTAATGTAAGTACCGAAGGCAGCCGTAATGGGCAGGACGGTATGCGTAATTCAGGACAGCGAGCACCAGGACAACAAGGTCAAAGCCAGCCCAAAAACAACAGGAAAAGCAGGTAGGTATGAATAGTAGAACTAATCAAAACAACCAGAGTGCTTCAGGTTCCCAGCGTCCCCAAGGAGGACAGGATACCCGAAGAAGTCAGTCTGGCTCCACTCAAGGAGTCCAGCAAAACAATCGTAGCCAAGCATCCAGACCTAAGCAGGCAGCACACAGACCTAGGTTCACGTCCACAGGGCGGAGGTCAAGGGGTGCACGTCCGCAAGGCAGTAATCAGACTGGATCGCGTCCGCAGGGAAGCAACAACCAAGGCGGAGCACGTCCACAGAGCAAACCGGGTGGAACCGGTGGCGGTTTTTCCAGCTCCAACAACAATAGCAATAACAGCCAGAACCGCGGTTCCAGAACCAACAACAACAATAACAACCGTCAAGATTCCAAGCGATTTGATGACAACAATCGTCAGGGAGGATTCCGTGGCAACAATCGCGGTGGGAAGAACAACCGTGGCCGGAATCAGTATAATCAGCAGCCGCCTCGTGAGAAAATCGACAACACGCCGAAGAAAATTATCGTCCGTGGCAACATGACCGTCGGTGAAACGGCGAAGCTGCTTCATAAGGACGCTTCCGAAGTCATCAAGAAGCTGATTTTCCTCGGCGTGATGGCCACCATCAACCAGGAGCTGGATATCGATACCATTCTGCTGCTTGCTGGGGAGTTTGGTGTTGAAGTCGAAGTGAAAATTCCGGTTGAGGAAGATCGTTTTGAGACCGTTGAAGAAAATGATACTCCTGAAGAATTGAAAGAGCGTCCACCTCGTTACGATCATGGGTCACGTCGATCACGGTAAAACAACGCTGCTTGATGCAATTCGCTCAACTAACGTAACGGGTGGCGAAGCTGGCGGCATTACCCAGCATATCGGTGCTTATCAAGTTGAAATTAACAACAAGAAGATTACGTTCCTGGATACACCGGGTCACGAAGCCTTTACAGCTATGCGTGCTCGTGGTGCGCAAGTAACGGATATGACCATTATTGTGGTGGCAGCGGACGACGGCGTAATGCCTCAAACGGTGGAAGCTATTAACCATGCGAAAGCAGCGGGACTGCCAATCATCGTTGCCGTGAACAAAATTGATAAGCCGGATGCCAACCCGGATAAAGTGAAACAAGAGCTGACGGAATATGAGTTAGTGCCTGAAGAGTGGGGCGGAGATACCATCTTTGTTAACGTCTCGGCGAAACAGCGCATGGGTATGGAAGACTTGCTTGAAATGATCCTTCTGGTAGCGGAAGTCAATGAATACAAAGCAAATCCTGACAAGCGTGCGCGCGGTACCGTTATTGAAGCTGAGCTGGATAAAGGCAGAGGCCCGGTAGCACGTATTCTCGTTCAGCATGGTACGCTTAAAGTGGGAGACGCGTTTGTAGCGGGCAACTGCTTCGGACGTATTCGTGCAATGGTTAATGACAAAGGCCGTCGCTTAAAAGAAGCGGGTCCTTCAACGCCATTGAAATTACCGGTTTGACTGAAGTTCCGGGTGCTTAAGCGATCCGTTTATGGTGTTTGAAGATGAGCGTAAAGCTCGTAACATCGCTGATAAACGTTCGATTACCCATCGTCAATCCGAGCTGAACACGAACACCCGCGTTACGCTGGATGATCTATTCCAGCACATTAAAGACGGCGAGATCAAAGATCTTAACGTGATCATCAAAGGTGACGTACAAGGCTCTGTTGAGGCACTGAAAGGTTCCTTGAACAAAATCGAAGTGGAAGGCGTTCGCGTCAAAATCCTCCACAGCGGTGTGCGATCACGGAATCCGATATTATTTTGGCAGCTGCCTCCAACGCGATTGTTATCGGCTTCAACGTTCGTCCGGACGTTCAAGCGAAGCAAACCGCAGAGCAGGAGAAGGTTGATATTCGTCTGCACCGTGTAATATATAATGTAATCGAGGAAATTGAGCAAGCTATGAAGGGGATGCTCGATCCGGAGTACAAAGAAACCGTGATCGGTCATGCGGAAGTCCGCAGCACCTTTAAAGTGAGTAAAGTGGGTACGATTGCTGGATGTATGGTGACATCCGGTAAAATTGCACGTAATGCAGAAGCTCGCTTGATCCGTGACGGTATTGTCGTTCATGAAGGCAAGATCGATTCCCTCAAGCGTTTTAAAGATGACGCTAAAGAAGTGGCACAGGGTTATGAGTGTGGTATTACCTTGGTAAGCTATAGCGACGTCAAAGAAGGGGACATCATCGAAGCCTTCATCATGGAGACGGTAGAGCGCTAACGAATGAGGTGATCAGAGATGGCAAAAATCAGAACTGGGCGCGTAGGCGAGCAGATTAAAAAAGAGCTCAGCCAACTGATCCAAACGGAAATGAAAGACCCAAGAATCGGTTTTATCACAGTGATATGTTGATGTAACAAATGACCTGTCTCAAGCGAAGATCTACCTGAGCGTACTCGGCGACGATGAACAGAAGGCAGCTTCCTTGAAAGGTCTGGAGAAGGCAAGCGGCTTTCTCCGTTCAGAGCTAGGCAAGCGAATTCGTCTCCGGCATGTGCCAGAGCTGATCTTCAAGTTCGATGATTCCATCGCGTATGGCAGCCACATTGAGAAGCTGCTTACCGAAATTGTTGATCGTGAAGAGAAATAGAGTGATTTGATTTACGATCACTAATCGCGGTCTGGTTTATGGAAAGTTCGTCGATACACGTGGTTTTTATAAAGGAGAGGGCGAATGCAGACCTATGAACAAGAGCTGCAGCAGGTGAAGTCATACCTGCTGCAGCACGATGATTATTTGGTTGTGTCGCATGTTCAGCCCGACGGAGATGCAGTCAGTTCCACCCTTGCGGTGGGCTGGCTTCTCTCATGTCTGGGCAAGAAATTCACCATGATCAACGAGGGACCCATTCCGAAGCGCATGAGAGCCCTGTGGCACGCGGAAGACATCCTGAATCTGTCCGAACAACAGCCAGGAAGAACATTCTCGCATGTCATTTGTGTGGACTGTGCGGATTTTGCTAGAGTAGGCTATACTCAAAAGGTATTTGCGGATCATGCAAGCATCGTAAATATCGACCATCATCCAACCAATGATCGGTATGGGGCAATCAACCTTGTGGCGCCAGAGGCTGCTGCAACCGCGGAAATCCTGTATGATCTGCTGAATTTGTTTGATGTGAATTGGGATGCCGAGATTGCAACGGCCATTTATACGGGTTTGTTGATGGATACAGGCGGGTTCCGTTATTCCAATACATCGCCCAAGGTAATGAGTATTGCGTCTGATCTGTTGTCCTATGGGGTGAATGGACCGGAAATTGCGGAAACTTTATTGGAAGAAATGACGCTTCCGCAGATGAAGGTTTTGGTTCAGGCGTTAAATACGTTAAGTTTATCGGATGATGGCAAAATAGCATGGGTAAACGTAACCCCTGAGCATATGGAAATATGCGGTGCTGTCAGCGAAGACCTTGAGGGCATCGTCAATTATCCCCGAAACATTCAGGGAGTCGAAGTTGGAATCCTGTTTAAATCTCTGAAGTCCGGAGTGGTCAAGGTAAGCTTGCGTTCAGCCGGAAAAGTTGATGTAGCTGCATTGGCGCAGGTTTTCGGCGGAGGCGGCCACGTACGGGCAGCAGGCTGCAGCGTCGAGGGCGAACTTCATGACATCATTCCAAGAGTGGTAGAGCAGGTGAAATTAAAGTTATGATGCAATTAGAAGGCATTTTGGCCGTTCATAAACCCGCAGGTTGGACATCTCATGATGTGGTAGCCAAAGTCCGGGAATCCTCCGGATGAAGCGGATTGGACATACAGGTACGCTGGACCCCGAAGTAACGGGGGTGCTTCCGTTATGTCTTGGCAGAGCAACACGGGTTGTGGAATACTTGCAGGAACTGCCTAAGGAGTACCATGCGGTTCTCCGGCTGGGATATTCGACGGACACAGAGGATATTACCGGAAGTGTAACAGAAACGGCAGATGAAGTTCATGTAACGAAGAATGAAGCCATTGAAGCGCTGCAATCTTTTATGGGCCCAATCTCTCAAGTCCCCCTATGTATTCGGCTGTCAAGATCAATGGCAAACGGTTATACGAACTTGCCAGAGAAGGAAAGACCGTGGAACGCAAGAGTCGTACCGTAACGATTCATGAAATCGAAATGACGAATTTTGATGCTGAGGGCGAGTACACGGACATTTCATTTCGAGTGCTGTGCTCCAAAGGTACATACATCCGTACGCTTTGCGTAGATATTGGACGAAAGCTCGGCCTGCCTTCGGTCATGGTCAAGCTGGAACGTACGGTGTCGGCAGGAATCACGGAGCAGCAGTGCTTGACTCTGGAGCAGATTGAGCAGTTCATGAAGGAAGGAACGCTGCATACGAGGCTTATTCCCGTGGACCAAGCGATTCACAATCTGCCGGAGCATACCGTGTCTGAAGAGAAAACGGAAGCTGCATTGCAGGGACAACGATTGTCTTCGAGAGCGGTGGAGCCACTGTCGACAGTTCGGAGCCTATTCGCTTGTACGATATAAAGGGAAACTTTCTGGGAATCTATAAGCGCCAGGAGGAAACAGGGGCTATCGTTCCGGTGAAAGTATTTTCCTAAGTATGACTGGATTTAGTGAGTGGAGGTGAGAAATCATGAGAATTGTTTCTTTATCTTATCCTGTATCTGCTGAAATAGCGCATGAAGCAGCCGAGCCGAAGGTTGCCGCAATTGGTCAGTTTGACGGTCTTCATCTGGGGCATGCCAGCGTGCTTTCAACCGCTGTGAATATTGCGCGGGACAATGGAGTACCAGCTGCACTCATTACCTTTTACCCTCATCCAAAAGACGTGATTGGTAAAGGAGCTACGAGGGGTATCTTACGCCCCAGCCCGATAAGCAGCAGCTGCTTGAAGAGATGGGCATTGATATTCTGTACATTGTTGAGTTCAATAAAGAATTTTCCCAAGTGAGTCCGGAAACCTTTGTTGAAGAGATGTTATTGCCCTTAAATCTTCAAACGGCGGTTGTCGGATTTGATTTCCGTTTTGGTCATAAAGGCGCTGGCGACGCAGTCAAACTTCAGGAGCTTGGTGAAGGCAGAATAACTGTCGTTACGGTTCCGCCATTTTTGGTCGATGGGGAGAAGGTCGGAAGTTCATCTATTCGGATCGCACTGAAAACGGGACAGCTGTCGGATGCTAACCGTTGGTTCGGACGGAATTACCGGATCCGGGGCAGTGTCATTCATGGGGAAAAGCGGGGAAGAAAGATCGGTTTTCCAACTGCTAACCTGGAATTGACGGATCCTTACGTTGTACCGGCGTTAGGCGTTTACGCAGTCCGGGCGCGGACCAATAAGCATGACAACTGGATTCCGGGCGTGATGAACATCGGTGTGAAGCCAACCTTCCATGAAGGAATCACGGAGCCCATCTTCGAGGTGCATCTGTTTGATTTTGAAGGGGATCTATATGATCAAATCATGACGGTGGACATTGTTCAATATATCCGCAAGGAGCATAAATTCGAATCGGTTCAAGAGCTTGTAGAATGGATTCAGAGGGATGCGGTTGAAGCCCGAAGAATATTGAATGTCAGCGAATAAACGATTTGGGACAAATTGTACTGAACTGATTTTCTTTTTCAGGTAAAGTATGCTATACTCTTAGAGGTTGCCCGGAGTGTGGGCAATATTAACCTTGGCTTGGATGTTCGATCTCACCGTCGGTACCTGGGCCAATGGCGATTATAATGAGGGAGGTGAACAGGATGGCATTGACTCAAGAACGTAAACAACAACTGATTGACGAGCACAAAACTCATGAGTCCGATACAGGATCCCCAGAAGTGCAAATCGCTATCCTAACGGAAAACATTACGAACTTGACTGACCACTTGCGTACGCACAAGAAGGATCATCATTCCCGTCGTGGATTGTTGAAAATGGTCGGCCAACGCCGTAAGTTGCTTGCATACTTGAAAAACAAGGATGTTAAACGTTACAGTGCTTTGATCGAGAAGCTTGGATTGCGTCGCTAATCATCCATAAGATGTGCCGAAAACAGCCTGGTTGTCCACTGTCCTTCTTGGAACGACAGCGGCGCAGCCGGGCTCTTTTCTAAGTATTGTACAATTTACTGTTTTCGTGCTCCCCACAAAGTACTGCGTACGCTTCATAGCCTAAACTCCACTTTGTGGGGTTATCTTAATATATATTCTTTTTTAGATTGTAGGCGTGTCTGTTCGCTTGAGTTTCGTTTGACGGTTATAACCAGGGATGGTCTATGCGGAGAATGTTCTATACGGTTCGGGTTGTTCCTGTACATAGGTTAGTGATGTTGGACCGATGGATGGCTCTGGTTTGGAAATGTGGACAGCGTTTTGCAAAAAACATTGATGTTAGAAGATTTCAAAAATTTATCCCCATGAGGAGGGAATATATGGAAACACGTGTTGAAATGCAGCTTGGCGGAAGACCCCTCGTGTTCGAAACAGGGCGCCTTGCGAAGCAGGCAAATGCGGCTGTTATGGTTCGTTACGGCGAAACAGCAGTCCTGTGTACAGTGACAGCTTCCAGTGAACCGAAGGATTTGGATTTCTTTCCATTAACGGTCAACTACGAGGAGAGATTGTACGCAGTCGGTAAAATTCCGGGTGGATTTATTAAACGGGAAGGCAGACCGAGCGAGAAAGCGATTCTTGCCAGCCGTCTGACAGACCGTCCGATTCGTCCGCTGTTCCCGGAAGGATTCCGTAATGATGTTCAGGTTCTGAACCTGGTTATGAGTGTGGATCAGGATTGTGAGCCGGAAATCGCGGCTATGATCGGTACTTCCGCAGCTCTGAGTATCTCGGATGTGCCTTTCAACGGTCCGATTGGCGGCGTAGCCGTAGGTCGTGTGGATGGCAATTTTGTCGTGAATCCGGATATTGCACAGCAGGAAGCAAGTGATATCTATCTAGTTGTATCAGGTACTAAAGACGCCATCATGATGGTTGAAGCTGAAGCGAACGAAGTTCCTGAGGAAGTCATGCTGGAAGCCATCATGTTCGGACATGAGGAAATCAAGAAAATCGTAGCTAAGATCGAAGAGCTCGTGGCTGCTTGCGGTAAAGAGAAAATGGCAGTTAAGCTCCATGCTGTCAATGAAACGGTGAATCGTGAAGTGCGTGATTTCGCCGCAGCTCGTCTGGTTGAAGCCGTTCGCATCGAGGAGAAACATGCCCGCCAGGATGCAATTGACGCCATCAACGAAGAAGCGTATACCGTGTTTGAAGAGAAGTATATCGAGACTCCTGAATTGTTGAAGGATGTTAAAGAGGTGCTTCACGATATCGTGAAGGAAGAAGTCCGACGTCTGATTACGCATGACAAGGTTCGTCCGGATGGCCGTGGTCTGTCTGAGATCCGTCCTATCGATTGTGATACTAGCCTGCTTCCTAGAACGCATGGTTCCGGTCTGTTTACGCGTGGACAAACCCAGGCCCTTAGCGTATGTACTCTAGGTGCCCTTGGCGATGTGCAGATTCTCGATGGTATCGATCTGGAAGAGACTAAGCGTTTCATGCATCACTACAACTTCCCGCCATTCAGCGTAGGGGAAGCTCGTCCACTTCGTGCTCCAGGCCGTCGTGAAATCGGGCATGGAGCGCTCGGCGAGCGTGCCTTGTCCAAAGTCATTCCGAACGAAGTTGAGTTCCCGTACACGATTCGCCTGGTGTCAGAAGTTATTGAATCGAACGGTTCGACTTCCCAAGCCAGCATATGCGCAAGCACACTGGCTATGATGGATGCAGGGGTACCCATCAAAGCTCCTGTAGAAGCGTAGCGATGGGCTTGATCAAGGACGGGGATCATGTCTCCATTCTAACGGATATTCAAGGCATGGAAGACCATCTTGGCGATATGGACTTTAAAGTTGCAGGTACGCCGGAAGGGGTTACCGCCATTCAAATGGATATCAAAATCGATGGAATCGACCGTGCGATTTTGCAGGAAGCTCTGCAGCAGGCAAAAGAAGGACGCATGCACATTCTTGGGAAAATGGCAGAAGCCATTCAGCAGCCAAGAACGAGCTTGTCCCAATATGCGCCTAAAATTATTACCATGCAGATCAATCCGGACAAAATTCGCGATGTAATCGGTGCTGGCGGCAAAATCATCAACAAAATCATTGAGGAAACCGGCGTGAAGATCGATATCGAGCAAGACGGTCGTGTGTTTATCGCTTCTGCCAATGATGAGATGAACAAAAAGCGCTTTCGATTATCGAAGGCATTGTGCGTGAAGTAGCTGTAGGTGAAATTTACACAGGTACGGTAAAACGGATCGAGAAATTCGGTGCTTTTGTTGAAATTCTGCCGAACAAAGACGGGCTTGTTCACATCTCGCAGCTCTCTACAGAGCGCGTAGCGAAGGTGGAGGACGTGGTTGCGATTGGTGATGTCATTACGGTGAAGGTTACCGAAATCGACCAGCAGGGACGGATTAACCTGTCTCGCAAAGCGGTTTTAACTACAGAAGCGAGCAAGAGCGGCTCTTAAGCTTTCGCGCTTGTTGGTTTGTGAACAGGATATGGATGAAGAAAAAGAGGCAGAACCTATCATTCTGGCTCTTTTTGATCATAAGAAACACGGTTTCTCTCGGTCCCGTACCTATATTAGATAAGCTTCGCAGCATATGCCCCACGTTGTGGGGTTGTTTTATGAATAGATACGCAGGCGTATCCTGCCTTGAATATGCGGTGTCGTTTCTAGCAGCACATAATTCCGCCTATCCTCTCATAAAATGGGACAAAGCTTCTCAAGGGGAGGGTGGATTGCCCATGAATGGTAAAAAATGGCCGTGCTGCTAACCGGTGCCGCGATGGTGTCGGCTGTCGCTGTGTTCAGCGGGGCTTGGGAATATGTGTCGGGGCTGCAGGTGAAACCGGAAGCGCACTTCGTGAATGGAACACAGACGGCAGTGGATCTGGATCTATTGAATCAGATTGAAGCCGCATCAGCGAAATCACGAATCGAGCCCGTTGATGCAAGGGTTGACTCGGTATGGAAAGCGGTTCCCGGTTATAACGGGATCGAGATTGACGTAGAAGCTACATATAAAGCGGCATCTTCCAAAAAGCGAAAACCCGGGGAGGCCATACCTTACGTTTACTACAAATACTACTAAAGTAACTCTTAATGATCTGGGTGAACAGCCGATCTATCGAGGGAACCCGAATAAGCCGATGGTGTCGCTCATGATTAATGTGGCGTGGGGAATGAATTCCTGGTGCCGATGCTGAATACGTTGGATAAGGAAAACGTGAAGACGACCTTTTTCTGGATGGGAGCTGGCTGAAGAAGAACCCGGAGCTGGTAAGCGAAATTTTGAAGAGAGGTCATGAGGTGGAAAATCATGCGTATACGCATCCTAACATGAGTCGTCTCAGCAGGGAGCGGGCAGAGATGGAAATCGCGAAAACACAGGATCTGCTGAAAGAAAGTTTGGGTGTGGAGAACAAATGGTTTGCCCCGCCTTCCGGCGACTTTAATCAGCAGACTGTATCCATCGCCCATGCACGGGGGCTAAAAACAGTACTGTGGACACTCGATACGATCGATTGGAAGCATCCTGCACCGGAAGCGGTCGTTCAAAAGATATCCACGAAGGTGGAGCCGGGCTTCCTGATTCTGATGCACCCTACGGATTCCTCGTCACAAGCGTTAAAAGGAATGATTGACGGAATAAGGGCCAAAGGGCTGGAGATTGGGACGGTCAGTCAGACGCTTTCCCTGAACGAATCATGCCTAAGGGAAGTTGAGCCGGATGGTAAAGTTTGATAGAATGATGGATGGCATGAGGCTGTTGATCAGCTAAAGTGAACCTGGATGGAACAGTTAGGGGCCCTATCGTGAAAAAATACAATTGTCTAACGGCCTGAGAGTGGTAATGGAGCAAATCCCGACGAGTCGCTCGGTTTCATTCGGCATTTGGGTAAAGACTGGATCCCGCAATGAATCGCTTGAGATCAACGGGATTACGCATTTTATAGAGCATATGATGTTCAAAGGGACGGAGCGTTTTGACGCCCGTGCTATCGCAGAGGAATTTGATGCTATAGGCGGCAACGTTAATGCCTTCACTTCCAAGGAATACACTTGTTATTACGCCAAGGTGCTGGATGAGCATTTTCCGATTGCGGTTGATGTATTGTCCGACATGTTCTTCAACTCGAAGCTGGATGCGGGTGAGCTGGCGAAAGAGAAAATGTGATTTTGGAAGAAATCGCGATGTATGAGGATACGCCTGATGACTTGGTTCATGATCTGATGTCGTTATCCGTTTATGGGGATCATCCGCTCGCCTATCCGATTCTCGGCACGAAGGAACGGCTTGAATCGATGGATTCACAGGCGCTTAAATCCTACATGGACACACACTATACGATTGAGAATACGGTGATTGCCCTTGCAGGCAACATCAATGATGAAGTGATCGAGCTGTTGGAGCGCCATTTTGGCGGTTTTACAAACCATGGAACTGCCGAGCCGCTGGCTGTGCCTGCTTTTCTGGACGGCGTGCAATTCCGCAAGAAAAACAGAGCAAAATCATATCTGCCTGTCGTTTCCAGGCTGCTCCATCGGCGACGAGCTTCAGTACGCGATGGTGCTGCTTAATAATGCTATAGGTGGCGGCATGAGTTCACGGCTGTTCCAGGAGATCAGGGAAAAGCGTGGATTGGCGTATTCGGTATATTCCTACCACAGTTCCCACGCCGACAATGGCATGTTTACCATTTATGCGGGTACAGCTCCCAAGCAGACGAAGGAAGTACTTCAACTGACCACGGAAATGCTGCATGATGTGGCGACCAATGGGATGACCGAGGAGGAGCTGCGCAAGGGGAAGGAACAACTTAAGGGCAGCCTCATTCTTGGTCTGGAGAGCACGAGCAGCCGCATGAATCGCTTGGGCAAGAACGAATTGATGCTGGGCCATCATTTCAGCCTCAACGAAATCATTAAGCGGATCGAGCAGGTCAGCATGAAGGATGTAGATGCGGTTCTTGACCGCATGTTTGGGACTCCATATGCACTAGCGATGGTAGGAACTTCAGATAAAGCATTGAATGTACTTAGGAGGAATGAATTTGTTGCACTACGTTCAAATCAATAGATTGCCTGGTAATGAAGATGTTAAACTGCCCGTGAAAATGTCCGAGCTTGCTGCAGGCTTCGACCTGCATGCAGCGGTTGCGGAGCCCGTGGTTTTAAATCCGGGCGAGCGCAAATTAATCCCGACCGGCTTTGCAATCGCGATGCTTACTGAGCTTGAAGCGCAGATCCGCCCTCGCAGTGGACTTGCATTCAAACACGGCATCACCTGCCTGAACTCACCCGGCACCATTGATGCCGATTATCGCGGGGAGGTTAAGGTGCTGCTGGTCAATCTGGGGCAGGAGCCTTTTGCGATAGAACGTCATGAGCGCATCGCTCAAATGGTGTTTAAAACCGTCCCTGCCGTGGAATTCATAGAGGTAGAGGAATTGTCCGACACCGTACGGGGTGCGGGTGGATTCGGACATACCGCAAGTAAATTCAAGCAAGAAAGCTTCTGATATCATCAACATCATACAGCACACGCTAAACACCGCCACGGTTTGTACCGGGCGGTGTTTTTCAATTTGCTGATGTACTGCAGCAAACGACCTGAACGGGCCATGTCGGGTTTGCGGCTTTATTTAATGCGTTAAGGCGGTAGTTTAATTGAAATGCGCTCACCACCCCATAGGCGGCAGCATAAGATGGTTTATACGTTGGTTTGAAGAAAGGAGCGAGGCCTTCCATGCTGACAGGAGTCCGGACCGTCTTTGTTGGAGGAGACGCAAGGCAAATTGAAGTGATTCGCAAATGCGCTGAGATGGATGCCTCCGTCATGATCGCCGGGTTTGAGAAGCTGCAGGATTCGTTTCAGGGAGTGACTCGTGAGCAGTTCACACCGGAGCTGTTATCGGACGCAGATGCTCTGATCCTGCCTGTGGTTGGATGTGATGATGAGGGACGTGTCAGTGCGCTGTTCTCAGAAGGGCCATTGCGACTGCAGGAGGAACATATCGCAGCAATGCCCGGTCATGGAGTGATCTATACAGGCATGGCGAAACCGTATTTGCGCTCGCTATGTGACAAATATAAGATCAAGCTGGTAGAGATATTGGAGAGGGACGATGTTGCCATCTATAATTCAATTCCGACAGCGGAAGGTGCGCTGATGATGGCGATCCAGAATACGGATTTTACGATTCACGGTTCAACCAGCATGGTGCTTGGCATGGGACGAACAGGATTTACAATGGCTCGCAGCTTGCAAGGTTTGGGTGCCAAAATTCTGATGGGCGTACGCAAATCGGAGCATTATGCCAGAGCTGAGGAAATGGGCTGGAAACCTTTCCTGGTAAGGGATTTAGGGTCTTATGTGCCTTCTATTGACTTGCTTTTTAACACGATTCCAACTATGATAGTCACAGCACAAATCATCTCGAAAATGCCTCGGGAGGCAGTTATCATTGATCTCGCCTCCGCACCCGGCGGATGCGATTTTCGCTATGCCGAGAAACGGGGTATCAAAGCCATGCTCGCACCCGGACTACCCGGAATCGTGGCTCCAAAAACAGCTGGCATCATTATGGCCAATACGCTGGTGGAGCTGATTTCTGAAGAAATCAAGATTCGGGGGATGCGTAGATGAATTGGAATGGAAAGACAGTGGGTTATGCTCTGACAGGATCACACTGCACGCTTGAAGAAGTGATGCCGCAGATCCAGCGGTTTAAGGACGGGGAGCCAACGTGGTGCCGATTGTATCCAGCACGATCATGACAACGGATACCCGATTCGGCACGTCGGAAAATTGGCAGAAACAGTTGAAAGATATTACGGGTAATGATATTATTTCTACAATTGTTGACGCGGAACCACTAGGCCCATCGAAGCTTCTTGACGTTTTGGTCATTGCCCCTTGCACGGGAAATACGACCAGCAAGCTGGCCAATGCGATGACTGACAGTCCTGTCTTAATGGCAGCCAAGGCGCAGATGAGAAATGGAAGGCCGCTTGTGCTGGCCATCTCAACAAACGATGGCCTTGGGCTAAATGCGGCGAATATCGCTAAACTGCTGATTACGAAGAACATCTATTTTGTTCCGTATGGGCAGGATAATCCCCAGCAGAAACCAAACTCGCTTGTCGCCAAAATGAATCTCATTCCGGAAGCGTGTTATGCGGCTCTTGAAGGGAAACAGCTGCAGCCGATGATTGTGGAATATTCTTAATGCGTTAAGGTCTTTTAGCCCGATACGCACTCTAGAAACAACTGCAGCCATCGTTTTATTCTTGACGGGGAGATCAGCCAGATCAGCAAGCATACTGTGCTAGAACCCAGAAGTTCTTGCTGGTCAAGAGATGAGGCTTGACATTTTACCTGTTGGATCGCCGCCCGTGAAACATCAAACTGCCTTTAATGCGATTCCGCAGATCGATAAATGTACAGAGAATGGTTATCCATTAGAAGAAATGAAGATGGTCCACGAGACCAGAAAAATTATGGGCGACGAATCCATCGAAGTGACGGTTATCTGTGTACGTATCCCGGTTGTGAGAGGGCATTCAGAATCCGTGTATGTGGGAATTCAAGAATGACGATGATCTGGAAGATGTTCAACGGCTTCTGTCGAATGCACCCGGTGTTATGCTGGTTGATGATCCAAGCTTTCAATCGGACCCGCTGGATACGGATGCCAAGGGAAACCGGATGTATTCGTAGGTCGGCTTCGCCGCGGTCTGGCGCATAAGCGCAGGCTCAACATGTGGATCGTTTCAGATAACCTTCTAAAGGGTGCGGCATGGAATGCCGTGGAAATCGCAGAACTCATTGTGAACAAACGGAACGGCCAGGCTTAACAGCCTACCGTTTCAGTCGGTAGGCCCGCAATTTACGTCTCCTGGGCATATATAAACGGAGGAATATTCAATGCGCATCTTAGTTCAAAAATTCGGCGGAACATCATTGTCTACACCGCAAGCAAGAACCCATGTTATCGGGCACATTCAGCGCGAACTGGCCAACCAATACCAATTAGTGGTGGTTGTATCGGCTATGGGACGCCGCGGAGAGCCTTATGCTACAGATACCCTTCTGGATTGGATCGGGCATAACGGCAACGCCCTGCCTAGCAGAGAGCGGGATTTGCTTCTTTGCTGCGGAGAGATTATCTCAGCAACCACACTGTGCAGTCTGCTTCAGCATGAAGGGATAACCGCAACGGTGCTGACAGGTGCTCAAGCCGGATTTCTTACAGACGATCACTTCGGAAATGCACGCATTAAGGACGTAAAACCTGAACGAGTATTAAAGGAATTGGAGTATCATCAAGTGGTTATTGTGACAGGCTTCCAGGGCCAGACGGATTCTGGAGACTTTACAACGCTGGGCAGGGAGGCAGTGATACTTCGGCTACTGCACTGGGTGCGGCACTTCGTGCGGAGATGGTGGACATCTATACGGATGTTAACGGTATCCTTACAGCGGATCCCCGAATTGTTGAGGATGCGAAGCCGCTCAGTTATGTGAGTTATACAGAGATCTGTAATATGGCTCATCAGGGTGCTAAGGTCATACATCCCAGAGCGGTTGAGATTGCCATGCAATCCCAAATTCCGGTCAGAGTGCGGTCAACCTTCTCGGATAATGAGGGAACGCTGGTTACCCAGCCGGAAGGTTTCAGAGATATTCAGTCTGGCATTGTAGACCGCTTTGTGACGGGAGTTGCATATGTAAGTAATATCACGCAAATTTCAGTGGAATGTGACCGTACGGAAGGTCTTCAACTGAAGGTGTTCAAATCGATGGCTGAACATTCCATCAGTGTAGACTTTATTAATGTTACCCCTACGGGAGTGCTTTATACCGTATTTGACAGCGATTCGGAGAAAGCGATCGAAGTGCTGCAGGGTCTGGATTTGAAACCCAAAAGCTTGTCCGGCTGTGCGAAGGTATCCGTTATCGGCGGCGGTATAAATGGCGTCCCGGGCATTATGGCCAAAATCGTAGAATCCTTAAGTGAGCATGATATATCGATTCTGCAATCGGCCGATTCGAACACAACGATATGGGTACTCGTGAAGAAGGAAGATATGGCTCAAGCGCTGCGCGCACTGCATCATAAATTCGAACTACATGTATAAGCTGTATTTCAGAGCGCACGCAGGCCAGAGGTAAGTTGAAATGAAACATCAAATATAGATTACTTACGAAGGAAGCTCTCCGCTCGAGAGAGCTTTAAGGAGGAGTCATTGTGGATTTCGGAAGATTGATTACTGCCATGGTTACCCCTTTTGATCGGAATGGTCAGATCAATTGGGACGAGACTGCGAGGCTTATTGAGCATCTGATTGTTGATCAGAAGTCGGACTCGTTAGTCATCGCAGGAACAACGGGTGAATCACCTACGCTAAGTGAAACCGAGAAGCTCGAACTGTTTTCTTTGCTGTGAAGCAGGCAGCTGGAAGAAGCAAGATTATCGCGGGTACCAAGCAGCAACGATACGGCACATTCTGCAGAATTGACGAAAAAGCAGAGGACTGCGGTGTCGACGGCATTTTACTTGTCGCTCCGTACTATAATAAGCCGAACCAGGAAGGACTCTACAGGCACTTCGAGACCATTGCCGCGGCGACATCACTGCCTGTCATGCTGTACAATGTGCCTGGACGCACGGGCATTAGCCTGAGTACGGCTACGACCTTGCGCCTGGCTCAACTTCCGAACATCGTGGCAACCAAGGAATGTGCTTCGATCGACCAGGTCACCAGCATTGTGGCAGGAGCTCCGGACGGGTTTATCGTATATTCCGGTGACGACTCTGCTGCGCTGCCTGCGCTGTCGGTTGGTGCCTACGGGATCGTAAGTGTGGCCAGCCATATTGCCGGATCCCAAATGAAGGATATGATTCATGCTTATGTGGAGGGCGATGTGAAGGAAGCCGCAAAGCTTCATCAATCACTGTTCCCGCTGTTTAAAGGTCTCTTTGAATGCCCTGAGCCGCTTCCGAATCCCTCGGCGGTCAAATTCGCCTTGACGGAGCGCGGATATCAGGTCGGCGATGTTCGTCTGCCGCTTGTTTCTCCAAGCGAGAATGAGGCTGCTTTTATCCGCCGTATTCTCTCTTCCCTGTAACATAATTGCTGATACAGAACAGCCACTGCCTTCAATGAAGGCAGTGGCTTCTTCGTTTTAAACCCCTCTGTTTCGGGGCATCCTAAGGCTCACGAAGGTGGTTGACTTGTGTTTTCACTTTTTCATCATGTATAATGAATTCAAGTGACTGGGTGCGGTATTTTTTGAAATTTAATATAACAATGGTACGACGTCCAAAACTATAGGAGGGTTAGATACATTTGTCTAAGAAAATAAGCAGCGATAAACTATCGATTTTTGCCTTGGGCGGCGTCGGTGAGATCGGGAAAAACATGTATGTCATCCAGTATGCCAATGACATCGTTGTCGTGGATGCGGGATTGAAGTTCCCAGAAGAAGATATGCTTGGGATTGATATTGTTATTCCTGATATTAGCTATTTAACGGAAAATCGCGACAAAGTGAGAGGGATTTTGCTGACTCACGGTCACGAGGACCATATCGGCGGCCTCCTTACGTATTGAAACACTTGAATGTTCCAGTATATGGAACGAAATTGACGCTCGGATTGGTTGAGAACAAGCTCAGAGAAGCGAATTTGCTTGGTGAGACGAAACGGATTCTGATCAACGCAGATTCTGAAGTTCAACTCGGAAACACGTTGAAAGCAACCTTCTTCAAGACGAATCACAGCATTCCGGATTCCGTGGGAATCTCCATTGAAACACCTGAAGGCAATGTCGTGCATACGGGGACTTTAAGTTTGACCATACTCCGGTAAATGACCAATATGCAGATCTGCAGCGTATGGCTGAGATCGGAAGCAAGGGAGTTTTGGCTCTGCTGTCGGACAGTACGAACGCAGAAAGACCAGGCTTCACGCCTTCTGAGAAAAATGTGGGCATCGTTCTGGAAGATATCTTCCGTAAAGCGGAGCAGCGCGTGGTTGTTGCAACGTTTGCATCCAATGTGCATCGTATTCAGCAGGTGGTCAACGCAGCTGAATCCACAGGCCGTAAAATAACCGTAATCGGCAGAAGTATGGTGAATGTGGTATCCATTGCAGCAGAGCTTGGATATCTGCACATTCCCGAGGGTATGCTGATTGAACCTGAAGAGGTTAACAAAATGGCAGCGGACCGTGTAGTTGTTCTGTGTACAGGCAGTCAGGGTGAACCGATGTCAGCGCTGACACGTATGGCCCGGTCTACTCACCGTAAGGTGGACATCCTGCCGGGAGATACGGTCATCATCGCAGCAACTCCGGTACCAGGGAATGAAAAATATGTAGGACGTACGATTGACGAGTTGTTCCGTCTTGGAGCAGACGTTATCTATAGCGGATCCAATTCCGGTGTCCACGTTTCGGGACACGGCAGTCAGGAAGAGCTCAAGCTTATGCTGAATCTGATGAAACCGCAATTTTTCATCCCTGTCCATGGCGAGTATCGGATGCAGCGCCGTCATGCTCTGCTTGCAGAGTCCGTTGGTGTCGATCCGGACAACATTTTTATTACCGATATCGGTGAAATTGTTGAAATTCAAGGTGGCTCGGCCCGCAAGGGCAAAGTGACAGCAGGCAACGTTCTGATTGATGGACTTGGTGTCGGTGACGTGGGTAACATCGTACTGCGTGATCGCAAGCTGCTGTCTCAGGACGGTATCTTGGTCGTCGTTGTTACCTTGAGCAAGCAAAACGGTTCCATCGTATCCGGTCCTGATATTATTTCGCGTGGATTCGTATACGTTCGGGAGTCCGAAGGGCTTCTGGATGAAGCCAACCGTATCGTTTCCAGCACCCTTCAGAAGCTGATGAGTGAAAACGTGAATGAATGGGCGTCACTTAAGACCAGCGTAAAAGACGCTTTGGGACGCTTCTTGTATGAGCAAACACGTCGCAGACCGATGATCTTGCCGATCATTATGGAAGTCTGATACAAGACAATAAAATAAATCAGGCACACAGTCGCCCCTCTTTCGCAGGTAATAATTGGACGGTTCCCGCGAAAGAGGGGCTTTTATATTCTTTTCCTTGAAACTGCTTTCGGACTTGCAATTCGATAGGAGTTTATTCGACTTGGCCTGTATGAGTAATGAGGATGTCCTTTTGTCACTGCAAGCATAAAAGAGTCCCGTCATTTGCCATACTAAACGTTAGCTGTGTGATTGCTGCTGCAGCTAGACATTAAGATAAAGGCAGGGATGCACGATGGACAAGGATCAATGGACCACGGGCAAGAGAAGAACAGGTTTAACGGGTGAGACAGAAGCTCCTCCGACCATTCCCACGGAGGATGGCAAGAAGGCGGCTGTTACGGAAGCCATACAGCAGCTGGGGCAGACAGGACTTCCGAATGGTGGGGAATCCAACGTATTTTGCATGACCATTATTGGTCAAATCGAGGGCCATCTCGTGCTTCCCCACAGAACAAGACAACGAAATACGAGCATATGATTCCACAGCTTGTCGCCGCTGAGCAAAATCCCCGGATCGAAGGACTCTTGATCATTCTAAATACAGTAGGAGGAGATGTTGAAGCAGGTCTTGCCATTGCAGAGATGATTGCTTCGCTAAGCAAGCCGACGGTGACGGTGGTTATAGGGGAGGGCACAGTATCGGCGTACCGATTGCCGTAGCAGCGGACCATTCCATTATTGCGGAGAGTGCAACCATGACCATTCACCCGATTCGCATGAGTGGGCTGGTCATTGGTGTCCCGCAAACTTTTGAATACATGGAAAAGATGCAGGAACGCGTTGTGCGCTTCGTGACGAGCCATTCCGGCATCACGGAGGAGCGGTTTAAGAATCTCATGTTTGCAACAGGTGAGCTGAACCGGGATATCGGAACCGCAGTGTCGGGAGTTGATGCGGTCAAATACGGGTTAATGGACGAAGTAGGCGGGATCGGACAGGCATTGAGTCGTTTAAACAGCATGATCGCAGAGCGTAAACCGATCAGTCCCGGGGATTACGCAATGATATGGTACAGTGTAATGCCGTTCGACCCGATCGGAATGTTCCAAGAGGATCAGACTGCTGTCACATCCAGGGAGATCCGTGTTGAGGGAATACTGATGGAAGTTGAACCTCTGGCGGAGGATCAAGCGAAGATTGTCCGTTTACTGGAATGCGGACTTCAGGATTATCTGAACCCTCGCTACACTCCGGGGTCTATCATTCGCTATATTCCGACGGTAAAAAATGAGGCAAAAGGCTAAAAACAGAACATAGGTACGCCACCGAATATTATGCTATAATATGGATTCGGGGTGACACTTTTGGCAAAACGGAAAAGGAAGAAGAAGGCAGCCTTTGCAGCAGTATTGAAATATGAAATATATGGAATTGTATTGATGACACTCTCGGTCATCGCTTTATCCGGAGAAGCATAGGTCGGGCGCTCCCTATCCAAGATGTCGGGATATTTGCTGGGCAAGTACTACTTTATCATCCCCTTGATCGGCATTTATTACGGGTTAATGGTAATGATTCACCGGAAATGGCCCAAGCGGTGGAACAGCAGACGTAATGTCCTTCTTCTGATATTGTCGCTCACTTTAATGAGCAGCATCGCAGGCTTGGAGTCCAAGTTGGCCCCAATCGGACAATTGAATGCATCGAATGCGATGAGCCAGATACATAGTGATTTGCAAGGCGAACTGCTTGATGGCGGGGTCGATGATGGACATCATCCCGTGATGGGCAGAGATATCAGCGGGGGCTACGTTGGAGCCCTGCAGTTTGCTTTTTGTTGATGCTGTTTGGCAGCATAGGGGCAAGACTTATTATGATTGTCATGTTATTTATCAGCTTCATGCTGATAACGAATTTGTCCTATGTTGATCTGATGCGCATGTTCCGTGTGAGGGTAGTGAAAGCTGGAGAACGGATTCAGAAGAAAGTGAACAGCCAGCAGACGAAATCGAGAGCAGCAGCGAAATCAAATGCCAAGGAACAACGGATGCAGCTTCCGGAAGATCTGGATGATGATGATCTGGATGATATGGAGAGCATGAGGCTGCCGCGCCGCAAAGCGCCGCAGTTCTTCCAGCTGTTTAGTTCCAAAGGCAACAAGCGGAATGAAGTACCGGAAGAGGCAGTGGAAGCTGTTGATGACAGTGCGCCAGTATTTACAGTGGGGAATGGGCACGGTACTAACGAGAAAGGCGAGGTTGTCCTGTTTAACAGTTCGGATCAGCCTGAAGGAGTTATGGATGCTGCGACTCCTCCTGTCGATTCGGTTCCGTCATCTCCGATTATTCGTGATTTCTTCGAGCAGGTGAAACAAGAAGAACGATTGGATGACGAGTACGATGATCAGGAAGCCGTGATGCCTCCTCTGGCTCAGGATGAGCCGGGAGGGAAAGCGGGTACCAACTCGATTGATGGCAATGAGCTGCCGGGCGGCGGTGATCTGGATGCAACAGCTGTTGCGGGCGATGGCGTCCAAGCTGGTACGGCACCGTCAGCACCTCCTGCACCACCACCCAAGCCGTACAAGCTGCCGCCATTCCGCCTGCTATCCAAACCGAACAATGGCGGTAAGGGTGGCGACCAGAATGATTATATGCAAACGGCTCGCAAGCTGGAGGCAACCTTGGAAAGCTTCGGCGTACGGGCTAAGGTATTGGAGGTTGTAAGAGGACCCTCTGTCACCCGTTACGAAATTCAGCCTGACATCGGGGTCAAGGTAAGCCGCATCGTAAATCTGACCGATGATATTGCATTGGCGCTTGCAGCCAAGGATATCCGCATGGAGGCACCGATCCCAGGCAAATCGGCCATCGGCATTGAGGTGCCGAACAATGAAGTCTCTCTCGTTACGATGAGGGAGGTCATGGAGACACCGACCTTCCAAGAAGCGGAATCGAAGCTGTCGATCGCGTTCGGTCGCGATATATCCGGTCAGACGATTGTTGGGAATCTGGCGCGAATGCCCCATCTTCTGGTAGCAGGTGCAACTTACTCAGGGAAGTCGGTATGTATCAACGGCATTATTACCAGCATTCTGTATAAAGCGAAGCCGGATGAGGTTAAATTCCTGATGGTCGATCCGAAAATGGTTGAGCTTAACGTTTACAACGGGATTCCGCATTTGATGGCACCGGTCGTAACCGATCCGAAGCGGGCTTCGCTGGCGCTTAAGAAAATCGTTGTTGAGATGGAGAAGCGTTACGAGTTATTCTCAAAGTCCGGAACACGGAATATTGAGGGTTACAATAATCTGATGAAGGATAATTTGCCCGCGGTACTGCCCTACATCGTCGTGATTGTGGACGAGTTGGCCGATCTGATGATGGTTGCCGCAAACGACGTAGAAGACGCGATTACCCGTCTTGCCCAGATGGCACGTGCTGCCGGAATTCATCTGATTATCGCCACCCAGCGTCCATCGGTGGACGTGATTACCGGGGTCATTAAAGCGAATATTCCGTCCCGTATTGCCTTTGGAGTATCTTCTCAAGTCGATTCCCGGACCATTCTGGATATGGCGGGGGCTGAGAAGCTGCTTGGCCGCGGGGATATGCTGTTTATGCCGATGGGCTCTTCCAAGCCAATTCGGGTGCAGGGTGCTTTTATGACTGATCAGGAAGTAGAGAACATTGTGGATTTTGTCCGTGATCAAGCACAGGCAGAGTATGACGAATCGTTGGTTCCTGAAATTGATGAATCTTCGAATTCCGATGATGAAGAATTGGATGAGCTGTATGAGCAGGCGGTGACGATTGTGCTGGAAGCGAAACAGGCATCGGTATCGCTGCTTCAACGGAGAATGCGAGTGGGCTACACCCGTGCAGCCCGTCTCATTGACTCGATGGAAGCTCGAGGCGTGATCGGTCCTTATGAGGGCAGCAAGCCACGGGAAGTACTCATGTCGATGGAGCAGTACCAACAGCAGCAGAATCGTATCAGTTGAGCTGAATGAATTCATCACGCTAGAATAAAAGGAAACGAGTCGAACCAAGAGGTGCTTGGTCTGGCTCGTTTCCTTTTGGATTTTTCAAGAGATGCTGTTGAATTTACGGTATTTGCTTGCGGTCATTTTCATAATTTTCTTAAAGGTCCGATCAAAATGGGTTAAACTCTCAAATCCAATCGCTTCAGCGATATCCACGATCTTCAGATCCGTATCCGTCAGAAGTCGCTGCGCTTCGCGAATGCGGGTGAGATTCAGGTAGTTGATGATGGTAAAACCCGTGATTTCTTTGAATATCCGGGACAGATAGAACGGACTGATGAAGAAGGTCTCGGATAATTGCTGCAGCGTTATTTTTTCAGCATGATGGGCGTGGATATGTTTTACCACGTCGGTGATTTTCTGATGGAGCGGGTTCATGGAGGCGGGTGCAGGCAAGGAAGCTGATCGGATTAGCCGATGGGTCTTGATCAATAATTCCATGAGTAATACACGAAGCATGTACTCATAGGAATCCGAGCGTTCTGTAATTTCATCAGCCATTTTGTTCAAAATTTGCAGAACGGTGTCCTGCTCTGGAATGGTTAACCGCAGCAAAGGTGTATCCTGGCTGAACATGCCAAGCAATCCGGATGCCAGCAACGGATGGCCTTTTCCCAGAAAAGAATCGCTAAAATTAATGACGATACGTTCATGCTCCGGGTCTCCTTGCCCGGAGGTTTTATGTACGTCAAATTTGTTGATGAGAATTAAATCGCTTACTGAATGGAGTACAGCTTTTCTTTTATAAAATAATGGCGTTCGCCTGATACCAAATAGTAAATTTCGTAGGTTCCATGGTAATGGTTATTTCGTTCAAAGGGTTTGGTGCGATGAATGCGGTGGTAGTAAAATTCCCCTTCTTCTTCTCCGTAGGCGACGGTACGGGTATCACTGGACATCATCATTTGCCCCCGCTTCGTTCATATCATATAGGATGAAACAATCCTCGAATGGATCAGCTTATATTGTATCAACTTCTCCTTCAGAAAACAAAGCAAGATATGTTGAATTATCTGTTAATAGCGCAATAAAAGTGAAGAAATCCAACTGATGATGCCGTAACATAGTAGATGAATATACAGAAATGGACGGTGAGATCATGAGAGCTTTTATGGATGAACACTTTTGCTTCATAACGAGACGGCTCGTGCTTTATATCACGACTATGCAAAAGACATGCCAATCATTGACTATCACTGTCATTTGAGTCCACAAATGATATACGACAATCATCGGTTTGAGAACTTGACTGAAGCCTGGATTAACGGAGATCACTATAAATGGCGGGCTATGCGTGTTATGGGGTGGAAGAGGCTTACATTACGGGAGCCCAGGGTGTTAAAGACTATGACCGCTTCTTGGCTTGGTCGCGCACGGTTCCGATGACAATTGGCAATCCGTTATACCATTGGTCTCACCTGGAGCTTCAAAGATTGTTCGGCATCCATGACATGATTAATGAAACGAATGCACCACGCATCTGGGAGGCGGCGAATAAGCGTTTGCTGGAGCCTGATTTTACAACCCGGGGATTGATAACGGGTAGCCAGGTTAAGGTCGTTTGTACCACCGATGATCCGGTCGATACGCTGGAATATCATATCAAGCTGGCAGAGGAAGAGAATACGGGATTTCAAATGCTGCCATCCTTCCGGCCGGATAAGGGACTGGAGATCAATCGAGAGACGTTTGTGCCTTGGGTTAGATTATTGGCCGAGCGAAGCGGGATGGAGATTGAAGATTATTCGGCATTCCTGGCTGCGCTTGAGCAGCGTGCAGAATTCTTCCATTCGGTTGGCGGACGGGTATCCGATCACGCGCTGGATTATGTGCCTTATCATGAGGTTACGGAATCCGATGCATCCGAAATATTCCTGAAAGCGCTTAAGGGAGACGGTGTCTCTCGTGCAGAAGAAGAACAATTCAAGACGTATACGCTGCTGCATCTGGGACGCATCTATTCCAGACTGGGCTGGGTCATGCAATTTCACATTAATGCCCATCGCAATAACAATACCCGGATGTTCCGTGAGTTGGGTCCGGATACCGGATATGATTCGATTCATGACAGTCTTATTGCTGTACCTCTCGTGAAGCTGCTGGATCGGCTTGACCAGGAGCGGTCGCTTCCCCGAACGATTCTGTATTCGCTCAATCCGCGAGATAACGACATTCTTGCCGCTCTGATCGGCAGCTTTCAAGGTGACGGTATCCCTGGAAAAATCCAGTTTGGTTCGGCATGGTGGTTCAATGATACCAAAGACGGCATGATGGATCAGATGAGCAAACTCGCCAATATGGGCCTGTTAAGTCGATTTGTCGGCATGTTGACCGATTCCCGAAGCTTCCTGTCCTACACCCGTCATGAGTATTTCCGGCGGATTCTCTGTAATCTTCTTGGCGATTGGGTTACGCGGGGCGAAGCACCGCAGGATATTCCTTGGCTCGGAAGCATTGTTCAGGATATTTGCTATAACAACGCAGAGAGTTATTTCCGATTTGAGCAGCCGGAAGGGGGCTAGAGCGATGGAAACAAAAACAGGAGAAAACCGTTCTTGGAAACGGATTGGACGGGATTCCTTCAAACATCAAGAAAGGGTACATCAAGATATGGCAATGATGAACTATCCTGTGAAAGTGCTTCAGATCGGGGAAGGCAACTTTCTGCGCGGTTTTTCGACTGGATGATATATGAGTGCAATCGCCAGGGCTTGTTCCAGGGGAGTATTGCCGTGAGTCAGCCAAGACCGGGAGGGCGGCACAAGCTGGAGCAGCTTCGTGAACAGGAAGGCATCTACGGATTGCTGACCCGAGGTTTGCAGAATGGCCGGAAGATCGAGAAGGAACAATGGATTCCTGTATTCTCGGAACTGATTGACCCCTATACCGAATGGGCGGATTTTCTGAAATTAGCGGAGCTGGATTCCCTGGATATCGTAGTCTCCAACACAACGGAAGCAGGTCTCGACTACCAGCAGAGTGACTGGAATCCGTTCGAACCTGTCATGTCCTATCCCGGTAAGTTGACTATGCTGTTATATCGCCGCTATGCGCATTTTGAGGGCTCGCCGGACAAGGGATTGATGTTGCTGCCTTGTGAGCTTCTGGAGCGCAACGGGGACATATTGAAGTCCATTGTCCTCCGACATGCGCAGGACTGGGGCTGCCGTCGGCTTTTCGCAGCTGGGTCGTGGAGCATAATGTGTTCCTGAACTCGCTTGTGGATCGTATCGTAACCGGATATCCGGCCGAGGCACAGACGTATTTTGACAAATGGGGCTGCGAGGATCGATTGCTGAACACGGCAGAGCCCTATTACTTCTGGGCCATCGAGGGGGATCCGGCATTGGAGTCCAGGCTGCCCTTGCAGAAGGCGGGACTTCAGGTAAGCTGGGTCCCCGATCTGACCCCGTATCAGGTAAGAAAAGTACGGATTCTGAATGGTACGCATACCTTGATGGCTTCCATAGGTCTGCTGCAGGGCTTTCATGAAGTCAGGGAGATGGCAGAGAACAAGGAATGGGGAGAGCGAATCCACAGCGCCATGCTGCAGGAGATCGTCCCCTGGTGCCTCTCCCGCTAGAGGAAGTCGGTGCGTATGCGGAAACGGTGTGGGAGCGATTCCGCAATCCTTATATTCAGCACAAGCTCCAGGATATTGCCATGAACAGTATTTCCAAGTTTAAGGTAAGACTTCTACCGAGTTTAATGGGATACGTTCGCACGTACAACCAACTGCCCGAAGTCATGACAGTGGGATTGGCTTCCTTAATCATGCTGTATGATGCTGAGAAAATAAACGGTCAGTGGTATGGAAAGCGACTTCACGGCGAGCAGGTTGTGTTAAGAGATGATCCTGCCAGCCTTGAGCTGTTCCACCAGGCATGGCGTAAGGTGGATGGCAAGGAATGGACGATACCTGACCTTGTAACCTCCATACTTGGTAACCCGGAATTATGGGAAGCTGACTTGAACGAGGTGCCAAATCTTCATGAATCAGTGAGCAGATATATAGAGGAAATGGAGTTGAAAGTGACATGAGCGATATCGTTATACTTCACACCAAGGATGATGTCGGTATCGCGCTTCGTCCTCTGACGGCTGGGGAACATGCTATCGGCCTGCTGAACGGGAAGGAACACGCAATTGAGTTGACTGAGGATGTGCCCAAAGGCCATAAGGTTGCTCTTCGCATGATTGAGCCGGGCAGCCATGTACACAAATTCGGGTATTCGATCGGGGTTGCCAAGAAAGTTATTTTGCCGGGGACATGGATTCATACCCACAACTTAAAGACGGGTCTTGCTTATGAAGTCCAGTATGAATATAAACCCAACGCTAAATCTTCGGCGGAAGTTTCTTCCGCTGTGCTTGATTCACCAACATTTCAAGGTTATATCAGAGCAAATGGCGAGGTTGGGATTCGTAACGAAATCTGGATTATCAATACCGTCGGTTGCATTAACAAAACCTGCGAGTTGTTGGCGCGTCTGGCAGATCAGCAGTTTCAAGGAAGAGGCATTGATGGGGTGTACCACTTCCCGCACCCTTACGGCTGCTCGCAGCTGGGAGACGACTTGAACCACACTCAGCGCCTGCTCTCATCGCTGGCACAGCATGGCAATGCGGCAGGCGTGCTTGTTATAGGGCTTGGCTGCGAGAACAATCAGATCGATCAGATGCAGGCCATGATTGGGGATAAGAATAGGGATCGCATTAAATATATGCGGGCTCAGGATATGGAGGACGAATTGGAGGAAGGCCTTTCCCTCATATCGGAGCTTGTGGATTATGCCGAAGGCTTCAAGCGGACGGAAGTTCCGCTATCCAAGCTGAAAGTCGGACTGAAATGCGGGGATCGGACGGTCTTTCGGGTATCACCGCCAATCCGCTCGCAGGACGCATCGCGGACACCATTACGGACCATGGCGGAACCGCGCTGCTTACGGAGGTGCCGGAAATGTTCGGGGCGGAAACAATCCTGATGGAACGGGCGGCCAACGAACAGGTATTTCACGAAATGACGAAACTTATTAACAATTTCAAGCAATATTTTGTATCGCATGGACAGGAAATCTATGAAAATCCTTCACCCGGGAATAAAGAAGGGGGCATCACGACCCTGGAAGAGAAATCTCTCGGTTGTACGCAAAAAGGCGGAACGGCTATAGTATCCGATGTGCTTCACTATGGTGTCAGGTCAAGCAAGCCGGGTTTGAACCTGATTGAAGCACCCGGCAATGACCTCGTTTCGGTTACGGCGCTTGCAGCGGCTTATGCTCATCTTGTGCTGTTTACGACGGGCAGGGGCACACCGTTTGGCGGTCCTGTCCCAACGGTAAAAATCGCCACCAATTCCGAGCTAGCTGCCCGTAAAAAGCATTGGATCGATTTTAACGCAGGAGCTTTGCTGGAAGGGAAAAGCATGGATGAGCTTCATGGCGAATTAATGAACGAGTTGATTCAATTGGCATCGGGCGCTGAACAGACGCGAAACGAACGCAACGGCTTTCGGGAGATTTCAATTTTTAAGGATGGCGTTATTTTGTAACCCTAGCGTTTGATTATGTATAGCAAAAAAGGAGGAGCACGTATGTCAAATCCCGTACAGCATCAGGCTCAGTCCAGCTTGTCTCCGCTGGAACTCGGCATCAGGGCTTGCCAATCCATCATGGAAACGTATTCGCCGGAGATGCTTCCGCCTGCAGGGCGGTGGCATTATCATCAAGGTGTGTTTCTGGTTGGAATGTCGCAATTATGGAAGCTTAGCCGCGAGCAGAAGTATCTGAAATATATCAAAGGATATGTGGATCATCTGGTTGATGTGAGCGGCAATCTGCTGCTGGAGCGGGGGAGCTCGATTCCGTTCAAGCGGGATTGCTTCTGATGGAGCTTGACTCGGTATTCCCAGAGACTCGCTATAGGGCAGCAGCCGATAAGCTGCTGCGTCTGCTGTCTACACTGAATCGGACCACGGAGGGCGGATATTGGCATAAGGATCGTTATGCCTATCAGATGTGGTTGGACGGGTTGTATATGGGCGGGGTATTCACCATGAAATACGCGGAGCAGTATAAAGTGCCGCCATTATTTGACGATGTGCTGTTTCAGGAGCGGTTGATGCGTTCCCATACAAAGGATGAGACAACGGGATTATACTATCATGCTTGGGATGAGAGCCGAACGATGCCATGGGCAGATCCGGTTAGCGGACAGTCACCGGAAATTTGGGGACGCGCTCTGGGATGGTATGCGCTATCCCTTGTGGAGTTCCTCGATTTATTGCCTGAGGACCACTCAGGGCGTGAGGACCTGGCACCAGTACTTCGCGATTTGTGTGCAGCGCTTGTGCGCTATCAGGATCCGGTAACGGGATTATGGCATCAAGTGCTGGATAAAGGGAATGAGCCGGATAATTGGCTGGAAACTTCCTGCTCCAGTTTGTTCATTTATACATTAGCCAAGGGAGTACGTCTCGGTTATCTCGACCCCTCCATGCTGTCGCATGCACGCCAAGGTTATAACGGCCTCGTTCATTCCGTATATTACAATGAGCTGGGGCATCTGGTTATGCCCAGGATCTGCATAGGCACCGGGGTTGGAGATTACCGGCATTATGTGGAGAGGCAGCAATGCGAGAATGATCTTCACGGCGTGGGTGCGCTTGTCATGGCGTGTGTAGAACTTAGCAGAAGCCAGGGGTAGTTATCGCTGAATCATATTCTAGCGCCAAGAGCCGTTCCGACTTAGGAATGGCTCTATTTGTGTTGAAATGAGACGCTGCCTTCGGTTGGCATTGGGGAATAGGTGCATAGGAAACTGGCAGGCTTGTCATAATAACGTTAGCGAGGCTTGTTAAACCACAAGAGAAAGGTAGAGCACAGCATGAAAAACTCAAGAATCTGGATTCTGATAAGCATTGCGATTCTGTTATCTGCGGCAGTCTTCGCACAGGGAAGGCTAAAAGCTGATGACAACACGAATCTTCAGGAAGCTTTACCAACCTTCAGTCAGCAGACCATTAAATTCGGCTCGACTGGCGAAGATGTGTATGAGCTGCAAGGGCGTCTTAAGTACCTGGGCTTTTATCACGGGAAGATTGACAGTGTATTTGGTTCCAAGACTCAAGGGGCCGTCAAATGGTTCCAATCGGAGTTCGGTATGAAGGTGGATGGCGTTGTCGGTCCGAAGGTCAAGCTTAAACTGTACAATGCAACCAAGGATTTCCGTCCAACCGCTCCCAAGCTTCACGAAGGCGGAGCAGCTGCTGGTGCAGGCGGCAACGGCGGTTCAGCGAACAACGGGGGCACCAATAACAACCTAGCCTCTTCGAATACAATGGGGCTTTCCGAGAATGATTTGAGAATTATGGCGAATGCCGTATATGGCGAAGCTCGCGGAGAGCCGTTTGAAGGTCAGGTTGCGGTAGCGGCTGTCATTATCAACCGGGTGAAATCGCCAAGTTTTCCAAACTCCCTCATGGGGTTATATTTGAACCGAGAGCATTTACCGCGGTGGCTGACGGTCAAATATGGCTTGAGCCGAACGAGCAAGCTCGAAAAGCTGTAGAGCAGGCACTGAACGGCTGGGATCCGACAGGGGCTGTCTCTACTACTTCAACCCGAAAACAGCTACCTCGGAATGGATCTGGACGCGTCCTCAAGTCAAAACCATTGGCCAGCATATCTTCTGTATGTAAGCCGTTAATTAGAGCAACCGGGGCCTGTCTTCGGTTGCTTCTTCACTTTGCGATGGGTTAGAATGAAAGTTAATTATGAAGTAAATTATGGCAACGACAATCCATGATGTAAGGGGATATGGACCTTGACGAAAACGGAATTTGAACACGGAACAGCCGGAGGGATACGGATTCACGTTCTCCCGACGAACCGATTCAAGACATTTGCGATATCGCTTTACGCCGGAAGTCCGTTAGCAGAAGATACGGTGACATCCACGGCGCTCACTCCTTTTGTACTGCGAAGAGGAACGGTTTCCTACCCGGAAACAAGGGCTTTCCGCGAGCAGCTGGAGCAGCTGTACGGCGCCGGATTTGGTTTTGATGTATATAAGCGGGGCGATTATCAAATCGTGCACTTCCGTATGGATACGATTAATGATTCTTTTGTAAAAAGTCCCGAGAGTCTGCTGCGCTCCTCATTTGCCTTCCTGGGAGAAGCCTTTACCGAGCCCGTGCTGGAGAACGGCGTATTTCGCAAATCCTATGTACAAACCGAGCGTGACACGGTTCGCAAAAAGCTGGAATCTATCGTTAATGATAAAATTCGTTATGCTGCGGAGCGCTGTATTGAGGTGATGTGCAAGAATGAGCCGTATCGGCTGCATCCGCTGGGCGAACGGAAGGATCTGGACGGAATAACCCCGGAAGGACTGTATGAGTCCTATCAGAATTGGCTCAATGAATCCGTTCTGGATCTGTATGTGGTCGGAGATACGAGTCTTGATGAGGTCAAAAAGCTCGTAGAAGAGCATTTTAAACTCAACCGCACGGGAAGCAAGGACTATGTTCCTTCTTCCACGCGGACCGCCGCGAGCGGGACGCAGACGGTTGTAGAGAAGCTTGAGATAAATCAGGGCAAACTCAATATGGGGCTTAGAAGCACCATTACTTACGGAGATGACGAGTACGCAGCCGCGCTGTTGTATAACGGAATCTTGGGCGGATACCCGCATTCGAAGCTGTTTGTCAACGTGAGGGAGAAGGAGAGCCTGGCCTATTATGCCTCTTCCCGCTATGACGGTCATAAAGGGATTGCTACCATTCAGTCCGGGATCGAGGTTCAGAATTTCGAGAAGGCTGTAGAGATTATTCGCCAGCAGCTCGATGACATGGCCAAGGGTGCCATCACCGATATCGAGATGTCGCAGACCAAGGCGATGATTCGGAATGTCATTAAAGAAATGCAGGATTCGGCCTTTGAGATGATTGCCTATGATTTCAACCGCACGCTGTCGGGCCGTGAACGTACGCCGGATGAGCTGCTGAATCAGGTGGAGGGCATTTCAGTGGAAGATGTGAAGCAGGCAGCTTCGGCATTTTCCCTGGATACGATCTATTTCCTGAAAGGCCAAAAGGAGGAGTAGCTTATGGAGAGCATTCATTATGACAACCTGCAGGAGACGCTGTATTACGAAGTGATGGATAATGGTCTGCATGTGTATGTGCTGCCTAAACCCGGCTTTCAGAAGACCTATGCGACTTTTGCAACCAAATACGGTTCCGTGGATAACCATTTCAAGGTCGAAGGCGAGTCTGAGACGCAGGTGCCGGACGGCATAGCGCATTTCCTTGAGCACAAAATGTTCGAGGAGCCGGAGGGTGATATTTTTGCCAAGTTTGCGTCCAACGGCGCTTCCGCGAACGCTTTCACAAGTTTTGACCAGACGGTATATCTCTTCTCTGCAACGGAGAACATCCATGAAAATTTGGAGACCTTGATCGATTTCGTTCAGAATCCTTATTTTACGGATCAGAACGTGGAGAAGGAAAAAGGCATCATCGGGCAGGAAATCAACATGTACCAGGACAATCCCGATTGGCGTGTGTATTTCGGCTTAATTGAAGCGATGTACAAGGTGCATCCGGTGCACATTGATATCGCTTACGGTGGAATCCATCGGAACGATTACGAAGGAAGACCTGTATACGTGCTACAATGCTTTCTATCACCCGAGCAACATGCTGTTGTTTGTGGTTGGGGGCGTGGATCCTGAGGAAACGATGAACCTTGTCCGATCGAATCAGGCGGGAAAATCGTATGACAAGCAAGGCTCCATTGAGCGTATTTTTGATCCGGAGCCGCAGGGTGTCGAAGAGAAGCGCAGAGAGAGCCGCCTGGCCGTATCACTGCCGAAATGCCTGTTTGGCTTTAAGGAGAAGCAGGTCGGATTACCAGCTGAAGAGCAGCTGCACCGCGATTTGACCACGAAGCTGATGATGGATCTCTTGTTTGGCTCCAGCACCGAGTTGTATCAGAAGCTGTATGATGAGGATTTGATTTCGGACAGTTTTGGCCATGAATACAACAGTGCGCCGCAATATGCATTCTCTGCAGTTGGCGGTGATACCAAGGATCCGGATCAGCTGCTCGCGCGCATTCGCACAGAGGTGGATAAACTGAAAGCAAGCGGATTCCAGAAATCGGATTTTGAACGGGCCCGCAAAAAGAAAATGGGCGGTTATTTACGGATGCTCAATTCTCCGGAGAACATCGCCCATGAATTTACACGCTATCAGTTCCGTGGAGCGGATCTCTTCAAGGTTCTGCTTAGGTTTATGAGTCCATTACGGTAGACGATGTTAACCGTCGGCTGCAAGAGCATGTCGACTGGGATCAACTGGCTGTATCCATTGTCGTGAGTCCGTAATGAAGCAAGACATGGGAAGAGAATTGAAGCCGATCGGGGAAATGACGGTACTGATTACGGGGGCGAGCAGAGGCATTGGGGCAGCCGTTGCGGAGCGTTTTGCCTCGGTTCGCATGAACGTGGTTATTCACTACATGAATTCGCATGAGGCGGCGAATGAAGTGGCCCGCCGCTGTATGTCTTACGGAGCGAAGGTGTTGACCGTATCGGCCGATCTTCGGGACAAAGAGCAAATACTCCGGATGAAGGAGAAACTTCAGAGTCATAACATGGAGCCGGATATCCTGGTCAATAATGCTGGTGTATCCCATTACGGGCTGCTGTCTGACGCCACGGAAGAACAGTGGGACACCTTGATGTCGATTAACCTGAAGGGGATGTTTCTGTGCTCTCAGGCGTTCATGGGACGCATGATTTCCCAGCGGTTCGGCAGGATCATTAATGTATCCTCGATCTGGGGGCTGTCGGGTGCATCTTGCGAGGTGTTGTATTCCACAAGCAAAGGCGGCGTAAATGCCTTCACGAAGGCGCTGGCGAAGGAGCTTGCTCCTTCCGGCGTTACGGTGAATGCCGTTGCGCCCGGTGCGGTGGATACATCGATGCTGGGACATCTGGATTCGGATGAAATCCGCATGCTGGAAGAGGAGATTCCAATCGGCAGGCTGGCACAGCCTGATGAGATTTCCTCGCTGGTATATTTTTGGCGCTGCCTGAGTCGGGATACATCATACCAAGTGATCAGTCCGAACGGCGGCTGGGTGACTTGATATTCGTTCGTGGTGCAATTCACCACTCATAAGGTTCTGGTTACGGGGACATATTACTATTGTTACTTTAAATCTGATTGCCACCATGCAAAAGGAGGATTTAATTCATGTCATCCGTAATCAAAAACTTTGATTCCTGGAAGAAATTTCTGGGAGAGCGCGTCGTTCAAGCCGAAAAAGCAGGTATGAGCGAAGACACGATTTCTCAGCTGGCTTTTGAGATCGGCGACTTCCTGGATGAGAAGGTAGACCCGCAAAACTCATCCAACCGGGCACTGAAAGAATTGTGGGACGTAGGTAACGAGGAAGAACGCCACGTTATCGCTCGTCTGATGGTGAGATTGGCCAAGAACAACGCATAACCCACATCCAAAAGCCCCCGATAACGGGGGCTTTTTGTCAAGAAAAAGAATGTAATTTTCATGTTACCGTTAATACTTGCCTTTCATTTTTATTTTATATATCATTAACGTGATCCATTTTTAATTTGACCTGTTTTTGCGTGCATTTTTAGCTGGAATTTGTCGAATATTGATGGAAAAGAAGTGCAAAGAGGTGTCTTTGTGGAATCGAATCAATGGTACATGGAATACAAGATACATAAGAACCTACCAGGTTTGCTCGGTGATATTGCATCTGTGCTCGGTATGCTTGAAGTGAACATCCTGACAATTAACGGCGTCGAAGGCCAAACCCGAGGTATGCTCCTTGAGACGGATGATGAAGAGAAAATCATTCTGATGGGCAAAATGCTGAACAAGATGAAAAATATTACGGTAACAGCCTTGAGACCCCTAAACTGGTCGATATTTTGGCTGTCCGACATGGACGATATATTGACCGGGACTCGGATGATCGTAAAACTTTCCGTTTTACACGCGATGAGCTCGGTTTACTTGTTGACTTTTTGGGTGAATTGTTCAAAAGGGAAGGAAATCAGGTCATCGGTCTTCGCGGGATGCCCCGCGTCGGCAAAACGGAGTCCATTATTGCAGGCAGTGTCTGTGCGATGAAACGCTGGACGTTTGTTTCCTCTACGCTGCTTCGGCAAACGATTCGCAGTCAGCTGTCCGAGGATGAGATGAATTCAAACAATATTTTTATCATTGACGGGATTGTCAGCACTATCCGTTCGAACGAGCGCCATTATCAGCTCTTACAGGATATTATGGGGATGGATAGCACGAAGGTGATTGAGCATCCGGACATTTTTGTTCGTGAATCCGAATATTCCTATGAGGATTTCGATATTATAATCGAATTGCGAAACAATCCGGATGAGGAAATCGTTTATGATACGTTCACGGGTTCTTATAGTGACGATTTATAATATTTTTTGACCACGAAATTCTAAAGTAGGAGGTGATGGCATGTCCGAACTGGGACAGCAATTAAGGGAGGCGCGTCTACAAAAAGGAATGAGCCTTGATGACGTGCAGGAAATGACAAAAATACGCAAGCGATACTTGGAAGCCATCGAGGCAGGGGATTACAAAGTACTTCCCGGCAGTTTTTACGTGCGGGCATTCATCAAAACCTATGCAGAAGCGGTGGGGATTGACCCGGACGAACTGCTTGAAGGACATAAACAGGACGTTCCCAAATCAGAACCGGAAGCGACAATGGAGTATTATTCAAAAGCGTGCCAGCAGACCTTCAGCCGAACGGAACATGAAATGGCTGCCGACGCTGCTGATGTGGACGTTTCCGATTCTGATCGTCGTTGTCATTTATTTGGTAGCGATCAATTCGAATGAGCCCAAAGATGAAAACCCGCTAAGCAACAACGACCAATCTCAGACCGATCCAGGACAGAATTCGCAAAACCCGGATACTACGACGCCAGGTGATGGAGCACAAGGCGGAGAGAACAACCCGGGTGATACGCCTGGCGAGAGTACGGACGGTGAAGGAACGGAAACGGACGGCACTGAGGGTACGGATGGTACGGATACAGATGTACCGGGGAATACAACGCCTGGGGAAACGACGGTGACGCAGGACCGGACGGAAGGCAAGAACACCGTATTCAAAGTAACAGGTTCTGCGGTTAAGGTGGACATTACGGCCACCAGTGACGGAAAGAGCTGGGTAGAGGTATACCGCGGCAACAACGCCTCCGGCGAGAAATTGGCTTTCCAAATGCTTGAGAACGGAGCTGCGCTCAGCTTCGAACTGGACAGCCAGGGGTTGTACGTGAAATCGGGCAATTCCGCTGCAACCACCATCACGGTTGGCGGTCAGCCTGTAACGGATGGAAAAACGACTTCCCGCATCGTGCTGGAGTCCGCATATGGTTCCGCTGACACCACAGGCGGGGAATAATTCCCTTTACTCCAGGAGATCATAACAGCATGCAGCTGCATGCTGTTATTTCACTTCCTGAAAGAGGTGAGGCCATCTTGACGGTCAACTGGATTGTATTCGGATTAGGCGTTATTGTCAGCCTCTTGGGTTACTATCTAATTCCGAGTGACTGGGGATATGGCATATTAGGCTTTGGATTGGCTCATATATTACTCGGCATCCTGAGTATGTTCCGCCGTCCGGTGCGTGATGAGCAAGCTAGCAATTGACGGAGCAGGCTTCGTTGTCACCAGATGGTTGGTGATGAACGGAGTCTTTTTCGTTCCTGTATACATAAGACATGCATTGTACATGATTAGACTTGGCTCGGAGTTTTACCTATAATAGAAGCAATATGATTGATGAAAGGAAGGATTCACCATGGCTTCAGAAAATTCATTTGATATCGTATCCAAGATGGATATGCAGGAACTTACAAACGCGGTTAATCAGACGGAGCGGGAGATTGAGAACGGTTTGACTTCAAGGGCAGCAAGAGCAGCTTGAAGATTGACAAGGAAGCACTGGTCATTGCATCTGACGATGAGTATAAACTCAACGCAGTAATTGATATTTTGCAAACCAAGATGGTTAAACGCGGATTGTCGCTTAAAAATGTGGAGTACGGGAAGATTGAGCCTCTATGGGTACCGTTAGACAGCGCTTGACCTTGAAACAGGGAATAGATCAGGAAAACTCTAAAAAATCAACATTTTGATCCGTGATTCCAAACTGAAAGTAAAGAGCCAGATTCAAGGGGATCAAATTCGGGTAACCGGAAAAAACAAGGACGATCTTCAGCAGATCATGCAGCTGCTTCGTAAAGCAGATCTTACGCTGGACCTCCAATTTACCAATTTTAAATAAGCGCGCGCCTATAGGGTAAAGGCTTGAATGCGAATTGAATGGCAGGTTTGTTTCTTTTGACAGGGTGTCAACTGAAATATTATACTAAAACACGATATATAAGGATTAACGTATACATAGATTACTGGGGATGAATATGACAGACAGCGATTCACGCTTCAAACCCTTTAGGCTCTTGGGAAGAGCGACCCTGTTGAATTGCGGCAGGTTAACTGCTGCGGGGTCTGCCAAGTTAGCTAGACAACCCGTTGCAAGGGAGGTTGCCCCATGAATTTACCCAATCGTATTACGTTGGCCCGGATTTGCTTGATTCCTGTCATGATGATTTTTCTGCTGGTGGATTTTGATTTTTACCCGGCCCCCATTGTGTGGAATGATTTTGTCCTGCCATATAACCAATTGATTGCGGCACTGATCTTTATACTTGCTGCGAGCACGGATGGGATTGACGGCTATTTGGCCCGAAAAAACAATATGGTGACTAACCTGGGAAAACTTCTTGATCCGCTGGCTGACAAACTGCTGGTGGCCGCCGTACTCATATCGCTCGTAGAGATGGGAAAATGCGAATCGTGGATTGCTGTTGTCATCATCAGCAGGGAATTCGCGGTTACTGGCTTGCGGCAGATTGCGCTTCTGGAGGGTTCCGTTGTTGCAGCAGGCCAATCGGGAAAAATCAAAACGGTGATTCAGATTGTGGCAATTGTTGCGCTTCTTATCAACAATTTCCCGTTTGTGTTTATGGGGATTCCGTTTGATGTCATTGCCATCTGGGCAGCTGCGATTATTACGCTATATTCGGGAATCGAATATTTTGTCCAGAACAGGCACCTTCTCAAAGGTACCGGGGCATAATAGCAATAGGAGCAATCCTATTGCTTTTTCTTCCGTGAGCGTAAGAACATAATGAAGTTGAATATAATGTGCAGATACAGTAGAGACAGCAGATACAGGAGGATCGACTAATCATGAAAGCAGAAATCATTGCAGTTGGTACAGAACTTCTGCTGGGACAGATCGTCAATACCAATGCCCAGTACTTGTCCAGAGAGCTTGCTTCAATGGGAATCGATGTGTACTATCAAACGGTTGTCGGGGATAACATGGAGAGGCTCAAGGAGGCCCTCAGGCTGTCCAGCGGCAGAGCTGATATCGTGCTTCTGTCCGGCGGCCTCGGACCTACACAGGATGATCTGACGAAGGATGCCTTAGCTTCCTATATGAACCGGTCGTTGCATATTGACCGGATGGCCATGGACCGGGTCGAACGTTTCTTCCATGACCGGGGATCTGTGATGACGGAGAATAATCGGCGTCAGGCTCTGGCCATCGAGGGAGGTACACCGCTTCCTAACGAGACGGGGCTTGCCGTGGGAAATGCTATTTCTTTTGAAGGCACTCATTATATTGTTTTGCCCGGGCCGCCAAAAGAACTGATCCCGATGTTTGAGCAGGAGGCCAAGCCCTGGCTTCTTCAGCACGTCCTGACCAGCGAGCTCCCCATCTATTCGAAGATGCTCAAGTTCGCAGGCATTGGGGAATCCGCACTTGATCAGCGACTGGAGGACCTGATAACCGCACAGACGGATCCGACCATCGCCTTGTATGCCAAGGAAGGGAGGTTACGGTCCGGATCTCCACGAAGGCAGCGAGTGAGTCTGAGGCTATGGTCCGGCTGAATGAGCTGGAGACCAGAATTCAGGAGAGAGGTCCTGAGTTTATGTATGCCAACGAGGACGTGCCGATTGAGAAGGTCATTGTAGACCTTATGGCAGATCGAAGCTGGACGCTGAGCGCGGCCGAGAGTTGTACCGGAGGGCTCGTGGCAGAGGCGCTGACATCCATTCCCGGCAGTGCTTCGATGTTTCTGGGCGGAATCATCTGTTATACCAATCAGATCAAAGAGAAGCTTGTACATATCCCGCATGCGCTGCTTGAAGGTGATGATGCGCCGGGCGCTGTCAGTGCGGAGGTTGCCGAGGCGCTTGCGGATCATGTCCGGATGGTGACCGACAGTGATTTTGGTTTGTCGGTAACAGGTGTAGCAGGTCCAGGTTACGCCGAACGCAAGCCCGTTGGCCTTGTGTACATTGGATTGTCCGAACGGGGAAAAGAAACGGAAGTGCATGAGCTGCACCTGCAGGGCAACCGTGAGACGATCCGGCTCCGTGCAACCAAGGCGCTGCTGTATCGGCTTTGGCAGCGTCTCGTTGCCTCAAGCAGGCCTAGCTTCCCCTAAGCCGAAGGAAGCCGCTTTTGATAAAAAGTAAATTATTTACACCTGTCTTGGTAGCTGTTCTTGAATTGAAGAATGGTTCCGAGTATAATGTGAAGTACGGAAGAACCGTGGCATATCGAATGATATTGCTGCGGTTCTTCTTCTTTACATAGGGTTCAGAGCATGGGAGGGAAGGAGCGCCGAATAAAAAAACGAATGTATGTTCGAAAAAAGCTTGGCAAACGTGTCAAAACAAGGTATGATATGATTATCAACAGTGAAGGGTTGTGGAACAATTGTCAGATCGTCGTGCTGCGCTGGAGATGGCGCTTCGTCAGATAGAGAAACAGTTCGGTAAAGGTTCCATCATGAAACTGGGTGAGTCCACCCATATGCAGGTAGAGATTGTGCCAAGTGGATCGTTGGCGTTGGATATAGCTTTAGGAACCGCGGTTTGCCTAAAGGCCGGATTATTGAAGTATATGGACCGGAATCCTCCGGTAAAACAACAGTAGCCCTCCATGCTATTGCTGAAGTTCAGAAGGCTGGCGGACAAGCTGCATTTATCGATGCCGAGCATGCCTTGGATCCATCGTATGCAAGCAAACTGGGTGTTAATATTGATGAATTGCTGCTTTCCCAACCGGATACGGGTGAACAGGGGCTTGAAATTGCGGAAGCATTGGTACGCAGTGGTGCCGTAGATATTATTGTTATTGACTCGGTTGCTGCGCTTGTGCCGAAAGCTGAAATTGAAGGCGATATGGGTGATTCCCACGTGGGTCTGCAAGCTCGTCTGATGTCTCAGGCTCTTCGTAAATTGTCGGGTGCCATCAATAAGTCGAAAACGATTACCATCTTTATCAACCAGCTTCGTGAGAAGGTTGGTGTTATGTTCGGTAACCCTGAGACTACTCCGGGCGGACGTGCTCTGAAGTTCTATTCCACGGTTCGTTTGGACGTGCGCCGGATTGAGAGCATCAAGATGGGTAACGATGTGGTGGGTAACCGCACACGGATTAAGGTTGTTAAGAACAAGGTAGCGCCGCCTTTCAAACAGGCTGAGCTAGATATTATGTACGGTGAGGGCATCTCTAGAGAGGGAAGCCTGATTGATATCGGAACGGAACTGGATATCGTAGACAAGAGTGGTGCGTGGTATTCTTATTCTGGCGACCGTCTGGGTCAAGGACGTGAGAATGCGAAGCAATTCTTGAAGGAGCATCCGGAAATCGCGAGTGTAATCGAGAATAAAATCCGTGAAGCAAGCAACCTGACCACGGCTGTTCCTGAGCCTTCCGCAGAGGATAAGGAACAAGATGAAATAGAAGAGCAGGAATTGTTTAAGGTAGAGTAGTAATTACGGTTTGAGCTTTTACAGTGTTGAGGACTGTCCGGTGTTTGTAACGCCTGACGGTCTTCTTTGCATTTAACTTAATCGAGGAATTGCTCGGATATTTTTGCCAGGATATTGATGCTGAAGTGAAAGGAGCGTTTATGAAAGAAGAGAATATGGGAGTGTCTGAAGAGGAGGAAACTTCAGGTATTGGACATTTTCCCGATAATGAGGATCTGATCGTAACTTCGGTCGAGATGCTGAGAAAGCCCAAACACCGCTATCAGATCGCATTTGGGCCTTATCAGATGACCGTTCATGAGGACGTTATGCTGAAATACCGTTTGTTGAAGGGCAATGTTTTTCGCAAGGAGGAACTGCAGGAAATTATTGTTGCAGATGAACGGCAGCGCGCTTACGTAGAGGCGCTGAATCATCTGTCCCGAAAACCCAGAACGGCTAAGGAAATTTCACAGCGTCTGCAGCAAAAAGGCTTTGAGCAGAATAGTGTAGAGACAACCTTGGAGCGCTTGGAGAAGGATAACCTCGTAGATGATGCGCTCTATGCCAAGATGTGGGCGGAACAGCGAATGACGAGCCATAAGAAGGGAAGATTGTGGGTTAAGCAGGAACTGAGGCAAAAGGGAATAGGCACTGAGCTTATATCAGAGGCGTTGGGCGAGATTAGCGCGGATGCGGAACTTGAGAGTGCGCTGACGGTCGGGAGGAAAAAATGGCAGCAAACCCATGGCGAGCTGCTGGATCGCAAACGTAAAACGGGCGCCTATTTAATGCGGCGTGGGTTTGGTGGAGAACAGGTACGGCAGGTACTTAAACTTCTGATTGAAGAGGATCAACAACAAGGCGAGTGGGACGAAGAGCTGGATGACTTCGAATAAAAGGCAGCCATTATGCAGAACTTCGCAAAAGAATTTGGTTCCACTGGATGAAACTGACGTTTACCCATTGCTTTCCCTTGACAATATCTTTTTATAAATACTAAAATAAATATGAATCTTTTATCATAAATTAGAAACCTTTTTCCTTCCAAAAAGTGACTACTTTGTGAAAGATTCTTATAACGCCAATTCATAGTGAAATGTATTCCGCTGTTCATGGTGGAATTTGCGAACGTTAATGGGACGTGCGCAGTATGGACGGCAGGTTCTGCCGGAAAATTTTATGTATGAATGAGTAAACTGACAATTGAACATTTCCCAAGGAATGCCTTGGAGGAAACAACGAGGAGGTGAAACAGATGCTGGATACATGGATCTGGATCATAATCGTTCTCGCTGTAGCCGCTATATTCTTTGGGTTCGGTTATTTTATTCGCAAATCCCTTGCAGAAGCTAAAATTTCCAGTGCCGAGCATGCCGCTTTGCAGATCGTTGAGAGTGCGAAGAAGGAAGCAGAGGCATTGAAGAAAGAAACGGTTCTTGAAGCAAAAGATGAAGTTCATAAAATCAGAGCCGAAGCTGAAAAAGACACTCGTGAACGCCGTAATGAAATTCAACGGCAGGAACGCAGATTGTTGCAAAAGGAAGAGTCGCTGGATAAAAAAATAGAATCTTTGGAACGTAAAGAAGAACAAGTGGCGAACAAAGAGAAACGAATAGAAGAGACCCAGCAGCAAATCGACGCTATTTACAAGAAACAAACTACAGAACTGGAGCGTATCTCCAACCTTACGATGGAGGATGCCCGCAGTATCATTCTCAGCAATGTCGAGCAAGAGGTTCGTCATGAAACCGCTCAAATGATTAAAGAAATTGAGCAGCAGGCGAAAGAAGAGGCTGACAAAAATCACGGGAGATCATCACGCTGGCTATCCAACGCTGTGCGGCTGATCATGTGGCAGAGACAACGGTTTCTGTTGTCACCTTGCCGAACGAAGAAATGAAGGGCCGGATCATCGGACGTGAAGGCCGGAATATCCGTGCGCTTGAAACCCTTACAGGGATTGACCTTATTATCGATGATACTCCGGAAGCTGTTATTCTCTCCGGGTTTGATCCGATTCGCCGTGAAATTGCCCGTACAGCTTTGGAAAAGCTCGTGGCGGACGGACGGATTCATCCGGCTCGTATCGAAGAAATGGTGGAGAAATCCCGCAAGGAAGTGGACGAACGCATTCGCGAGTATGGAGAACAAGCCACATTCGAAGTTGGCGTGCACGGTTTGCATCCAGATTTGATCAAAATTCTGGGCCGACTGAAGTTCCGTACAAGCTATGGACAAAATGTGTTGAAACATTCCATGGAAGTGGCCTACTTGACTGGCCTAATGGTACGAATTGGGCGAAGACATCGTGCTTGCGAAACGGGCAGGACTGTTGCATGACATCGGTAAAGCGCTGGATCATGAAGTGGAAGGATCGCACGTTGAAATCGGCGTGGAGCTGGCGAAGAAATACAAGGAACATCCGGTGGTTATCAACAGCATTGCCTCTCACCACGGTGATTGTGAAGCAACCTCGGTTATTGCCATGCTGGTTGGCGCAGCTGACGCATTGTCCGCAGCCAGACCGGGAGCGCGCAGAGAGACACTTGAGACGTATATCCGACGCCTTGAGAAGCTCGAAGAAATTTCCGAATCCTTTGAAGGCGTTGAGAAATCGTACGCCATTCAAGCGGGACGTGAAGTTCGCGTTATGGTACAGCCTGAGAAGATCGATGATGCCGAAGCATTCCGCTTGGCACGCGACATTACCAAAACCATTGAGAATGAACTGGATTATCCAGGTCATATCAAAGTCACCGTTATCCGGGAGACCCGTGCGGTGGATTACGCAAAATAGAGTTTGGACCTTAAAAGTGGCCGCAATTCGGCCACTTTTTATCTTTGAAGGTATCAGATCGGAAAGTGGCTGATATCCATAAAACCGGGAACGCTCCTGCTGGAGCAGGACAGGATTCCCTCGTTAAGGAGTGATTGACATCAAAGTACTATTCATCGGTGATATTGTCGGCAGTACAGGGCGCAAAGCGCTGAAAGAATCGCTGCCAGAGCTGAAGTCCAAATATAATCCTCACATCATCATTGCCAATGGCGAGAACGCGGCTTCGGGACGCGGCATTACCTCGGCCATTGCCAATGAGTTTTTCAATTGGGGCATCCATGGCATCACCTTGGGAAATCACACGTGGGATAACAAGGATATTTTTGAGTTTATCGACGATGAACCGCGTTTGATTCGCCCGGCGAATTTTCCGCCTGGAACACCTGGACGGGGATATACGGTTATTAAAGCAAACGGCAAACAATTGGCCATTGTGAACCTGCAGGGAAGAACATTCCTGCCAGCCATCGATTGTCCATTCCGTGCAGCCGATGAAATTGTAGATGAGTTGCGCCAGAAGAACAAATGCATTCTTGTGGACTTCCATGCCGAGGCGACCTCTGAGAAAATTACCATGGGTTGGCATTTGGAAGGGCGGGCTTCCATGGTGGTTGGAACTCACACGCATGTGCAAAGCAATGACGATACGATACTGCCGGGTGGAACTGCCTACATTACGGATACGGCATGGTAGGCTCCAAGGAAGGGGTACTCGGCATGCAGCGCGATGCGGTGATGTACAAGTTCAAAACCCAGCTTCCTGCTCGTTTCCAGGTCGATGAAGGCAAGTGGCAGTTCCATGCTGTATGCGTTGATATGGATGAAGAAACAGGGAAAGCCCACAAGATACAAAAATACGTATGTACGAAGACGAATGGCGGATGGATTAAAAACCGTAAAATTCGTTTAATTAAATTAGGTACGAATGGCAAAAAGCAGGAATTTTTCCCCTCTCACGAATAACATCTAGTAAGCGGAAGCAAACCATCACTCAACATTCCCAGGGAGGTACTTACCATGGAAGTATTAAAAGTTTCAGCAAAATCCAATCCTAATTCAGTTGCAGGGGCGCTCGCTGGAGTTCTTCGGGAGCGGGGCGGAGCGGAACTGCAAGCGATTGGGGCGGGAGCACTGAACCAGGCCATTAAAGCGGTAGCGATTGCCCGGGGATTTGTAGCACCGAGCGGGGTGGATCTGATTTGCATCCCTGCTTTTACGGATATTGTGATTGATGGCGAAGACCGGACGGCGATTAAATTGATCGTAGAACCTAGATAAATTTCGGAGGTATTAGCCTGTTTACTCTCTTTTGCGTAAACAGGCTTTTGCTGTGACACATTGGAAGGAGATGAGCCCGCGATGCGGACAGTTGATTTTCACTGTGATGCCCTGAGTAAAATGTGGGAAGATCCCAAAGCTTCCTTTGTTGATGATCGGCATTTGGATGTTACGCTGCAGCGTATGGAGGAAGGGATCTTGCGCTTCAGGTATTCGCTGTTTTTATCGGAAAAATACGGACGTCCTTCATTTGAGCGGGTACTGGCGCAAATCGATACGTATCGCAGCCGCATTGTGAAGCCAGGTCATCTCAAACCGCTGCTCTGGCAAGAACAGGTCCAGGAGATCAGAGAAAGCTATCATAGCCGTTTTGGTGTTTTGTCGCTGGAAGGTGTGGACGGGCTGGAGGGCAATTTGCATTACGTTAAGCTCTGTTATGACCTGGGTGTACGCTTTATGGGGATTACGTGGAACTATGCCAACTGGGCTGCGGACGGGGCGTTGGAGCAGCGGAATGGTGGATTTACGGAACGAGGGCGGCAGCTGGTGGAGCTGTGTAATTCCACAGGCATTATTCTGGATGTTTCCCACCTGTCCCAGGGCTTCTGGGAGCTAACCGAACTTACGCAGCGTCCCATCCTGGCCTCGCATTCCAATGCGTACTCCGTATGCAAGCATCCGCGGAATCTAAGCGATGAGCAGATTCGGGCTTTGATCGCTTTGGACGGAATGATCGGCATTACGTTTGTGCCTTGGTTCATTCGGAGTGATGCAGACCGAGTGAAGCCGGAGGACATCCTGCCCCATATTGAGAAGATTTGTGAGCTGGGCGGAGAGAAACACATGATGTTCGGTTCGGATTTTGACGGGATTGATCAGTGGATTGCCGGGCTTGAGCATCCGGGGAAATACCCAGACTTCCAGGAGCTGCTCCTCAAGCATTATCCTGAATCAATGGTGAAGGGCTGGATGTCTGATTATGCGCTCCGGTTTCTTGAACAGAATTTGCCTTGGGCTCCGTCCAAAGAGAAATAAAATTCGCATAACGCCCATGATTCAAAGATAACTTTGACAATCCTGTTGCAGATCATATGAGAAATGAGAAGAAGGCACCCAGAATCATCGGGCTGCCTTTTTATTTTTGGGTAATAGAGAGTATAATAGGTGATGGCACGTACAGCATATAGAGAAAAACAAGGAGTGAGAGACAGATGAGTAAAACTGTACCTGTGGGTGTATCCGCCCGCCATATTCATTTATCCCAGGAGCATATTGAGGCATTATTCGGCCCTGGATATCAGCTTACAGAATTCAAGCCTTTGTCCCAGCCAGGACAATTCGCAGCCAATGAAACGGTAGCGGTAATTGGAACGAAGGGACAATTCGATAAAGTAAGAATTTTGGGACCTGCGCGTCCTGCAACCCAGCTTGAGATTTCCCGTACGGATTCCTTTGCAATTGGTGTGAAAGCACCTGTGCGAGAGTCGGGGAATATCGCTGGAACACCTGGTATCACCATCAAAGGCCCAGCAGGCGAGGTAACGGTGGATGAGGGTGTTATTGTAGCCGCTCGTCATATTCATTTCCATACGTCCGATGCGGATCAGTGGGGCATTAAAGACAAGGATCTGCTTAAAGTGCGTCTTGGCGGTGAGCGTGGTCTTGTACTGGAAAATGTGATTGCTCGTGTATCCGATAACTTTGCGCTGGATATGCACATCGATACGGACGAAGCGAATGCGGCTGGTGCCAACAACGGAGATACTGCTGAAATTATTGACTAATTTATAACTTCAGTCAGGTTGAAGGAACAAACTGTATATGTCACGTATGTGCGCTTATAGGAAGCACGTACGGAAGAGCCTGGATCGATGAATTTCGATTTCAGGCTCTTTTTGAAGTTTGCATCGATCATGTCAGAGTGGTAGCTTAGGCATTAAGATCATGATATAATTTAAAACAGTGCCCATTTAAGAGGTTTTGTCATGTAAAACCAGAGATTTTGTGGATCTAAGGAGTGACCAAGCATGTCCAAAGAAAGTAAGGACTACTCCAAATATTTTGATTTTTCAGGAGCCAAAGTTCTCTCGGAAGATGAACACGGGAAGAGAATTCGCATCAACGGCCGGGAAATCAATATTCTTTCGGAGCCTAATCATAGACAGGAAAAGCAGCGCGGCAAGCAGAGCGTAGAAGTGCTGTACGATACAGAGCTGCCGGAGGAGTTCCGGCGCATCGGAGCGGGCAAGCATTATATTGTATACACGTATGGGTGCCAGATGAATGAGCATGATTCCGAGACCATTAAGGGATTGCTGGAGCAAATGGGCTATCAAGCCACCGAGGATCGCAAGCAGGCGGATATCATTTTGCTGAATACATGCGCCATTCGTGAAAATGCGGAGGACAAGGTCTTCGGCGAGCTTGGCCATCTGAAACACTTGAAGATCGAGAAGCCCGATATGCTGCTTGGTGTTTGCGGCTGTATGTCGCAGGAGGAGTCCGTAGTTAATCGCATTCTCCAGAAACACGGGTTCGTTGACCTCATCTTCGGTACGCACAACGTGCACCGTCTGCCCCATCTTATACAGGAGGCGCTCTTCAGCAAGGAAATGGTTGTTGAAGTGTGGTCCAAGGAGGGTGACATCATTGAGAACCTTCCGAAGAAGCGGGAAGGGCTTCGCGGCTGGGTTAACATTATGTACGGCTGCGATAAATTCTGTACATACTGCATAGTCCCGTATACCCGCGGTAAGGAACGCAGCGCGTCCGGAGGATGTTATAGCTGAGGTACGTGAACTAGCCCGTCAGGGTTACAAGGAAATCACGCTGCTCGGGCAAAATGTGAACGCATACGGCAAGGATTTTGAGGATATCGAGTACCGCTTCGGCGATCTGATGGATGCGATCCATAAGATTGATATCCCGCGTGTACGTTTCACGACATCCCATCCGAGAGATTTCGACGATCATCTGATCGAGGTGCTGGCGAAGGGCGGAAATCTGGTAGAACACATTCATCTGCTGTGCAATCGGGAAGCTCGCAGGTGCTCAAAAAATGAGCCGCAAATATACGCGTGAGACGTACCTGGAGCTTGCTCATAAGATTAAAAAGCGATTCCGAATGTTGCGTTTACAACGGACATCATTGTCGGATTCCCTGGAGAAACCGATGAGCAGTTTGAGGAGACGCTGTCTCTTGTCCGCGAAGTAGGTTATGACGCTGCATATACCTTCATCTATTCTCCCCGTGAAGGAACATAAGCAGCGGTGATGGAGGATAATGTGCCGATGGAGGTCAAGAGCGAGCGACTTCAACGTTTGAATGCAGCTATCAGTGAGTACAGCCGCCAGAGCAATGACAGGCTGCTGGGTGCTACGGTAGAGGTCCTTGTAGAGGGTGTCAGCAAGAACAATGATTCCATGCTGTCAGGGCGCACGCGCACGAACAAGCTGGTGCATTTTGAAGGCTCCAGGGATTTGGTGGGAACGTTCGTGAATGTTCAAATTACCGATACGAAGACCTGGTATATTAAAGGCGATATGATTTCCAATCCGATTCCTGCATCGGATGCTGTATAATAGAGAGGCAGGCAGAAATTTACCACGACGTACGTAAAGGCCGTCCTTGTGAGTTCGGCCCGGCGCTGCGTATATGCTTATAGATGATGAAGAATTGGAGCGATGAACCTTGGCACAAGATCATGTTCGTACGAACACATATGGTATGTCAACATTCAATTCGCGTGAATTGATTATACGCGATGATATTTTGGCAAAAGCTATGAGCTGGCGAATTTAATATCCACAAGCGAAGAAGTCCAAATGTTTAAGCAAGCAGAAGAGAAAATCCAAAACCACGAACGGGTTCAAGGATTGATCAAGACCATCAAGAAAAAGCAAAAAGAAATCGTTGCTTTTGAATCCTTTCAGAATAAGGACATGGTTGCGAAAATCGAACGCGAGATCGAAGAGCTGCAAGAGGAGATTGACGGCATCCCGCTCGTTATGGAATTCCAGCAGAGTCAAAGCGATATCAACTATCTTCTTCAACTGGTCGTATCCGTGATTCATGATACCGTTTCGGAAAAAGTCAATGTAGAAACAGGAAAAGATACGCCGCCAAGCAGCTGCGGTTAGGCGATTCGAAGGTGCGGAATGGTTCCGCACCTTTTCTATTCGTATCCATCATGCACAGAATGAGGCTGAATAGGGCATAGTAATCTTATGCAGAAGATGGGATGAGGAAATCCTTGACATCATCTTTAAATATGTCATAATGAAATTATCAAATTAATAGTTATGGTGATGGAAATGACGGATCATGAACAGGCGCCACAGCGCAATGCCAAGAAATATAGAACACCGGATGGTGTACCCGCTGATATCGTCATGTTTACCTTGACGAAGCGGGAGCGGAAGACCTTCACCAAGACACTGCCTATACGGGAGCTTAAGGTGATGCTGATTAGGCGCAGATCATGGCCTTGTGGTATGTGGGCACTTCCAGGCGGTTTTTGCCGTGAGAGTGAGTCTATTTACGATGCAGCCAAGAGGGAACTGAAAGAAGAGACCGGGGTGGATGGCGGTCATTTGGAATATTTGGGTGTGTATAGCGCGCCCGGTCGCGATCCACGCGGCTGGATCATCAGCCATGCGTTCTACGCGTTGGTGGAAGAATGGATGCTGGAGCACCGCCAGGCTGCCGATGATGCAGAAGAGGTTGGACTATTCACGGTAGCGGAGGCTCTGGAGGAGCTGGAGCTTGCTTTTGACCACCGGGATATCATCATGGATGCGTATCGCAAGATTCAGCAGCAAATGCTGCAAACGACGATTGCCAGACAGTTTTTGCCGGAGCATTTTACACTGAGCGAACTGTATCAGGTTATCCAAACCGTCGTGCCGGAGTTCAATGAACCCAACTTTATCCGTAAGATTACTTCTACCCGAAGCAGGCAGGGAATTCTGGAGGAAGCCCGTGATGAGGATGGCAAACCTCTAAACTCGAATCAGTACTCCCAACGACCTACCCAATTGTATCGATTTACGGATCATGCACCGCTGCTATCTATTTATACGTAACATGTAATCTCAAGCCACTGTTTTTTATCAGCCACATTAATCATTGTACAGAGGAGTGTGTCAGATGAAGGCTTTAATCGTGATAGATTTCACGAATGACTTCGTGGATGGCAGTCTACCTGTAGGCAAGCTTACCATTGACATTCAGCATAGAATTGTCGACTTGACCAGACAGTATAATGACCGCGGGGATTTCGTTGTGATGGCTGTAGACCTTCACGAGGAACATGATGCTTACCATCCGGAAACGAAGCTGTTTCCGCCTCATAACATTCGGGACACGCGGGGGCGCGAATTATACGGCGATCTGCAACAGGTGTACGAGGAACGCAAGGAAACGATCTATTGGATGGACAAAACGAGGTACAGTGCATTTTGCGGCACCGATCTGAATCAAAAGCTGCGTGAACGCGGGATTACCGAAGTGGATCTGGTCGGGGTATGCACGGATATCTGTGTCCTTCATACGGCGGTGGATGCCTACAATTACGGATATAAGATTACGGTTTATGAGGATGCTGTTGCAAGCTTCAATCCAGAGGGCCATCAGTGGGCTTTAGGTCATTTTCAAGGCAGTCTCGGTGCAGCGGTTGTGCGCAGTGAAGATGGTACGAAATAAGATGAACGAATTAAGATGACAGCTTGTGAATTGCCCGGAAGCATAAAGGGGCAAACGGGTAACACTGGAGGATGATCGTGATGCTGACAGCAGGATTAGCACTACATACGGACAAATACCAGATCAACATGATGTATGCTCATTGGATTAACGGATCTCATCGTACGCGTGCGGTATTTGAGGCTTATTTTCGTAAGCTGCCATTCGGCAACGGGTACGCTGTTTTTGGTTTGGAGAGGATTGTACATTACATTGAATCGTTGCGGTTCTCGGAAGATGACATTGCCTATCTGGCCAAACAGGAAGAGAAGTATAAACCTGAGTTTTTGGAGGAGCTTCGCCAGTTCCGCTTCCAAGGGAATATTCATTCCATGAAGGAGGGGCGCTGGTCTTCCCGAACGAGCCGCTCATCCGGGTTGAAGGCACCATATTCGAAACGCAGCTGGTGGAAACCGCGCTTCTGAACTTCATGAACTTCCAGACGCTGATCGCCACCAAAGCCTCCCGAATCCGTCAGGTTGCCAGCGGGGACATCCTGCTGGAGTTTGGCACAAGACGAGCGCAGGAAGCCGATGCGGCCGTCTGGGGGCGCGTGCAGCCTATCTGGCGGGCTTCCACGCCACTTCGAATATGCTGGCAGGGGAGAAATTCGGTATTCCCACCAAAGGCACGCATGCGCATTCCTGGGTACAGACCTTCCGGAGCGAGCAGGAGGCCTTTGACATATTTGCTGAGGTGATGCCGGATCAGGTCACCCTGCTGGTGGATACGTTTGATACGTTAAAGAGCGGGATTCCACATGCAATTGCAACCGCGAAGAAGCTGGAAGCCCAGGGGAAACGGATGAATGCCATCCGTCTGGACAGCGGGGATCTGGCTTATCTGTCCATTCAAGCCCGTAAAATGCTGGATGAGGTAGGTCTTGACTATGTGGGCATCGTAGCCTCGAATGATCTGGATGAAGGAACCATTCTGGATCTTAAAGCACAGGGAGCCAAAATTGACACTTGGGGTGTCGGAACCCAATTAATCACCGCCGCAGACCAGCTGGCTCTCGGAGGCGTCTATAAATTGGTAGAGCGTGAGGTTGACGGTGAGATGGTCCCGACCATCAAGATTTCAGGCAATCCCGAAAAAGTATCGACGCCAGGAAAAAGAGGTTTACCGCATCATATCCAAAGGCAGCGGTAAAGCCATTGCCGATTACATCTGCTTCCCTGAAGAGGAGATGCCGCCGGACAGCGGGAAGCTAAAGCTGTTTAATCCGCTGCATCCTTATATGCGTAAGAATGTGCAGAACTTTGAGGCTGTATCCATGCTTGAACCTATGTTCTTGCAGGGTGAGCTGGTATATGAGCTGCCGAAGCTGGAAGAGATACGGAGTTATCATAACACGCAGCTTGATCAGTTCTGGCCGGAATATTTGCGCAAGCTGAATCCGGAGATTTACCGGGTTAACCTTAGTGAGCAGGTCTGGGAAGTCAAGCATCGCATGATGGCTGAGTTTATGGAACAGCATGAAGAATAGAAATAGAATTAACCTGTGGAAATAAAATAAGACGCTCCCTATCTGCTGCTTGGCATGCGAGGGAGTGTCTTTTTGTGCATGGCTACAAATCAAGCTGATCTTGAGCTATAACGCTATCGTTTGCATCGCGGGCGATCAGATGAAGTTTATCCTTATTCATGACAGGGTCAGGCTGATGTTCGTAATACCACATGTACAAATCTTCACTGACATATGGTCTTAATTGGCGATAAGGTATAGATGGTGCAGGCTGACCGTTCACATAGATCCGAAGCGGTTCTTCGCTTCTGTATATCCCGAAGGCGAGCGATGAGTGAACATTTGTCTCTGAAAATATGGAAGGCGAAGAGGAATTCTCAGCCGGAGGGTAGAATGTGGATACAACGGACATATCCCATCCGAACCATCCCCTGGTATGGGCTGATAATTGCAGACCCAGTCCAGGTGTGACGACAAAGGCATAGGCTTTATCTGAAGATGCTTTCGGATGTATAATACGGGCATTCTCCATGCTGAAGGGGGCTTCAAGGTAAGCATGGCTTTTATCCAATACAGATGCTTCAACCGAGCGGTAAGTGCTGAAGTATTCGCAGGTCCCTGTAATGATGATAAAGAGGAGACCCATCTGTAAGTACACTTTAAGGCCAGGCCGGGTAATGAAGGGAACAGCTCCGTAGACTTAGCGAAGAAATAAAAGGATAAGTCCCAAGCTCAGAAAAAAACGAGAAATGAACCAAGCGATGCCTCCCAATTCTGTATGTATTCCAATGCTTTTAAGAGCTTGACTGACGGGCTTGCTGGCGACGGGGAACAGAAGTAATGTCACTAAGGTAAGCAGGAACGAAAAGCGGAAGGATGACGCTTGAGTTTCCTGTATAGAATTGTTCATAATGTTCAGTTCAACTCCCGTATATGAAGTAGTTATAGCAAGAGGAGGATTCTTTTTCATCCTAACATAACCTGCAACTACTTTTGAATCTGTTGCTGCGGATTATTTCTCGGGAAAGCGCAGAAATCGCCTTATTCCGGCGGATATGCACAGTTTCAACATTCATGGCGCAGATTTTATACGGATACAATCAAAATATAAAACTGAAGGAGTGAGAAGTGTGTGCAGCCAAACCAATTTTCAAGCCTATGTTCTTCGTCAAGAGGAGCAAGAGGTTCGTGGAAGCGTGGAGAACATCTCCATCGATCAGCTTCCTGAAGGAGATGTTACTGTCCGGGTATTGTACAGCGGGGTTAATTACAAGGACGGGCTTGCCAGCATTCCGGAAGGCAAAATAGTGCGCAGGTATCCGTTCATTCCAGGCATTGATCTGGCGGGAACCGTAGTGGAATCCTCGCATCCCGGTTACAAGGAAGGCGATGATGTCCTCTGCATAGGTTACGAGCTGGGCGTATCGCATGAAGGTGGATTCAGCCAATATGCCAGGGTCAAGGGAGACTGGCTTGTGCCTCTGCCGCAAGGCTTGTCGCCAAGAGAGGCGATGGCCATTGGCACTGCAGGTTTTACCGCAGCCCTGTCGATTGAGGCATTACTGCGAAACGGACTCCAGCAGAATCAGGGACCGGTTCTTGTAACGGGTGCAACGGGTGGAGTTGGAAGTTTTGCCGTATCGATCCTGAGTCAGCTGGGTTACCGTGTGACGGCATCGACCTACAAATCCAGTCAGGCGGATTGGCTCAAGAAGCTTGGAGCTGATGAAGTTATATCCCGGGAAGAAACCGAGTCTGTCTCAAAAGGAGCGATAGCGGCTGAGAGGTGGGCAGCGGTGGTGGATCCTGTCGGGGGCAGCCAGCTGAGCTCCCTTCTAAAAAGTGTACAATACGGCGGGGGCATCGCCGTTTCCGGCATGACTGGCGGCGGTGCGTTTGATACCACGGTGTTTCCGTTTATTTTGAGAGGGATTAATCTCCTGGGGATCGATTCGGTATACTGCCCAATGATCTATCGCCGATCCGTCTGGTCCAGGCTTGCTGATGAATGGAAGCCGACAGCCGTACTTCAAGAAGGAATCAGGGAATACGGGTTGACCGATCTCCCTGACGTGCTGAATACCATCTTGCAGGGAGGAGCAGTCGGAAGAAGTGTCATATCGCTTTAATTATTAGCTTGAATTCGCATAATGTTCATTACCCGCAGGCATCCTAAGGCAAGGTAACCTTTGACACCAAGGGAAGGGTGAGTGAACATGAATTATCGCGGAATCGCTGCAGCAGTATTGCTGTGTTCCATTCTTGCCATATCGGTAGGCTGCTCTAAACAAGTGGCCAAGGATGAAATGCGCCTATACAACATGAAGGCTTATGAGGAAGGCTCAAGAGAGGCCCGGATATCAGGACGTGGTATGAACGGAAAGTTTCTTGAGGAGCTTCAAGCTTCTTTTAGCAAAGTGAAGATGCCGCTGACCAATGAGACCTATGCGGAGGATGAAATTGGCAACATCACGTATCAGTACCGGATCAATTATGATGCCAGCCAGTTTATTACCGTCTACGTCTATCAGGATCAAGCGGCCAGGGAAAAAGGAATCAAGGAGATTTTTGGTGTCACGGAGGGTGACGCCAACGTGGTAACGGGCACAATTTAATCATCAGCGACAAGGAAACGTCGATCGTCTACACATCGACTGGAGATAAGACGGATAACTATTACAGCCAGGTCAAAAAATAGCGCCCGCGCTGTTGGCCAAATATCAAGGGCGCGTCAGCAGTTAGTGCGAAAATAAAAGAAAGCCGGATGACTACAAGGGGACTGACCCCATAGCGTGAGACAAATTAAAACACCTTCAAGAGAATGCAACCATGTCGTAAGATATGGAGACAACCTTGGAGGTGTTTTTGCGTTGGCAACAAGAGTTAGCTATCCGGTAGAAGTGAAGAAGAAAGCCATTGAAATGAGACGGGATGGCATTCCAGTGAAAGAAGTCATGGACCAACTGAACATACGAAATAAGACACAAGTAGAGACCTGGATGAGATGGTATCGCAGCGGCCAATGGAACCGGTTGGAGCAGCCTGTCGGTAAACAATACAGCTACGGTAAAGGGCCTGAATATACGTCAGAGCTGGAGAAGGTGCAGGCGGAAAATCGGTTTCTAAAGCAACAATTAGATCTGCTAAAAAGTTCGCGGAAATGCAAAGGAGGTGTCGCCAAAGACTGTAGTAGAGTGGGTTGAGTCCGTTCGAGGGGAAGTCAGTGTGGCTCAAGCGTGTGCATGGATCGGGCTTTCTCGCTCCACTTACTATCGTTGGAAGGCCGCCTACGGGAGCCCATATAAAGATCACATGGTAGAGAAGATTCGTGAACTCTGTAGTCAGCATAAATTTCGTTACGGATATCGGAAGATCACGGCACTGCTTCGGATGGAGCACAAGATTAACCATAAACGCGTGCAGCGGATTATGCAGCGAGAGGGGCTCCAATGTCGTGTCAAAGTGAAGAAACGCAAACCTACAGGGCAGCCAACTTACATCGCAGAACACTTGTTAAAGCGTCAGTTTGAGGCCGATGCTCCCATGCAAAAACTCGTGACAGACATTACGTATTTGCCGTTTGGCGGAAAAACGTTATACCTGTCGAGCATCTTGGACTTGTTTAACGGAGAGATTGTGGCATACAGTATATCTGACAAGCAAGACACTGGGTTTGTCCTGGACACGCTGGATCAGCTGCCCACTCTGTCGGGCGCCATGCTCCATAGCGATCAGGGCAGCGTCTACACCTCTCAGGCCTATCAAGAAGCTGTAAAGGGAAAAGGCATTACCATGAGCATGTCCCGCAAGGGTACGCCCGCTGATAATGCCCCCATCGAATCGTTTCATTCCACGCTAAAGTCTGAAACGTTCTATCTCGAAGGTTTAACCTGTACGACGACGGCCATCGTCGAGCAGACCGTTCGAGACTACATAACATACTATAACTCAATTCGCATTCAAACAAAACTAAACAACCAGTCGCTTGGTTCATTTCCGCCAACTGGCTGCTTAAACTTGCAAGGTGTTTTGATCCCTGTCTCACAAACGGGGTCAGTCCCAAGCATCCGGCTTTCTTTATATTCTCCTGGATCTCTCGAAGGGTGATCATGACTTGTGTTTGTCCAGCTCATATTTTATATGTCGCAGCTCTGGCAGAAGAATACGGTTCATTGCAAGCCGTACGGCTCCGGCAGACCCCGGCATGGAGAAGACGGCCGTGTGGCTTAGCGTACCGCCAATAGCACGGCTTAAGATCGCAGCAGAACCAATGTCTTCGGTAAAGCTGAGGTAGCGGAAAATCTCCCCGAATCCAGGGAGTTCCTTGTCCAGCAAGGAGGATACTGCTTCATAAGTGGTGTCTCTGCTGGATATGCCTGTTCCGCCGGTTAATAGCACGACATCAATTCCGGGGTTGCTCACTGCAGTGTATATCAGCTCCCGAATCGTTTCATATTCGTCCTGAACAATGGTGTAGGCCGCAACCGCATGCCCGGCTTCTTCCAGCAAGCCTATCATCAGTTTACCGCTCTTGTCCGTGTCAACGGTCCGTGTGTCCGAGACGGTGATGACCATGCAGTTCACGGAAGCGGGGGATTGCCGTTTATGTTCTTGTGCTGAGTTCATCTGAATCACGACTCCTGTTTAGGTTAATGGTAGGACGCTTGCAGCAGGTGGATGAAATGTAGTACACTCGCTAGCATAATAAATTATGCACGCAAAGGAGTATGGAACGTGGAACACGTAACACCCATATATATTCTATCAGGTTTTCTTGGCAGTGGAAAAACGACCTTGCTTAGTACTTATCGCGCATTGGAAGGAGCAGGGTTTGAGACCTACTATTGTAATGAACGAGATCGGCGAGGTCAATATTGATGGACTTATCGTAACGAAGAGGTTCCGACAGCTGAAATGCTTAGCGGCTGCATCTGCTGTACGATTCGCTCCGATCTGTCGTCGGAGATTGCGACGCTGGTTCAGCGGGAGCAGCCGGATGTCATCGTTATTGAAGCGACGGGGATTGCGAATCCAATGGAGATTCTGGATGCCGCCGCGGAAACTTCGTTATATATGAGAATCGATGTGAAAAAGATGATTACGGTCGTTGACGCCGCACATCTGCTGCATCTGAATGCCGAGCAAAAAGGAAAGACCTACCGACTGATGCAGGAGCAGATTCGCGCGGCTTCCGCACTGATCATGAACAAGATGGATCAGGTAAGCGGACAGGATGAAGAAACGATCCGGCAGTTGGTGGAGCGCTGGAATCCGTATGCGCCGATTCTGCCTGCGGTGCGCTGTGTGGTGAATGTGGAGGAACTGCTGCAAGGTGAAGAGCGTGCGGCGATGGAAACCGGCATTGGAGGGGCGTGAACCCGGCCAATTTTGACACTCAAGATGCAGGTCATGATCAGCAAACAATGAATGCTCATGTTCGTGAAGAAGATGCCGCGCATTCTCTACATAATGACTCTAGCCATGACCCTACTCATGTTCATTCTCATGACCATAACCACGCGCACGACTCTCACGATCATGTTATGTCGTACACGTATTATTTCAGCCAGCCTGTGAACAGTGTGGAGTTCGAACGTTTGATAGCGGAGCTTCCGAGAGATGTATACCGGGCCAAGGGCATTCTTACCTTTAGCGATACCAACAGCCGTTTTCTGTTCCAGTATGCGTTCCGCGAATCCGATTTTATGAAAATCACGCCTCAGGGTCAAGTACCGGACGTGGTCGTGTTTATCGGTGAGCACTTCCAGAAATCGCTGCTCCAGCAGCAGCTTGAAGCGCTGGAGGGGAAGAACCGTTTGGCATAAGCTGTACTGCTGTGGATTCTTTTGGCTAATTGTACCTTGGGCTTCTCCCACCTGCATTTGATTCAGACAGCCATCCAGCGTTTAATACTAAGGCATAGCGTAGTAACTACAAGGAGGATATCCACAATGTTAAATGAACTCAAATATAAAGAATGCATCGAAGCATGTCTCCAATGTATGAACGCTTGCAATGTATGCTATGTATCCTGTCTGAAAGAATACGAATTGGCTATGCTTCGCGATTGTATTGCACTCAACAGAGAGTGTGCCGATATTTGTGCGTTTGCAGCTCAAGCAATGTCACGTAAAAGCCCTTACGTCAAGGAGATTTGCGAACTGTGTATCAAGGCTTGTCTGGCTTGTGCGGAAGAGTGCGGAAAGCACGATCATGAGCACTGCAAAGAATGTGCGGAGGCTTGCCGTAGATGTGCCGAGGTCTGCCAGGAAATGCTGAGCCACGCCTAAAATAGAAGTACATAAACCTGTCCCCTTTGTCAATCAGGGAACAGGTTTTTGATAGCAGATGGTTTGATCCGCCAAGCCTAGTATGGACTGAGGTTTGGGCGAATGATTAAACAGCAGACAGATGGTTGACTGCTGTGTACAGAAAAGGCGAACCCGTGGGGCCGCCTTTTCTCACTTTAGAATGATTTCCAGTACTTTTCGATAATGGCGTCGCGGCCGGAGTATACTCTGGATTCCTTGTAGTGTTTCGGATTTTTGCGATGGAAGTTTTGATGGTATTCTTCCGCAGGATAGAATACGGATGCTTCCCGGATTTCGGTCACGATCGGTTGATCAAAGCGTCCGCTCTTGGCGAGTTCTTCCTTCGATTTGACGGCCAGCTCGCGTTGTTCTTCATTATGATATAGAATAGCTGCACGGTATTGGCTCTTGCGATCATTGCCTTGGCCTGTAGCGTCGGTAGGATCGATCTGCGGCCAATACAACTCCAGTAATTTCTCATAGGGGAAAATGTCCGGGTCAAATGTAATCTGCACAACCTCCAAATGGCCAGTTTCTCCTGTTAAGACTTGCTCATATGTAGGATTCTCAAGCGTCCCGCCCATATATCCCGATATAATGCCATGAATACCCGGCTGTTCCTCAAACGGACTAACCATGCACCAGAAGCAGCCTCCGGCAAACGTTGCTTTTGTATCACATTGATTCCCCATTTCTAAGATGATGGTGTGTAATGCTTCTATAAATAAGTAATTATAAGCCCCTATTCCCCATTCGTCTACGATACCTTATTAAAATAATGGCACCCCTTTGCCCGTCAATTAAAAAAACTTACACGAAAGGTAGCCATCATTGAAACGACGTCCATAAAATGTTATTGTCATGTAAGATACGAGCCTTGTCCAAGAGTAAATGGAGCTGCCGTGCTTTCGCATAGAGAAGTTCTACAATACATACAGCACCAGAACAAGGGGAACAGGAGTTGAAGTGTTTGCAGGAGCTGCTCGAATTAAACGGAGTACATAAACGTTTCGGAAAGTCTGCTGTATTGCAAAATATCAGCTGGAGTTTATCCCGAGGCGAGTGCGTAGCCATAATTGGAGGCAATGGAGCGGGAAAGAGCACCTTGCTCCATATCATAGCCGGACTTGCGATTCCCTCTGAGGGATCCAGAGTTGAACTAGAAGCATCCTTGCGTTTCGGATATGTACCGGAGCGCTTTCCTGCTCTTCGGTTTCGTCCTTCAGAATATTTGCACCATATGGCCAGCATTCAAGGATTGGATACACAAGAAGCGACGAAGCGGATCGATGCGATGCTGAACGTTTTTCAGCTGCAGGACATCAAAATGACATTATGCTCCAAGGGGATGCTCCAAAAGGTCAATTTAATGCAGGCCTTGCTTCGGCAGCCCGATGTGCTTGTTCTGGATGAACCTCTGTCAGGATTGGACGAGTCTTCCCAGATGGAGATGATCGGTATCCTAGGCGAAATGAAGAGACAGGGAACAGCGATTGCGATGTCCGTTCATGAACCCTTGCTGATTGCCTCGCTAGCCGATCGGGTGACACAACTGAAGCGGGGGCGGATGGAACGAGACGGTGTGCTCGCTATCCATAATGTTGACGCAAGAACGAAGCTGGAATTCGCTGACGTTCAACCGGACCGATTGCGGGAGCTGGAAGGGGAGCCTGGATTTCTATATTGGATATCCCGAGGGAATCCGGCATCGATGGTTGTACGCAAGCATTCAGCAGACGATATCTTGCTCCGGATTCTGCAGTCGGGGGATCCATAATCCGCCTTGAGCCGTGGAGCGGGGAGACGATGGAGCAGGTGGAATCTCCTTTAAGCCAACAGGTTGAGGGGATGAGGGCATGATAATTCCGTTGATTAAGTACATGCTGGCGAGCTACACGAGATCGTACCGTATTTCGCCCCAGTCGCCTTTATATTGATCTCGGTGGTATTTATATACTCCTACCTACCAAATCCGATATTGGACAGTTATGCCGTAACCGCTGTGCTGCTGTTTATCGGTTCAGCCTGGCTCGGCATGAATTTTCTTAATCATGACCAAGGTCGTCAATCCATACTCCTTATTGTTCATAGCGGCAGCTCTAGACGATTTTATACCGCTCAATATTCCACGGTTGCTTTACTGTCTTTGATTTTCAGCTTGTTTGCGGTTCTTTACCCCATCATTTTCGGGATGTTTGATAAGCCGATTACATTCGATGAGCTTGCTCTAGGTTACGTGGGCCATGCTGGACTAGCCTTGCTTGGCATTTCGCTGTCCTTATTTTTTCAAATCAGTTTCATGGAGAACCAGGGAGAGCAGTACTTGCTGTTCATGGTTATCGTACTTGCATTAGCAGGACAATCCATCGTTCAGGGGCTGCCGGATTCTTTTGGATTTGTCCCTTATATACTGCCACCCGTCTCCGTTATGATTAATCTGTTTATGCATGCTGAAGGAATGTCTATGCTGATGTTGACTTTGACAATTACATATTTGTTCATATACAGCTTTATTTTACTGGTGATATATCTATGGATTGCCTGCCGCAAGGATGCGGCGAATGCGATCCGAAAAGTAGGTTGAAGTAGGTGCAGTCTTCCTTTACCATATAGGATATACACAAATAGAAACGGTAAAGACAGCCAATACTAGAGGAGGATACCATGAAACAATCTCGACTGTTGGACAGTGACCACTCCAAAGAGCTGTTTGCCTATTTCGGATTAGCGGTGTATTATTCACAGGCTCTTGAGCAGCAGCTTGCGAATTTGTTGATGCTGATCAAGCTCTCCCAAGGGAACGTGCCTTCGGAAGAAGATTTCACGCAGTTATATCAGCGGAAATTAAGCAGTTCTCTCGGTCAGCTGGTGCACGAGATCCAGCATTACTTTCCATTCTCCGAAGAAGAAACACTTCAACTAAAGGAAGTGTGGAAGCAGCGGAATTATATCGTTCATGATTATTTCAAAGAGCGGATTCATGAGACGTTCAGCCCTGCTTACGATCCCGAATGATTCGGGAGTTGACTGCATTCAAGGACCAGGCCCAGGCGCTGGAGCAGAAACTGCAAGGATATTCCCGTGAAATGTACGTGAAGCTGGGCTTGGACAGCGAAAAAGTGTTTAGAAGAAAATAGGGCGGAGATGAAACATATTCCAGCACCTCTGCGTCAGAGATTATAGGAGGTGTAAATATGAAAAAACAACCAAATTGTTAACTGCAATGCTTGTTACTTCGTCACTACTCGGTGCTGGCGCCGCCTCTGCTTTCACGGATATCCAGGAGCAGAAGCCGCTGCAAATGGTGAAGGAGCTGCAGGCGAAAGGGATTATCCAAGGCATAAGTGCTGACAAATTCGCTCCGTCCAGGACGATTACAACTGCCCAAGCGGTCCAGATGATTGTTAATGTGGCTGATCTGAAAGTGCAGCCGAACTATAGCGGCCGTTCGTTTGACAGCGTGCCGAAGGATGCCTGGTATGCCAACGCCGTGAATATCGCGGTTCAGAACGGATTATCCGTATCCTCAGACATGAAGTGGAATGAACCGATAACGCGGGAAGTGTTCTCGACTCTGCTCTCGGAAGCCATTCAGCAGACGGGAAATTATCCTGTCGTTGCGATGTATCTGCATGTGGCTGACGAGGACCTGATGAAGGAGGAGAGCCGGGGAGCGGTGCAGTTCCTGCTCTTAACCAAAATCGCTAAGCTGGATAGCAATGACAAGTTCCATCCAACGAATCATTTAACGCGGATTGAGGCGGCAGAGCTTGCTTATCATTCGATCCAGTTCATTGAAGAGCACCCGCAGATCACGTTACCCGAGAAACCCGAACAGCCCGAATCGGGTATAAGCACCAGCGTGGTCAAGGTGGATGAATCGCAGAACAAAGTAACGGTAACCAAAGATGATCTGCCAAATCCGGGTTATGGCATTAAAATTTCCTCGGTCGACTATGTCAGTGATTCCGAAGCGGTTATCTATTACAAAGTTCTTGAGCCCGATCCGGATAGCATTTACCCGCAAGTCATCTCCAAGTCTTCGGATGACGTGCTGGTGCCAGCCAAGTATTCCAAAATCACGGTCAAATCGGCTTATCATTAATTTCACGAAGTGATCTTATAGAACCAGTCCATATATAATGTAAAAGAAGGCTTTCCCGTGCGAATGTTGCATTCGTGCATGGGGAAGCCTTCTTCTATTTAATCTGCATCGTATATTCTTTCATCAGCTAAACATGGCCACCAGCCAGCTTACTATGGGCAGCGGCGCCAACCGTTTCCTTGCCTTCCGGCAGGGAGGCAGTGCTTCCTTGCTGGAGCTGGTACATTTTGAAGTACCTTCCACCGAGCTCCATCAATTCATCATGGGAGCCCTGCTCAACGATTTCCCGCGGTGCAGGACCAGAATCTGATCGGCGCTGCGGATCGTGGATAAGCGGTGGGCAATGATAAACGTGGTACGACCTCGCTTCAATACTTCCAGCGCATCCTGGATCAGCGCTTCCGTCTCTGTGTCGATGTTAGCCGTGGCTTCATCGAGAATCAGAATGGCCGGATTGAAAGCCAAGGCCCGGGCAAATGAGATCAGTTGTCGTTGACCTAAGCAGAAAGCGTACTGCCCTTCTCAAGGATGGCTCATCAAAGCCTTGCGGCAGGTGAGCCAGCAATCGGTCTGCACCCACATCACGGAGTGCCTGCTCCACCTGTTCCCGGGTAATGCTCGGATCACCCAGGCTGACATTGGAAGCAATGGTGTAGGTGAACAGATAGGGATCTTGCAGTACGATACCCATATGCTTGCGGAGCCATTGTTTCGGAATGTCGGTAACAGGCTGACCATCAATGGTGATGGTTCCTTTCTGTGGATCGTAGAAACGGAACAACAGATTGATGATGGAGCTTTTTCCGGATCCGGTATGTCCTACAAGCGCAACCGTCTGCCCCTGCTTCGCTTCAAATGAAATGTTCTTAAGAACATAATCCTTCTTGTAGGCAAACGACACGTCTTGAAATTCCACATTCCCCATATAACGCGGCATGCCGCCATCGGTTACTTTCTCTCCAGTCTCGTCCATGAGCTCAAATACCCGTTTAGCGGAGACAATGGAGGTATCGAGGGCTGCCAGCTGATTCACCATACCTGTAATCGGCTGGAACATACGGCCGAGCAAATCAACGAAGGCGTACAGCACCCCGATCGATACAATGCGGCACCGTTCAGCGATGCAGAGCCGAAATACCAGAGAACGACTACAAAGGAAATGTTACGGAGCACATTCACCAGATTGTGGGTGGTGAAGGAGTTCAAGTTCAGCATTTTGTTCTGATGGGCCATGTAGTCCGCATTCAGTGCTTCGAACTCTTCCTGGGTAGCCTTTTGGCGGCGGAATACACGGATGATGGCCATACCTTGAATGGATTCATTGATGATGGCATTGATCTCGCTCAAACGGGAGCGGATCACGGTGTTGTACTTGGTCGCGAATTTGCGATACAGAATGGTCCACACGATCAACATCGGGATTACAAACAAACTGATTAGGCCTAATCTTACATCCAGAAGGAACAGGGCAATGTAGACATAGGTTATATACACGGCTCCGGAGCTGAAGTTGGATAATACTGCAACGAACAGGTCTTTTACCGCCTCGGTATCATTGGTGATCCGGGAAACGACTTTACCTGCTTAAGCAGGTTATCAAAGAAGTTCACGGGCAGCCGCTGAATATGGGCGTAAACATCGGTACGCAGCTTCTGAATGACCCGATTGGCAGCGGATTGCAGCCAGTAGGTTCTGCCGAATACCGTGATCATGGAAATAAGCAGACAGATCAGGAACAGGCCGACCAGCTTATAAATGCTGGGAAGCTCCGGTTTATAAAATTCAAACAGCTGCTCCTTGGATAATGGGACAGCCGGATACTGCTGTTTCTCCGAGGCGTAAGAAATCGTCAATACACCATCCTGGAAGGAACGTTTGCCTTCTACCCGGGCGACTCGTTGATGAAATAGAAACTGCGGCCGGATTGGACAAGGCGTACTTCCTGCCCGCGTGTCTCGCCTAGTTGAAAGCGATCTTCACGCTTGTAGTAAGTCCCGTTATACGCAGCAGCACCCTCGACCTGCGTGGTTTCGTAATAAGGCTGCTCGATGCCAAGTATGTGCTCATCGATCATCGTTTTTGCTATGAAGGGACCTGCCAGTTCTGCGGCAACGCCAATCGCCAGCAGAATCAAAGCCGTGATGAAGGTGCCTTTTGCCGTTAAGGCATACCGGAACAGCCGTTTGGCGATTCCGGATTCATTCGATATGGTTGTATCCGTTGGAGTCAATTAAGACACCTCCTCAGAGGTTAGATTGTTTTCTACTTGCTGGCGTTCGTATTGTTCACGATACCAGCCGCCGAGCTCCAGCAGTTCATCATGCGTTCCCTGCTCGATGATTCGGCCTTCCTCCAGCACCACGATGACATCGGCATGCTGAACCGCCGAGAGACGGTGCGTGGAGATAAGCGTCGTTTCTTAACGCGCTTGCTCCGGATGTTGTCAATGATTCTGGCTTCAGTCCGGGCATCCACCGCGGACAAGGAGTCGTCCAGAATCAGGATTTCAGGGTCGCCGATGAAAGCGCGAGCCAGCGAGACCCGCTGTTTTTGTCCCCGGACAGGGCAACGCCTTTCTCACCCACAAGCGTATCTAGCCCATCGGAGAGGGTAACCAAGTCCCGGTCAAAAGCGGCCGTTGTGATGGCATCCATGATCAGTTCATCACTTGCATCCTTTTGCCAAACTGGATGTTCTGCCGAACCGTTTTGGAGAATAGAATCTGCTCCTGCGGTACATACCCGATCCAGCTGTGGAGCTGGTCGGTGGAGAGCATCTCCATCGGCACACCGGATATAAGGATGCCGCGGTTCCGGTAGGATACTCATGAAGAAGCTGCTTGAGCAGCGTAGATTTACCGCTGCCCGTACGGCCTACAACGCCGAGCGTCTGGCCCTTCTGCAGCATAAAGTTGATGTTATTCAAATTATCTATAGTAGAGCTCGGATACCGGAAGGTCACATCCCGAAACTGAATGGTATCCGGAACCTTCACGTCTACAGTCGTTTCAGCATTCGTTACATCCGGCGGAGTATTCAGCGTCTGGTTAACCCGATCCAGGGACGCGTTCCCCGCTGCATAATGTTGATCAATTCTCCGATTGCAAACATTGGCCAAATCATCATCCCGAGGTACATGTTGAACGATACGAGATCTCCGAGGGTGATCTGGTTCTGGAACACCAGGTATACCCCGTAGGTTAAACCGATTACATAACTCAGTCCGATGGAGAAATTAATGGTCGGTTCGAACAGGGCGTCTACTTTGGCGACGGCCAGATTTTTGCGATATACATCATCCGTGATGTCCTGGAAGCGTTTCTGATCGGCGCGCTCTTGTACATAAGCACGTACGACACGCACGCCTGCAACCGACTCCAGAACCTGGTCATTCATGTCGCCGAAAGCATCCTGCGCCAGCGTGTAGCGTTTATGAATGGCTCTTCCGTAGATCACCATACCAATCGCGATGATCGGCATAGGCAAAATGGCAGCGATTGTCAGCTTCCAGCTGACAATGAAACCCATGGCGAACAGGACCACGATCAAATATATAGTGGAATCCGTCATGACCAGCATGCCGAAACCGCGGTGGCTGCCACGGAGCGAAGATCATTCGTTGCTTTTGCCATCAGATCTCCGGTACGGTTTCGTTCGAAGAAAGGCGGAAGCATCCGGAGCAAATGATTCATATACCGGGTGCGGAGCAGGCGCTCTACAAGGTTCGCTCCACCGAACAGTCGGTGCATCCATATGTACGTGGCACAGTACACAACAGCGACGATGCCGAGAATCATGAGCAAATACTGGACCAGGGAGGCCCAGGTTATCGAACTGCTGACGATATCGTCAATGGCATTTCCGAGCAAGAGCGGTGGCAGAAGTTCAACCAGTCCGCAAAAGATGAGAAGTGCAAGGCCGATCAAATAACGTTTCTTCTCTCGCTTGAAAAACCAGCCTAAATTTTTAAGTACGGCAAACACATTATCCCTTCCTTTCGTATGCAGTTCTGACATCATATCACCCGCAAAAACCAAAAAAGCACATCATCCGAGGACGGACGATATGCTTCATTAATTTTGAATTTATCATACGCACGGTGATCATGACTTCCGTGCAGCGGTTAGCAGCTTCGTTCTGGTCATTCTTGCGAATGAACGAAGCTTAATGACTATGAGACAGCACCATGGGAGAGTCGATCCATATTTAATTGTAGGAATGGATGCAGATGATCTTTATCCATAGCAATAAGTTTAAACATGTCACTCACCCTTTCTTCGTCATTTTTACAATTTATTCAAATCGCTCTTGTATGGACTGAATTTTATCACCATGAACTGGAATGTGTCAAACTTATTTTTCGAGAACAGGGCAGGTTATTTCAAACAGCAGGCAGTGGACAACCTTATGTCACTATTTTATTATCAAAATGATTTGTATCCTAACATACGTTTGCGTTATGATAATACTACAACCAAATATGAACCGTTCCTAAGGTCTCCGTCCTTAATAACGATGGGGTCAACATTATATGACGTCTAAGGAGGGTGTACGATACATGCAAATTCAAGTCAGCGATCAGGCGGCACGTTGGTACAAGAAGGAACTTGATCTTCAAGCAGGCACGTTCGTTCGCTTCTTTCCGCGATATAGTTCAGGCGGGGGCTGCATCCCGGCTTTTCGCTAGGCATTTCAGTAGAAGAACCAAGAGAAGCGGGACTGACAGAGCGTTCGGAAGAGGTAACGTTCTTTATGGAAGAGCAGGATTTATGGTATTTGAACGGTTATACGCTTCGCGTGAAATATGAGGAATCGTTGGATGACATTTCGTATATTTATGAAGAAGAGGGCGCAGTAAATTAACTTGAGTGAGAGACTGCAGCGCCATCTAGGGAGAGGAGGTTCCCAAGATGAGCGTATATCACCGTGATATTCGCCAATACATCGGCAAACGTTCGGTGGTCCGTGTGAAAGCGGCGGTGCTTGTGCTGAACGAGAATGGAGAGATTCTGCTCCTGAAGCGGCAGAACAAGGACGAGTGGGGCTCCCGATGGGAAGCCTGAAGCCTGGCGAAGCTCTTGAAGATACAGCGTCCAGAGAGCTGTGGGAAGAGAGTGGCCTGACAGCGGATGATATGCGACTCTTGGACCTTGTATCGGGTCCAGAGTATAGGAAGAAGCATCTTGGCGGAGATGAGGAGTATTATGTGATTGGCGTGTATGCAGCAATAGGTCTGCACAGTGCAATTCATCTGTCTCCTAATACGGAAGTATCACTTAAATATTTTGACTTTCATGCATTGCTTACCATGGATGCCATTACGGTGCACTTGCTGGATAAGGTAAAAGAGAAAATCTGAAAGCCTAGGTGGCATCAGCGTGCATGCCTTCAATTCCCCGCTTGGGGAATTTTTTCGGTCATAATGAGGAGTCCCTGCCCCATTCAAACCGGGGAGGGACTCCTTTGCTATATTAGCTTGTGTTCCGCACAATCCGATATCAACCATTAAGTCAGACCGGAAAACGGGACCTCCAGTGCAAAATCAAAATCGTCGATATCATAGACCTGAACAGGAAGAGCGCTATCAACGATACGCTGGATCAATTCGTATTGATCTGTTAGAATGGGAGCTTCCGCTCTTTGGGATGCCAGGAGCAGCTCGGTTTCAATCGGATCAAACGACTCCCCGTACGGTGCTGTGTCCATCGTGTTCATAACGGATACCCGGGTGGTTTCGCCAACGGGAATGGATGGGCTTTTCGCCCAGGGAACTTGAAGGGCCCGTTCGATCTTCTTTTTATTCAACGGCTCTTCAAAATAGGAAATCAATTCGCCGATCTTTATCTTGACGTGCTGATCATCAGCACTGCTGTTCATGAGATGTTCATCGGTGGTATGAAGTTCATATAATTCCAAAATCGTAGTGTATGGAATGATGTATTCGACGGGTTTAGATGGTATTAACAGCTGGCCGTAAATGGCTAGCATAACGGCCTCCGTCACGAAAATTCTGGTCATGACTAAATCCTCCTGCGTGACATGATACTATTTATAAGTTTAGAACTAATAAAGCATTGAAGTTCACAATTGTCAACTGCTCTTCCCTAACAACCGGGTGGATGTTACGCTATATAAACGTCTATCCATGTACTTTCACAGAAGACAGACCCGCTTTGGAGGGTGTTTTTCTTGCGATTATCGAATAGGCTCAGCCTCGCGGAAAACTTATAATTCTATAATCTTGGGAAAGGGCTGTTATTACTATTGAAATCATGGAAAATCTATTATCCCTTCGTAAAGCCTTATATGAAGTGGATCATTCTGACTCTCATTATCGGCATGATCAAATTTGCAATCCCGTTATTACTGCCGATGATCATGAAATACGTTGTTGATGATCTATTGATTAACCAGCAGATGACCATCGAGCAGAAAATTCAGGATTTGATGTGGATTCTGGTAGTACACTTGTGCTGTTTGTTGTTGTGCGTGGTCCGGTTGAATACTTGAGGCAGTACTTTGCCCAGTTTATTACCAGCCGAATTTTGTTTGATATGCGTAAGCTTTATGCACATCTGCAGCGCTTATCTCTGCGTTACTATCAGAATACCAAGGTAGGCGAAGCGATATCGCGTTTTATTAACGATGTGGAGCAGTCCAAGAATCTGGTCGAAGTTGGTATGATGAACATTTGGCTGGACATGTTTACATTGCTGTTTGTTTTGATTGTTATGTTCTTTATGAATCCGGTGCTAACCCTGGTCGCCATCTCGATTCTGCCCTTGTATGGACTCGCGGTGAATCTGCTGTACAAGCGGCTTAAGCGGCTGACCAAAGACCGCTCTCAGGCATTGGCAGGCATCCAGGCGTACTTGCATGAACGGATTCAGGGCATCTCGGTTATCCGAAGTTTCACCCTGGAGCGTTATGACCAGAAGAAATTTGAAGGAATCAACGGAAATTTTCTGAATAAAGCGATGGCCCAGACCCGCTGGAACGCGCTCACCTTCTCGATAATCAATACGCTGACGGATATTGCGCCGATCCTGGTGATCGGTTACGGAGGGTACCGGGTAATTCAGGGGATCTGACATTGGGTACGTTTGTAGCCTTTTTGGCTACCTTGACAGGCTGTATGCTCCACTTCGCCGCCTGATCAACTCTTCAACGGTTCTGACACAGGCCTCAGCGTCGCTGGAGCGGGTCAAGGAGCTCATGGACGAGCCTTATGACATCCTGGACCGTCCTGATGCCAAAACGCTCAAGAGAGCCGGACAGATCGAGTTTGATCGTGTCTACTTCAAGTACAATGACGATGCAGGCTGGGTGCTTAAAGATATCAGCCTGACCATTAAGCAAGGCCAGACCGTTGCGTTTGTCGGCATGAGCGGCGGCGGCAAGTCGTCACTCATCGGACTGATTCCCCGATTCTACGACGTGCAGCAAGGCGCTGTTAGGATCAACGGACACGACGTCAGGGATTTGACGCTGGACAGTTTGCGGGGGCCGTAGGTATGGTGCTGCAGGATAACTTCCTGTTCAGTGGCACAGTTCGGGAAAATATTCTGTTCGGTAATCCGGAAGCAGAGGAAGAAGCGATAGTTGCAGCCGCCAAAGCGGCCAATGCGCATGATTTCATTACTCAGCTGCCGCAGGGCTATGATACCGAGGTGGGTGAACGAGGCGTTAAACTTTCGGGAGGACAGAAGCAACGACTGGCGATCGCCCGCGTCTTTCTTAAAGACCCGGACATTCTGGTCCTCGATGAGGCAACCTCGGCGCTGGATCTGGAGTCGGAGCACCTGATACAGCAGGCGCTTGCCTCCCTGTCAAATAACCGTACAACCTTGATAGTTGCTCATCGCCTTTCGACGATTACGCATGCCGATCAGATTGTCGTGTTAGAGAATGGCCGGATTACAGAGCAGGGCACGCACAGCGAGCTGATGAATCTCGAAGGAAGTTATGCGAGATTGTATAACGTGCAGCATTTGGAGACTTAAAGCTGCAGGGGTGTTCAGCAATAAGCGGAGGGTATCAAAAATGGAAAAGGTGTACAAATAAAGGCAACAATATCTGAAAAAGCACTGCCTTTGAGGCAGTGCTTTTTCAAAATTGTTATTTATGAGAACGTTCATCATAGTCGATAGACTCCTCGAGTTTCATTGTTGCTTGTAATTCCTCTTCAAGTTCCTTCATCGAAGTCTTTTTTCAGGTGTCATGGATCTTACCGTGATCGAAGTGCCCGGAGGGATTTCAATTAGGTGAGACTTTCTATAACCTTCGTCTACTGGCATAATCAGTTCTTCAACTGCTAGAGGGTCAGGAGCGCTTTTTCACTTGCATCTGGAGCTTTGGGTATATCCGTATTTTCTTTGATTTGCGATCCTGTATTTGTTTCATTATCAGATGCAGGTGTAGAACGAGAAACTTCCACCTCATTTGTTTTAGTTTCGTCTATAGGTTTTAAGGTAACTTCATTTGATTGAGCTTTAAATTGACTTTTTCATCTTCTACTACTTTGGGCGTGTTGCTGGAAGCCCATGCCGCTGCTGTTGTGCTAATTGCGGCCACCAAAAATACAGCTGTTATCGTGAGGTACACTGTTTTCTTTTTCAATTTCTTTACGCTGAGCATAATCGTTAATCTCCTTTTTAATTGTTTTCCGTCACCGGATAAGGAGGCACAAAATCGTACGGGTAAATTTCTTGATCCTGCCATGACGTTCAAGATGGTTTCTCCATAGCGTTTTCGTTCGGCGTAGGACATCCCTTTTACGACTTCTTCATCACAAGAAAGCTCGCTCCATGTGTGAATGTCCTTCTGAAGAATGTGTACCAAGGGATTAAACCAATGTAAGGCACTGGCTCCCAAGGTGAACGCCTTGACCCATAAATCTTTTCGCTTCAGATGAATCAACTCATGATGGATCACCATACCCATATCCATGTCTACGGTATTCTCCATAGGGAGATAAATGGTTGGCTTCCAAAGGCCGACAAGCACTGGACTCCGAACGGCAGAACTGTACGCAAGCTGGACCTTGCTAGTAACACCAAGAGCTTGCTTGGTAAAAGGAGTTGTTTAGCTGCTTCACTATTCTCCGAAACGGAGGAACGCGTCTGTTCCAGTATTTTCAATAATCTGCGATAAGAAACGGTCTGCCAAGCGGCAAAGGCTACAGCTCCGAGTCCCCATAGACTGAGGAGGAGAAGGGCTATATGGGTTGAAATAGTCTGCTCTGCCATAAATGGCTTCGGATTGAACCCTGAATGTCCAGGTAGCGTATGTTGTACATTTAATGGCAACTGGTTTGAGATGGGGGTGGTTGCTTTAAACTTGAAAGTAAAGAACCGTGAAACCCACTGTATACCAAGCACTACAGGTAGAAGATAAAAGCCTAAAGCCATTTTGCTAATTCTATAACGCCATTTTGGTGGAGTAGCATGGATGGATACGATCCGCAGTAAAAGAATACAGACTACGACGACACTTCCGGCAACGGTAAGGATAGACAGCAATTCAAGTATCGTATTCATAAGGTGCACCTACTTTTCCGAAAACCATTTCTTCAGTTCTGAAATGTCTTCATCTGATAGCTTGTCGCCATCGTATAGAGCCGATATTAGGTTTTTCACCGAGCCTTGATATAACCCGTCCAGCACGTTTTGCGTTTCGAGTAATTTATAATCTTTAGGAGAAATGAGAGGCATATATTGATTTGTCCGTCCATGCCTCGTAACTGCAAGCGCCTCTTTGTCCACCAAGCGCGATAAAAGGTGGATATAGTCTGCGGTTTCCATTCCCTTCCTTTTGAGAAAACAAACGCAGAAGTTCGGTGGATGTCACAGGCGGCGTACACTCCCAAATTACTTCCATTAGTTCCATTTCAGTATCCGATAATTTTTGTACCTGTTTCACGGTGAGCACCTCTTGAGTTCGTTATGCGTCCATAACGAAATGAATTACTACACTACGTAGTGATTACAATTTACTACATTATGTAGTGGTTCGTCAAGAGAAGAAGAAAGAAAGTGATTTATTACATTTGATAGCATTCTGTTCTTGGTAAGTGAGTAGATAAGCGGTAGTGATACGAGGAACGATTCGTAGAGAAAGTGTCTATTAATAGGAAAAAGAAGGCGTCCGGCCAGATCTAAGATCTTTCGGGACACCCCTTTGAGGCAATGCTTATTTCTCGATATTATGGAACACCGTGTCATAAGTGGTCTGAATATAATCCAGCGTCTGACCGTGTAATACGATATTGTTCACCAAGGTGATAAACAGGAATAGGATCATGATGCTTAGGTCAGAGCTTGCTGAATACGATAGCTGTTCAATTTTGCAATGAACATCGCGGCGAGTACGAATACCGCAAACAGATAATGCCCTGCGTACAAGTACATATCGTAATTATACGTAGCCAGACCGAAGCCAACGATGACGTGGAGCAGGATCGCGAACAGAATGTAGATGCTGAACGCCCACGTATCACGGGATTTGATGCCTTTGATGAAGGAGAGCACGGCGAGCAAGAGCATGCCGAGACCGACGATATGGACATGGATCGGATACGGCTTGGACAAATCCGTCACAAACGCAGCGATTCCCGGATCAATCATAGCAAGCTCGGGCGACAGAATAGGACTTACAAACAGCATGTAAAACACGCGTGAATGATGCGTGAAGGAGAAGGGAGAAACGTAGCTGAGCGCGCCGTTCTGCATGCTTGTAAATACGTTCCCGATCCACGATTTGCCTGAGAACAGCAGGTGCTGAAGCAGTGTAACAATTACAACCATGCCCAGAAAGACCAGCATTATGATGATAAACCGTTTAAACGCGTGTTTCATTCGTCTATCCAACATACTGATCAACAGTGCTCCCGAGAAGGTTGCTACATTCGTAGATGTAATTCCGAAATTGATAAGGGCCAGGGAGGCGTTAGGCATTACCCCAAACCGATTCTCGATTCGGTTATGCTGCAAGTAAGCCGCAGATAAAATGATCATAAACTGCGCATAAGCATAGGAATCCGGTATAAAAGCCGTGTACAGTGAGTAAGAGCTGAAACCAAAGAAAGCGGCTGTGACGAGGGAAAGCACCCAGCCTGCTCCGCCTCTGCGGATGATGTAATATACCAGAGCTGCACTCAAGGCATTCAAGACTGACTGAATCAGAAGATAAGGGAGGTTGGAACTCCCGATGATCGATGTTAACGGACTTGTCAGGAAATTAATGAACGGGTGTATGATCGAGATATTTTCCGGGCCATATTCCATCGAAGGGTCGAAGTTAAACAGATTCAAGGTAAAAGGTGCACCATAGAAAGGGCTATGGGGCATCAGGGTGGCTGCATGATCCTTAATGTAGGTCACGAAGGGAAGATTCATGAAAACATACCATAGCGCAAGACAGATGCTTAAGCCGATGGCCGTATAATTATCTTTTTTATGTCGAAACAAATAACGGAAAAAAGTCATGTTCGCTTTCCACCAATCTAATCATTTTATGTATTCAAAGTGAGCCGTTCTGCATGCATTTACCAGATGAGCATAAGCAATCCGGAAATAATAAACGCGACACCCGCGATTTTTCGAATCCCTATGGTTTCTTTGAATACCAGTTTGGCAAACAGCAATGCCCACAGAAATGTCAGCGCATTGGCTGGCATAACCAGTGTGTAGGGAAGCTGGCCAAGCAGGTAAATGTTCAGCAGCGCCCCCAAACCGTAACAGAAAAAACCGATCAGAAGCAGCTTGATTTGTTTGCCCGCGGTGTACCCCTTGAAGAATACGCTCCCAAGCGAGCCCAGAAGTGTCATCAAGAGCAGAAGTGAGTAGAGCAGGATGTCATTTTTCATAGGAAGTTAAAGTCACCCCGATTCCAAGCAGGGCTACAGCGGCCAGTTTTTTTAGGGTAAGAGGTTCGTCCAGAAAAAATCACCATAAAACAGGGCCACAATATAGCTGATACACATCAGGGGTAGGCTACGGATAGCTTCTCCAGGGAAAATGATTTGATCATGAGTACAGCCCCGAGGCCATAGCAGACAAACCCGATCCCCATATACAGCAAGTTGGTATGACCCCACTTCCAGAACAGCTGCCCGGTAGCCGTCAAAAAGGCCGATACAACCATCAGCAGCTTGCCGAGGTGGCGCGGAGAGTCCTGTGCTTTTACCTGCTCCATGTTAATCCCTCGCATCCATGAGCGGATTTGTGATTGACTAGATATTTGTGCTTGACCAGCCGGAGCATCGGCAGATCGGATAAGGAATCGGAATAAGCACAGGATGACTCATAGTCAATGGTCAGCTGTTGCTCGTCCAGATATTGCTGAATGCGGTTCACTTTCTCCTCTCCCTTGCAATTGCTGCCTTCAATCATTGAGGTAAAGCGTTCGTCCTGCCGGGTCAATTTTGTCGCTATCACGGTGTCAACGCATGGCAGCTCTGCAAAGTATCTCATATACGCATCCGGGGATGCCGTTACGAGCAGGACATGATAACCCGCGCTCTTTTAAGCTGCAGCTCTTTCAGCGCATCGGGAAAGATGGCGGGCTTTAATTCTGTTTGATAAAAATGCTCCAGATCGGAGTCTTCCATATGGCGCATCGCATGGAAATAAGCGCTTTTTGCTTTTTCGGCTTCCAAGAGCTTCAGCTTGTACAGCACGGAATGCAGCACGACCTTCAGAATGACGGGTGCCGTGGAAGGTTTTTTCCGTATACCATACTGCAAAAATTGAAACATGGAGTCCGTATGAATCACCGTTTTGTCGATATCGAATATAGCGAATTTCTGGTTCATATGGGATCCCTCTATTACCAATTCTGTATTATTCAAAGTACACCAAAATTCCGACAACGCTTATTACATAGAGAATGACGGTAACCAGGATGTGAGTGTCCTCCAGGAGCACCCGGTCAGGCGCACCGCCTTTCTTCTCGATATGTATCAGATAAAGATAGCGGAACATGCCGTAGATGACAAGCGGAATGGTCCACATGAGGTGAACGGTTCTGCCCGATGTAAAGGTAAACAGCGAATAACTGATGATGGTTGCCGTTGTGACAATGCTGCTCATCTGGTCCAGCAGATCAAATGAATATTGATCCAGCACCTTGCGGTGAGAGCCCTTGTCATTTTGCAGCAGATGAAGCTCATGCCGTCTCTTGCCGATAGCAAGAAAGAGCGACAACAGCATGGTGCACAGCAGGAACCACGGCGTGAAGGGCACATGAATCACCAGACCGCCTGCAATGGCCCGCAGTACAAACCCTGCCGCAATAATCATGATGTCGATGATGACAACGTGCTTCAGCCGGAACGAGTAAGCAACATTCATTGCGAAGTAGAGCAGCAGCAAGCCAGTAAACAACGGATTAAGAACATAAGATACCGCTAGAGAAGCTGCTAACAACAACGCACCAAACACAAGCGCCAGCTTGGGCGGAAGTGCACCGGATGCCATCGGACGGTACTTCTTCACCGGATGGTTGCGATCGGCTTCGCGATCCGCATAGTCGTTCACGATATAGACGCAGCCGGATACGAAGGACAAGAGAAGAAAACCGATCAGCGTATCGAGGAGCGATCCAGGATTTATCGTTTCGAACGAGAACAGGGGGCGGCAAAAATAAGCAGATTTTTGGTCCATTGCTTCGGTCTAAGCTGCCTAAAGAGCAGCACAGGAAGCTGCCTCAATGGGGCAGCCGCTGAATTCGTATTTGTGGATGACAATTGATGTAACCTCCTGATCAATCATGTTTCACTGGGATGTAGGGAAGAAGAGCTGAAATACGATAGCTATCATACCATAGAATAGACTATATATGGTAATGATGAGTGAACAAGCTGTTGCCGCACTACAGAAAAATAAACCTCCCCAAGGGTCCTTGAACCAGCAGGGAGGCCATCATTCAACGTGTTATTACTTGTTTGCATGGCAGGTGAAGGCAAACAAGCCTTCCTCAAGATTTGCCGATAAGCAGGGAGAGCAGATGGCGGCAATCAGCGGCCCCACGGGAACGCCGCGGAATAGAGCAACACCGAGGACGGTGCCAACGAGGAGCCCGGCAACCACGGTCGGGTTGCTTCCCATCAGGGTAGCTCCGCGTCCTCCCAGATAAGCGACAAGCATGCCGACGGCAATGGCGAGCAGTGATTTCCAATGGAGGAAGGACTCGCCGATGGTTTGCAGGCTCATCTTACCGCTGGCCAGCGGCGACATCACCCCTATGGTGAGGATGATGATACCGAGGGTCAGTCCGTATTTCTCCAGCCATGGGAAGGCCTGCTGAAAGCCGGTTACGCGGAGCATTAGCAAAGTCAGCATCGCAATGGTCACAGCAGAGTTGCTGCTGATAATGCCAAGTCCGGCCATGGCCAGCAGGATGAGTGAAGTTACGTCCATGGGAGATCCCTCCTTTTGTTAAACATTCGAGACCATGTGCTGTGCGATCAAGCGCCCGTGAAATCTGCCCGTTTCAATGAAGACCTCATTAGCGTTACGGCCCGATGCGATGACGCCAGCCACATAAAGTCCTGGAACGTTGGTCTCCATCGTATCCGGATTATAGAGCGGTTTCTCCATGTCCTCATTCAGTTCGACGCCAGAGGAGGCGAGCAGCTTGCGGTCAGGGCGAAAGTAGTCAATGCCAAGACAAAATCATTCTCAATGATCGTTTCCTGACCTTGATTCGAAAGAATGGTTACCCAGGATTCCGCGATTTGAACGACACGGGAGTTCAGGTGAAGCTGTAAATGTCCCTTCTGAACCATGCCGTCGAACAGAGGACGTACCCATGGCTTGATATTCTGGGACACTTCTTCGCCCCTGTACACCATCGTGACCTCTGCTCCAACGCGGATGAGCTCCATGGCTGCATCGACAGCGGAGTTACTGCCTCCGATGACAACGGTTTTCATGCTTAAGCATAAGGATGAGCTTCACGGAAATAGTGCGTTACTTTCTCCAAGTCTTCACCAGGAATGCCGATATAATTCGGATGGTCAAAATAACCCGTAGCGATGACTACGTGTTTGGCTTGTCGAATGGATTTCTCACCGCCGCGCTTCTGCGTTTTCACTTGAAAGCTGCCGTCCGGCTGCTTCGTTATCGTGAGGGCTTCCTCATATGGGAAAATGTTAAGATTAAAATGCTTGGCAACTCTGCGGTAATAGGCCAGCGCCTCGTGCCGGAACGGTTTGTCATTCGATATGGCAAATGGAACATCGCCGATTTCGAGCATTTCAGCTGTACTGAAAAACTGCATATGCGTCGGATAAAGATAAATGGAATGGACTACATTGTGTTTATCGATGATCACGCTGCTGAGGCCCTGGCGGCCGCACTCAATGGCAGCTGCGAGACCGCATGGGCCTGCGCCGATAATTAAGACGTCGAGCATGGTGAACCTCCTTATGTATTTAACCTTACGCTATGGATCAGCATTATAATCCTACAGCAAATAAAACGATAAATCCAGATTTCCCGTTGACGCAGTACGGTTTTTCACATGAGTGGGGGAGGGATTGACAATCATTAGAAATTAGATTATCTTCTAATTAGATATTTATTAAATTAGATGCTTATAAAATTTGTTTTTGGAGGGTTGATCATGATGGAATTGACAGCAAGTGAGGCGTATAAAGCCTCCGTACTAAGAAATTTTATGGCTGAGGATGGAAGCCTGCGGCAAATTCCGGCACAGTACAAGAAGAAGCTGGTGATTATGGAGCACCTGGTGGAACAGCTTGAAATGGGGCGGGAATACCCTGAGAAGGAGATCAACGAGTTTATTAAGCAATATCATGCGGATTACGCAACCATCCGGCGGGAATTTATCATTCATAAGTATATGAGCCGGGATAACGGGGTCTATGTACGAAATCCGCGTGATTTATGGATTCAATGGGACAAGATCTAAATCTTAACAAGCCGCCAATACACAAAACAAAAAACCACCCTCATTTGAACTGCACCTCCAATGTTAGATGGTGTCTAACCATTGGGATGGAGTTCAATGGAACGGTGGTTTTCGTGTGTTAAATATACAAATTTAAGTTAGTATAAGTTCTCTATTAGAATCCAGCAGCAGCCTTTTTAACAAGCTCAAGACCGTTTTGGACGATCAGTTCAGCCTCATCCGGGAATTGATTATGACCTTCGATGATCAACGTCTCGATGTCTTGTACGCCCCATTGACGGAGATTACCCATCACGAAGTTTACAGCCATCTCTGCTGCTGCCATAGGTCCTTCGGAATAGTTGCCGCCGCGTGCATTCAAGATCACAACTTTCTTGCTTAATCACGAGACCTACAACGCCTTGAGGCGTATATTTAAAGGTTTTTCCTGCTTGGTTGAGGTAGTCGATATAGGTGTGCAGTACGGCAGGTACCGTCATGTTCCACAATGGGAAGGCAAAAACGATTTTGTCGGCAGCAAGAAACTGGTCAATATATTTGCTGACATTCGCTGCAGCAGTTTGCTCTTCCGGTGTTGCTTCGAAGCCTTTGGAGGCTTTGAACATTCCGTTAATGGCAACACCGTCATAATAAGGTAGGTTCTCTGCGAAGAGGTCAAGCTCCGTGATTTGATCTTCCGGGTGGCTTGCTTTGAAAGACTCCAGAAACTCGTGATACATTTTTACACTTACCGATTGCTCAATGGCTCTGTTGTTTGCTTTGATGAATAGAACATTAGACATGTATGAAAACTCTCCTTGTTGTATGGTTTACTTTATAAATTATAGTATATTTCATTTGTATGGTTTGTCAATGACATCCTAGTGAACAATATCAATGTTGCCGGAGTAGGTTTGTATTTGGATAGTATCGGTTGTTTCCTCCATTGCTTCCGGTGCCTTCACGGATCCCGACAGCGACTTGAGATCATAGAATCCGCGGAATGACGGATCGGGCTGCACTTTCACATCACCGGATCTGCATAAAATTTGGACGGGCGAAACACCAACCAGGCCCAGGTTCACATTTCCTGAAGAAACTTCGATGTCTACGGGGCCTTCCAGATCTTTCAACACGACATTGCCGGAATGATTGACAAGCTGCGTGGATGCCTGAATATCGAAGCCGCGAATATTCCCCGAAATATTTTCCACGTTTAGTTGCTCGGCACGTATCTCACTCATGTTAATGTTGCCTGATTTCACGGAAATGTCCACCGTTTTGGATGATGCACCTTTGACGTGGATGTTATCGGAGAACGTTGACAATTCCAGATCATCGAGTTTTGTGCTTGATGGCAGAACAACGGTCAGTTTTCCTTTGGGTGAATGGAAGTCCACACTCATAAACTGAATCTTGTAGGATGGGGTCAGATCCAGTTCGATTTCCGAACCAGATGGATGAAAAGATTGGAGGATGTCGATATATTCGGGTCTTAATTTACCGTCAAAAGCGATGTATCCTCCCGAATCTCCGCTATCTTCGAAGGCAAAGTCAATTTCGATGTTGCTGGAAATCCTCAGTTTTTTCAGATTTTCCGCATCCTGCAGCTCCCATTTGTTCTGATAGCTGATAAGCTCCTCCCCAAATTTAAATTGATACGCAGCCATACCGACGATGCCAACCAATATAAGTGCAATAGCTGTACTGAACAACCATTTCTTGTTCACTTTGCGTCACGACCTTTCATCATGCGAGTATTCCATCTGGAGTAGCCGAGGGTTATCGATAACAATCCCGATATAATGGAGCGGGTTAGATAACCAAGAAGAATGCCGATTCCCACGAATGAAACGGACAAGAACAGTTTGGCGGGATAAAACGTCCCGTTCACCATATAATCAAGCAGGACAAGCACCGGGCTGAGCAGGGTGGCGAGCGAGCCAGCTGCAATGGCAACTCCCCGGACCATAATGCCGCAAGGAAAGGAATCATGACCATAGCGCAGAAGAATAAACCCGTTCCCATGGCGATTTTGCCGAACGAAGAAGGTTTTCCCGAACTTGCAGGGACCGGGATTTCCATGTCTACATAACGGTCGCCTAATGCTTCCTTTGCCATTTCAAAGGGATCTCCCAGCTCACGGGCGATTTCCTGCTCGGACCGTCCGTTCTGCATGCCGATGTCAAAATGGGACACCACGTCCTCGATGAATTCCCGGCGCTCATGGGGAGGAAGCGCAGCCAGACGCGATTCCAAAATCGAAATAAACTGTTTTTTAGTCATACCCATTTCCTTCCTCTATCAGATTGGTCACATTGCTAACAAAAGTCTTCCATTCCTTTACCATCGCCCTCATATAGATCACACCGCTTGGGGTCAGCTTATAATATTTACGGGGTGGCCCCTCGCTTGATTCCTGCAGGTATGTTGTGCAGTAGCCTTCATTCACAAGTAAGCGAAGAAGGGGGTATAAAGCTCCTTCCGCGACCTCAATATGCCGAGATACCGCTTGGGCCAGCTCATAGCCATATTGGTCCCTGCGATGGATAAGCACAAGCACGCAAATTTCAAGAACACCTTTTTAAATTGAATACTGACATCCATGCCGATACCTCCTTTCATAAATCCTTGTTCGTGTTGTCATCATGAGGTAGTAATTAATATTCAGTAGTGTCTACAACAAGATATCACTTAGTACTGATTAATGCAAGGTACTGACTATAAATGGGCTGCAGTTTGACTGTTTCGAAAAAAGTCGATTCATTAGAAGCTTTGTATAAGGAAGGGAGTTTCGTTTAATCTCGGAAAAGCACGGTTAATAGAAGTTATCAGAACATAGGGTCGTTTTTCCAAGTGAGGAAGTGGAGGGATGAATTGTATGTCTATCGATCGGTTTATATTAAAAAGCTCAACCATTGCCAGGAGTTAACGACACGGAGAAATCTCGTGAAATTGTTTCAGATTCGAATTCAGAGAGCACAGATAGCCGAGGAGCGCCATTACGGGTTATAATGAAGCTAAACAAAAAAGGGCTACCCCTCTTTTAAAAGAGAGATAGCGCAAGAGAGTCGTTTTCACTTTTGCTGTGAAGAATTGCCTCGGATCCCTCGATTTCAATACTGATGAGGGAGTTGAGGCATTTTTGCAGCGCCTTTTCTTAGGTTTGAATTTTATGGTCAAGCGCGCTGGTCAGCAGTTTTAGTACCTTCTGTACCTGCTTGCTGTCCGTTGTAAAGTACACGGGAACCTACTTGTTTTGGAACATAATAAGTGTTTTCATATCAATCACCTCACGAAAGTTTTTTCATGATAATTGCATTATAAATTGCCAATCTTAAAATAACCTTAAATTCGTATAATTAATCAGAATCATTTTTGTGAGCGTGACATTTTTGTGAACAGTGGCTTTTTAACAACGAAAAGCCTCGATTTGGCCTATAATCAGTACATAAATAGTTCTTCTGAACCAACGTTTTCACAGCCGAAATAGGAAAAAGGAAATATGACACAAATTGACAGAACAGATCCTGTAATGATATAGTTACAATAATGTAACTATTTTTGTGCCTATTAAAATAGGTGTTTGGACATGGAGTATGGAATAAACATATAGAATTAACATTTTTGGGAAGGCAGGTTAACCAGATGATACTCACCGTGATCAGCGGGCGTAATGAAGATGATTGGTTTGATATCGACGTACCCGATGAATGCTCGATTGGACGGTTGAATGAGCTGCTGGGACTGCGTCTCTTTCATGAACCCTCCAGTGAAGGAATTCAATATATATTAGAAGCAAAATTTCCAGAAGGCTTGTGGTTTACGGTAGGGGGCCATTCAAGCCTTGTTGAGGCTGGATTGAGAGAAGGCTCTTATATACGTTTACAGCGGGCATTCTCCACAACAACCGAGGAAGCTCCTGTCTATGGCAGAAGATCGTTGTTTCAAGAAAGTTAGAATTGGGTAAGTAACCCATTGGTTTTGACTGAAACAACAACCTACATAATGTACTTTTCAGATGCTCTCTGGATTAGGAGGAAGTGAACATATGAACGTGTTATATCAACGTTCGCCGCGTATTAGACCTACCTTACCGAATGAGGAAATGGAGATTCTGAGACCTCCGTCGGAGCCTAGCAAACCGTCATTCTCGATGATTGCCATCATTATCCCGATTATTATGACTGCCGTGACGGTAGGCTTCTATGTCTATATGAGCATGAGCGGCAAAATGTCCAACCCCAACTACATGATGTTTCAGATGTTGTCCATCTTTATGATGCTGACATCCTATACACTGCCGTTTTTCATGTATTTAAGCAACAAGAAGACCTACCAGATCAAGCTGAAGGAACGAGACCAGAAATATCGCGCACAGCTTGATCTGCACCGAGACGAGCTTAAGGAGAAGCAGGAGGACCAGGTTCATATCCTGTTTGACATCCATGGCGATCCGGACGTGTGTTATAACGTAGCAAAGAACCGCAGCAGCAGCTTGTGGGAGCGTTCACCGGAGGATACGGACTTCCTGGAGATTTGCGTCGGCAAGGGGAGGTGTCTTTTACATTCAGGTCAAGCCTCCCCGTGCGGATGGATATGACAAAGACCCGTTGATTGAGGCGGCTGAATTGCTGTCTGCGGAGTTTCAGACGGTTGACGAGGCATCGATTGCTCTGCCCCTGTTCGAATCCAAAGTGATAGGGATTGTTGGCGGAAGAGATCGGGTACTGAATATGCTTCGTGTCATGATGGCCCAAACCGCTGTAAGACACTCGCCTGACGAAGTGAAGATTGCCGCGTTCTATGAGGAGAAAGAGGCGAGTGAGTGGCAGTGGCTGCGATGGCTTCCGCACACATGGGATGATGACCGCTCCAGCCGCTATCTTGCTGATCGGCGCAGTAATGCGCATCAGCTTGCAGATGAGCTGTTTACGCATTTATACCGTCGTAAGAACAATCGCTCCGAGCATGGCAAGAAATCGATCGAGACACCTGCATACGTTGTAATTTTATCCGCTGCCCAATTAATCGAGGAAGAACCGCTGCTTCCTCTGTTGCTGGAAGACGGTGATGCAGCTGATGTGGTCACGATCGTTTTGTCTGACCGGAAGGAAAGCCTGCCGATGCACTGCCAGCTTATTGTGGAGGTAGAGCGTGAGCAGGCAGCTTATACCATTAAGAAACAGGATGGCACCGTCTCCAGGCAATCGTTCCAGTCACATCAGATCAGCAAAGACCAGATTGAAGCCTTGGCCCGTTATATGGCGCCGATCCGGTTGAAACGATCCTCTGCATCCGATATCCCTAGCGTTCTGCCTCTCTTTGAAATGATGGATATTCAGAGAATCAACGATCTGGATGTGCACAGACGATGGCAGCAGAACCGTTATCCGGACTCATTGCCCGTTCCCATGGGTGTCCGCGCGGGCGGAAAGAAGATTAATTTGAATCTTCATGATAAAATAGAACGTCAAGGACATGGACCGCATGGTCTCATTGCAGGGACGACGGGTTCTGGCAAAAGTGAGGTCATTCAATCGATTGTTGCTTCACTGGCATCCGAATTCCATCCACATGACCTAGCATTTATGCTTATTGACTATAAAGGCGGCGGCATGTCCAATACGTTTGTAAACTTGCCGCATGTTGTAGGTACGATTACCAATCTGGATAACAATCTGATCGAACGGGCAAAGGTTTCGCTTAAGGCCGAGCTTGTCCGCCGACAGAAAATCCTGAATGATGCGGGCAATTTGCAGCATATTGACGAGTATTACAAATTGCTGCGCAGCCGCCACGGCGAACCGCTGCCCCATCTCGTTATTATTATTGATGAGTTTGCTCAGCTGAAGAAAGATCAACCGGAATTCATGGATGAATTAATCAGCATTGCGGCGATCGGGCGAACGCTCGGTGTCCATCTTATTCTTGCAACACAAAAAGCTGGGGTTGTAGATGATAAAATTTGGAGTAATTCGCGCTTTCGGATCTGTCTTCGAGTGCAAAGCGAGGGAGACAGCCGGGACATGTTGAAGATTCCGAACGCAGCCTGGATCAACAAGCCGGGAAGAGGTTATTTCCAAGTCGGCAGCGACGAAGTGTTTGAGGAAATGCAGTATGCCTGGAGCGGTGCTCCTTATATTGAAGAGAAGGATACACCTGGCGCTGTGGTAATACGCGAGGTGAGGATCAACGGCAGGACAGAACCCCTGCTTGCTTCGAATCCCTCGATAGGAGCCCATCTTGAAGTGCCTAAACAGCTGCAAGTGTTTATCGATCATGTGGCTGAGGTAGCAAGACAACAAGGGATAGCCCGACTTCAGGGACCATGGCTGCCTCCGCTTCCCGAAAGTCTGGATTTGGATGCGATTGAGTCCGGTATGGAATTTGAAAAGAAGGATCCATTCTGTGAATGGACCCTTACATCTTATGTGGGGATAGTTGATGACCTGCCTAATCAGTGTCAAAAGCCGCTGGTCTTAAACTTGGAACAAGGGCACTGGGCAGTCTACGGAATGCCGGGCCTCGGAAAGACCACCTTCATCCAGACGATGCTGATGTCCCTTGCCCATCGGTACAACCCGGACTTTTGGCACGGCTATATCGTGGATATGGGTCGGATGATGCGGGACTTTGCAGGACTGCCTCATATCGGAGCGGTCATGACCGCAGAAGAGGAGGATCGGATCAAGCGTTTGTTCCGTTTTCTCGCGAAAACCGCGGCCCTGCGGAAGGATATGATCGCTGATGCGGGAGTGAAAACCGTTGCGTCATATCGCGGTCGAATGCAATCGCAGTTCCTCAAATAGTCGTGATTATTGATGGGTATCTAAACTTCCGGAACTCATATCCCGATGAGAATGATATGCTGGAATATTTGCTGCGTGAGGGTGGAAGTTTGGGAATCACATTCGTGATAACCGCCAATCGGATATCGGATATGTTTGAGAAAGTCCGGAGTAATATTTCGCAGGCGGTATCGTATGAACTCGCCGACCCGGCTGATTATTATTATGCGGTAGGACGTCCTGCACGAGCTCCAAGCCAGCTTCCTCCCGGGAGAGGCCTGGTTAAAGGACAAGTGCCGCCGCTTGAATTCCAAACGGCACTGCTTACTTCAGGTCAGGACGAAGGACGCCGTTCCGCAGCGCTTCGCGATAGCATTCGTGCTCATCATGAATCGTGGCAAGGGGAATATGCGCCGCATATTGAATCGCTGCCTGACAGAATTCCGCTTCACCAGTTGCTTAAAGTTCAACATCCTTATGAAAGTGCAGGCATGGAGAAATATCAGGTTCCTGTCGGCGTGACGACGGATGATTTGACGCCTTTTGCGATCAATCTTGAGGATGGGCCGCATTTTATCGTTGCAAGTCCAATGGAAGGCGGCAAGACGTCATTCCTTCTTAGCTGGATGCTATCGCTTGCGTATTATACGTCACCGGATGAGCTGGAAATCTATACGGTAGACACGCGCTATGGCAGCAGCGGGCTAAGCCGGATGAACCATCTTCCGCATGTCAGAGGACATGCGGAGAATGAGGAGGATCTGGCACCGCTCATTTCGGGCCTTCATGAACGGGTTCAGACCCGATCGAAGGACGGGGAAGACCCGGCTATCCTGCTTATGATTGATGATGCTGATGTTCTGAGCAAGCAGCTCTCTGATTTCACCTTGAAGGACCAATTGTCTGCCATCGTAAGACAGGGAAGAGACCGCCGGGTTCATGTCGTTGTTGCTGGCGTTCCGGCCGACTTCCCGACGTATGGCGTGGACTGGTTTACGGATATTAAGGCTGCACAGAACGGATTTTTATTCGGGACTTTGGATTCAAACGATTTATCGTTCTTCAGAATTCCTTTTTCCGAGTCTTCGAATAGTCCTGGAGGACTAAAAATTCTTCCGCCGGGACAAGGGTACTACGTAAAACGAAAATTTTCCAGAATAAAAGGCGCAGTTCCGTTCGATGACGAATGGAATGCCCAGAGATGGGTCACAGAAATTCGCGACCGATGGCATGTTGTAGTTTGAGGGGAGGTGGCTCATAATGTTGACAATTCATGCTTCCAAACAAGAAACGATCACACTGAACGACAAGGAATTTTTCTTCTTGGCTGGAATTATCGGATCGGACCGATTACTTGGTGTAGAAGATCCTTTCGTAGGATACTTAACCGAAGAAATCGCGGTTGAATGGGAAAAAGCCAAACAATCGCTCCTAAGCAAGCAATATTTGATTCAAGAGGAAGGCGGGGAATTGTCGATTCCACCTGATGTCTTCTCACGAGTGGCGATTGCCGGACTTGCGGAACGTGCGTGCTGGTTAAAGTATGAAAATCAGGGTTCGTCGTTTGAAGGATATATACATGTAACGGACGAACGAGTTATACAAGTATGCAGGAGCGGTGAGGATAACCGGCGTTACATGCTTAGTGAACTCGGAACAATCGAACAAACCTGCAATCATCTGGTGGAGGATCTGGCGCTAAGCGATCAGAACTGGGGGATATCCCGGCTTTATTGCTCAGCCGAAAGGAGTTCGGAGATATTTATACCTCTGCCTCCGAACAGAAAAGCGATGATATCAGTGATCGTTTAGCGAGACTGACAGATGATGCCGAGGGTTCCATTGCGCTCGCGAAATGTATGAAGAACAAGGTATCTTCGGGGAACTCCAGCTGTCGATTTGGAACGGAAACAGCTGGGAAAGTCAGAATGCAGCTTTTATAGTGAACGAGTCCATGAATTGGCTGCTGCGTATGAGCCTGGAGGGAGACCAGGACTGGCTAACCGCAGCACCAGCGACCAAAGAGCAGTTTCGTCATATGCTTCTCATGTGGCTGAAACAGTAACAGAGCCTGTATGAAAGGTGAGGACCAATGCGTATTTCTGTCGAGCCGGAGTCTCTCCGGACGTTAAGCCGTCAGCTGCAGCATAGTGGCGATGAATATTTGGCGATAACGAGAACGCTCAACCAAGCAATGAATTCACTCGTCTGGGAGACGTCTCTCAAAGCGGCGGTTATCGATGAGTGGCAGTCTGCCCGAAGTTTAGGAGAGCATCTGGGAGCTCTTCTTGCTCAACTGGGCAAGCATCTTCAAAGTAAAGCCGATCAGTTTCAAGAAACGGATCATCAGTACCATACCATTTTGGAGCATGCGATCGTAAATACCGTATCGCCGACAGCGCTGTTTGCTGCCTCCGGTATGGATGGACGTTTATCAATATTGCCGGATTATGGAAACTCTTCTACTGTTATTTCGAATCCGAGTTCCGTAGCGGCTGCTGTTGGCATGACAAGTGGGGATAACGGAAATTCGGCTAAACAAGCGGCTTTGTCCGGTCAGGGTTGGACCTTTACGGATCCTTCTTCGTTTGGAATTGCTAACTAATTTCCCTGCTTTTTGGGAAAATCAAGATGGTAAAAGTTTCAAATTGGGGCGTGCAGGGTAACTGGAAATTAGGTCTGAGGACATTTTGATAAACCAAGTCTATTGGGCTAAGATGTCAAGTGTCACCAGAAATTGAATTTCAAGGAGGTTACATAAATGGCAGGACGTATTTTAATAACGCCAGAACAAGTAGAGCAAGTAGCGAACCAATTTAAACAGAGCGGTGATCAAAGTCAGCAGATCGTCAACAGCTTGACTCAATCGATCAACGGAATGGAAGGTCAATGGGACGGTATGACGAAGCAGCGCTTCTTCCAGGAATTCCAGGAGGCAAGCCGCTTGATGAACTCCTTCGTACAAACCCTTGACAGCATCAGCAACGAGCTGAAAGCGATCGCTCAGAAATTCCGTATGGCTGACGAATCCCGTTAATATTCATTCGGCCGCATTTGCATTATAATAGTTTAATAGGCAGAATAAACCGGGTGGTAGATAACCCGGTTTTCTTGCAATCCAGCTTGTTTTGTCTAAAATTTACGGCTTGCCGTTTAATCGAGCATATAGGTTGGTAATGGAGTTATAGAGAGGGTGATGTTCATGACATTTCAGCCAAACCCGGGCGATGGGATTGTTGTAAATGGAAGGGCTTATACAGTAGGACAACATCCCGCAGCACCTGGCGTAGCTTATGCACAGGCAGGGAGGCAAGGCATTGTTTACCAGCTGATTCCTGTTGATGGGGAGCTGCATGAGGCCAAAGCGCTTAAAGTGTTTTTCCGAAATTCAGAATTCCGGCTATGGTTTATCAATCCGAGCATATGGGCAGTTATCGCGAGATTCCGGGATTGCAAGTAAGCAGCCGAGAGGTGCTCACTCCCGAAAGAAACGGAGATTTGATAGCAGAATATCCGGATTTGCTGTACGCGGTCATTATGCCATGGATACATGGCTGCACTTGGTTTGACGTTATCAGTGATCAGCGTAATCTGGGACGTTCTGAAAGTTTGATGCTGGCCAAGGCGTTGGCAGCTATTGGTTCGAGCATGGAGCAGCGTGGATTAGCGCATTGCGATCTGTCTGCGCCGAATGTCATGCTTCCGTTTTTCGGAAGTGAAGCTGCCGGAGGGCACGGCCGCCGTTGAGCTTGTAGATGTCGAGCAGATGTACAGTCCCAAAATGGACCGCCCCGATGTTTTGCTGGCTGGCTCGCCAGGTTATGCGGCTCATCGGACGGTGCACAGTGGGCTATGGAGTGCATATGCTGACCGTTTTGCAGGGGCTGTCATCATTGCGGAAATGCTGGGCTGGAGCGATTCGGCCATCGTGAATCGGGCATGGGGCGAGAGCTATTTTGACCAGCATGAAATGCAGACACCTTGCGAACGATATTTTCTGCTGAAAAAATCGCTGGGTCAGCGTTGGGGTGCACGGATTTCAGACTTGTTCGGCAGAGCATGGGACAGTCAGGATTTGAGCAGTTGTCCGACATTCGGCGAGTGGCTCATTGCGTTGTCTACTTTGAGCGAGGAAGAAGTGGTGGAAGAGATTCCAGCCGCATCAGCCGCTGCCGCAGCGGCTAATGCTTCCGACGAGGGAGAAGCCGCGCCAGAACGTTCGAAGGAAGTGCCTGCAGAGGTTATAGCATCGCTAGGGATCGAGCCGGGTACAAGAGAAGTTAATGATAATGTGGTTGGACGGCTGTTCCATCAAGCCCGTGACTTGGAGAAGGCGGGTAATTTATCAGGTGCGCTGGAAATATTCCGTTCCGCGTATCATTTTGTGAAGAAGGACAGTCCGCTTGAGGTGGAGCTCGCCGCTGCGATTCAGGGGCTGGAGGAGCAGCTTCGATAGGTCGAAGACACATCGAACAAAGGATTCAAGGCACTGTTACTATCTCGTAAATTTATGATCTCAAGTGCGGCTGCACTTGTCATATTGGCTGGTTCGGCGATTACGGTCAATCAGATCTTGGCTGAGAAGGCAGAGAGCAGGCAAATGGATGCGGAGGCTTTAGCCGAGCAGCAGGCGCAAGAAGCCATTCGCAAGCAGGAGGAAGAAGCACGGAGGCAGCAGGAAGAAGCGGCCAAGAAGGAAGAAGAAGCAAAAATCGCGGAAGCGGAGCGTTTGAAGGAAGAGGAAGCCAAGAAGTCGGCGGAAGCTGAGCAGGCTCGTAAAGAGCAGGAAAAAGCCGATCTTCAAGCCAAGTATGATAAGCAGGCGAAGTATGATGCTTACCTGGCATCCGTAGAAGAGAAGAAGAAGAAACAAGAGCTGCAAGAAAAATACGATAACCAGGCCAAATACGAGGCTTATCTAGCGCAGCAGGAAGAGAACAAGAAGAAGGCCGCGCAGGATGAAGCAGCTGCCAAGGCGGCAGCTCAGGCAGCAGTCGAGGCCGAGGCAAATCGCAAGGCACAAGCCAAGGCGGCTCAGCAAGCGCAGGCGGCCCAGCTCCAGAAGCAGCGTTCCCAGAACGTTGTGGAACTGGTTGCCTTATATAATAAGGCATACAATGCACAGGTAGTAAGCAACAAAGACCGGGCCAGGAACGCTGCTCATGAATTCATTAATTTATATAACAAGGATCAGTCCTATTATAAGACCGTTGGCAAAATGAGCAGTCGCCGCAACAATTTGCAAAAATTCATGAGTGACGACAGTCACTGGATACCAAAACTGTAAAAGAAGCAAACATAACGAAATGCAGGGGTGAATGTTATTCACGATGAACTATACCATACAGGCTTCACAGCGCACGCCAGCGCTCATCATATATTTGATTGATATCAGCGCATCTATGAATATGCTGATGGAGGACCGCAGGCGGATCGACGTGGTTTACGAAGCATTATCCCTGGCCATTCGGCAAATGGTATTCCGTTCGACCAAGGGTAACCGGTTAACACCACGGTACCGGATTGCCATACTTGCCTATAGCGATGATGTATATGATTTGTTGAACGGAATTAAGGGCATTGACGAGATTGCAGCAATTGGTTCACTGCCTGATTTGACGCCAAAGAGGTTCTCTGATTCGGCTAAAGCCTTTCTTCAGGCAGAGAAAATTCTGCAATCGGAAATTCCGAATATGCAGGATTGTCCTGCACCGCTTGTGTGCCATATGACAGATGGAGTGTCGACAGGAGATGATCCAGAACCAATTGCCCGCCGGATTATGAGTATGAGCGTTCCGGATGGGAACGTGCTTGTCGAGAATATATTTATATCCGATCATCTGATGAACCAGCCGATCACTGAACCTCGTCGCTGGAAGGGAATCTTGACGGACACATCATTGGAGGATGAGCACGCGCGAAAACTTAAAATGATGTCCTCGGTTCTTCCTGAAAGCTATCGTGAAATGCTGCTCGAAGCTGATTATCAGCTGAGTCCCGGCGCCCTGATGATGCTTCCGGGCACATGCTCGGAGCTGGTATCCATCGGATTCCAGATGTCGGCAGCCACGCTTATGAGGTAAGAATATGAAGCGATCATATGCTGGAAGCATGGATTCTTGGGGAGCGCGGAAGAAGTCTCCGACATCGACGTATTATTACGAGAGTAAACAGACCGGGGAAGAGCCGCTTACGAGGATTCGTGATCTATTTACATGTCGTTATGCTTATGGTAGGGCGGCCGAATCGGTGAAGCTGTCCGAGAAGGGACAGGATTTCCTGGCATTTTCACTGAACGAAGATGTGTGCCGATTTGTGCTGTGTGACGGCGTCGGACTGAGCTACCGTGGGGATGTAGCCTCGCGCCTGTTGGGTCAGGGGCTTATGGAATGGCTGGAGAATCAGGAGGAGCTCTCCTCCGCATCGCTGGAACGCAAGCTGAAGGATCTATCGCTCGAAGCGGATCGGGAGCTGCGCGATCTTTCAGTAGATTCCGCTACACCTAAGCTGCTTCGCGAGGTTCTGGAAGAGAAACAGCGCATGGGAAGCGAAGCGATGTATATTTGCGGGCGTATCGAGCTTCCCACGCGCTTTCGCCGCAAAGGAAGGCTATGGCTGGCCTGGCAGGGCGATTCTCGTGTGCGCTTATGGCATAAGCAGAGGGAATTGACCTCTCTATTCGGAGACCATTTTCGTACGGCGGAACGCTGGTCATCCCGCATCGGTCCAGTAGGAGGCAAGCCGCATGTGTATAGCAGCAGACTGGATCATGAGAGCGAATATCGCCTGCAGTTATACAGTGATGGCTTGAATGACCTGGATGCTGTGATGGAGCATATTCCGGATGAACAGGTTCAGGTGCTGATGAATGCCCTTCATACGGATGGTTTGGAAGATGACGCTTCCTTCTTGGAATTCATGTGGTAGTTATATGGATGCAACAGAATGTTAACGATTAACCGGACCTGGACCTTTCGAGGGTAGGTTTTTTCGTTGATGGTCATGATGCTGCGGCTAAATTGAAAAACATGATTATAAAACAGGCACTTTTGGGTAATCTTGTGACAGATGAATGTATACGGATTACGAAGAAAAAGGAGCGTGTTAATGATGAATGAAGGATTTGGACGTTTTCAAGGAAAAACCGCCATCATCACGGGTGCAGGTTCTGGGATCGGCAAGGCTGCGGCAGTCTTATTGGCAAAGGAAGGTGCAAACGTGGCGCTGTTCGATCTGCTCGATGACCGTACGAACAAAGTGGAAGCGGAAATCAATCAGTTGCAGGCAGGATCTGCCAGAGCCTTCGATGTGGATACAACAGATCCTGACCGAGTGGAGAAGGCTATTCTGGAAACCGTAGAGATTTTTGGCGGAATCGATATTGTTTTTGCCAATGCAGGCATCAACGGCGTGATGACTCCTATCGATGACATGAAGCTGGAGGAATGGACCAAGACGCTCAACGTGAATTTGAACGGTACGTTTTTGACGGTCAAATATGCGATCCCACACCTCAAGAAGCGGGGACAGGGCAGCATCATCATCACCAGCTCCGTAAATGGGACACGAACCTTCTCCAACTTTGGAATGAGTGCCTACAGCACAACCAAGGCAGGACAGGTGGCTTTTGCGAAGATGGCTGCATTGGAGCTGGCCCAATTCAAGATCAGGGTAAATGTAATCTGTCCTGGCGCGATATCGACCAACATTGATCAAAGCACGAAGAAACAAGGGGATCTGGAGGAGATCGTGATTCCGGTTGAATACCCGGAGGGAAGCCAGCCGCTGTCGGATGGACCCGGTAAACCGGAGGAGGTTGCGGATTTGGTGGCGTTTTTGGCTTCGGATCAATCAAAGCATATTACAGGGGCGCAAATATTCATTGATGGAGCGGAATCGCTCCTGTAGATATGATCATTTTTTCCAGATTGGCGGAGCAGAAGATTGAAGAAGCGGTTCGTAACGGAGAGCTGGATAATCTGCCGTTTGCTTACAAGAAGCTGCCCATTGATGATCTGTCTCACCTACCCGAAGATATGAGAATGTCCTATCGAATCATGAAGAATGCAGGTTATGTGCCCGAAGAAGTGACGCTGCGCAAGGAATGTGTTCAGCTGTACGATCTGCTCGGAGCTGCCCGGAATGAGGGTGAACAGGACCAGCTTCGACGCAAGCTGAATGAAAAGCAGTTAAGACTGCAGCTGCTCATGGAACAGCGCGGGCTTAGCGCCAATAGCGCTTTTGCGCAGTATGAAACCCAAGTCAGAGACCGTTTAACCCGTGAGGAATAACAGATCAGTGCCAGCCTTTCTTCTTATCACAAGAACGAAAGCGCAGGCGCTGATTGTTTTTATGTTTCGAATAACTGCTGCCTTGTTTCATCCGATATTTTTATCGGGGAAGACGGTATTTTTGACAGGTCGAACAACGAGATCAAGTCTGCAGGAGTAACAAGTTCCGGCTTTTCCAGCAGACCGCGGTCCAGGCTAACCACCCAATAACCCGTTCCGGCTTAACGCCTTGTCCGCGTAAAAAGAGAGGCTTAATCCGCGGGTTCGTTTAGCCAGCCTTCTGCCCTCGGCATCGACCATCAGAGGAGTGTGGGCGAACTGAGGAGGCTCATAACCCAGCGCTTGGTATAACAGAAGCTGCCGGGGGTGGAATCCAGAAGGTCAGCTCCTCGCAGCACATGAGTAATGTCCATCAGCGCGTCATCCACGACAACTGCAAGCTGATAAGAGATCATATCATCTGCCCTGCAAACAACGAAATCCCCTCCATCGGATAACAGATACGACTGTGCCCCGGCGATGCCATCGATAAAAGATATTCGCTGCTGCGGGACCTTCATTCGCAGCGAAGGCTTTTGCGCAGCTTCCTGATAGTGGCTTCTTCCTCAGATAAATATCTGCAAGTCCCGGGGTAGCGGAGGCCTTCCGATGCAATGCCATGCGGTGCTCGGGATGCAGCCGTAATATCTGCCCTGCTGCAATAGCATGGATACAGCAGATGATTGTGCTGCAGCTTCGTAATTTCCCTCTCGTATAATGCCTGGCGTGCCGCCTGATGGTAAGGCCCGTAGTCGCCGTCACGGCCCGGGCCTTCATCCCAATCCAAACCGAGCCATTCCAGATCCCTCAGGATTTCAACCGTAAGCTCCTGGCGGGAACGCTGTGTATCAATATCCTCGATGCGAAGAATATATTGTCCGTTCATACTTCTTATTTGCAGCCAGCCGAGCAAGGCGGTCAATGCATTGCCAATATGCATTTTTCCGGATGGCGTCGGCGCAAAGCGGCCTCGAATGGGGGTGTGCTGCTCCATATATATCACCTTCTGACGAAATGGATCGGATGGATTACCCAGAATCTGACGATGTATGTTATTCACATATTGTAGCGTATTTACATCGTTTCTTGCCAGCAGCCTCTGTTCTCGCCAAGGGTCCACTTGACGCAGTGGAGGTGTCTTATATAATTAAGGAATTATATGAAGAGGATAACGGAGATGTATCCATGACTGAACTTCCCATTCACCAAGTACTGCCACAATTGAAAATGGCTTTATCTACAGGAACGGCTGCCGTTCTGATCGCGGAACCGGGAGCAGGCAAGACCACGCAAGTGCCATTGGCCTTTATGAATGAACCTTGGCTTAAGGGACAGCGAATCATTATGCTGGAGCCCAGAAGGATTGCTGCGCGCTCCGCCGCGAGTTATATGGCATCCTCACTGGGAGAGAGTGTAGGTGAGACGATCGGGTATCGGGTTCGGATGGATAGCCGAATCGGAAAGGATACCCTGATTGAAGTTGTGACGGAGGGTGTCATGACCCGCATGCTGCAGGATGATCCGGAGTTAAGCGGCATCGGCATGATCATATTTGATGAATTTCATGAACGCAGTTTACAGGCCGATACAGGCTTGGCGTTTGCGCTGGAATCACAGGAGCGCTGCGCGAAGATTTACGATTGCTCATCATGTCGGCAACGCTTGAAGCTGAATCGGTTGCGGAGCTCCTTGGCAGCGCGCTATTATCGTTAGTAAGGGGCGGGCTTTTCCCGTATCCACGCACTATTTGCGCTCCTTTGGCTTGGACGAGATACATAGAGGCACAGCGATGGTCATTCATCGTGCATTGGCTGAACAGCAAGGCGATATCCTGGTGTTTTTGCCAGGTGCTCGAGAGATCAGGCGAACGGCTGATGAATTAGTAAGAACGGGTCTAGGCCATGATGTGGTCATACGTGAGCTGTATAGTGCGCTTCCGGCTGAGAAGCAGGATGCAGCAATCCAACTTGATGCAGCCGGAAGACGTAAAATCGTGTTGTCCACAAGTATTGCCGAGAGCAGCATTACGATTGAAGGGATCAAAATGGTGGTGGACAGCGGATATATGCGGACGGAGATATTCTCTCCGAGAACGGGACTGCCGCAATTGATTACGAGACGACTGTCCAAAGCCTCCGCAGATCAGAGAAGAGGGAGAGCAGGGCGGGTAACCGCAGGCGTATGCTATCGCATGTGGAGCGAGGAGGAACACCGCCACCTGCAGGAGCACACCACGCCTACCATTTGCGAATCGGATCTGGCACCGCTTGCCCTGGAATTGGCAGCGTGGGGCACTCGTGATCCGAAGCAGCTTGCATGGCTCGATGCACCCCTCAGATCGCTTACACCCAAGGTCAAACGTTACTGAAGGAGCTGTCGGCTCTGGATGATTCGGACAGTATAACCGGGCACGGGCACGATATGGCCAGGCTTGGACTTCATCCGAGACTGGCTCATATGCTTCTGAGGGCACAAGAAATGGACGAAGCATCATTGGCCATCCGGATAGCCGTTCTGCTTCAGGAACGGGATATAATGCGCCGAAATGAAGCGATACAGGATCAGGATTTGCGCTCACGTGTTGAACGAATTCTCTCTTATGAGCAGGGCTCTCAGTCATACCATTCACAAGACAGAAGCGAGGAAGCTGTTATACAGCGAATGAGACAGGAAATTAAGAAACTCCACGCACAGCTGGATATCGCATATTCAACATGGGGGACCTTGACCTGTGCGGGCTTCTGCTGTCGTTTGCCTATCCTGACCGGATGGCTAAGAACCGGGGCGGAAGCGGGTTCCTGATGCGCAGTGGAAGGGGAGTGAAATTCCCTGCGATGCAGCCCCTGAGCCGAGCCCGGTATGTGGTAGTGGCTGCCGTTGATGATCAAGGGGCGGATGGGAACATACAGCTTGCCGCGGAACTGGATGAGCGCTTTCTGGATAAGTATTACCGCAACGAGATGGAAAGCCATAAGGAAGTTATATGGGATGCGGTATCAGGAAGCATCAGGGCAAGACAGAAGCTGAAGCTAGGAGCCATGGTCATCAAGGAGCAAGCCTATCCGAATCCGACAGGAGAAGAAACGGCGCTGGCATTATTGCAGGGCGTTCAGCAGGAGGGACTTGGATTGTTTCAGTGGAGCAAGGCCGCGCTGCAGCTTAGGGAACGAATGGCGTTCATGTTTCGGCATGAACGGGATGGTTCATGGCCGGATGTATCGGATGAAGGCCTGATGGACCGTGCGGATGAGTGGTTGCTGCCTTATCTGAATGGGCTGCGGAATCGAAATGATATCAGGCGGCTTGCACCGGGAACTCTCTTGGAGCATATGCTCAGCTGGGAGCAGAAGCAGTTGCTGCACAAAGAAGCACCGACCCATATCAGGGTACCCAGCGGTTCCATGATCCCGGTTAATTACAGTGACCCCGAACAGCCATTTCTGGCCGTTCGCCTCCAGGAGATGTTCGGTTTACAGGATACGCCGCGCATTGCCGGAGGCAAGGTGGCGCTGACCTTGCATCTGCTGTCTCCCGCCCAAAGACCGGTTCAGGTGACCTCAGACCTGTCAAGCTTTTGGCGGAACGGATATTTTGAGGTCAAAAAGGATTTGAAAGGAAGATACCCTAAACATTATTGGCCGGATGATCCGCTGGAAGCAACCGCGACCCATCGGACCAGACCCAAGGCTTAACAACGCAAGGTTCCAGGTTTAAATCCTCGTACCCTCGGGTAATGTTAGATATGAACAACCACCGATGAAGGAGGGTTTAACATGGAGAAGAAAGTTGTAGGTGTATTCCGTTCGGAGCAAGAAGCGGCTCAGGCCATTGAGCAGCTGCAGCGTCACGGGGTTCCGAATGATGCCATATCCATTATAGCGAAGGATAAACGCGAAGCTGAACTGATTGCTGAACAGACAGGAACGATGGCACCTGAAGGGGTGGCGGCTGGTGCAGCAACAGGCGGCATTCTGGGTGGAACCGCTGGTTTGCTGGCAGGTCTTGGAGCCTTGGCGATTCCCGGCATAGGACCCATTCTTGCTGCAGGACCTATTGCCGCTACGCTTACAGGAGCAGCGGTGGGTGCAGGGGCCGGAGGGCTCGTCGGCGGTTTCATCGGTCTTGGCATACCGGAGGATGAGGCCAAAGAATATGAATCCTATGTAGAGCAAGGACGAATATTGGTACTCGTGGATGCTGACGAAGAGAACACAGGCATTTACGATATATTCCGCGACTACGATTACAGGAATGAGGACCAGTATGGGGCCGTTGATCAGAATCGGGACGACAAGCTGCCGCCGCGAGGAACGTATTTGCTGTAAGAGGTTAACCCGAACCCGGTTCCGCAAGGGGCCGGGTTTTGTTATGATACATATGAATACAGGCAGATGTCTGTTGCTCAAACCATCTGGATCAGTAAGAATTTGGATTACCCGATCGGGGTTAGTCTCCTTACAATGAGGTGTGTTAGGATGAACGAAAGACAGCGTAAAGGGGAGCGGAATGTCCAGAGAAAGAATACCGGAAGTGGAACGACTGCGAGGGATTGCTTTTCTGGCCGTAGTCTTGCAGCACTCCATAGCGCATTATACCGTGGAACCAGGTATGACCACCGGAGATGGGATTTTGATGGCGGTTCTGCTTATGGCGACCAAGTTCGCAGTACCTGTCTTTATTTTTATAACAGGCATGGTGCTGTTTTATAATGATAAAGGTCCATTGCATTATGGTAGGTTCATACAGAGGCGCTTTGGTGATATCTACATTCCGTTTGCTGTATGGACACTGATCACATTGCTGATCAATAATAGGTTCAACCCTACCCAGGCAGAGGATTGGAAATATCTTGGGGAGTACTGTTAACCGGAAAATCCAGCTCGCATTTTTGGTATATCATTATGCTGTTTCAATTTTATCTGCTGTATCCTTTGTTCCGTTCCGCCATATTGGGAATCAAGGAGCGATGGGGATGGAGAACCCAGTTGACCATATTGCTCTTGTCCGGGTTGCTGTATGTGGGCTTAACAGGGGTTATCAGCGATATTGGCCGATGGATGGGAAGCTTGGACATTCCCGTGTGGAGTGAGCTGTTTACAACCTATGCGGATCGAAATGCACTATATTATTTCTTTTATTTTGCGCTGGGGGCAGCGGCGGGATTGTACCATACATCCTGGAAAAAATGGATCCAGAAGGCACGCACGGGAATATGGCTGATCTTTCTGTTCCTGTTTGGATGGATGCTCATCCAGGCAGTGAATGAAATCCGTTCCGCGGAGAATGGAGCGATCACGTTCTATTCGCTGTCTCTGCTGCGGCCGATGATGTCGGTATTCCTGATCAGTTCCATATTGGTTATGTACGATGTGATGGCTGGATCTGCCGTCAGGGAGGAGCGAGGGTGAATTCGCTCCTGACCTCCGTCGGACTGTATTCCTATGGAGCTTATCTAATGCATCTGTTGACACTGCGTATAAGCTATGTCGTTGACGAATCATGGCTGATCAGCATGCCTCCTCTGATTCGGATCCTTTCTTCGTGGCTCATCAGTGCGGCTGTGGCCTATGGGGCAACACGCCTGCTGGCTATGCTACCGTTCGGCAAGTGGCTGGTCGGAATGACCGGAAAAAGAAAAAATCGAACCCTGCAGCCATCCAGTCCGTCTCATTCATCAACAACGGGCATGTGAATGCTAGAAACCACCCTGAGGGGTGGTTTTTATGAACACCGCCTGCCGAACCTTGCATCAACGAACCAATCAACAACATGTGAGAAATTATAAATTATGTTATTTCAACATGTGAAAAATTCACAATAGTTAATTGCATCGAGACTCCCGATTCCATTCAGCTCTCATAGCAGCCTTCCACGTTTCAATCCACCCCTTCCTGGTTTAAAAGAAGAGGATGTCTCCTATTGTGCAAACTGGGAAACTGTGGGTTATAATGAGGAAAGTATGGGGACAAATAGCTCTGTAGAAAAAGGAGGCGCCCAGATGGCATTTATGATTGCGCAGCGAGCATTTATCAAAGTTTATCTCATTACCATGGTGGAGCAGCAGCGCGGATATGGATATCAAATGCTGGAAGAACTGCGTCAGGACTTCAAGAGCCATGGGTATTCACCGCCGCAAAGCGAAATCTACCGGGCTCTGCATGAGTTGGTGCAGGAGGGGTTCTATACCGTACCAAGCAGCTGAAGGGGAACGATCCGCGGGTCGATTTTCAGGAAATCGTACTCTATCATTTTACCGATGACGGTGCTGAGAAAGCCAAGCTTTATAAAAAGCAAGTTAAAAGTGATTTGGATCGATGTTTGGGGATACTTCATAAAGCGGTTAACGATAATTATTGAATACACATTCGTATGGAATATAGCCGAAGGAGGAATGACCTCGTGAGCAAAAAACTGCGCTTTGGGATTATGAGTACTGCTCGAATTGCAAGAAACTCCATGATACCCGGCATATTGAAATCGGAACGCTGTGAAGTCGGGGCGGTCGCAAGCCGCAATGCCGAAAAAGCAAGTGAGCTCGCGGAACGCTATCATATTGATAAATACTATGGTTCCTATGAGGAGCTTCTGGATGATCCGGACATTGATGCGGTGTATATTCCTCTACCGAATCACCTTCATAAACCCTGGACGATTAAAGCCGCACAGGCCGGAAAGCATATTCTGTGTGAAAACCCGCAGCACTGACGGAGGAAGATGTTCGTGAAATGGCCGATGTTGCTCAAGCCAACAACGTGCTGTTCGCGGAAGCCTTTATGTACAGGTATCATCCCAAGCATGCGCGTGTGCGGGAAATCATCGAAAGCGGTGAAATCGGGCAGCTCCGCGGAATCCATGGATCTTTTACCTTCAACAATGCAGAGGATAAAGACAATGTGCGATACAGCAAGGATATGGGCGGAGGCTCGATATATGATGTGGGGTGTTATCCCATATCCGCTGCCCGGATGATTTACGGGCAGGAGCCTAAAGCCGTGACAGCCCATGCCTTTTTCTCGGAGGAGCACGACGGTGTAGACATGATGGTTCACGGGATGATGGAATTCGATCATGGATTGGGTCTGACATTTGATTGCGGGATGTGGACCTATTCCAGATGCTCGCTCGAAATCGCGGGTACAGAGGGAAGGATTGAGCTGCCTTCTGCCTTCGGATGGGAGAGAATGGAGGATATGTCTCAAATATTCGTTCATACCGCCAAGGGATCACGTGAAGAGAAGGTAGGCATCTATAATCACTTTGCTCTGCAGGCAGATGCAATGGCAGCAGCGGTGATGGATGGCGTTCCTTTACCGTACGGCCCGGATGACGCCATCAGCAACATCCGTGCGATTGAAGCTTGTCTCCGTGCAGCCAGTTCCTCATCGCGCGTGGAGATCAAATAGAACCGCAGCCAACTAAATAGGCCTTCAGAGTAATAAATCGCCGAAGCAGGCGGTTTATTTTTTTGTCTATTGCATTTTCCTCCAAAATCGTTAAAATAAATTTAACGATAAAATAATTTTAACGTAAATATTATTTTAACAGGCGAAAAAATTTAACGTGCAGAATTATTTATTTTACGAAGAGGAGATAAGAAAATGCAAAATGCTGCTGTTGTGGAAAAGCAAGGCTTTGGTCAGCTCTTGAAGATTCGTCCGTACATGATTTATTTGTCTGCTCAGGCGATTACCCGATTTGGAGATTCACTGGATTCCATTGCATACAGCTGGATGGTCTACATGCTTACAGGCTCAGAGCTTTTAATGGGCACATTGTTCGCTTTTAACTTCTTGCCTGGGTTGCTATTCAGTTTATTTACCGGGACCTATGTGGATCGCTGGCCGAAGAAGTTGGTCCTGATGCTGACCTACCTCAGCCGTGGCCTCATGGTATCGATAACCGCCATTTTATATGCACTGGGTTCACTCGAAGTATGGCATTTATTCGTGTTTACCTTCATTAATTCAACGCTCGAGTGTTTCTCGCGGCCCGCTGAGACGTCCATTGTGCCCAGGCTGCTTCCGAAGGAGAAGCTGCTGACAGGCAATTCATTCTCCTCTTCCATTAGCCGCAGCGCTGAACTGATCGGTTTATCCATTGCGGGAGCGCTCATCGCCCTGATTGGAATCTCGGGTACCATTCTGGTTGATGCCGTGACCTTTATCCTTGCAGCCATCATTGTCGGTTTTATGCCAAATCCGGATGCTGCTGACTTGGCTGAAGCAGGAATAACTCCTACACAGTCTGTGGAAAAGAAGAAGACAGTCCTTGGTGATATTAAAGAAGCTCTCCTGTTTGTTAAGCAGCATACACTGCTGTTGATAACAACCGTTCTCGCCATGATTAATAATTTTTGTCTGGCACCGCTAAATGTATTGCAGTATTTATGTCAGAGAAACCTTGGGTGCGGGAGCGGGAGGATTGAGTGTGCTCGGAACGGCGCTGCTGATCGGCATGATCTGCAGCGGGTTATGGATCGGGCGCTTCGGCAAGAGCTTCAAAAAGAGTACCTTGATGATGTCAGGTTCGATACTGCTCGGAATCGGTTACTTTGCTTTGGGGATTCCAGGGCATATGCCTGCATTCCGGGTTGAGTCGGCTGCGGTGTGCATGTTCATTACAGGGTTTGCGGTTTCCATGCTGAATGCTCCGATATCCACTTATCTGATGGAAGTCACGCCTAGGCATATGCTCGGCAGGATTAGTGCCCTTATGGCGGTGTTATGTACGGCCGCAATTCCTGTGGGCAGTGTAATCACAGGCTTTGTGGCAGAGCATCAATCGCCTCCGGTGCTCTTTATGATGATGGGATTCATGATGATGCTGCCCGTGCTGTTTCTGATCCGAAAAAGAAGTTTCCGTGCCATCTAAACTTTGGGCTGTTTTTGTAATTTCGACATTCTCGGCCTATAATGAAAAGAAGTGAAAAATTAACGTGAAGCTGAGGTGTACGGTGTGGAAACGATGGAACTCACTACACTGGAAGAGATCAAAATATATTCAGATCCATATCGGCTCCAGATATTGAATGTATTGAACAGGATGGATCGTGCGGCAACGGTGAAGGAAGTAGCGGATAAGATCGGCGACGTGTACTAAAGTTCATTATCATATGAAGAAATTGGAGAGAATCGGACTCGTTAAAATCGTATCCACGAAAGAGATCAATGGTATCATCGCTAAATATTATGAACCCTTTGCAGGCACAGTAAAGATCAAACGCGGAAAAACTCCGAGGAGCCTGTCATTAAGGAATTAATTCGGTCGGAGACGAACAAACTATTATCCGAACTGTTCGATCAGAACAGGGACCGCTTCTTCAAGAACATGAGTAAAGATGACGAAACGACGTCCATGCTAACCAATACTTCGCTGTATATGAGTGAGGATGAGGCGCGTGAATTCTTTGTTGAACTGGACAAAATGCTGACCCCTTTTAAAAAGAAACGCGGCGAAGGATATCACGAATACGAGTTCTTTGCTTCTAATATTCGGAATAAGGAAGAATCCTGAATCCGAAATAAAGCTGGTACCTAAGGGGCTTGGTACCAGCTTTGCCTTCTATTTTGCTGAACGGGTTCATACATTGTTCTTATAGTCATCTTGTCCAGGCTGAGTGGACATGCCGGGCGATGTGGAGGTTCCATAGTCTTCTACAGCCTCCCATGCACCGGCGTCGTCAAATCTTCCGTCTTCTCGTTGGCGGTTGACACCTGCTCCGGAGGGTGGCGGAGTTATAACATCTTCTTCAACCTACCGATTATCGGATAGATCCTGTCTGGGAGAATGCTCGACACAGTAGGCGGTATAAGGTATGGCTTCCAGCCGCTCATAGGGAATTTCCTGTCCGCATTCTGCACAAGTACCGTATTGTCCCTGGTCCATTCGTTGTAATGCAGATCGGATCTGCTCCAGCTCGTCAGCAAGTGTTTCTTGAATGGCCAGGTCCCGCCCGCGTTCGAAGACCTCTGTTCCTACGTCGGTAGGATGGTTATCGGCAGCGCTCAGCTCACCCGTTGAATCGCGAAGCGAATTGTTCGTGTTGGTTCCCTCATGGGACTCGAGCTGCTGCTCTAATCGTTCCTGATCGCTGAGCAACCGTTGTCGAAGTTCATTGTATTGTTGTTTTGTTATGGAAGTCATATCAAAAGTCGCTCCTCTCTAGCTTAGCTCCATTAAAAGCTGCCCATGTATTTTCAATACCCGAAATGTGTTGGTAACAATCACATTTATTATGGGAATGGCGGCCTATCGTTTTTGGAACATTCTCCAAAAAAGCCCCGGAGTGTTTTAATCGCAGTGCTTAATATGATATAAACAAAGATAGAGAGAGAAGTCTTTAAAGACGGGCTGCGCCAATATTTGGAGGTAAATCATTATGGATGAACACATGAAACGCCGATTGGATAAACAGAAAAAGCTTTTTCGGCAACTAGGCATTCAACTGGACGCTTTGTCTATCCATGAAAAGAATTTTTCGAATAAGCTGCGGGGTTATGATCAGGAGGAAGTGGATTCCTTCCTGGACGAAGTCATTCAAGATTATGAGCGTTTTTACGCAACCATCTCAGATCTTATGGATAAATGGCAGGAGCAGCAGATCATTATTCGTGATCTTAGAGCCGGGGTTAAGCCAGAAGCAGAACGTCCTGCGCTCAATCCGGAAGAGATTGAGGAAACTGTTGCAAAGCTCGAAGCTGATTTGCGTCTGCTGAAGAAGCAAATTCGCCCTGAACAAAGGTTTTATATTGACTAGAAGCAGTCAACAGGCAGTATAAATTACACGCTCGGAATCATTACATAACAAGCGTCCTTATAACAAAACCACACATGGCCAACTCATCGGCTGTGTGTGGTTTTGTTGCTGTGGTTCGAAGCCATGATTAAGGGTGGAGCTGGAAGGGGGCTTTTTTGAACGACTGACTGCATTTTTTCTTGTACTGGAACAGAGGGGAGGATTGGCCCCGCTTGCGGTTGTGTGTGGACGTCATTGATTTGTAATGGGTCTGCTTCACGCAATGCATGAGACCATAACGGGGCAATGTCCATCTGGTGCGGATGCTCCGCGTTATACATGAATAGCAAAATCGTGTCAGGGGTGAGTGAGGTAACCCAGTGACACCAGCCAACCGGAGCATGTACCATCTGACCCGGCGAAACGTGTAATGCGTGAACCTGGTTGCTGCACGGATCAACCAGGGAATAGCTGATTTCTCCGTTAATAACATAGCATAATTCGTCGGTGTCCGGATGACCATGAGGGAAAGCACCTTGCCGCGCCCTAGGTGGATTTCTGACACGAACATGCCTTTGAGCAGGGGCAACTCCTGAGATGACACATGGGCGTGTCCTTGACCAGTTATACGTTCGGCCTGCCTCCTCAGATGGAATACATGCCGGGTCAATGTAAATTCGCCGTAAGCGCCGTAGAGGTCATCATAAGAGCGGTCCTCCTTTTCTAAATGTGTCAATAGAAGCTGTACAGGGGTTGTTCTCTATACATATGCTTGGATTTTATAAATCTGACTGCCTACGACTAAAGTAGCATTGAGATCATGCAAAATGGTTTTGCTTGTAAACCATTTTCATAACAATTACTATGAGGATAGGAGCAGACCTATTCTGATAGAGAACAAGGGAGGTTAGCCACTTGTCTAACAACCTGAAAATCAATATCCGCAGCAAGATTGTAATCGGATATTTGTTGATACTGTTATGTCTTGGAGCTTTTCTCTGGATTGTATCGGACCGCATCTCTTCACTGCAGCAAGAGGCGGATTTTATAGAGGAGCATGATATCGAAGTACATAATTTGACGCACGAAATCGAGAAGGATTTGCTGGAGATGGAAACCGGTCAACGCGGGTATGTTATCACGGGTGACGAGACCTATCTGGAGCCGTTCAACCAAGCGTTGTCGTCCTGGCAAATTAAGTACAACAAGCTGTACCAGCTGGTAAGCGAAAGTTCTGAGCAAGCGAATCATTTGGACAATATCAAAGAGAATATCCAGGAATGGATTACCAATGCGGGCCAGCCTGCGGTTCAATTGAAACAGCTTGGACAAGATGAGGAAGCCCTTCATTTCTTCATCAACGATCCCGGACAGCAAGCGATGAACTCCATTCACGAGTTGTTCCTCTCGTTCCGAGACACAGAACGTGAGCTGACAACAAGCAGGATTGACGACATGAAGGATAGCAACACCCAATTGCTGTATATGATGTATGCGTTGTGGGCCGGAGCAGCTCTGATTACGATCTGTGCGGCTTTGATTATTTCCAAGAGCATTGTAAGACCGATCTCTCAAGTAACCCATATCATCTCTGATATCGTTAAAGGCGGCAATATGTCCCAACGGATCCATGTGCGCTCCAACGATGAGGTGAGGCAGTTGGCTGATACAACCAACGAGCTGCTGGCACAGGTCGGGAGACAGAATTGGGCCAAGGATCATATTTCGATCATGTCCACTCTGCTTCAATCTTCTGATCGCGTGGAGACGGCCGTGCAATTTTTCATTCATAAGCTTGCTTTAATCATGAAGCTGCCGTACGGAGCTGTTTTTATTAACCGGGACGGTTCAGAATTGGTAAAGGCCGCGGCTTTTGCTGACCCTGATGGTGAGCCCTGGAACAAGGTCAGGGACCGTTTCCTGCCAGGTGAAGGTTTGGTGGGTCAATGTATGCTGGAGCAGCGAATGATTATTCTGGACGATATCCCGCCGAACTATGTGCGGATAGAATCGGGTCTGGGTGATGCTGAGCCTACGACCTTGCTGCTTGCACCTGTGATGTTCGAGGGCAAGTCCTTGGCGTAATTGAATTAGCCAAATTCAAACCCTTTGATGAACTGGAAATCCAGCTGCTCGAACAGCTTAATCAACAGCTTGGGGTTACGCTGAACTCGATTCGAAGTAAAATGGAGATCCAGCAGTTATATCACGAATCGCAGACCTTGAATGAGGAGCTGCAGAGTCAGACGGAAGAACTGCAGACACAGACGGAGGAGCTTCAAGCCCACTCGGTTGAGATGCATCTTCTGAATGAACGTCTGGGAGCCCAGAAGGAAGCGGCGTTAATAGCAGCCAGTGAACTGGAGAATTATGCGAAGGAGCTGGAGAAGAGCTCCAAGTATAAGTCTCAATTTCTGGCGAATATGTCCCATGAACTTCGGACACCGCTGAACAGCATGTTAATCCTGTCTCAGATTTTATCGGAGAATAAGCAGGGCAACCTGACAGAGGAAGAGCAGCATTATGCTTCTGTCATTCATAATTCAGGCAGTGAGCTGCTGAATTTAATCAATGATATTCTGGATCTGTCCAAAGTGGAAGCCTAAGTTGCAGATCGAGATGGACCTGGTAAATCTGACAGAGCTGCCGGAATTGATGGAAGGGTATTTCTCCAAGAGTGCAGAGTCCAAAAATCTGGAGTTTGAAATTGAGATGGCGGAAGATCTGCCCGACATGATGTACAGCGATGGGATGAGGCTCCACCAAATTCTGCGCAACCTGCTCTCGAATGCCATCAAGTTCACAGAGAGCGGCAGCGTAAAACTGTCTGTAAAGAAAATGAATTCGATTGTCACTTCGGATTTCATCATCAGTGGAGAAGTCATTGCTTTTTCAGTGGAGGATACCAGTATCGGGATTGCGGCAGAGCATCTTCAACCGATCTTTGAAGCCTTCCAGCAGGGGAAGAAACCACTGCCAGAAGATTCGGTGGAACGGGTCTCGGTTTATCCATATCGCTGCATCTTGCCAAGCTGCTGGGCGGATATATTACCGTCGAGAGCGAGGAAGGAAGCGGAAGCATCTTTGTCTTGTATTTGCCGCTCGTAACAGAGTATGGCGGAAGCGAAAGCTTATTTGTGCTGCCTGAGGTGGCCGCTGCCGCAAGCCATACGAGCTTGAGTGATATACGGATAGAGGAGTATGAGCTGGACGAGCTTAGCCAATTGGAACACAAAACGGTATTAATCGTGGACGACGATATCCGTAATGTGTATGGTTTGACCAATGCGCTGGAGAAACTCCAGATGACCGTGCATACAGCACAAAATGGTTATGAATGCCTGGAGGTGCTGAATAAACAATCCTCTATCAATGCGGTTTTGTTGGATCTGGTGATGCCCGAGATGGACGGAATCGAAACAATGAAACGGATTCGAGAGAATTCGGAGTGGTCCGACCTTCCCATTATCGTGATGAGTTCGAATGCCATGAGGGATAAGGATCAATTCCTTGCCGATGGTGCCAACGGTTATATTCATAAGTTGGTTCATATTCACGAGGTTATTGTCGCTCTTCAGAAATGGGTAGGGAATTAACGAATTCCGTTAATGGGCTTGGTGTGAATTCCCGCCTGGGAGGTCCAGTTTCGAGTGTCAAATGTTGACGAATGCAAGCGGATTGTTTTATGATGGGGTTATAGCATCAACAAGAGACGGCGTGTTACCTTAGCAGGGCATGAGCCAAGAAGAGACAGCTTTCAAAGGGTCTTTTCTTGGCTTTTTCATGTTTGTGGGAATTTGCCTGGAGCTTATCTTCGGACATGAATCCTTCGGCTGTTCTCTGATTAAACTTAAAGGAAAGGGGAAGTCAATGAGCGGGATCGAGTTGTTTACAGTTGTGCGTGTTATAGGTAATAATGTCGTGATGGTCAATGGCGGCAAAAAGAATTGGAATACGTCATCCTCGGCAAAGGAATTGGCTTTGGAGCAAAAACAGGCGGCACGATCTCCTCGGACGATGAGCGGATTGAGAAGCTGTTCAGGCTCGAGGATCGGGAGCAGTGGAGTCAAGCTCACCATCTGCTGGAAGAATTCGATCCACTGGTGATGGAGATCACAGACCAGATACTCAATCTCATAGGACAGGAATTTCCGGGCACATTAAACGACAAGGTATATTTGGCTTTACCGAGCCATATCCAGTTTACGATCTACAGAATCCGTAAGGGTATGGATATTATAAACCCTTTCCTTGAAGAGACCCGAATCAGCTTCCCGAAAGAATATGATATCGCAGCCAAAGCAGCGGAAATCATCGGCCAGACCTTTCACATCGAGGTTCCGGAGGACGAGATTGGTTTCTTGACCTATCATGTTTATTCTGCTGTCAGCCATGTGTGGTAGGCCATCTGGTGAAGGCCTCGAATGTGGTGGGAAGTTTGGTGAAATATATAGAAGAGGAGCGGCAGACGACCTTTGACCGGGGAGTATGGATTATGTCCGCCTTCTCATGCATTTGAGATTCTCCGTAGATCGTATGCTGAACCAGGAGATCCACGTGGATAATCCGTTCGCAGAACAGATTCGTACCAAGTTCACTTATGAGTACGGTATGGCTGCTCGTCTTGCGGCAATGATGGAGAAGGAACTCGGCAAGAAAGTACCGGAAGCGGAAATCTGCTTTCTAGCCATGCATTTATATCGGCTGTTCACAGGCCGACTACAGCAGAAGAATCAACCCAGGGAGGAATCATAATATGTTCGATCGTTGGAAGAAGAAAAAGACAGCAACAGCTATTCAAGTCACAGCTCCATTGTCAGGTAAAGCAGTACCCTTATCCCAAGTGCCGGATGAGGCGTTTGCTGCCGGGCATATGGGCCAAGGCATTGCCATCGAGCCTTCAGAGGGGAAATTAGTAGCCCCATTTGACGGTACGGTTGCCCATGTCATTAAATCGAAGCATGCCGTGATGCTGGAAGATCCGGCGACGCAGCTTCAGTATTTATTTCATATTGGGATTAATACGGTCGGTCTTAAGGGCGAAGGTTTTACCAGTCATGTTCAAGCTGGAGATCAGGTGAAGTCGGGTCAGACTCTCATTGAGTTCGACATGGCCGCTATCAAGGCCGCGGGTTATCCGACGATTACACCAATCATCGTGACTAATGCGGATGAAGTGGCTTCAAAGGTCGAAGGGCAGATTGGCGATGTCGTATCCGGGCAAGATCATGTCCTCACCATTGAATTGAAGTAGTGCAACATAATGAATCATGGATTGAAATATTGGATATTGACAAAACAGGAACACCTGAATTAAGATAACAGCAGAATTGAATAAGAGAACGGCGTGTTACCGCGTTTGTGGGCATGAGCCAAGGAAGACCATGACTATTTTTATTTAGTCACCGTCCTCCTTGGCTTTTTTGTTGATATAGAATGCACATTGTTTTAGCAGGTCAGACCGAGTTCTATATCACAAGATAACGTACCTCTCTAGTCATCGTCGCTCTTTTTGAAGAATCTTCGATGAATACAAGAAACCCGCGAGGAGGAGGATTCTTTTTTACCCGAATGGAGGGACGAAACAATTATATATTCGACGCATTATGTAAACGTTTTCAGTAGAAAGCTAAATTATTGAAGTTGAAAGGATGATTGACATGCTGGCTAAATTGCAAAAGCTGGGTAAGTCCCTTATGCTGCCCGTGGCTACACTACCTGCGGCAGGTATCTTGCAGGGGCTTGGATTGATTGACTATCAAAAAGATATTCCTTTAGGGGCTTTCGGAGCTTTTCTGAATCAATATGTAACTCCGTTCATGACCTCCGGTGCCCTTGCGATTCTGGACAATTTGCCGTTCATCTTTGCGATTGGCGTTGCAATTGGTTTTGCTGGAGACGCCGTTGCGGCTCTGTCCGCTCTTATTGGGTACATGGTGCTTACCAAAGTTCTTGCACAAGTACCGCTGCAAATGCCGTTTATACCAGATGACGTGAAGTTGAATATGGGCGTTCTTGGCGGTTTCTTTGTTGGTCTGTGGTCCGCATACTTATATAATAAATTCCACAATATTAAAATGCCGGATTGGTTGGGCTTCTTTGCGGGTAAGCGCTTCGTTCCGATTATCACGGCAGCTTCCACGATGGTGCTTGCCGTGCTGATCGGTATGGTTTGGAGCCCGGTCCAAGATGGAATATCTGCTTTCGGCAACTGGGTTGTTGGTCTTGAAGGTATTGGATCGTTCATCTTCGGTATGGCTAACCGCCTGCTGATCCCTCTGGGCCTGCACCACGTATTAAACTCCATCGCCTGGTTCCAGATCGGAGATTACACGAATGCCGCGGGCGAAGTCGTTCACGGCGATCTGTGGCGATTCTTTGCGGGAGACCCGACGGCTGGTATGTTCATGTCCGGATTCTTTCCAATCATGATGTTTGCGATGCCGCTGCGGCACTGGCCTTTATGCACACTGCTAAGCCGTCCAAACGCAAGTTAGTCGGATCGATATTCATCGGCTCAGCACTGGCGTCGTTCCTGACCGGTATCACCGAACCGCTTGAATTCGCGTTCATGTTCATAGCTCCATTATTATATGTGGTGCATGCATTCTTGACAGGTCTTTCCGGTCTGATCATGTATATGCTGGATGTACATTTGGGCTTTACGTTCTCTGCGGGTCTGATCGACTATCTGGTGAATCTGAAGCTGTCCACCAACGCTTGGCTTCTCCTTCCGGTAGGATTGGCTTTCGGTGTAGTTTACTATCTGCTGTTCAGAATCCTGATCGTCAAGCTGAACTTGAAGACGCCTGGACGCGAGGATGACGACGATTTGGATCTGTCCTCTGAGGACGCTGGAACCGATGGCCAGTCTCCATCCGGTACAGTATCCAAAGAGTCCAAGGCGGCCAAGGTCCTGCAAAACATCGGTGGTGCCGATAATATTACCAGCATCGATGCTTGTATCACACGCCTGCGCCTTGTTGTTAAGGACGAGAAGGCCGTTAAAGATTCGGAATTGAAAAAATTAGGCGCATCCGGTGTCATGCGTCTGGGTCAGGGGCGGTTCAGATCGTATTCGGACCGCAGGCAGAATCCATTAAAGACGACATCAAGGATATCATGAAAAATAATTCAACAAGTAAAGAAGCAGGTAGGTCATTCAGCGGCCTGCTTCTTTGCGTACATGGCAATGACCAATTCATCGCGGCTTCGGATGGTTACTAGGTTCAGATTTTTACGCTGTCCCCAGAAGCGAAGATTGACATCGACCTCAAGCTCGCGAAGGGAAGCATCATGGATTTCTTTTTCTGCTCGACTAATTTCTTCCATAGTTTGGGGTCGGTTCGATACAACTGAAGACATAACTCGTAGGGGTCGGCTTTTAGCAGAGCAGCCTTATGAAAGGTGGTATGCATCTCTCTCTTCAGCGTGGCTTCGGTTAACCGCTTCATCTCGCTGACACCAACCTTCTTGTACATATTCTGTACCGTCCCCGTTACGTTAAGTTTAATTCTGTAGGCCACGTCGTCGGGTTCGCGTATGATCTCAATCGAGGATTGAGGTTTCTCCAGGCTGATGCTCCCAATGGCTTCACCCTCCTCTTGCACGATGATGGAAGCGTGGGTGTGCGGGGAAGCCAACCAGCGGGTACCTAGCAGGTCGGAGCGGCTGAGCCAGCCCATCAGCTTCTGGTTTTTAATCATAAAGGCGCCGCTGACCTCCAGAATCGGGTGCTGCTTCAGATTTTCAGACCAGTTTTGACTGGAGATATGAATGGACGGAAGGACAACTGTAGCCGCTCTTTCCCGGTAGAGCCGAATGAAATTGACGAATTGGATCGGGCGTATGAACGAGAACTGATCATAGCTTTCTTTGGGTTCATGCAGCAGCGAATGAAGGGGAGAGAGTTGAAAGAATGGCGAGACGGTGAACAGGTCCTCCATGCTATCCTGAGTGCCGTATACCCATTTAGTATAGCGGATTTCCTGGGAACGATTGGTCAGGTCAAACACTTGGGACATCTGATCAGGCTTTAATACGGCTTCCGTAAGCACCAATGCCGTGACATGTCCCCAGGAAACCCGCTGCTGACTCGACGTATACAGGTCGACCAATGCTCCGGCCAGTGTAGTTCCGGTACCTCTCCCGACCCAGATGGGTGCTTTCTCCGTTTGTTTGCCGCTTTCTTGCTTGGCAATTGTAGCGAAGTCAAGCATCTGCACATAGATGATATAATTCCCGTCTTTATAATCGACACCCAGTGCAGTGATGTAGTTGATATCCTGTACTTCTTTGTTGTCCCAGCACCCTGTGAGCAAAAAGACAATATACCTACAAGCATCAAGACCCGTCTCATAATGCCCCGCCTTTTTTCGCTTACCCGGAAACCTCATGAGATTGCGAATGATCTTGGACAGGGAGAAGGGGAGAAGGGAGCGAGAAAGGGCTGTCCGAACGGATTATGGTTGGCCGCATACTGCACCATCAAGAATATCGCGATAAAAAAACCGAATAATCCGAATACCGAAGAGAAAGCAAGCACAAAAAAACGCAAAATCGTCTGGGTTACCACAAAGTCCTGATTGGAGTGGGTCGAACCTACCACAAAGGCCAATGCACCGACTACGGTCATTGTAGGCGAGAAGAATCCCCTCGAATGGCGGCATCGCCGATAATAATACCGGACACAACCGTGATGGTGGATGCGATAGGAGAAGGCATCTGCATGCCTACCTCCCGCAGCAGGGTGAGCAGAAACAGGATGACCAGCATTTCGATTCCGGTCGGAATAGGAAGTCCGAGCCGGGTGTTGGCCACCGTTGCCAGCAGCGGAAAAGGGATCTGATCCTGGTGGAACGACATCAGTGTAATATAGAAACCCGGAAGCAGGATGGATATCAGGAAGCCCACAAGCCTAAGGATTCTCCATGGAAATACAAAATAAAATGGCATTTGCGGGTCCTCGGCAGCAAACAGGAGCTGCATAAAGCTGGCAGGTGCAATCAATACCACGGGACTTCCCTGCATAATAATGATCAATCTGCCGCGCGTTAAAGAATCGTATGCGAGATCCGTCCGTCCCGTATAATCAAACATCGGCAGTACCGTAAATCGGTAGGGTGTTATATGTTCAGCGAGTTCACCGATGCCCAGGTGAATCACCGGAGTAATGATTCAGTCTCTCTTCGACTTCCTTCACCGTTTCCGGTATAACCTTGTCCTTCAAATACATGATGCCTACGGAGGTTTTGCTCCGGTCACCCAGCTTGAAGGAGGTGTAGACAAGATCCGGAGATTTCAGGCGTTTGCGAATGAGGGACACGTTGACGTCCAGTTCCTCCACAAATCCGTCTCGCGGCCCCTTAATCGAAGTTTCCGATGCCGTTTCTTCGGGTACTCGTCCGATTCTTTTGCAGGCACTATAGGAGAATAACTTGTTATCCTTGGGGAAATACAGCGCAACATAGCCTGAGAAAACAATGTCATCAATGGATTCAGCGCTGGCCTCAATGGAGTCAAGAGTAAGATAGTATTCGAGATGTCCCGGATCAAACTCATGTTTTTGCGTAACGGAAATATTCCATTCCTTACTGATGACGGGCAGCAGGATTTTGGACATCAGCTGGGAGTCGCACATCATCGGACTGTATATCATAAGAGCCCATGGTTGTGCCGCGCCTTCCATCCCAGGATAAGACGAAATATAGATGTCATCGGAATCGGCATAACGTTCTCGGAGCTGCTGCTCGGTAATGGTCATGGTTGAGATTCTCCTTTCGCTGTAATGGAATTCGCTTGCTGCTGCTTGTGGATTAAGAAAAACATCAGCAGACATAACACGGTAAGATACACGGCGGATACAGGCATAAAATAATCAGCCATCGCATAATACATTTTCAGATTGCTGATTGGTGAGGCGCACAGGATGATAAGCAGCGTGGAAATGGCTAACACGGGTTCTCCGCTTGGTTTTGGGCAGCAGCGCTTCACATAGCAAATAGATGCAGATCGATATAGAGACATAAGCTCCGCTCAGCCACTGGAATATGGAAAAGAAATCAACATGCTCCACGAATTTTCCGAGCTTGACGAGCCGCCACTGCTCATAAGCCGGATACCGCTGCAGCTTCATTTCTTCCGGACCGAATTCGGCAATGCCTCCGATCGTTGGACCAAACGTTAAAAAGATGAAGATCAGATGGATGAGCAGAACCGTAACAAAACGCGGCTTTTTCTGAAGGTGGGGACGGAGAAACAGGATTAAGAAAATTTGCGAAAGCCCGCCGAACATGACAGGGATTCCGCTAAGTATAGGCATGAACCCATCTTCCAGAATGGGCAGCAGATAATTGTAATTTTTGACCTTCAGGTTGGCTATGGATACGAATATTCCCAGTAAGACAACAAAAGGAAGTAATATCCCTGCAGAAACCCCAATGGTTTTGATGCCATGATTCACGCTGACGAGGCATAGTAACATGAGGACCAATGCGGTTGCGATGAAGCGTTTGGATCATGTAGGTGGATTTGGTCCAGTCGATCACTTCCTTCAATGTATAAAATGAAAAGGAGAAAAATACAATCCGGACATGCCCATCACGATGATGCGAGCCCATTTTCCGCTGCTTTCGTCTAATGCCTGCGTTAATGTGCGGTCGCCGATTTTCTTGATAATTCCGTATATAAGCAGAATCCAGGGCATGAACAAGAACGCTGACAAGAGAATTGTAATCCAGGCATCCCGGCCTGACTTTTCAAGCAGGACAGGAATAATCATGACATGGTTGGTCAAACCTAAGCAGTTAACATCATAATCATGAATACTTGATTCGTTGGAATACCGCGAGCAACGGACATGTTATTCGATCCCCCATTTCACTTTCTTCAGCTTAGAGTTCTCGGGGAACAGCCAAAATATGCGAGGATATCCAGTGAAAGGTGCAATGCAATACAAATAGGGATTATAAGGACAGACACCTGGTACATAATGCATGGAGATTCCCTTCATAATAAGGAAAGTTTTGAAGTACTTATTATGAAGTCTGGAGGATAAGACCGTGAACAGAGGGGCGAAGTCGAAGGAAGGGAACTTGAAATGGTGGCAGCTGTCGCTGCTCGGGGTGGCATCCACCATCGGTACAGGCTATTTTCTCGGATCTGCACTTGGCATTAGATTGGGTGGGCCTGCATTTCTTCTATCTATTATATTGGCAGCGGCAGCGACCTATTTTGTATTCGATGTGCTGGCGAAGATGACGGCCGAAGACCCGCAGAAGGGCTCATTCCGAACCTATGCCAAAAAGCCTTCGGCCTATGGGCAGGCTTCTCGACAGGCTGGATGTATTGGTGCTCGGAGGTATTGATCATGGGAAGTCAAATGACGGCCCTCGCTATTTTTCACGCTTCTGGTTTCCGTCCGTTCCGATGTGGATATTTGCCTCTGGATACGCGGTGCTTGGGCTGATTGTCATATGGCTTGGTAACAAAGGGTTTGACAGGCTGGAGAATGTACTTGCGGTTATAAAGGTAGCTGCTATTGTTATGTTCCTGATCATTGCGGGGGCCGCATGGATGGGATGGCTAAAAGGCGGGACAAAGCCGCACTTTCCGGGAAGTTTGAATGCTTTTTCCCTGCGGGAGGAAAGGGTGTGTGGTCTTCCTTGATTTTTGCATTCTACGCCTTCGGCGGTATTGAAGTAATGGGCATGATGGCCGTACGTCTGAAAAATCCAAAGGAAGCACCCAAGTCGGGTAAAGTGATGATCATCTTGCTGTCGATTGTATACGTTCTATCAATTGGACTGGCGGTCATGATGGTTGCCTGGAATCAATTCTCTACGACCAAGAGTCCGTTTGTTGTCGCACTGAGCTCCTATCAGCTGCCGTTCATCCCGCATATTTTTAATGCTGTATTAATTGTGGTAGGTTTCTCGACGATGGTTGCCTCGCTCTATGCAGTCACAACGATGCTCGTGACCTTATCAGAGGATCATGACGCGCCCAAGATCTTTGCAGCCAAAAAGTTTCATCGGCAGGCTCCGGTCTATGCGCTTTCCTTACAGCAGGAGGTCTGATTCTCTCCATCGTCCTGTCACTGCTCATTCCTGGCAAGATCTATGAATATTTGACGACCGCAGCCAGGTCTCATGCTATTGTACAACTGGCTGTTTATCCTTATATCTGCAGGCAAAATAGTACAGCTTACGATGTGGGGGCAGATCAAAAGATACACCTAAGATGCTGCTCATTGTATCTGCGGTAAGCGGAACAGCAATGCATCCCACGAGCCGAACAGGGCTCTTGATCAGTCTAGGCTTCCTTGTCATCATCGGTCTGGTTGTCCTATGTATGCGTCCAATATGGAAGAAATCCGGCAGCGGTCAAGGGAAAACGCTCAACAAATCCAAACTGAATCCGAAGCCTGCCCGTTAAAACACGAGGGGATAGAGCAGGGTTAATGCCCGAATGCCGAAATAGATACCGAAGGCAATGAGGGATACGCCAGATATAATGGAAATGATGGAGAGTCCTCTCTGGCTTAAATATTTCCGGAAGAAGCTCCCGAGTGCTGCCATGAACAAATCCCATACAACAACCCCTGCAATGACCGCAAGGCTGTACAGAAAAATATGACCGGAGCTGTTATCGTCCGCAGCGGCCTTAACAAGAATGGAACCATAGATGCCAAGCCAGAACAGGATTGTCATGGGATTGGATACCGACATAATAAAGCCGGAGAACATGGTTTTGGGAATGGAGTCTTCACTGCGCGCGCTGCTGATTGTAATTTTACTGGCATTCATGATGCTTTCAAATCCCGTATAGATCAGCACAAAGGCACCAAACAGCCACAGAAAGGTCTGCATAAACGGAGTGCTCAGGAAGTGGACGACGCCCAGGTACACCAGAATCATGTAAAGAATATCAGCAAACACAGCGCCGACGCCAAACATCCAGGAGTGCCAAAAACCGTTCTTAATGCCTTTATCAAGCTGAGCAGCATTGATTGGGCCAATCGGTGCAGACAGAGAGAGCCCCAGAATCATGTAGCTTAGAAAAACACTCATTGTTATCCCACCTTATCCCTGATTGAATGGAACGAAGCATGACTCGTACAAGCATGCTCGTACATTGTATTCAGCTTCGGGGCAAACTAAAACTGTGAATTGGAAAATGTTTTCTGTTCATCCTCCCTTAGAGCCGCGCAGCTTCAGCGCGGTTTTATTTGAATCCAAATATTTGGTAGGATATATAATAGTGCCCGCAGCAAAGCTGCTTGCATCTGATGTGAACAAGAAGGGGCTGCTGCACAGGATGAGTCATCCTTTTCGAATTACGGTATTATCAGACACCCATATGCCCAAAAGGCGAAGGAGCTTCCAGCTCGGCTGTTAGAAGATCTTAGGCATTCGGATCTGATCATCCATGCAGGGGATTGGTCCAAGTGGGAGCTCTACGAGTTGCTGAGCCAGTATGCTCCGGTTGAGGGCGTTAAGCAATGTTGACGATGAGGTGATTATAGATCGCTTAGGATACCACAGGATTGTCCTCGCCGAGGGAAAACGAATCGGTATTGTGCATGGACACGGTCAAGGGGGACGACGCCATCACGTGCAAGAAAGACATTCCATGATAGCGAGGTGGATTGCATAGTGTTCGGTCACTCCCATATTCCTTTCCTAGAAAATGTACAAGGCGTGCTGATGTTTAATCCGGGATCGGCAACTGACAAACGCAGACAGCCCCGGTATTCGTATGGACGGCTTCTTATCCAGGACGAAACCCTGGAGGCACGCCATATCTTTTACGATCAGAAGTAGGTGCCTGCAGGCATTGGAAAAATCAGTATGGGGCTGCTTGCTTTTGAAATCGCCGGGTTGAGGTTAATTAATAGAAGTCCCCGATATGGTAAATCATGTTGATGAGAGGATTGTTATGTTAAAGGAAGAAAAGCTTGAGAAACGGATTCAGATGGGGCTGTCCGGCTGGGGAGACCATGACAAGTTGTACGATGATGGGGCAAGGGCTGCCGATAAGCTGGAAATGTACAGCAGGCATTTTCCGATTGTGGAGATGGACAATTCGTTCTATGCCATTCCTTCAGCAGAACAGATGAGTAAATGGGCAGCCGCGGTCCCGGACCATTTCGGTTTTATTGTAAAGGCCTATCAAGGCATGACGGGTCACGCGCGCGGCCAAGGCAAAGACAGGTACCCGAATGTAAAAATGATGTTTGAGCATCTGCTCGCTTCGGTTGAAGAACTGCGATTGGTGGGAAAGTTAAGGGCGGTTCTCTTTCAATACCCGCCATGGTTTGGGTGCGAACGCAAACACGTGGAAATCCTGAAGCGCACCCGGGAGTGGATGAAGGATGTTCCTGTAGCTCTGGAATTTCGGCATCAGAGCTGGTATGCGCCGGAATATCGCGAGAAGACGATGGAGCTTATGCGTAGTGAAGGTTGGATTCACAGCATAGCTGACGAGCCCCAGGCAGGTATCGGTTCCGTGCCCGTTGTGTTGGAGACATCGGATACGGTGCCGTCATGATCCGAATGCATGGGCGCAATGCCGAGGGATGGCATTCCAGCGGTCAGCCCAACTGGCGTGAGGTGCGGTACTTGTACCGTTACAGCCTGGAGGAGCTCAATCAATGGAAGGGATGGATCGAAGAGCTGCTTGAGAAATCGGAGCAGTGCTGGATAATCTTCAATAACAATTCAGGAGGCGATGCTTCCGATAATGCGAAACAGCTTCTTCGCTTACTCGGAATGGACAGCGGACCCGAGCCGCTGAGGCAGATGAATTGGCTGGATAAGGATATTTTTACCGATAAATGACTTTAATTGTATGCTCATACAGATAAATGGTTAGCGAATGGACAAATCGTCAAAAAGTTGCCGCAAATTCATCTGTTTCCGAGATCATTATTATATATAAAGGGTATTTTCGGTAAGTAGGTCAAGTGTATTATAATGTAATCGTAAGAAAACGTTAATTTAATGTAAAACCAGAATTTCCGTCCATGAACAATCAAAATAATCTGACGGAGGGAGTCAGCGATGAAGACCCTTGACAGAATGACAGAGGGACCCTGGCAGAAATATCACGGTCCGAACTTGGGGTACATTCAAGATCAGTATGAGAAGTTTTTGCAAGACCCGCAATCTGTGGAGCCAGGATACCGTGAGCTGTTCGCCAGCTGGGGACCACCTCCATCTTTGGAAAACAATGAAAAGAAAGCGGATTCGCAGGGACAAGGTGTAAGCTATGACCCGCAATTATTGAAAAAGGGGTAGCTGTAAGCAAACTGGTGTGGAACATTAGAACCTATGGTCATCTTGCCGCCGACATTGATCCAATTGGAATTGGAAACGAAGCCGACACACGTCTGCTTCAACCAGAAAGCTACCAACTCAGCCAAGCGGATTTGGCAGCTCTGCCTGCAGATATCGTCTGGGAGGAGGCTCCTAGTGATATCAAGAACGGCTATGAGGCAATCCAGCGGCTGTTACAACTATATACAGGCTCTATTGCCTACGAATTCAGTCATGTGCATGATGAAGAAGAACGCAAGTGGCTTAATCAACAAGCGGAATCCGGCCGTTTCTTGTCCGACATAAGCGCTGATGAGCGCAAGGGACTTCTGAAAAAACTGCTGGAGGCCGAACAATTCGAGGAGTTCCTGCACCGTACGTTTGTAGGTGCGAAGCGCTTCTCCGTTGAAGGCAACGAAGCGCTTGTACCGCTTCTGGATGAGATTGTTCGTCAGATGGCTGAAGTGGACGTCAACTCGATCCTGGTGGGCATGGCGCACCGTGGACGCTTGAACGTCCTGGCTCATGTGCTGGGTAAGGATTACAGCAAGATTTTCTCGGAGTTCATGCACTCCCCGAATAAACATCTGGTGCCGTCCGAAGGCTCCATGGGCATTAACTACGGCTGGACAGGTGACGTGAAGTATCACTTGGGAGCTGACCGCTATCTGAAGAAGGATGAAGCACGCGAGATTCGCATTACGCTCGCGAATAACCCGAGTCACCTGGAATATGTTAATCCGGTGGTGGAGGGCTTTGCACGTGCGGCTCAGGAGGAACGCGGTGAAGCGGGATATCCGAAGCAGGACGTAAACAAAGCGCTGAGCATTCAGATCCATGGAGATTCCGCATTCCCTGGCGAAGGCATCGTGCCGGAAACCCTGAACTTCAACAAGCTCTTAAGCATACCGTACGGGTGGATCGATTCACATTATCGTGAACAACCGTATCGGATTTACGACAGAGGGCAAGGATTCCAGATCGACCCATTATGCGAGTGACCTGGCTAAAGGATATGAAATTCCGATTATCCACGTGAACGCAGATGATCCGGAAGCATGTATTGCCGTTGCCCGACTTGCCAGCGACTATCGGAATAAGTTCAAGAAGAGCATTCTGATTGACCTGGTTGGCTACCGTAAATATGGCCATAACGAAACGGACGATCCGGAAACCACTCAACCGCTGATCTATCAGAAGGTTAAGAATCATCCAACCGTCAGCACGCTCTATATGAAGAAGCTGGTTGATGGAAACGTTCTGACCCAGGAGCAAGTGGACGAATTGAAGAATCGTGTTGTAGAGGTATTGAAGAATTCTTATGAGAGCGTAAAGTCGAAGGATCCTGTGGATCAGATCCTGCTAGGATTGAAACCGACCGATAGCAAATCGAAGAAGGAAGCTGCAACGAACGTATCTGCAGAGGTACTGCGCGGGATTAATCGCGAGCTTCTGCAATGGCCTGAAGGCTTTACGGTATATCCGAAGCTTCAACGCATCCTTGAGCGCCGCAGCAATTCCCTTGATGAAGGCGAGAAGGTGGATTGGGGTCATGCGGAGACGCTGGCTTTCGCTACGATTCTTGCGGATGGCAAGCCGATACGGATTACCGGACAGGATGCGGAGCGGGCAACGTTCGCTCACCGTAACCTTGTGCTTCACGATGCGGTTAATGGAGAAACATTCTGCCCGCTGCACCGTTTGCCGCAAGCCAAAGCTTCGTTCGCCATTCATAACAGCCCGCTGACAGAAGCAGCTGTTGTTGGATTCGAATATGGCTACAATGTATATTCTCCTGAGACCTTGGTTATCTGGGAAGCGCAATATGGTGATTTCACCAACTGTGCCCAGGTTATCATTGACCAGTTCATTACAGCTGGACGTTCGAAGTGGAGACAGAAGTCCAGCATGGTTATGCTGCTTCCTCACGGATATGAAGGAAATGGTCCTGAGCACTCCAGTGCAAGATTGGAACGCTTCCTCCAGCTGAGCGGAGAAGATAACTGGACGGTTGCGAATTTGACTTCTGCTGCTCAGTATTTCCATCTGCTTCGCAAGCAGGCGTCTGTGACTGAAACGGAAGATGCCCGTCCGCTGGTTGTCATGGCTCCGAAGAGTTTGATCCGCAACCCGCGTGTGGCATCACCTATGAACGCATTCAGTGAAGGCGGCTTCCAGAAGGTTATGGAACAGCCTGGTCTTGGCCAATCACCGAAGAAGGTCGAACGCTTGGTGCTGTGCTCGGGGAAAGTTGCGATCGATCTGGAGGACGCGCTGGATAAGCAGAAGGATGAAGACCAATCATGGATTCATGTTCTTCGTGTGGAACAGCTGTATCCATTCCCTAAAGAGGAAATTTCCCGTGTTATGCAGAAATATCCGAACCTGAAGGAGATTCTGTGGGTTCAGGAAGAACCTCAGAACATGGGCGGCTGGAGCTTCATGGAGCCGAGAATTCGTGAAATTGCACCTAAAGGCACAGAGGTCCGTTACAGCGGACGTCCTGAGCGTTCGAGCCCTGCTAGCGGATATCAGGATGTTCATGCTTATGAGCAACAGACCATCATTTCTTTTGCCCTTAATCGTAAAACTATAAATCAACAGATCTCATTGGGGAGGTAGCGGCTGTGAGCGAAATTACTGTACCAGCTATGGGCGAATCCATCACCGAAGGAACGATATTCAAATGGCACGTTAAAGAAGGGGATAGCGTAAACATCGGTGATGTTCTGCTCGAGTTAGAAACGGATAAGGTTAATCTAGAAATTAGCGCAGAGTCTGAAGGCGTTGTGGAAAAAATCCTTCGTCAAGAAGGGGAGAATGTGACCATCGGGGAAGTGATCGGTCAAATTACTCTACAGGAAGGCGTTGCAAGCGCCTAAGCATCGAAGGCTGCTGAAGCTCCTGCACCTGTACAACCGGAGGCTGCACCAGCACCAGTTGCAGAAGCACCTAAGCCACAAGCTTCTGTCTTAGGCCCCAAGCGAGGAAGGAGCAGGCCTGACTGCATCGCCATCCGCACGCAAACTGGCTCGTGAGCGCGGGATTGATCTGGACCAGGTACAGGGCCGCGACCCGATCGGTCGGATTTACCATGATGATGTGAAGAATCATAATGAAGCCAAGCAGCCCTCAGCACCTAGCAAGCCTGCAGCTTCAACGCCAGCATAAGCAGCATCAGCTCCGGCTGCTGAGTATGGCAAACCGGTTGAACGTACCCGCATGTCCCGCCGCCGTCAAACGATTGCGAATCGTTTGGTTGAAGCACAGCATACAGCTGCCATGCTGACTACCTTCAATGAAGTCGATATGACAGCGATTCTGGATGTGCGCAAGCGTCGTAAGCAAGCATTCCAGGAGAAGCATGACGTAGGCCTCGGCTTCATGTCCTTCTTCACCAAAGCGGTTGTGGGCGCGCTGAAGAAATTCCCGCATCTTAACGCGGAGATTGATGGCGACGATATTGTTGTGAAGAAATTCTATGATATCGGTATCGCGGTATCCGCTAAGGAAGGACTTGTCGTTCCGGTCGTTCGCGATGCGGATCGCCTGGGCTTCGCCGAGATTGAGAAGGAAATCGGCAATCTGGCTGCGAAAGCTCGCAATAATGCGCTGTCCTTGTCTGAACTTCAAGGCGGAACATTTACGATTACGAACGGCGGCGTCTTCGGCTCGCTGCTGTCTACACCGATCCTGAATACACCTCAGGTGGGTATTCTCGGCATGCACAAGATCCAGCTTCGTCCAGTAGCCATCGATGCTGAGCGCATGGAGAACCGCCCTATGATGTACATCGCATTGTCTTACGATCACCGAATCGTTGACGGATCCGAAGCGGTTCGCTTCCTGGTAACGATTAAAGAGCTTCTTGAAGATCCGGAGTCACTGCTTCTGGAAGGATAATTATCCAAGAGAAGAGAGACTTGCATAATAAGAAGGCCGCATGGACATTCCCATGCGGCCTTCTTATATGATCTATCAGGATTTAGATTGCTGTTTATCGTCTGGCTTGGGAGATCCCGGGATTCCAATTCTCAGCCTGAGGCTCCACATCCTGCCGCTTCTTCACCTTGTCTCGTTGTTCCTGCGAGTCGTTCTTTGTGTTCTGATGATTGCGCACTTCTTCACTGCTTGGTTGTTTCATGGGATTACCTCCTTTTTGTCCGTATAATAAATACATACCCGGAATGCCAAAAGACAAACAGGCATTAAAGACAAGCCATTTGATTTTCATATGGCTTGAAGTTAACATGGTAACTGAAAGATCTCTACATACCATATAGAGTTATCGATAAACGAGAGGAGAGATACAGTAATATGGCTAACCGATCACAGCGTATGCTGCTGTTTACAGGTGCGTATGCGGAAGAGGATCAAAGCGGTGTATGTATATATGAATTTAATGAGGACAGCGGCGAGCTGAAGCTGCTCGATGAGGTCTCCGGCATTAAGAATCCGACATTCCTCAACGTGGACGCGGATAACAGACGCTTATATGCCATTGGCGAAATGGCAGAGCAGGGAGGCAAGGCAGGCGAGGTTGTCAGTTTTGAGATTGATCCTGCTGTTAGCAAGCTGATCGAACGGAATCGCGTTCGCAGTGTCAGCAGCTCGACTTGTCATATACAGCGCGACGAATCAAGTAAGTATCTGATCGTTTCAAGTTATCATGGGGGCTTGGTAGGTCTTCTTTCTATCGATGAGGAAGGTCTAGCTTATGAGCTGCTGGATGAGAAGAAACATTCGGATCTCGTGCCTGTGCGTGAAGCTCAGCAAGCGAGAGCGCACTCGGCATTTTACAGTCCGGATGGTAAATATGTGTTTGTGCAGGACTTGGGATTGGACAAGATTCTGTCTTATACAATTAATCCGGATAACAACGAGTTGAGCTTCCACGGTGAGACCCAGCTTGAAGAGGGGTAGGACCCCGCCATCTGGCATTCCATCCAAGCGGAGCTTATGCTTATGTCATTAATGAACTGAATTCAAGCGTAACGGTGCTTCGTTACATCCAGGACGAAGGACGCTTGGCTGTTCTGGAGACGATATCAACATTGCCTGTGGATTTTGACGGGGAAAGCTATTGCGCTGAGATTGTTGTGTCTGAGGACGGCAAAACGGTGTATGGATCTAATCGCGGACATGACAGTATCGTTGTGTTCTCCGTACATGAAGATACCTACTATTTAAGCCCGGTTCAATATATATCCACGGAGGGCGGCCATCCTCGCCATTTTACGCTGATGCCGGGGGCAAGTTTATGGTGGTTGCCAACAGGGACGGGAACAATCTGGTGTTATTTAATGTAGATCCGGAAGATGGAAAGCTTGCCTTCACAGGGTATACAGTCAGTCAATCGAAGCCGTATGCGTGAAACCAGCGGTATTCCAGCTTTAAGCTGCGGAAGAACAAGATTTGATAATAAATTGTATGACAGCATTGGTCAGGCAAGATTCAGAGCTGGACTCCTTGGGTTATGTATAATCATGTAACTGAACAAGGAGGTTGTGGCAATGTCAACGAATCAACGTTTGGATGGCAAAGTAGCTATCGTTACCTGCGGGTTCCGGAATCGGCCAGGCCTCAGCCCTTCTGTTGGCGGAGCAGGGAGCTAAGCTGCTGTTGATCGATATCGATCGTGAACGCGTAGAGAAGGTGAAGAACACCATTGAACAAGGCGGCGGCGAAGCCATAACGGGCAACTGCGATATCTCCCATGCTGAATCGCTGAAGGATTGCTTTAGCGAAGCGGTTGATAAGTGGGGCAAGATCGATATCGTGTTCGCAAACGCAGGAATAAACGGAACGAAGGCCCCGATCGAAATCATGGAGCTGGACGAATGGGATGCAACCATTAACACCAATTTAAGAGGAACCTTCGCTACGGTGAAATATGCGATTCCCTACTTAAAAGAAGCGGGGGCAGCATTATCATAACCAGCTCCATCAACGGAAATCGGGTGTTTACTGGCTTTGGTTTCTCTGCATACAGCACAACAAAGGCAGGTCAGGTTGCTTTTATGAAGATGGCGGCTCTGGAGCTTGCACGTTATAAAATCCGGGTAAACGCGATCTGTCCGGGTGCAATCGCAACCAACATTGATCAGAGCACGATTGCCAAGCCGGAGCTGGACGAAGTGACCATCCCGATTGAATATCCGGAAGGGGACCAGCCTTTGGCAGATGGTCCGGGACAACCTGCGCAAGTGGCCCAACTGGTGGCTTTTCTGGCATCCGATGATTCCTCGCACATCACCGCACGGAAATCTATATCGATGGTGCGGAGTCGCTCATTCATTAAATGCCGCAGTGTTCGTTCGATTTGACAAAACCGGGTCTATTCCTCATAATGAATGAACGTATTGTCAAATCGAATTGTGGTGATGAAGATGGGGATGGGAATTGTTGTTGTGGAAATATGCGACAGCAACTTGATGAGTGCTTTGGAACTTGAGCATCTTGAGGAATTGTATCCCGAAATCGCGGTCCTGCGGGCGGATTGCATGAATCTTTGCGGTCTGTGCAAGCTGCGTCCATATGCAATGGTGAATGGAAACCGTGTATTTGCGGCAACGACGGAAGAATGCGTCGAGAAGATCAAAGCTGCTATCGAGGCTGAACTGGCTGTTTTCCATGATATTTAATCGCTAGAAACAATTAAATACATGTTGATATCATCCTTTTGCACACAAATGTTGAAAAGTACATCTGAAACGATGACTTAACATTTGTTGGCAGAAAGGATTTTTACATATTGCATCATAATGAAATTCGAAATATAGCAATATTCCATCTTGAAAATTATGTAGATTTTTAAGAAAAGCGGGTTGCTTGATATAAAAGTATGATTATACTTTGATTCAAAAGGAATAAATTGTGAGAATAAATTTAATTATTACTATAATTTACATCAAGTAATAATTAAACCATAAGATTCCCTTCCTACAATATATACTATAAATTGATGTAATTAAGTATTCCTATACTAAAACCAAGGAGAAATATATGATCTTTCGTTCTATTCCCTCTGTTGCCAGCCAATTAAATCATCCCATTATAAAAATATAGTAGAAAATCATGCTGTATCATCCGACTATATCACCATATTAATAAAAAAGTATCTTGAAGAAGTTAGAAGCGAAATCGTCTCTGGACAGTTGACATCCATCTCGGAGGATCAATTGCTAAACGATCTTGTAGATTTTATTCGGAAGCGTTTAAAACCCAATATGGTTCCAGTCATTAATGCCACTGGCGTTGTTTTGCATACCAATCTAGGACGTTCTGTACTTCCGAATGCGGTTAATCAGCATCTAACAAAAATAGCCGGAAGATACTCGAATTTAGAATATAATCTTGAAACAGGAAAGCGCGGATCCAGACATGATATCGTCGAACAACTTATTACGACTTTGACGGGTGCAGAGGCAGCCTTGGTTGTGAATAATAATGCATCCGCTGTATTTCTTATACTCAAGGCAATAGCTTCAGAAAAGGAGGTTATTGTATCCCGAGGTGAAATTGTTGAAATCGGAGGATCATTTCGTATTTCTGACATCATGAAGGAAAGCGGGGCTGTTCTTAACGAAGTTGGTACGACTAACCGCACATATACGCATGACTATGAGCGAGCAATCAATGAGAATACGGCTATGTTACTTAAGGTCCACAAGAGCAATTTTGTAATGAACGGATATACACATTCTGTATTGACTGAAGACCTCGTCATGCTTGGACAGAAGCATCATATTCCGGTGTATGAGGATCTTGGCAGCGGTGTATTATACGATTTAAAAAAACACAAAATCGGCAACGAGCCGTTTATTAAAGAGATCGTCGACAAGAAAGTAGATTTGATCAGCTTTAGCGGCGATAAATTGTTAGGAGGACCTCAAGTAAGCATTATTATTGGTAGACGTGATTTAATCAATACATTAAAGAAAAATCCGCTCATCAGAGCTTTGCGACCGGATAAGTTAACTCTTGCTGCTCTAGAATCCACGCTATTATTGTATCTTGATGAAAAAAGTTGGTAGAAGAATTACCTACACTTAGAGATATCCTGCTTACGCCACAAGAAATTAAGAAAAAGGCAGAGGAGCTTTGTGACCTACTGTTAGACGACTATAAACCATATGCTAAAATCATTCCAGATTACTCTGAGATCGGTGGCGGTTCGATGCCTGATGTAAAATTGCCATCTTTTGTTGTCGCGGTTCATTCCGATCGATTCGATGTACAGTGGTTGGAAAGAGAACTACGAAAGCATGATCCTCCGATCATTGCTCGAATTCATAAGAATGCCCTTCTTCTAGATGCTAGGACGATACAGGCGGACGAAATTGTGATTGTTGCGCAAGGATTAAACGAGATCTTTGGAATCCGTATGATTTAAAACTATTGAATAGCATTGGAGATCAAACTATGTATTATACGATTGGAATCGCTGGTCATATTAACCATGGTAAGACTTCATTAACGAAGGCTTTAACGAATATTGATACCGACCGTTTGAAAGTAGAAAAGGAAAGAAACATCTCCATTGAGTTAGGTTATGCTCAATTCTCATTATATGGTATAGAAGCATCCATTATCGATGTACCGGGACATGAAAAATTCATAAAGAAAATGATTGCAGGGGTCGCAGGGATAGACCTTGTCATCCTGGTCGTTGCCGCAGATGAAGGGGTAATGCCCCAGACGAGAGAGCATATTGAAATTCTAACGCTGTTAGGGATCGTGAATGGTCTTATTGTTGTCACGAAAATTGATAGGGTAGAACCTGAATTTCTGAATATGGTTGTGGAAGATATAAATAAGGTCGTAAAAGGCTCCATTTTTGAAGAAGTTGAAACGTTGTTTGTGGATAATATAAGAAAAACAGGGATTGATGAACTTAAGCTATCGCTACATGAGAAGTTGATAGAAATCCCGCAACGAATTTCTAACGGAGCTTTAAGATTACCGATTGACCAGGTTTTTACCATTCACGGTCATGGAGTCGTTGTAAGAGGGACGATATACGAAGGAGTTGTTAATAAAGGGGATACGTTAATCGTATTGCCACAACAATGCTCAGTAAAGGCAAAGGAAGTTCAAATACATAACTGTTCTAAAGATAAAGCTTCGGCAGGTCAGCGAGTAGCCATCAATATTGGTGGTGCACTTAAACAAAGAAAAATAAAGAGGGGCGATGTTATCGTAACATCAACCAATTTCACACTAAGTACGATGGTGGATGTGTCACTTAACTCAGTAAATCACCTTCAATATCCTGTAAAACAACGTACCCCCATCCATTTTTATTGTGGAACAACCGAATCCTCGGGATACATTGTATTCTTCGATCGTAATGAATTACGCGAAGGCTCTGAAGTTTTGTGTCAAATTCGATTAACGAATCCGATTGTCGTTAAACGCGGCGATCGTTTTATTATAAGACGACCTTCACCTTCAGAAACCATTGGTGGTGGATGGGTTATTGGTACGGCTTATGAAAAATATCGATTTGGTGAAGAAACGATTCAGAAGTTATTGCAACAAAGAGAAGCAAGTTCGGAAGAAAGAGTATTAGATGTATTATCAATAAAAAAATGTTTGGATAAAAATGAAATAAGTAAATCGTTGTCAATTAGCTGTGATCAGATCAACGAGATATTAAATGGGATGATAGACAGCGATCAAATTGTTGAAATCGAGCCTGGTTTTTCACTTCTAAGGAAGTTTATAATGATGCAGGATCCCAGGTAAAGTTTGAAGTGCATAAATACCATGAATTAAATCCTTTCCGAATCGGGATAAGCAAAGCAGAGTGCATTCAAATTTTGGAAAGAAATTTTCCTAAAAACTAATTGAGGCGGTTATAAACAAGGAAATAGAAAAGAGAACCATTGCAAGGGAGCAGCACATCATTTATTTGACAGATTTTGAGCCTCATATCCCGAAAGAACTTGTGTCGAAATTTGACAGAGTTTTAGACAATTTAAAGCATGATCGGATGGAGGTGAAGGAATGGGGGAATACTGCAGAAGTGAAAATGTCCATAGTCGATTTGAACATGAATCATATCATTTCATGATTACGAAAAACTGGGTTATCCAATAGGCGATAAACAACTTATTCATTATGAAACTTTTGATGATCAATTTAAATTACTATATCACGCAACAAAAAAACAGCCATTTTCTCTGCAAGATGCAAGGGAAATCTTAAGTATACCAAGAAAAATCTAGTTAAGTTTCTCGAACTTCTGGACCTCTTACAATTTACCAAAAGAGTAAAAGAGATCCGAAAATGGACATTGTGAATAAGTTAATGGCGAGACTGTGTGGGAATCGAACCCACCGGAGATCCAATAATCTCCCAAAAGGTTTTGAAGACCTAGAGGAACACCAGTAACCTAGCCAGCCTCAAATAACTAATTTTGGAATCTTATTATACAACTATATATTCACATTATCAAGCATAGTCTACCGATCAGAGTTTGTATTTCAATTTCATATTTAGGCAATCATACTTTTTGAGCTAATGGTCCTATTTGAAAGGATTATTAATATAACTATAATTGATATACCAAGTAAATATTTGGGCTATATTTCTTTTATTTGGATATTTTAAAGGAAATTGAAATGACATGCTGGAAGGAGGGAGACTAAGTCAAATTCCGTCGGCGTTTCGTCTTTAGCAATCCGAATACTATTACTCGTAATACTTGGGAGAGAAAATGTTAAATGAAATTGAAAAGATAAGCGCTATTGAAGAACCTCGTATTTATGATAACGATTCTAAGAAATTTATTGAACATTTTTATGAGCTTCGAAAGAGATTACTTTATTTCGTAGCTGCATTTTTAACGAGTTTAATCATTACGTATTTTACATCGCCTTATGTTGTGAATTTGTTGCAATCGTCAGCAATTTCTCACGAAATTGAACTAAATGTTTTTAAAGTCACGGAATCTGTTTCTATCTATGCTAAAACGATGCTCCTTCAAAGCGTGTGTTTATCATTTCCAATCTTAATTATGCAATTGTTTCTTTTTATTAAGTAAGCAATTAGCAAGAATATCACAAAAGGCTTTATAGTGTTCTCAATTATCGTATCTATACTCTTTCTTCTTGGAGTGCTTATTGGCTATTACTTCTTGACACCATTTTTGTTTTCATTTTTTCTGGGTGTTACCGAGGATCTGAGTATGAATACGATGTATAACTTCTCCGATTACTTTCAGTTTGTATTTATGATCTGTTTATTGACCGGATTAATACTGGAAATCCCCGCATTTATGGTTTTTTTAACTCATCTAGGAATCATATCCCCGACTACCATTAAGAAATTTCGTAAATTTTTATATCCCATCTTTTGTATAACTGCTGTTGTTTTAACTCCACCTGACTTTATTTCGGATATTACTGCCATGATTTTATTAATCTCTATTTTCGAAATTGGGCTAGCATTGTGCGCTTTTTTAGAAAATAAACGGAAGAACTGAAAGGGGAGAGGTTATGTTTAATCAAATCGGCGTCCCAGGCATTATTCTATTGTTGATTCTTGGCCTTGTCGTATTTGGGGCGAAGAATTTACCGTCAATGGGAAGATCGCTAGGCTCCGCTGTGAAAGAATTTAAAGAAGGGATTTCGAGTAAAGAACCTAAAGATCAATAAAATCGAAGGGAACTATATTTATGTTAGAGCTAGCGGGCAGCATATTAAAAGTTGTATTTTTCTTGATTTTTTAATATCCTCGGTACCAAAGCTTGTCAACATAAAAATTCGTCGATGGCGTCATCGAGTATAGAGTCGTTCCAAGGAAATTATCTGTCATGTATGGTTATACCCTGCCTGTCATCGAACTGTTTGCTTCAATTTTGATTATATTTCACAGCAGTTCCTTCTACGGCTTTATGATGACTTTGTTGCTGCTGGTCAGTTTTCTTATCGCGGATATCATGGTTATCAAGTCAAAACGATCCGTTACATGCTCATGTTTCGGAAACTTCTTGGAAAGCCAAGTGGATATTTTTCGTTGTACCGTAATGGTGCCTTAATCGTATTGAATGTTTTGGCAATAGGAGTAACATGGTCTCAACATTCTATATACTCAGCAGCATCATTGGTATTAGGTGTAGTTATAGTCTTTATCTACTTTCTTTCGCAGAAAATATGGAATGATTATAAGAAAAACATGAAGCTATTAAAAGCCTAACGGGAGGGTTTATGGACATATTATTTTATTCTAATGTGCTCTTGTGGATCGTTGTGTTATTCATGTTGTTCTCATTATTTCTTCTTTATAGACAATTTGGTTCCGTGTACTTGGGCACACGTGAGGCCATTACTCGAGACGGTGTATCGATTGGGAGCAAGCTGCCTGAATTTTCAGCAAAATCGTATTTTTCAAATGAAAGAATACCGATCGATTCATTTTTTCATAAACCGACATTGATTGCTTTTATCTCGCCTGGTTGCAAACCTTGCCAGGAATTAATTCCCGAATGGAATAAAGCTTATATGAAATATAATGAAAAAATCAACTTTGTTATTGTAGGGCTCGGGGACAAGACGTCGTTTTCCAAACTTTTAGCGGATAAATCATTGATTGGCGAACTATTATTAGATGAAGAAAGAGAGATACTAGCATCCTGCCAGGTTAGAGTTACACCGTTTGCATTTGTTATAGACGAGAATGGGACAGTCAAAGGAAAAGGATTATGCAACGGTATCGAACACATCCATGGTTTAATATCGGCACTTGAAGGTGAATCTGTGTTAGTTGAAGAAACAAATCTCCCTGAAAGGACGGTAAAATAAATGATTAAATGGCTTGAATCGGTTGATAGGTTTACTAAGGTTATGGCTGAGAACTTGGAACGAAAAGTTTCACGATCAACGTTCTTAAAAACAGTTCTTTCGACTGCTTTCCTTTCATTCGTTTCTTTCTCGGCACGTCCGGTTTTTGCGGATGGATCTTCCTCGTGGTGCCAAATTTGGGGATACGATCAATCTGCGACTTGTAATTTTCCTAACCGGAAAGCTTGTCCAGGGTGTTCAAGTTCACAATCAAGCAAATGTCCAACGGGCTATAAAGTCTCTTATGCGCATGGTTACGAATCGACAGGCTGCTGGTGCCTAGGTTATTCTTGGGGTTCCATAGCTTGTTGTGATTGTACATTAAGCGGTAACGACTCCACTCGACCATATACATCGGATTGTGGATGTGCCGTAACGATAAGATAATTAGGGGAATTAGGCTTGGAATATGTTGAATTCATCATATTGTTATTCCTGGCTTGCACAGCAGGCGTAACTAAAGTAAGCACAAATTGAGGGCTAAATGTGACCTTCGAGGTCAGTCTTCTCGGTGAGAAGACTTTAAAAACAAGAATGAAGTGCTGGGCTAACTATTTGATGGCTTCGTCCCTTTCGGGCGCGCTATCAGGATTTTTGTATACTTTATTATTATTTGTCGTTTTCTCATGGTTGCCGTACATTCTAAAAATGATATTCATGATCGTATTAGTCGGATTATACATTCTGCATGATTTTAAAATTTTAAACTTAAAAGTCCCACAGCGGAAATGGCAAATCCCGGCATCATGGGTTAATGGACCTCCGGTTCGAAATATGTGGGTATGGGGAAGCATTCTGGGAGCGGGGATCTTTACGTATTTACCATTTATGACCTTCTATATACTGTACATCTATATTGGTCTTTTTAAAGATCCAACCGTTGGGCTGCTTTTCGGCTTTTTGTATGGTTTTTCGCGCGCAATGCCTACAATACTTTTCTCGTTGAGAAAAGAATTAGATGTGACTAAAGTTAGAAGCTTGTATAAGAATAAATCCGGGTTTTATAAATCCATAAATGGTATTGCATCCACGTTGTTCTTGATTTATTTAGTGATGGAATTGACAATGTCGCTAAAATGATAAATGTTCTAAATAAATAAGCGACCGTCCCTCGCAATTGTTAGGGACGGTCGCTTGTTATTTCTTCAGGTTACTTATAATCAGGAAGCGTTATGGCTTGCAGCCACAATCTCCTCACACTCGGTCGAGCAGCAGCTATGATGCAGCTCTTCACACTCTTCGCAGCATACATGCTGAAGATGGCAGGCATCATTATCACAGTTAATGTAGGTCTTCAGGCTTACCGCAGTGGTGGCATTTACCGACAATAATGTCCTCGTCCGTCTGATTGATCGGCACGGAGATGCGCTCGTCAAACACGTAGCATTTTCCGTCGAACAGACGACCTTGCACTTCAGGATCTTTGCCGTAGGTGACAATCCCGCCATCGAGCTGGGCAACATCCTTGAAGCCTTCCTTAAGCATGAAGTAGGTCAGCTTCTCGCAGCGAATGCCCCCGGTACAGTAAGTCAAAATCGTTTTGTCCTTGTGTTCGCTCAGATTCTCCCGAATCCAATCCGGAAACTCCCGGAAGGACTGAACCTCTGGACGAATCGCATTACGGAAATGACCGATATCATATTCATAGTCATTACGTCCATCGATCACAATGATATCATCGCGCTGCAATTGCTCGTAGAATTGCTGAGGCGATAAGCGGGCTCCGCTGATCATGTTAGGGTCGAGCTCGTCCTCCACGCGGAAGGTCACGAGCTCTTCGCGGTGACGGACGAACATTTTCTTGAAGGCATGTCCTTCGGATGGGTCGATCTTGAACACCATATCCGCAAATAACGGGTTGGCATGCATATCCTGCATATATTGTTCCGTCTGTTCAATCGTACCGGAGACTGTCCCATTGATGCCCTCGGAGGCAACAAGAATACGTCCCTTAAGCCCAAGGTCCTTGCAATACTGCAGATGTTCATCTTTGAAGACTTCAGGGTCCGGTATCTGAACAAATTTATAATAGAGAAGGATCTGATAATTCTGTTGTTCTGACATGATTTAATCACCTGTTCTTTTTATATATTCAGCCATACGTATACCTTATAGAATTGTAGTGAATTCATTTCACATAGTCAACTTAAATGTATAGAAAGTTTGCCATGAAATGTGAATTTTGGGGTTCCAAGAGCGAATGAAAGCGGTTATGATGAAGGGGTGAGCAGGAGAACACTTTCATTAAAATGGAGGCGTTAAACAGCATGGTACATATCGAGCATAATGCACTCGTATTGTTTCAAGGCGACAGTATTACCGATTGCGGTCGAAATTACGAGGAGTCGGACAGTTTGGGGCATGGATATGCACTCATGGCTGCTGCCCGGTTAGGCATGGAGTCTCCTCTGAAAAGGCTGCGTTTTCTGAATCGCGGGATTAGCGGGAACCGGGTTGTCGATCTGCGGGGCCGCTGGGAGGAAGACTGCATTGGCCTTGATCCAACATGGGTATCCATATTGGTCGGCATCAATGAAACGGGCAGGAAGTATAATCAGGGCGAAGCAACCTCCGTGGAGGCCTATTATGAAGGGTACCGGGAGCTTCTTATCCAAACCCGCGAATTAACCTAGGTGCGAATTTCATTCTGATGGAGCCGTTCTTCCTGCCTGTTACAGAAGCAAAGAAGGAATGGCGTGAGGATCTGGATCCCAAAATTCAAGCCGTTCGCGAATTATCACGTGAGTTTGAAACCTTATACGTTCCGCTGGATGGGATTTTTGCAGCAGCGAGTTCGAAGATGGAGATGAGTTACTGGGCACCGGATGGTGTACACCCATCGTAAGCAGGTCATGCGCTCATGGCAGAAGCTTGGTTAGCCACAATGCAGGGGCGCTCGATTCTGTAGACTCGGAGAATTTATCTTCTATATAAGAACATATCATGCTTGGCTGACATCCCCGGGGTTGTTGTTGTCCGGGGATGTTCTTTTGTGTAAAGGATCATTCTCTTGAAAATCCTGATTGACGAATACAATTGGGTACATATAAAATGTTCATAATAGACCGTTGTTCAATTGGAACGACCTATTTTTTGACTTTAATGCTTTCGTCTATGAAAGCGGGGAAGCGTTGTCGCTTTATGTAGAAAATTATGGTTTGCAAGGCAAAGTGGTTAACAAATGAGAGGGGAATCATGATGAAGAGAAAAATGTGGTTATCACTTACACTGTCCGCATTGCTGGTTACGGCTGTTGGGTGCGGGGACAAGCAGGAAGGCGGCACGACCCAAACGGGTAGCGGCGGAGATGCAGAGAAGAAAGAGTACAGCATTGCGATATCGCAGATCGTAGAGCATCCATCTCTGGATGCAACACGGGAGGGTATTCTGGCAGCACTGAAGGAAGCCAAGCATCTCGGAGGATGACAAAACGCTGAAGATTGATTACAACAATGCACAAGGTGACCCGGCGAACAACCTCTCGATTGGACAGAAGCTGAAGGATACAAAATCGGATCTGGTGATCGCGATTGCAACCGATTCGGCACAGGCTGTGGCGCAGAACGTGAAGGAGAAGTAGGTCTTGTTCGCAGCTGTAACAGATCCGCTCGATGCGAAGCTGGTCAGCGATTTGAAGAAACCAGGGGGCAACATCACCGGGGCATCTGACACGAACCCGGAAGCAACCAAACAATTGATGAATTTTGTAAATACTCATTTTCCAAATGTTAAGAGGATTGGTTTGGTCTTAGATGAAGGAGAAGCAAATGCGGTTGTTATGGCAAACACGGCAGAAGAGGTACTTTCGGAGCATGGAATCGAGCTTGTGAAAGCTGCTGTTACCAATACTTCGGAAGTGAAGCAAGCAGCGGAATCGCTAGTCGGTAAAGTGGATGCCTTTTATATCACACTGGATAATACCGTGGTAAGTGGAGTCGAGACAATTATTCAGACCGCACAAAAGAATAAAATTCCGTTCTTTTCCAGTGACCGCGATACGGTGGAAAAGGGAGCTTTTGCAACGGTTGGATTCAAGTACTACGATCATGGATATCAGGTGGGCCAGATGGCCGTAGAGATCCTGAAAAACGGCAAGAATCCGGGGACATGGAAATCACGAAGCCGGATAAACTCGATCTGATCTTGAACACGAAGGTTGCGGCTGACTATGGAATCGAAGTGACGGACGCCATGAAACAGGAAGTCAAAGACCCGGACAATAACATCATCGAGTAAGAGTAAGGCGCGGAGATAACAGCCCGCGCCTTGCTTAATCCTAAAGGAGGTCAAAGACATGCTGGATTTCGTGATGAAACTGGATGGTCCAATTGAATTGGGGCTGCTGTATGCGCTGATGGCGCTCGGCGTATATATTACGTTCCGAATTCTGGATTTTCCGGATCTGACCGTGGATGGAAGTTTTACGACAGGGGCAGCGATTGCAGCGATCCTGATTACAAACGGTGTGAATCCGTGGCTTGCAACGCTGGCTGCATTTGCCGGGGGCATGGTAGAGTATCTGTACGGGCTTGCTGCATACCAAGGGCAAGATTAACGGGCTGCTCTCCGGTATCATCATGATGATTGCCTTGTACTCGATCAATATGAGAATTATGGGCAAACCTAACATCTCACTAAGTCAGGAAGAAATTATCTTCGGGTCTATTGATCCGATCTATATTATGTTGGTGATTGTAATTATTGGAAAGCTGCTGCTGGATGCATTCTTCCGCACGGACCTTGGCCTTGCGCTCCGTGCGACAGGGGATAACAAGCGGATGATTCGCAGCTTTGGCGCGAATACCGATACAACCACGATTCTGGGACTTAGCATCTCGAACGGACTGGTCGCTTTATCCGGTGCTGTTGTTGCCCAGCAATCAAGTTTTGCGGACATCGGCTCCGGTATTGGAATGATTGTCATTGGCTTGGCGTCCGTTATCATTGGCGAGGCTGTTCTGGGTACCGGTTCGGTATTCCGGACGACGCTGGCTGTAATCTGCGGTTCGATTATTTATCGGATTGTCGTTGCCGCTGCTTATGAGATTCCATGGCTCGAAGCTTCGGATCTGAAATTAATTACCGCTGTTATCGTTATTATTGCCCTGGTGGTTCCAACCATCAACCGGGCGATGAAACAGCGTTCACAGGCACGGAGGCGTTCAATCGAACTATTGGCAGCTCAAGGGAAGAGCAAAGGAGGTGCGCTCTGATGCTGGAAATGAATCATGTCTCCAAGCTGTTTAATCCGGGCACGGTGGATGAGAAGATTGCCTTGATGGATGTCAATCTTCACTTAAAGCCGGGGATTTCGTGACGGTTATCGGGAGTAACGGTGCAGGCAAATCCACATTGATGAATATCATCTCTGGCGTGATGAAGCCGGATGCCGGAGAAGTGCGTATTGACGGCACTTCGATCGGCCATCTGCCGGAATTCCGTCGCAGTCGCTGGATCGGCCGCGTATTTCAGGATCCGATGGCAGGCACTGCGCCGCATATGACCATTGAAGAGAATCTGGCGATGGCTCATCGCCGCGGCCAGTCCCGCGGGCTCAGCATAGGCGTTACAGCCTCCAAGCGCGCCAGCTTCCGCAAGCATTTGGAGCGGCTTGGCATTGGCCTTGAGGATCGGCTTCGGGCCAAAGTAGGGATGCTGTCCGGCGGGGAGCGCCAGGCGCTTAGCTTGCTGATGGCGACCTTCACGCAGCCGCAAATCCTGCTGCTGGATGAGCACACAGCAGCGCTTGATCCGGCCCGTGCCGAGCTGATCACCCGAATAACCGATGAAATCGTGCGGGATATGAAGCTGACCACGCTGATGGTTACGCACAATATGGAACAAGCCATTCGTCTGGGCAATCGCCTTATCATGATGGATAAGGGACGAATCATTCTGGATGTGGATGAAGAGCGCAAGAAATCCCTGACGGTGGAGCAGCTGTTAGGGAATTTGAGCAGATTAGCGGTCACAAGCTGTCTGACGATCGTCTAGTTCTGGGATAAACATATTGTTGTGAGATGAGATACACTTCATCCAATATATTCGCTAAGCCCTTAAGACTGAGGGTTTAGCGTTTTTTTATACTCTGATTCCTTCCATGTCCGTCATCTCCATCGCTTTTTGCATGGATTCCTGATAACGTGTTAATGTTGGGTGAACCACAACTACAATCCAACAGAAATATCAAGTGTATGCTTTGTTGTAAAATGCCTGACGACTGCTAATCTTAATTAGCGGACGTTTGAATATAGGAGGCTTGTTGATCCATGGTCGTTCACAAAGATGATTTGCAGATGAACATTTTATTAGTCGAAGACGATAAGACGATTGCATCGGGTCTGGAATATTCGCTGCAGCAGGATGGTTTTTCAACTGTTCTCTGCCATGATGTTGCATCAGCCCAGAGGGTGCTCGCCGAGGACATAGATCAGTTTGCGTTATGCTTGTTCGATTTACAGCTTCCGGACGGGAGCGGCTACGAATTGTGTAAGCTGGTGAAAGAGCGACGAGACATTCCGGTCATCTTCTTAACGGTGATCGACGATGAGGTCAATGTCGTGATGGGGCTCGACATGGGAGCCGACGACTACATTACTAAACCATTTCGAGTTCGTGAGCTGCTCTCCCGGATCAAGTCCGTCTTGCGGAGATACCAGAAGCCGTCCCACACCAGAGCGATCATAGACATCGATCATATCCGAATCAATACGCTGGAAGGCAAAGTACATAAAAAAGGGACCGAAATTCCACTTACCGCCTTAGAGTATCGTCTACTGCTGATCTTTGGCAACCACATCGGACAGGTTCTCACAAGGAATCAGCTTCTGGAGCAAATCTGGGACGTGGTAAGCGACTTCGTGAATGACAATACGTTAACGGTTTATATCAAAAGGCTAAGGGAAAAGCTGGAGGATGATCCAGGACATCCGACTTTGATCAAAACCGTACGCGGATTAGGCTATAAGGTCGGTGATTAGATGCTGCGTAATCGGGAAGTCCAAATGTTATTGCTCGCCATGGGCGCAATCAGCTTATCGGCGATTGTTGCTGCTGCCTTTATCTCGTCTGTCACGGCGGCGTTTGTTGCCATTCTGTCCATTCTGCTTATTGGCACCAGTTTGTTATTCACGAGATGGAGATATCGCGAGCTGGCGAAGCTGTCCGCCTATTTACGGGAAATTAGCAACGGTAATGATTCCCTTGACATTCGCGATAATCAAGAAGGCGAGCTGAGCATTCTCAAGAATGATATTTACAAAGTGACCCTTATGCTCTCGGAGCACCGCTCTCTATTGCAGCGGGACAAAATCCAGTTGACGGATGCCATCTCCGATATTTCGCATCAGCTCAAAACGCCGCTTACCTCCATGACCGTGATGGCGGATTTGTTAAGCGCCCCTGACCTGCCTCCTGCCAAAAGATCAGAGTTCACCCATCATATTCGCGTCCAGCTTGAACGCATCGATTGGCTGGTTTCTTCCTTATTAAAGCTATCGAAAATGGACGCGAAGACCATCCCTTTCAAGAAAGATCAAATCCTCGTGAAAAGCCTTATTCAGAAGGCATTAGAGCCGATCATGATTCCGATGGATATCAAGGGACAGTCCGTTTCTATCGCGGGCGATGATAACGTTTCTTTTGTCGGCGATTTCAATTGGACTGCCGAAGCGGTCATCAATATTCTAAAAACGGTGTGGAGCATACGCCTGAAGGCGGAGCGATCGCCATCACATATTCCGAAAACACGCTATTTACGGAAATTGTCATAACAGACAATGGAATAGGCATCCCGAAAGAGGATCTGCCCTACATTTTCAAGCGTTTTTACAAAGGGAAAAATGCTTAGGTGAGGGAAGCATTGGCATAGGACTTGCGATGGCACATAGCATCGTTGCCAGCCAGAACGGCGTGATCGATGTGATGAGCGACAGTGAGCAGGGTACGCAGTTCCGAATTAAATTTTATAAGCAAGTGGTATAGCGGGGCGGCACGCCGTAAGTGACTGAATTGTCACCTCCATCGTCACGGGAAAGTCATTTTAGACAGATAAAATGATATTCATCAGCTAAACGATGGAGGTGAAACCATGCAATTGAAGCAACACCGCAAGATGATATTGGGCCTCACGATAGGTTACACCCTGTTGATTCTTTATTTTTGTTTTTCGCTTTCGGTCGATTAGACACGGTAGATCAGATTACGGAGCACACCTTTATGTTCTTGCCGGACAGTTTTTAGGCTGCCAGATATATCCGAACTTCTGCATCCTGCACTGATGGATCTTGTCGGCTTTGGGAACATCGCAGCCTTCATCCCTTTTGGCATTTTGATTCCGTTGTTATATCAGACCAGCTTTATACGATTCCTGACGGGGTTCATCCTGTCCATTCTCATCCTGGAGACCATTCAGGCACTGACGTTTCTCGGCAGCTTCGATATGAATGACGTCATACAGAACGCATCGGGCGCAGCCATCGGATTCGGGGCGTACAAACTCGGCTTTCGTACAAAAAACGACTGGAGAAATATAGCTGCTGCGGGCATTTCCAGTGTTGTCCTGCTGCTCGGGGTATGGGGAGTCTTCGGTATAGTTGACCAAGTGTTTACCAAAGAAATGGGTCCGTTTGTGGCGATAAATGAATGGAAAGACAGCACCGGAAACCCATCAAGGGGAACCCAGCGATACAGTCTCAGCATCGGCGGTCAAATTGTAGAACCCCAATATAATGTGTACAGCATCGAAGGCAAAATGAAGGAGGCGTACACGTATACGTTAGGCAACAAGGAGGAGATCTATCTCTACCTGAATTATGGAATTCCTGATCAAAAGGAATCCCATGGCAGCATCAGGGTTGCTGTCGATGGACATGAGATGCTGTCCGTATATGCAGAAGCGCAACGCCATGAGGCGAATATGTCCGAAATCCTCATTCCGCAGGCCCATGAGCTTACGATCACCCTGGAGGGCAATGCAACCCTGTGGGATGTTGGATTTAGAGAAATGGTATATTTCTGGAATTGAGTATTAAGAGCAGGAGGTATGGCAATGGAAATTTTAAGAATCGAGCAGTTGTCTAAAATATATGGCACAGGTGAATCGGCAGTGAAGGCGCTTGACGATGTTTCTTTTTCGGTGCAAAAGGCGAATTCATTGCGATTATCGGCCCGTCCGGTTCGGGGAAATCGACACTGCTTCATATGCTGGGCGGCGTGGATCGGCCGACTGGCGGCAAAGTTTTTGTTCAGGATACGGACATGTATACCTTGAACGAAACGCAGCTGGCCATCTTCAGACGCAGGCAAATCGGCTTGATCTACCAGTTTTTCAATCTGATTCCCGTCCTGACGGTGGAGGAGAATATGACGCTGCCGCTCTTGCTGGACAAGCAAAAGGTAGATCAACAGCAGTTGGACAGCCTTGTGAATACGCTGAATTTGCAGCATCGGTTAAATCATCTGCCGAATCAGTTATCCGGCGGACAGCAGCAGCGGGTCTCGATTGGCAGAGCGCTCATCGGCAATCCTGCGATCATGCTGGCCGACGAGCCGACCGGGAATCTGGACAGCAAGAATAGCAGCGAGATCGTCGATTTATTAAAAATGTTGAATAAGACCTATCAGCAGACGCTGATCGTTATCACGCATGATGAACGAATCGCCTTGCAAGCCGACAGGATCATCTCAATTGAAGACGGGAGGATTGCCAAAGACGAGGTGATCAGGCGATGAACATTGTTCATACACTAACCATCCGGCATCTGAAGCAGAACAAGAGACGGACGCTGGTAACGATCATCGGCGTCATCATATCGGTTGCCATGGTGACCGCTGTCGCTACGCTTGTGTTTTCCTTCTCGGATGTAATGGTCAGGCACACCATTGCAGACACCGGGGAGTGGCATGTCCAATATCAAGATGTCACCAAGGAGCAGCTTGCGGCAATACAGGGCGATGACGAATCCAAATCTGTTGCGATGACAAGAGATGTTGGGTACGCCCCATTAGAAGGGGTGAGAATCCCAATAAGCCGTATTTATTCATCAAGGAATATAATGCGCAAGGTTTTGAGCAATTTCAGATTGACCTAAGCAAGGGACGTCTCCCGCAGACGGACAAGGAAGTTGTCATATCCGAAGCTGTTGCAATGGACGGCAAAGTGAATTACGACATCGGCGATCATCTCACCCTTCGCGTCGGGGAACGATTCGAGCAAGAAGGCAATCATTGTCTGGACCAGACCGAACCGCTGCGCAGGGAAGACGGCACATTGACCGAAACGCTGGAGCATGTCAAGACAAGGGAGTATACGGTGGTAGGCATCATTAAATCTCCCGTATGGGAATCGGCTTGGGCCCCGGGGTATACAATCCTTAGTTATGTCGATGAAAATTTCATCGGGGCAGACGATCGAGTCGATGCGTTGGTGGTGTTACAGCGTGTCAACCCGTTCTTGTTCGTTCATGCGGAGGAGTTGGCTGAGAAGAACGATATCGGTAACGTCCAATATAATAACAGCTTGCTTCATTATTACGGCCTGTCCAAAAGCGAAGCCTCGTACAGCATGATGTTCTCCTTATCAGCGATCATTATGGGGGTCATTATGATCGGCTCGGTTTCGCTCATCTATAATGCTTTTGCGATATCCGTCTCGGAACGCTCCCGCCATTTAGGGATGCTTGCGAGTGTGGGGGCTACGAAGAGACAGAAGCGAAATTCAGTGCTTTTTGAAGGCATTGTCATTGGCTTGATCAGCATTCCTATTGGCATCCTATGCGGGCTTGCCGGAATTGGAATCACCTTTTGGTTCATGAATTCCATGATTCAAGGGGCATTATGGACCCAAGAAGAGTTGAGACTCATCGTCACGCCGTTATCACTCTTGATTACTTGTATGGTGTCGATGCTGACGATTTTCATTTCGACGTATGTCCCGGCGATCCGAGCATCCAAGGTATCCGCCATGGACGCGATTCGCCAAACCACCGATGTGAAACTTACGGTCAAAGCCGTGAGAACGTCGAAGTTCATTCGCAAGCTGTTCGGCATTGAAGCGGAGATCGGGCTGAAAAATTTAAAACGGAACAAACGGAGATATCATGCTATCGTATTTTCGCTTGTTATCAGCATCGTTTTGTTTCTAACGGTATCGTTTTTCACCGTCGGTATGAAACGATCCCTGGATCTGTCGCAGGAAGGCGTCGACTTTGATATTGAAGTATCGTACAGCAGCGGCAAAAGAATAGACGAACGGTTGATGCAATCGATTGTTTCCCTGGATGGTGTTACAGAGTACAATATGACTCACGAGTGGTACAAGAACGCTTGGATCGAGGAAGCGTTGATTGCCGAAGAATTGCAGGAGAAGGTTAAGAAGGATAGGGAGTTGCTTCAGAACGGGAAATATCCTTACGATATCAAGATTCATGCACTGAACGATTCCAGTCTGCAAGCCTATGCCACAGCCGTCGGCGCAGATTACACGCAGCTTACGGATCCGGATCATCCCGCCGCAATTGTGATGGATACAATCCATTACCAAGACATGAATACGGGGAGATATATCCAGACGAAGGCTATGTATGCGAATATCGGTCAAAGCATCGAATTAACGAATATCAGTGAAGAAAGTGGCGGATCAACGAAGAAGATAAGCAACGTGACCGTTGCCGCATTGACGGATCAAGCTCCCATGGGGATGAACCCGGTAGGTGTTGGCGGGTTGAATATCATTGTGTCGGAACGCGTCATGGATCGACTGACAGACAACGAGGATTCAGCTAACGTTCAGACATACGTCCATCTGAGAAGCACGGAACCGATGAAAACGCAGCAGGAAATCGAAGAGATGCATGAGACCAATCTGAATATCTACAATGTGTATCAATCCAGAAGAAGCGAGGAACAACAGATACGATTGATGTCGGTCTTTTCATACGGTTTTATCGTACTCATATCGGCGATTTCCATCGCGAACATATTTAATACGATCTCAATAAGCATATCTCTTCGAAAAGTAGAGTTTGCGATGCTGAAATCCGTTGGCATGACGCCAAAAGGGTTTGCGAAAATGATGAACTACGAAAGTGTTTTTACGGGGTCAAGTCGCTGATCTTCGGTCTTCCCATCAGTTTCGTTGTGATGTATCTGATCGATAGAGCATTTGCGAACAAATTTAGCTACGAGTTCACCTTCCCGTGGCTGAGCGTTCTGTCTGTCATGGTCGCGGTATTTGTCATTGTCGGTTCCGCCATGTTGTACTCCGGCTCGAAGGTGAAGAAGGAAAACATTATTGATGCATTAAAGCAGGAGAGTATATAATGAGGAAGCAGAAGAAGCGTATCCGAAATTTTCGGAGCGCTTTTTCTCATAGTAGAAATAAAACGGACGATATATAAAATAGATGAGAAATGTAAATATATTTGGTATTTTTAAAGTGTTTTGGTTATTTTGTGTAAAAATATGACGTAATTAAGTATTGACCGCTGGAATATTAATCAATATGATTACTATAAAGAGATATACTAATATTTGGGTTCTGATCCTAAAGGGTGGTGTTAGCTTGGAAATGACAGCCACGATTCGCGAACAAATGGAAGAGTTCCTACATAAGAACGAGATGACGATTAATCGGTTTGCTGAAATATCGGAGGTCAATAGCGGCACACTCAGCAACATTCTGAACGGAAATCGACCGATTTCCATGCAGCAATTGGACCGGATTACGGCAGGGATGGGTTTGGAAGAGGGTTATTTTTACGAGCTGTATATAGATGAATGCATATTTCATGCCACACCGGATTGGCGTCGGCTGGGACCGTTTCTTCACCTATGCGCAGACCTGGGAAAGCTGGATTGTCTGGACAAGGCCGTCCGGATGACAATGGATAATATTTCCTATTCTCCCTTACTCTTTGAAACGGCGGAGGTTTTTTTCAGAGAGGGGAAGCACGAGGCGGCGGTGCTGCTCTATAAGAGCGTGGCTGAGAGTGAGAGATTCCAGCATTCCGAACGGCTGGCTTTATGCCAGTATCGATTGTTTACGTTGGAATTGGGTGATGATCAGGAGGTTAATTCAAGGGCTGCAGTATACTTTGAACCTTATATTGATAGATTAGATGAGGTCTATCAATTGGATGCGCTAGTTGATTTAATTAATGTAAATGGTTCTATTCATAGATGGGATAAAGTAGAGGAATTCGCTGAGCTAATGTTGCATAAAGCAATGATTGAGTTTAAGTATAGTGAGACTAAAGGTTATATTGAAGTAAGAAGGAAGAATCCTCTTGTCTTTTATATTTTATACGCAAATCTATCATTAGAAAATAGCTATAGTGAGCGTGGAGAATACGAAAAGGCATTATACTATGTATCACAATATGCAAATCCTATATGGATAGAAGATCCGAATAATGAGGAAATGCGGATTATAGACCAGTTTAAAGAGTGGGCTGTAGCTAATAGATATGTGTACCAGTTAATGGTTGGTCAAATTGAGGTTCTCTCTGACTATGTGGATTATGTTTCGACACGAGAAGAAGAGATTTTTCCGGCTCTTTGTAACATAATGATTGCAGCGAATCGGCATCGATTTAGAGTTGATGATATATTAGAAAGTTATGGACAATATCTTGTTTATAAGGAACAACGATACCTTATAGGTAAAATTAGTACACAAGTTACACTCGAACGATACACTCGATTACTGGCGGAATTAGGAATATATTATATAAGTTTAGAACGTTATGACAAAGGAATTGAATTTATATTGGAAAGTTTGGGAAATTCCATTACAATCAATAGTAATAATGGCATGCTTAGATGTATGGGGCTATTCGAGCAATATCGTCATTTTTCGTCATTCGAATTACAAAAACGATATACTATTTTAGTTAGCGAGGTGCAAAAATTAAATGAGAAAAAATTGGCTTATCTATTGGTTATCTCTAGTATCATTTGTGCTGTTGCTGTACCGACGATGAACGTTAATGCAGAGAGCAACAAACAACCAGAGATACTTACGACGTCTGGTCATGGTTTTGGACTTGGAAATAATTAAGATACTTAATCGCGAAATAAGTGTGTTATAGATTAAGTAAGATGCTTCCGAATTTTGGAGGCGTCTTTTTATTATATTTCGTAGTATTATTAATATATTTCATCATTTAAAAACAACAGATCCATTATGTTGATTCGCTATTGACCTCGCTAAAGTAAAATAATAGCATGTAATTAAATATTTAATATACTAATTTCTGGTTCTCATCTGGGGTGTTGTTACTTGGAAACGACAGCCACGATTCGCGGGGAAATAGTTGCATTTTTGCAGAATCATCATATGACGATTAATCAATTTGCCAGGATATCGGGTATCAACAGCGGGACACTTAGTAATATCCTAAATGGTAATCGTCCCATGTCCATGCATCAGTTAGATCGGATTACCGACGCAATGGGTCTGGAAGAAGGCTATTTCTATGATCTGTACATTCCTGAGTGTATCTTTCATGCGACTCCGGATTGGCGGAGATTGGGGCCGTTTCTTCTCCGATGTGCAGAGCTGGGAAAGCTGGATTGTCTGCATCGGGCAGCCCGAATGACACTGGAGAACATATCGTATGCACCGATGCTATTTGATATGGCCGAAGCCTTATTTAATGAGGACAAGCATAAAGCGGCAGCTTTGTTGTACGAATCTGTGGCTGAGTGTGAAAAGTTTCAGTATTCAGAGCGATTAGCTCTTTGTAAGTATCGATTATTCGTAATCGGATTAGGAGAGAATCAGGAAGATAATTTACAAGCTGCTGTATACTTTGAACCCTATATTGATAGATTGGATGATATGTATCAATTGGACGCGTGTCATAAACTTATTAATTTAAATGTATCCTTACAACGGTGGGATAAAATTGAAGCGCTTGGAAAACTAATGGGGAAAAAGCTGGAATTCAATACCAACAAAATAGAAGTACTCTTAGAACGTATGAGTTATCAGAGAGACCAATTATTTTTATATATTATATTCGTATTTAATTCAGGCCTATATGTATCAAGAACGAGGAGATTATGACAATGCGTTTTATTATGTGTCGTTATATGAGAAACCTGATTGGATAGAAAATCCTAGCAATGAAGAGTTGCTGATTATGGAGCAGTTCAAGGAATGGGCTGAGGCTAATCGGTATATGTATGGTTTAATGAGTGGACAACCCAATGCTTTAAACCCATATGTAGATTATGTGGACTCACGAGAAGATGAGATTTTTTGGCGCTTTGTAATATTCTGATTGCAGCCAATCGCTATCAACTTCATATCGATCATATATTGGATCGGTATAAGGAGCATCTGGTTTACAAAACGCAGCAAAATCAGCTCGGAAAGGTGAGCGATCAGGTGACCTTAAACCGCTATACGCGGCTTCTTGCGGAGCTTGGGATATATTATATAAATTCCAAACAGTTTGACCGTGGACTGGCATACATCTTGGACAGTCTGGAGTACTCCATCAGAACCAAAAGTGACAATGGAATGCTGCGCTGCATGGGGATATTTGAGCAATTCCGTCATTTTTCTTCCGAGGACACCCAGCGGCGATATACTGAATTAGTCCAGGATGTTCAGAAGCTATCGGTATACGCCTGGAGCCCGCAAGTGCAGAACTAACTAATATTTGGATTTCCCTGGGGGTGTTGTTATTTGAAAACGACAGCCACGATTCGCGGAGAAATAACGAAATTTTTACAGGATAACGAATTAACGCTAAATCAATTTGCGAGAATATCCGGTGTGAATACGGGGTCCTTGAGCAGTATACTTAACGGAAATCGTCCCATGTCCATGAATCAATTGGATCGCATCACTACCAGTATAGGATATCCTGAAGGATTTTTTATGATCGATACATTTCGGAATGTATATTTCATACCACGCCTGACTGGAGACGGTTAGGAGCTTTTCTTCAACGATGCGCAGAGCTAGGCAAGCTGGATTGTCTGCAAAAAGCCGCCCGATTAACGATGGAAAATATCAGTTATGCTCCGCTGCTTTTTGAATTGGCGGAAGATTTGTTCAATGAAGAAAATTATAAAGCAGCGGTTATATTGTATGAGTGTGTAGCAGAGAGTGAGAAGTTCCAGCATTCTGAGAGGCTTGCCTTATGTCATTATCGACTATTTAAGTTAGAATTAAGTGATAATATGGAGTCTAACTTAAAGGTGGCCGTAACTTTTGAACATTATGTTGATCGGCTGGATGATGTGTATCAACTAGATGCATATAGGAAGCTTATTAACGTTAACGTTTCTTTGCTCAGAAGTGATATGGTGAAAGTTCTGGCTGAAAAAATGGGCCGTACGGCGAAAATACAATATACAAACAATAACAAAAAAGACAACGAAAAATGAACAAGAGAAACCCACCATTTTTTACATATTATATTCGTATTTAAGTCTATCATACGCTTGTCGTGAAGCAGGAAACCTTGAGGGTGCACTAGAGTATCTTTCAATGTATGAAAATCCTAATTGGTTAAAGGCAAAGGAATTTTCTGATGAGGAAATTATAACTGTTGATCAGTTTAAAGAATGGGCTAAAGCGAACCGTTACTTGTATAGACTCATGGCTGGAGATTCTGACGTACTGCCTGAATATATAGATTATATTGAATCAAGAACGGATGAGATTTTTACAGCCCTGTGTAACTTTGTAGTAGCTGCTAACAGATATCATTTCAACATAGATCATATAGTGGACCAGTTTCGGGAATACCAGGCATTTAAATTACAGAAAAACAAACTTGGGAAAGTTAGTGAACACGTCACAATGAACCAATATACGCGGCTTCTATCCGAATTGGGGATATACTATTTAAATTCCAAACAATTTGATCGTGGGCTGAAGTACATTGTAGATAGTCTGGAGTATTCCATTAAGATTAAAAGCGATCGAGGAATGCTGCGATGCATGGGGATATTTGAGCAATTCCGTCATTTTTCGTCCGAGGATATTCAGAGACGGTATACCGAATTAATTCGAGATGTTCAAAAATTATCGGTGTACGCCTGGAGCCCGCTTGTGTAGGGTATGGCTTGTGGCCATAACCAGTGAAGCAGCGTCAGTGGCCTCCTGAGCTATAGCCTAATGTCCGGGTTTATGATAAACTCGGATAAGTTTATTTTTACATATCGTAACAGAGTAAGGAGTCCATGTAATGACATCAAGAACATCGTTAGAACCAACCACAAGTTCCACAGGGCGTACATGGTTGATCTTTGCAGGCATTATCCTAATTGCCATTAACCTGAGAGCGGCAATAACCTCGGTAGGCCCGCTGATTGGGATCATTCGTGAGGATACAGGAATATCGAGTACCATGGCTGGTATGCTGACGACGCTGCCGCTGTTGGCTTTTGCTCTATTATCGCCAATGGCTCCCGCCATGGCCAAAAAGTGGGGACTGGAAACCACCCTGCTGCTTAGCATGGTGGTGTTGACATTCGGAATCGGCATACGTTCCATATCATCGCCGATTACTTTATTATTGGGAACTGCATTTCTGGGAGTGGCCATAGCCGTAGGGAACGTGCTGCTTCCGAGTCTCGTTAAGCGGGATTTCCCGCGGCATATCGGATTGATGACAGGCACCTATTCGGCATCAATGAATCTGCTAGCCGCCACCGCATCCGGGGTTAGTATCCCGCTTGCAACGCAAGCAGGTCTTGGCTGGCAGGGTTCCCTGTTGATCTGGGCGTCATTATCCGTGTTAGCTCTGATCGTATGGCTGATTCAACGCAGCAGCTCTGACAAGACAGCAGAAGTCCGTTCGACTGCAACCAAACAACAGAGTGTGCTTCGTTCACCGCTTGCTTGGTATATCACTTTATTTATGGGGCTTCAATCGTTTACGTTCTATGTGAACATCTCTTGGCTGCCCGAGATTCTGAGAAGTCAAGGCATGGATTATAGTGCTGCCGGGTGGATGCTCTCCATACTTCAATTTGTCAGTTTGCCGTTCTCCTTCATTATTCCTGTTCTGGCTGGCCGAAATCCGAATCAGCGTGTTCTGGTGACCATCTCTGCATTATCCATGCTCACTGGTTACGTAGGATTATTATCCGGCATGTCCTCATTAAATCTCCTATGGGTGATGTTGGTCGGTATTTCCGGCGGGGCGAATTTCAGTTTATCCCTGATGTTCTTTACTTTACGTACCAAAACGGCCCACGAAGCCGCGGCGTTATCGGGGATGGCTCAGTCTCTGGGTTACTTGCTGGCCGCGATCGGCCCGATGCTCATCGGGTTCCTGCATGACGCTACAGACGGTTGGAAGGTTCCCCTCATGGTTTTGTCCGCAGTCGTTGTTGTGCTGTTCTTCTTCGGTTTTGGCGCAGCCAAACCGGGGTATACCTCAGCGTCGGGTGAATCTACGCCGAAGATGGAGAAGCCATAACGGCGGAGGGGGTTATCAAGGTTGTATTTTTAAGTACATCTTTAAGAGCTCCCTGGACAACGGTCCGGCGGGCATTGCTAAGCTTCGAGTCTGAGAATAAAAAAGTCGCGGAAACGCGACTTTTGTGTTTTTAACAAGTTAAGTTCTCATTCCGAATAGGACACCAATTCAATTCATTAGCCCGAATAAAACAAGCAGTTGTAATCATAGCTTACTTGACAATTGCTAAATTTCATTGGATTTTAGGAGAGCTAACGATTAGGATAGTTTGTTATTTTATTATATTTTGTTCCATGATTTTTAAAGTGAACTTTTAATTGCAGTTTATACATTGATTTCATGTATGTGAAGAAACAAGGAGAGTCAGATGATAAGCAATTTTTGACATTTATGTCCTCTGCAATAGCTGGAGAAAGAAACATTTACTCTATGTATGACGTCTAATCTTACAAATAATCTTAATTTTAGGAGGATCATAATGTTCAAAAAATGTCTCTTACGATGTTGGCAGCATCTATGCTTGTACTGCCTAACTTTAGCTCATCTAGCTATGCCGCTGAAGCATATTACAATAGATAGTGGTATTTTGAAAAACAATCGGGTGCTCATACCTCTTAGAGCCGTTTCTGAAAACTTAGGAGCAGACGTTGATTGGAATCAACAACAAAAAACAATTAGAATTACTAAAGATGCTACAGAAATGGTTCTTACCCTTAATTCTAACAAAGTTTTGCTCAATCAATCGGAAATTCTTCTTGATGTTCCAGCGGAACTAAATTACAACTCCACTTATGTGCCCCGTTTTGTAAGTCAAACTTTGGGAGCAGATGTAAATTGGAACCAAAAAACTGGTCAGGCGACAATCACGTTGGAGGGAAAACAACTCCAGGTAACCATGCAAAAACCACAAGTTCAAGTTCCGAATGCGAAAAAATAACAGATAAGCAAAGACAAGTGTTCGTGAACAAATTAAACGAAGCAACCGACCTATCTTCAATCAAGCAGATCAGAACTTACTTCAGCCCATACTTTACGGATAAATTTATCAATGAAATCATACGTAGCAAAGGATTGAAATACGACTTTAAATTTACAACGATTTATCCATCGGCCATCAGTTATACTGAAACCAATAGCGCCAAATTGACTCAATCTTCAGGTCCTAACTCTAAATATGCACCTAATGAAACACTCTACAGAACGGCCAAACTGGTTTATACAAGTAAAGGCTGGAAAATTGATTCGGTAGATTTCTCCTTGGTTAAAGAGGTATTGAATCCTTAAAACTATTTTAGTTATAACCGCAAGTAAATAATTACTGTAACGTAACAACAGGATTCAAAGTAACTTCAAAAGCCCGTTTCCAGAAATAATCAGGATCCCCATATGCAAGTGTCGAATTTGCATATCCTGCAAACGACCAAGTTCCCCGGTAATTTGACGTACATCATAAGATGTACCTGAGCCGCTAATAAGGAACGCACTTTTCCCAGAAAGTGTATTTTTATGAGTTTGCATTCTGTTTCGCAATACACTCTGTAAATGTGAATAATCCGCAGGACTGTTGAATAGAAGCATATACTGATCCGCAATTGTAGCGACATTAGTATATAACGAATTCGCTCTAGAGTGCGAGTTCACCAGCATGGATCAGGCGCAAAAGGGGGCAAAGCAAGCAAGCGATCGGACGTTCCCGAGGTGGATTAAGCACGAAAATTCATGCAATAGTTGACGCGTTAGGAAATCCACTTCGCTTCAACTTGACCGGAGGTGAAGCGCATGACTCCGTCCAAGGTTTCAATCTCCTAAAAGCATGAAACTGACCCGGAAGCAAGTTCTAGCCGACCGAGGTATGATACGAATGCCATTCGGACCTTTTGAAGGAACAACAGGCCATAGATTCTCGGGAAGAAAAACCGCCGAGTGATCCCGAAATATGATCGGGATGTCTACAAAGAGCGCCATTTGGTGGAATGCTTCTTTAATAAAGTAAAGAATTATCGTCGTTTGGCGACTCGATATGATAAATTAGCGTGTACATTCAAGTCTTTTTGGCCTTGGCATCCATTATGGTGTGGCTTGCTTGAGTTTGAAGACACGCCCTAGTATGAACTATTTATTTCTTTATTTAAGAATAAGATTTGTGTAGAATATTTTGCACAAATCTTATTCTATTTTGGGAGAAAAGGAGATGGGAAATTGAAAAGAATCATTATATTCACTGGTATCCCTCTTTTGCTAATCATCATTTTTCTATTTATTTACCAATTTCCGGAAAAAATAAGTGTTGTTCGTACTGCTGTTGCTTTTAATGATAGAAATCCCGACTCTCTTAAGAATACTTCTATTAATATTGAAGGAACGATATATCGACCTTTGTTTAGGCAGCATATTTTTAAGGGCTCCATTAAAATTAGAGGGATAGAAAAAACAGAAAATTATGAAACTCTCAATACAGAAGTACTTAAAAGAAAAAATGGTATAAACATGGGGAATTTGATTTACAATAAGACTCATACTAACCCGCCACAGCATGCCAATATGCTTGGTATTATTTGGTTTGACGATAGTTTTCTAAATATAAGTGTTTTGGGTACTGACATGGAGAATAATCAAAATGAGGCCATTTATATTGCGACTGGTGGGACATATGAAGAAGGAATATCTACATTACGAAAAATGAGAGATAATTACGGTTCTGGGTTTATAAACTTTGAATAATGTTGCAACGAAAAAATCTTCATGTAAACCACTTGAATGTAAATTAGTTCGATAAAAATGTATACAAACAAATGTTTGTTCTTATTTCAGGGTGTATCTCATAATTATGCAATAAAAATTGATGAAGAGTAACCCTCAATATTCAATTAATCTGTTATTGCTCGTTTTTCACTATTGTATTTAGTTTAAGAGCCATTGAATCACAAATTAATTATAAATTAGAGGGTTTTGTTGAAGGTAATTTGTATGAATTAACTGACGGACTAACATGGAAGCATGTTGACAATAAATATGATATTACCTTTGATATAAGACCTGAGGTTATTATCTATAAAGATGGCGCAAAATTTTATATGATAGTTTAAGGTATGATGGGACATGTCGAAGTTGGAAAAGTAAAACAAAGTTCTAGAATATTTGAAATAGATCAACTTTAAGTTTTTTAAGATTAATGAAGCCTAAATTAGATAAAAATTTGATTTAATCTAAAGACAAGCCCTATTTTTGATATGGTGGCTTGTTTTTGTTTAAATGTATAAGTTTTGAACTAACTCAATGACAAAAATGAAATGGGTAGGATGGCGAGGGATAGTCCAGAAAGTAAAGAGGGGGAGTACCATGAGAAGTCTCATTCTCATACATCTATGGCTAAGAAGCTCAGTAATGCATTACGCGTAAGTCCTCGAATCATTGCGTGAGGAGCTATCAACGATTTAGTGCTATTCCAAAAGATATAATTACTCACTTACAGAATGTGAAAGATATCTGGAGTTTATATCATCTTGTACATGGTGCAAGGTGAACAGTAATAGCAGTTACTGCTCAAATTTTACATAGCGTTTACATAAAGAGGTGGATTGATGTTGTGCATATGTTGTAACCTAAAATTTGATCATACGATGCATGCCTAGGCATGCACTCATGAAAATCCTATTTCCATTGAACTTTAGCGTAAGGGGAGCGAAGACATATTGAACACAGAGATCGAGAAAGAACAAGCACAGGCACAGGCTCAAATGGGCGATAATCAACCGTCCGGAAGATGGCGCGCCATTAGCGAAACGTGGTGGACTGCTCTTCAGCTGGGACTCACCTCGTTTGGAGGACCGATTGCGCATCTTGGCTATTTCCACGGAACTTATGTTCAGCGAAAAAGTGGCTGGATGAGAAAAGTTATGCCGATCTGGTGGCACTGGCTCAGTTCCTTCCCGGACCTACCAGCAGCCAGGTCGGAATTGGTGTCGGTGTGATGAGAGCGGGACTATGGGGCGGCATTGTGGCATGGCTCGGATTTACGCTGCCGTCCGTGCTCATGCTGATGATTTTTGCCTATCTGATGCAGACCTTCGATCCGGGCTCGGCTGGATGGATTCAAGGACTGAAAATTGTTGCAGTCGCGATAGTAGCTCAAGCGGTTCTCGGGATGGCGGGGAAGCTGGCTTCGGGCCCCGTGCGTGCGGCTTTAGCGTTTATAGCAATGGCTGTCGTTCTGCTGTGGCAATCTCCCATATCTCAAGTAATGGTCATTGCTCTTGGGTATATCGGGACTGTGGTTGTTTAAGCGGCAGGCTAACGATGAGAAGGCTGCCGATATGAAGATCCCTATTGGACGGACAGCCGGACTGTTTTGCCTAGGTTTGTTTGTTGTTTTGCTGGTGGGACTCCCGCTGCTGAGAGCGATGACCGATAATGGCTGGGTGGCCATTGTTGACAGCTTCTACCGTGCCGGGTCACTTGTATTCGGCGGGGGTCATGTGGTTCTGCCTCTGCTTGAGAGTGAGACGGTGCTAAACGGCTGGATGTCCAAGGAGGATTTTCTGACCTATTATGGGGCAACACAGGCTGTACCTGGACCGCTGTTTACTTTTGCGGCTTACCTCGGTGTTGTAATACAAGGAATACCTGGGGGCATCGTGGCAACACTTGCTATTTTTCTGCCCGGATTTCTGCTCATCGTGGGGTCGATGCCGTTCTGGAACAGCATCCGCAGAAACCCTAAACTTCAAGGCATGCTGACAGGGATGAATGCAGCTGTGGTCGGTATTTTGCTGGCCGCATTGTATCACCCGATATGGACATCTTCTATTCATAGTCCGCTTGAGTTCGTGATGGGGGCGGGATTGTTTGGAATGCTGATGTTCTGGAAAAGCCCGCCGTGGCTTGTTGTGATTGCTTGCGATAGTAGGTCAACTGCTGCTATAGAGTATGATTTAGCTTAGACCTTGGCACGATGTGCCGAGGTCTATTTTATTGCCAGGAGTAAATCTCCATGGATTGGTTAAATATTTAGGGTATACCTTTTGCAGGAAGCATACCGGATACAAAAAGCTCCGGCTATGAATTCTATATAGAAATGAGTGGAGAACCTACATGATAGACACCAAAGTGAAGGATTGCATCATTATTGGCGGCGGTATTGCTGGTTTGCAGGCCGCTATACAATTGGGGCGGTATTCAGCTTACGACGTGCTGGTGATCGACAGGGGAACGGGGCGTTCCACGATATGCAAGAGCTACCGCAACATTCTCGGCTGGCCGGACGGGGTTTCAGGCGAAGAGCTGAGGCAGCGGGGACGCAAGCAGGCAGAGGCTGTCGGCGTTGCTTTTGCAGCGGATGACATTCGGAAGGCGGAGCGGGATGAAGCGCGGCATTTTGTGTTAACCGGGAAAGACGGAGCCCAATATCGGGCGCGAACCCTGCTGCTGGCAACCTACTTGATGGATGGTTCCCGGAGCTTCCGGGCCTGATGTCGACGCTAGGCAGCTCGGTGTTTGTCTGTCCTGATTGTGACGGGTATGAAATCCAGAATCGGAAGACCGTCGTGATGGGATCAGGAGATCCCGGTGCCAGTATGGCCTTGCTGCTATCGGAGCGAACCAGGGATATTACCTATGTCAATCATGAGGGAAGGCTTCTTCCGAGCATATGCGCCAATTAGCTGAGCTCGGGATTCCGTATGTGGAGAAGAAGGTAGCGGAGATTCGTTCTGAGGAGAGCGGCATCATCTCTGCTGTCGTGCTGGAGGATGGGAGCCTTTGCCTGCGGAGCGGGGGTTTATCTCCTTTGGAGGGAACAGCATCTATTCGGAATTGGCTGAGCAGCTCGGGGCTGAGCTTGAGCATAATCGACATGTCATAACCGATCCCAGGTCCAAAATGACAAGCGTTGAATGGCTCTGGGCCGCAGGTGACTTGGGAGTTCATTCCGAATTGACCACGGTTGCTATGGGGGAAGGTGCAACGGCTGCCATCTGGATTAATAAAACATTGAAGCAGCTGACAGGTAAATCTGCAATGCAATCTGATGGTTGTGGCGGCGAGTCTGAGTAAGCTTCCGTCTAAGCTAATTGCAGCAGGATTCTAAAAACCCGCCTTGTTTGCACGGTATGCTCTATGAGAACCGTGAAACAGGGCGGGTTTTGTTAAGTCAGACCAAATCGGGTGATATGGTCTTCAAGCTCATATTTATGCAGCAATTCGGTCTGCTTGGGACCGATCAGATCAAAATGCGGGTAAGGCAGGCGGTGATGGATATACTCCGGATTGAGCCCATTGGACAAACACCAATCTTCAAGACGTCGGATGTTCGAACAGCCCACCTTGGTTACGGTATTGAACTGGGGGAATCGCTTGTCATACCAGTAGTGAGTCAAAAAAGCGATGTCGCCTCGCGCCACCTGCTGCTTCCATTGCTGCAATTCCTGTTTGGAGATGCCGAATGCCATGTTTGTCTCATCCTCGTTAGTGTATTCATTCTTCTTATTATATCAGCATATACTTGACTGCACCTACTGTTTTCATAGCGTGATGCCGTCAAAGTACAAGCTGCCTCACGGTTGATGGATAAATATCAAGAGGGGGAACGATATGATACTGGAATCAGCGATACTTTATATTAAACCCGGGCTTGCGAGTGATTTCGAGAGCGCCTTCCGGGCGGCTTCCGGCGTTCTGTTAACGAAGAAGGGATATGTAGATCATGAGCTTCATAAATGTGTGGAGAACAGGGATGAATATATATTCCTTGTTCGCTGGAGCGGGATTAAAGATCATTTGCTCGGTTTCCGGGGACACCCGGATTATAAGAAATGGTCAGCATTGCTTGAACCATTCTACGCAAGTCCGCCTGAGGTCAAGCATTATATCGACATTCGGATCGACAGTCGCGAGCAAGCTGAAATGGAGCTGGTCAAACTATCGATCCCGGGCAGCGGAACGGATGCGGAAGCAGATGCAGATGCAGATGAGGAATCTGCTTCTGATTGATCTTTTTCACGGGCAATTATAACAGATCCCAATACGATCAGCATTTATATGATGAATCCTGAAGCTGTCCCTGGACAGCTTCTTGCCTTATTTATGACTATGTAGAGTAAATGGTCGCCTGGCTGGTCAGCTCTGGGAACGGAAGCTTAACGCAAACTGTGACTTATTTTGCCCTGAATAACAGGAATTATGGCAGGTCATGCCGAACTTTGTTGTTAAGTTAAACTATATAAGGGGTGGTTCCAATCATTACAGATTATCATGCCGTTCGCCGTCTTGCCGATGATATTCGAGCAAACGTTTCCAAGGTTATGGTGGGTAAGGAACAGCTGATCGACAGGCTCTTTATTGCGATGGTGACCTCTGGCCATGTTCTGCTTGAAGACGTACCGGGCACGGGGAAAACCTTGCTGGCCAAATCCATCTCGAAGTCCATTGACTGCACGTTTAAAAGAGTTCAGTTTACCCCGGATCTGCTGCCGTCTGATCTGAGCGGTATATATTTCTATAATCAACAATCCTCGGCGTTTCAATTTCGGCCGGGCCCTTTGTTCACGAATATCCTTCTTGCCGATGAGATTAACAGAGCAACGCCCCGCACGCAGTCCAGCTTGCTGGAGTGCATGGAGGAGCGGCAGATCAGCATTGACGGGGTAACCCATCAGCTGGAGGAACCCTTCCTGGTCATCGCCACGCAGAACCCGCTGGAGCAGCAGGGCACATTTCCACTGCCGGAGGCGCAGCTGGACCGATTCCTGTTTAAACTGAATATGGGCTATCCCACCTCACAGGAAAGCGTCGATATCCTGAAGCGATTCAAGGATAATCAACCCTTGGAGTCGCTTGCGGCGATTGCAGCCTCTGAGAGCATCGTGCAAGCCAGGCAAATCGTCAACAAGGTGCATGTCAGTGACGAGATGTTAGCTTACATCGTTTCGTTGGCGGAGCATTCCAGAAGGGATGAAGCGGTTGCCTCCGGAGTAAGTCCGAGGGGATGTCAGGCCCTGCTGAAGGCCGTACAGGTACAAGCTGTCCTGCAGGGCCGGGAGTTTGTGACGCCTGACGATGTGAAGGAGCTGGCTGTGCCAGCCTGGGCACACCGGTTGAAGCTTCGGGGCACACTTCAAAGCCGGGGCGGGGCCGCCGCTTCTGAAGAAGTGATCGAGCGGTTGCTGCAGCAGGTTTCCGTACCGACAGAAGAAGGCATTTCGTCGTAGGGGGCGGTTGCCATGGGAGCCTACTGGATATTGTTCATCGCCGCTGTGGTTGTCGTTGTGCAGGGCAAGATTTTTAAACGGATGGCATTGAAAAAGCTGAATTACAGCCGTTCCTTCAAGGTGTCGACTTGTTATGAGGGAGATTCCGTCGAATTGATCGAAATCATAGAGAACCGCAAAGCATTGCCTGTCCCCTGGTTGAGGGTAGAGTCCCAATTCCGCTCGGGTCTGGCCTTCGATAATCAATTAAACCTGGATATCAGTGAGGGGCAATTCAATCAGAACCACAAGAGTTTCTTCAGTCTTCTGCCATGGACCAAAATCCTGCGCAGACATCGGATTACCGCGAAGCAAAGAGGTCTGTACAAGCTGGGAACCGTATCGATGACAACAGGCGATCTGATCGGACTGGAATCGATTGTGCAGAGTAAGACATTAAAGCGGAATTTTGGTGTATCCAATGCCGCTTGATGTGTCGGATATGGATTTGCCCGTGCAGACCTGGATGGGCGAAATGCTGGTCCGCAGATGGATCATGGAGGACCCGTTTCTCATATCGGGTGTTCGTGAATATCGGGATGGAGATCCGCTGAAGGATATTCAGTGGAAGGCCACTGCGCGGACGGGCACCCTGCAGGTTCACAGACGGGATACGACCGCAGACAGCCGTCTGATGATCTACCTGAATATTGAGGATCATGAGCAGATGTGGAGCAAAGCTACAAGGCCTGAGCCCATCGAGCATGGAATCCGGCTGGCAGCTGGAATAACGGCACATTTATTGTCGCAAGGGATGGAGATCGGAATGGGGACGAACGGGACGCTGGGTGAGACCGAGGATGACGCCTTTGTCCCCGTTGCTGGCGGCATGGAGCAGCAGCATCTGATATTCGAAATGCTGGCAAGACTGGAGCTCACCCGCAGACTTTCTTTTCATGATTACCTGGCTTATGAGCTGTCGCGGCATGAGGAGGCAAGGGATATCCTTATTCTGACCACTTATGTGAGCCCAAGGCTGGAAGAGATGTTTCAGCGGTTTCGTGAGAACGGACATCGTGTCGACGTCCTCCCTCTCGGAGATGTTCCTTCTCCTGCGAAGGAGGTGTCAGCATGAATGTTCACGTATCGGGATATATGAAGGCTTTGCTGCAGGGCTTCGTAGAGTGTGTGTTGTTTTTCCCCGTTCTGTTTATTCCCGCATTCTACCTAATGCCTGAATCCTTCCGATGGGTATGGCCTGCGCTGGTATTAGCCGGGTACATACTGGGTTATACTGGAGGGCAGTTATTTAAATTCAATCGTCAATTCAAGGCATTCCTATGGGGCTGCCTGGTTTCCGTTTTGTTATCCATTGCCATGCTGGGTGTTGATCTCGCTCTCGCCTATTCCATTCCCGTATTATTTGTTGCAAGTTATCGGGGAGCCGAATGGAGCAGATAAGCTGGAATCTGATGTTCCCAGGCACCTATTTCCTGATCGGTTTGATCCTGTACGGGGTCAGCAGTTTCATATTAAGCTTCATGGATTCATTTCAGGATGGAATACCAGCTCTGACGTGGATGGGAGCGGCTGCCTTGGTGCTGACGCTGCTGATCGTCAATCGGCAGTTCGTGCTCGATGAGACGCTCCCGGGCAAAGATCAGCCGAGTATTGGAACGGCGCGTTCTGCGCTACAATCGATGGTTTATTATCGTACTACTGATTCTAATCGGAATCGTGGCTTTTCTGCCACAGCTTCAGCAGTGGTTCTCCGATCTCGCGAGGGGAATAGCAGCCTGGATCTCCGGGCTGTTCGGCTCTGGAGCAGAGCAGGCTCCGGAGCCGCCTTCGATGGCAGAGCCGCCGCCCGAAATGCCTATGATGGAGGAAGAACCGAAGTCGCCAAGCAAGTGGATGAAAGTGATTGAACAAATGTTGATCTATGGTGTATTCCTTGCTATCGGGGTTGGAGTTGTATACGTCTTGTTCAGATTCGGCAAAGTGCTGCCCACGCTCTACAGAAAATTCTCGGCGTGGATGAACAGAATGATGAACAGACAGAACGTTCAGCCCTCGCTGGGTTATGAGGATGAAGTGGAGAATATCGAACACGATCCTGCATCGAAACGTCTTAGACGATTGTTGTCCGGTGTGCGTTTCGGTGGAAGGCATCGTGAGGGCGAAGAATCGGAACACCTGAATCAGAAAATCCGTCAAATGTATCGCAGGATACTTTCCCGAAGCATCCGTGAAGGCTATAATTGGAAAGCGGCTCTGACCCCTCGGGAAACCGAACACGATCTTAAGGATTGGGATGGGCAGAGCGATCGCATTCCGCAATCCTTGATAGAGCTGTACGAGGAAGCGCGCTATGGCAACCGTGACATTACCAAGGAAGAATTTGAACGGCTGCAACAAGATAGGAAGTTTAAATGAGGAGTGAACATCTTGTCTGTACAAAAAGAGAGCAATGCCATTATTCATTATGGTGATCCGGCCGTAACCGGAGGAGTTTCCGTCTTTGACAAGGAATTTGACCAGCAATTTTATTATGAAGGTAGCGATCTGGGGCTGACCTACCAAACTCAAGAGTCGGCCTTCCGTCTCTGGGCTCCAACGGCTAGTGAGGCCTATGTCCTGTTATACGAGGATTGGAAAGCACCGGATGCCCGCCGAATAGCCATGACCCGGGATGTGAAAGGGACTTGGCTGCTGAAGGTTCGTGAGGATCTTCAAGGCAAGTTCTATACCTACCAGGTTCTGATCGGGGATCAATGGAACGAAGCCGTCGATCCCTATGCCACAGCGGTGGGCGTTAATGGGGATCGCGCCTGTATTCTGGATATGACAACAACCGATCCGGAACGCTGGACAGCGGATAAGCCGCCGCTCGACAGTCCCGTGGATGCTGTAATCTACGAGCTGCATGTCCGGGATTACACCATTCATCCGGATAGCGGAGTTTCGCATAAGGGCAAGTTCACAGGTCTTGCAGAGTCAGGAACAAGAGGCCCCGGGGGATTCGTACAGGTCTTGACCATATTGTTGAGCTCGGCGTCACGCATGTGGAGCTGCTCCCGATATACGACTATGCAACCGAAAGTGTGGATGAAACCAGACTTCACGAGCCGCAGTACAATTGGGGATATGATCCGAAGAACTACAATGCGCCCGAGGGCTCGTATGCTACGGATCCGTATGTACCGGAGGTACGGATTCGGGAACTGAAGCAGTTGGTACAGACGCTTCACGATCAAGGGCTTCGAGTCATCATGGACTTGGTGTACAACCATGTTTATGATGGTTACCTGATCAACTTTACCAAGCTGGTTCCCGGATATTATCTGCGTTATAAGAAGGACGGTACCTTCTCGAACGGCTCCGGCTGCGGCAATGATACGGCAACCGAGCGGCCGATGATGCGGAAATTCATCGTAGAATCGGTATTGCATTGGGTGAAGGAATATCGGATAGACGGATTCCGCTTTGATCTCATGGGCTTGATGGATGTAGAGACGATGAATGAAATCCGAACGCGTCTGGATGAAATTGATCCGTCCATCCTCACGATTGGTGAAGGCTGGGTGATGGATACCGAGCTGGCTGAAGAGAGAAGAGCGAATCAGCGCCAGGCTGCGTTGATGCCGCGCATCGCACATTTTAACGATGGATTCCGTGACGCCGTCAAAGGGGATATCTTTCATTTCGATTACAAAGGCTTTGTAAGCGGCGGTATTGGATACCAGGGCAAGGTCAAGCAGGGCATCGTGGGCGGCATTCCGTATGCCGAAGAGATCAGGGCCTTTGCTTCCGAACCGGTTCAATGCGTGAACTATGTGGAGTGTCATGATAATCATACGCTCTGGGATAAAATCATGCTGTCCACGGACGGGGAGAATGATGCGGTTCGGCGGGATATGCATAGCTGTCATCGGCCATGATCCTTACGAGTCAGGGAATCCCGTTCCTGCATGCAGGCCAGGAGTATTACCGTTCCAAGAACGGTGTGGAGAACAGCTACAACTCCAGCGATGAGGTGAATCGGCTTGACTGGGGCATGGCCTCAGAGCATCAGGATGGCGTGAGCTACATTCAGCGGCTCGTTAAGCTTCGCAAGAATCATCCGGCATTTCGATTGCGGGATTCGGCTTCGATCCGGCGGCATCTGCGATTCGAGGATAGTCCAGAGAACACCGTAGCCTTCACGCTTCGTGATCATGCGGGCGGCGGCGCCGAGAAACATATCTATGTACTCTATTATGCCGCACGCAAGGAGTCTTCCTTAAAGCTGCCTGAGCTTGGGGAGTGGAAGATTCTGCTTGGTGAAGAGCTGATTAAACGTTTAAACTCGGATTCTCTTGTTGTAGAAGGGATCGGCGCTGTAGTCTTAGCTTGCTAGGCGCTCGCCCAGATGCGATTTTTACCAAGAAATGAATAATGCCTGATTCTATCATCATCTGATATGCTGTGGATATCAGATGATAGAATCGAGGCGTACCTTTGAAAAAATATATCCTGTCCCTTTGTTTGCTGCTGTCATTAACATCGCTCTTAAGCCCTGTTCAGGCATCAGCGCTTCAAGCTCCGAGTCAAACTGCTTTCCATGATATTTCTGCAAGCTTTGCTAAAGACGCGATTGATCGTCTGGCTAAGAGAGGTATCGTAAGCGGGGATGGCACAGGGGCTTTTTGCCGCGCAAACCGGTGACCCGGGCGGAATTTACCGCGATGATCGCCAGAATGCTTAAATTGAAGCCTGTTCAGAATGATGTGTCAGCATTCCGGGATGTTTCCAAATCTGCTTGGTATTATGGCTGGATTCATACCTACCTGAATCTATCAATCGTGCAAGGGAATGGCTTCATGTTTTACCCGAATGCGCCCATTACCCGCCAAGAAGCCGCTGTGATTGTCACCCGGGCCATGAAGCAGAACGATGCTTATCACGGGAACACGGCGGGCAGATATCTCGATGCAGTCTCGATTGCGAAGTGGGCTTGGGATGCTGTAGGAACAGCAACCGATACCTACTGGCTGCAGGGAAGCAAGGGTCAGTTCAGACCTCAGGACGCCATCACCCGGGAGGAAACGGCGAAACTGCTGGATCGGGTGCTCCAGTCGGGCAATGTGAAAACTTCGGTTGATCGTCAGGTTCCTGCGAATATCCACATGGGGTGGTTGTACAACGGGACAACCAAGGAGTACATTTCTTATGCCAAGCGAGTACTTGAATGTGCTTGTACCGCGTTGGTATTATATGGAGTCAAACGGCAAGGTATCGGACCATACCGATCAAGCGCTGCTTACATGGGCTCGCAGCAATGGACGGCAGGTATGGGCTATGGTGGGAAACCGGGGAACGCGGAAGGAACGCATTCCGTTCTAAGCAGCGCCCAGAACCGAAAGTCGGTTGTAGAGAGCATCGCTGCGAATGTATCCAAATATCAATTGGACGGGATCAATATTGATTTTGAGAATGTGATGCCTCAGGATCGTCAGAACCTGACCGCCTTCATCACGCAATTATCCGCGGAAATGAAGCGGCTCGGAGCGAAGTTATCTATCGATGTATCGCCTGATCTGAATACGGATTGGACGGCAGCATTTGATTACGCAGCGCTTGGCAGACAAGTGGACTATGTAGTTCTTATGAGTTACGACCAGCACTGGGGCGGCTCGCCAAAAGCCGGTTCCGTATCCTCGCTGCCTTGGTCCGAATCGGCTCTGAACAAGCTGGTAAATCAAGTCACGGCGAAGAAGAGTATCGTTGCGTATCCATTGTATACAAGAGATTGGCAGCTGGCCTCATCGGTATCTTCGCAGGATATCAGTTTGATTGAACAGGGACATCGAATCCGTCTGCACAAGGCTTCCTTGTCGTGGAACGATGATGTCGCCCAGTATGAAGCTGCATATACGATCGGTGGAGTTAGGCATCGCATATGGACGGAAGAAGCCCGTTCCTTATCCATGAAACATCTTATGGCTGCCAAATATCAGATTGCGGGTTATGCCTATTGGTACCCTGGCGCTGAGACAACGGATGTATGGCAGGCGATTAACAACGCGGAGCGGTATGCATCCTATTCGTTCCGGATTTAAGCCTTCGCTTGCATGGATGAGAAGACCAACCCTGATGGTACGGGGTTGGTCTTTTGTCCTCATGGAATGCAGGGTACATCGAGAAACTTTTATTCTTACACTTGTACTGATCTCATTCCGTGGTACAATGATTGAAATTTATCTGGAATTTTCTTCATGGAGGAGATGTTCTTATGTCCGGTTATGCGGAGGGACGCTTGGAGCCATTAGGCATCCGTTTACCTGCTGCCAGCTCGCTTACTGCGAGGTATGCCAACTATGTCATCGTGAACGGTTTGATGTATGTCTCAGGGAAAGGGCCGCCTGGGGAGCCGAAGGGTAAACTTGGCGAGCGTTATACAACCGAGCAGGGTTATGCCTATGCCCGTCTGACCGGAGTGGAAGTTCTGGCCGTATTAAGGGATGCTCTCGGATCTCTTGATAAAGTGAAGTGAGTGGTCAAGGTTCAGGGTTTCGTAAACGCAACACCCGATTATGAAGAACACCATAAGGTGCTTAATGGATTTTCGGATTTGATGCTTGATGTATTCGGGGATAAGGGGAGCCATGCCAGATCCGTATTTGGCGCGGTATCCCTACGAGATCAGCTGCCTATCATTGTCGATTCTATCTTTCAAGTGGAGGAGTAGACATGGCACTAGAGTTAGTTGAACTGCAGAAGAAAGCGGATGAAGCCCTCTTATTCATGGTGCAGGAAATTGGAGCGGGCGGGAACGGCTTCGTCAACAGCTTAAACAGCGGGAGTATGGAAGAGTTCGTATCCAAGGTCCATCGCAATTACGAGATATCAAGAGGTATCGATCTGCCGGAGGAGTATGTTCCTCAGACCATTTACTGGTTGTATGAGAAAGGCATGCCTGTTGGATATGGCAAGCTGAGACATCGGCTGAATCAGAGTCTGCTTGAACTGGGTGGACATATTGGGTATGTCATTCGGCCCTCGGAGCGGGGAAGGGATATGGCAAGCGGATGCTGGAAGGGTTAGTTAAGAAAGCCTATGAGCACCATATCAACAAGGTCCTGCTGACCTGTGATGAATCCAACCTGCCTTCCCGTCGCATCATTGAATGGAATCAGGGGAGCTCAGCTCCATTGCAGACGGGAAGTGCAAATACTGGATCGATACCTCTATTCACAGCAATAAGGAGTGAGGAAGACACGGGGTAGGTTGCAAGGGAGATTGAGCAGGGCAAATGTTCAATCTCCCTTCTTTAGCCAATCGAACATCCGATGGATTGCCGCTGCATGCTGGGGCGGGGAAAGCGATGCCCGAGCCCTTCGTACAGATGCGTCTGCGGCTCATGCCCGCATTCCCGGAGTTTATCCAGCATACGGTAACTATGTTGAACCAGGACCTGCTCGTCTTGTGTTCCATGGACGAGCAGGACGGGACATGGGATCCGGTCCGCATAGTGCAGCGGGGAGCGGAGCAGATATTGTTCAGGAACCTTGGCAGGCGAGCCCCGATAACGCGCTTCATCATTCTGCGCAGATCAATCCTTTCTTCATAGGTTTGAGTCAAATCCGACACGCCGCTCCATAGAATCATTCTGGATATATGGGGATGCAGCGGCCGCTACAGCGGCATTAATCGCGCCGCGGGAGAAGCCCAGCACGTGGATGCGGCTACTGTCTATCCATGAAATACGGGACAGCCAGTCAATGGCTGAGATCACATCCATCGTATCGGCACCGCCGAATTCATCCCGTCCCTCGCTGCCTTCATTGCCGCGATAAGCGGGTGCAAATACGGCATAGCCTTGGGCGGAGAATTCCTCCACCCACTTCAGCCGTACGGCACCAATCCGTCCAATGCCGCCCCGGCAGTAGATGACCAGTGGCAGCTTAGGGGATTCGTTGGAAGACTCTTCGAAAGATGCTGGCTCTCTGTTCAGAATGGAGCAAGCCAGTGTGCCAGTTACGGTTACGCCATGCATGGTGTCAACCGCTTCTGCCATCTTATGGCTGAGTGTACGGGGCAATTGAGGGGAGCCCCAGATACCCCTTTACATGAAGTCCTTCTGAAACATAATCAATATGATAGATCATGGTTGCTGTACCTCCAGTGCTTGCATCGTCACAATGTGTACCCTCACCATCGATGACTCTTGATTTGGTCCGATGATGGAGTCCAGGTCCAAGTAAGTATAGTATTTACATGTCCGTGAAATCAATCATGGAGGATGAGAAATATGGTCCAGCCGGATGTCAGGCAGCCAGCAAAATGATATAATGATGTGGAAATCGAGGTGAGCGAACATGGCAAAAAGAAACGGACTTCCCCATTGCCACGAACAGAATCAACGGATAAACCTGCGACGTTAAAGGATATGCTGGACCCTCAAGTTCTGGCGAAGCTGAAGGCAACCACCGAATCCTTAAAAGCGAATGAAGCGGATCGGCTGGAGAAGGAAAGGCAGGAGCGTGAAGCAGCACGCAAGGCGGAACAGAAGTTGCGCGATAATGATTTTGAATATTTACTCGAGCATAGTGAGATGGATTGGAAAAAATACAAATGACAGGCGGCTGCAGGCTGTCTGTTTTTTATCCTTTTATATATGGAGGCATAAATGGAGCAGAGTCGGTGCTTGACAATTGGGATTGGCGGAGGCTCGGGCAGCGGAAAAACGACGCTGAGTCTGAAGCTCAAGGAGAAGTTAAGCGAGTATCGTGTGGCCTTGTTCCACATGGACAAATACTACAAAGCCGTTAGACCCATGGCCAAAGCGCCCTTCACGAACAGAGTCTTTGAGGATTTTAACCACCCGGATGCCGTCCATATTCAGCGCTTGACCGAGGATTATGAGCAGGCCGTCCGCAGTGGCGAATACGATGTCATCCTTATTGAAGGATTTCTTCTGTATCAATTCGAGGATCTTCGGGATTCCCTTGATCTGAAGCTCTTCATAGATTGTCCCGCCGATGAAAGGATGCTGCGCAGGAGCCAGTGGTTCATTGACAAGGGACACAGCGAGGAGAGCGTGCTTCAGGAGTATTTGCAGCTTGTCAGATACAGGCATGATGAATATGTCGAGCCTACCCGCTGGTACGCAGATCTGGTGGTGAACAATTCCCTGATGGGGAACGTTCGGGGCTGCACGGTCGTGGCCGATTGGATTCATGCCCGATTGCAGGACAACGGAAACAAACTTGATTAACCGGTCATCTGGCTTCTTCGGCTTGCAGCCCGAGTGTATGATTTCTGCGTGAGGTGTTGATGCAATGCTGAAAGCGGGTTACAATAAGTAAGTTAGGATTACACTCGCTAGGAGGCGAAAAATGAAAGTTGAAATTTGGTCGGATTTTATGTGTCCGTTCTGTTATATTGGTAAGCGCCGTTTCGAATCAGCATTGGAGCAATTTCCGCATAAGGATCAGGTAGAGGTGGTATACCGCAGCTTTGAGCTTGATCCGAATGCGTCCTATAAACCTGATGTTTCCATGGACGAGTTGTTGGCAGCCAAATATGGCATGAGTATCGAGCAGGCTAAAGCGGCCAACGCAAACGTTACTCAGCAAGCGGCGGGTGTTGGGCTTACGTATCATATGGATCGGGTTATTCCGGCCAATTCATTTGATGCACACCGCCTTGTTTATTTTGCAGACCAGCATGGTAAAATGAAAGAGATGACCGAGCGGTTGTTCCGTGCGTATTTTACAGATGCCGAGAATCTTGAAGATCGGAATTTGTTGGCGGACCTGGCGGCGGAAGTTGGCCTCTCGCGGGAACTGGCTGCTGCAGCGCTTGAGAGCGACGACTTCCAATCTGAGGTGCGGACAGACGAAGCAGCGGCTGCCAACCTGGGCATTCGCGGCGTTCCATTCTTCGTGCTCGGAGGCAAATATGCTGTATCCGGCGCCCAGCCTCTGGAAGTATTCACAGACGCATTGGATAAGGCCTATCGTGAAGCCAATCCGCTGGTCATGGTGAATGAGGCGGACAGCAGTGACGGCATGTGTGCCGACGGATCTTGCGATCTGCCGGACAGCTCGAAATAATATCATACACAGCAGCATGGAGCCCGAAGCATCAGCAAGTGATCTTCGGGCTCTAATTATCCGAACGTTATCATTATTTTATTACGAATACATAGGAGGCAATATGCGGCATCTTCCCTCTGAGGAACTTATCCATCGGATTCAGCATTCAGAAACGGATTATATGCAGGATCGAATGAAGGCTATTGAAGGCCTACCGGCAATCCCGAGGGCGTGGAGATAGAACAATTCGGTCAGGCGCTGTGCTTGTACAGCAGGACGATGCCTTGGCTTTCGTTTAACACGGTAAAAGGAATAAAGTCTGAGGACTCCATTCATCTCGATGCTATTATCGATTTCTACAAATCAAGAGACCGCAAATTCCAATTCGAGATCGTGCCTGCCATGGTTAATCAGGATTTGTTAAGCTCGCTTGCCGCTCGGGGTTTTACCAATCGGCGTTTCATAATTCAATGTATATGAACCCGCAAGAATTGAAGGATATGCCGGATGCCGGAATTGTGATCAAAACGATAGACAAAGATGAATTTGAAGATTATGCTAGAATTCATTGCCTTGGAACGGGACTGCCTGATCAGGGAATCCCGTCCGTAGCCCTGAACAATCGTGTATTGCATTCACGGCCGGGCTGGAGCTTCTACATGGCGTATGCGGGAGAACAGCCTGCTGCTGCGGGTGTCATGTATATGAACCATTCCAATGCGTCGCTTACTTTTGCAGCAACACTGCCCGAGTTCCGCAGACAGGGCTTGCAGCAAGAGCTTCTTCGCAGGAGAATATGGGATGCGAAACAAGTGGGATGCAGTTTGGTTGTGGGCCAGTGTGCCTTCCTGTCACAGAGTCATCGCAATATGGAGACGGTCGGCATGAAGCTTGGTTATGTCCGGACAACGTGGACAGAACGCGAAGCGTAAAGACATTAAGCACGGGCAGGTGTGAGCAGCCATGGTTGAGGATATGGATTTTCTGAACATCGATTACTTGCGCCAAGGCTCTGCGAAACAACAGCAGGCAGCCGAGGTAATAGATCGACTTGAGCTGTTGGATCATTTGAAATGTTACCATCCGATATGGGTCGGGACGATCCCTATCGGTATTGATATAGCTTCAAGCGATCTGGATATCATTTGTCAGGTGAGGGATTTTGTTTCGTTTGAGCGAGGGATGAAGGAGCGTTATGGAGAAATCCTGCCGGGCTTAACCTCCTCATTGCGCACGGTAGACAATCTGGAGCGAATGGTGATACGGTTTCGGTATGGGGGCTGGGAATTTGAGGTGTTTGCGCAGCCGCTGCCTTCCACCCATCAGAACGGTTACTCACATGGTGGTGGAATACAGGCTTCTGAAGCGGCTGGGCGAGGTCGGAAGACAGAGCATTATCGAGCTGAAGAAGTCAGGTTACAAGACAGAGCCTGCCTTTGCGAAGCTGTTGAATATACCGGGTGATCCTTATGTGGAGCTGTTGAAGATGTACGACTGGTCGGAGGATCAACTGGATGCCATGATCAAACAATTCACGGATAAGGAGAATGGGTATGAGTGATAAACAGCTGCTGTTGAATGAGTATTCCGAATGGATCGATAAGGTTGGTGAATTCGCAGAACAAGGAGAGAGTTACTGGAATCGCCCGATCGCTGAGGGAAAATGGACTGTGCGTGATGTGGTGTGCCATATCATGTGCTGGGATGAATATTTTTATAATGAGGCTATCGCCAAGGTTTCCGCTGGGGAGACGCTTACTGTCAAGCATCTGGATTATGATGGTTTTAATGAGGATTCGCGGTTATATGCCAAGACGTTATCGACAGAAGCTCTGGTGAATCAGACGCTAGCTGCAAGGGAGAAGCTGATTCAGACCATCGAAGCGTTGCCGGAAGCGCTGTACGCGAAGCGGTATACGGACGGGGACGGCCATCCTTTTGAAGTGGAGCAATTCATGCGGGATTTCATCTGGCATGACAAGCACCATCTGGCTCAGTTGAACAAGGTGCTTCAGGAGGGCTAGTCGGCAATACAATAGCAGAAATGGGTGAAGTTATTGAATGGCTACTTGGACATCATGTCTTATTTTACGGAGAGCAATCTGGAATGGTTATTAGAACAGTTTAGAGCTTTAGGTCCGCTGCCAGGAATATTGCTGACCTTCTTGAAATCTTTCATTCCTCCGCTGCCCACGATTGTAATCGTAGGTGTTAATGGGGCGGTATATGGACTGTGGGCGGGGTATTTTACTCTTGGATCGGGATGGTTGCGGGGTGCTTGACGACCTTCCTCATTGTGCGCAAAATATCCGGTACGCCACTGATCGAACGCTGGGCGAACAAACCTAAGGTTCAGCGTGGAATGCGCTGGATTCAGCATAATGGATTCAGTTACGTGTTCCTGCTGGGCATACTTCCGGTCGGGCCGTTCGTAGCTGTGAATGTAGCTGCCGGGCTGGCAAGAATGAACCTTATGTCCTATCTTATGGCCGTAGCCTTGGGCAAGGGCATCATGATATTCTGTGTCTCGTACATTGGCGCTAACTTGTCCGACTTTATAGCCGAGCCCTTCAAGCTGATTGGCGTCCTTGCGTTTATCGTTCTTTCGCTAGGGGTCAGCCGGAAGCTGGATTCGTATTTTATTCGAAAACAAGCGTCACGTGATATTCAAGAAGAGTTAGAATCAAACTGAATAGCGCGGCTGCACGGATGCCATGTCGCCTGTTGGCATGTCATAATTTCTTGTTTTGTTTTATAATGGAAAACACAGACTGTATTAGAACCAGCATGACGAAGAAGGAGTAACGTTATGACCAAATTGGCCTCATCCATACTGGAAATGATTCGTATGATGATCATGATGATGATTGCAGCACCAATTCTGGGCAGCATTGAACAGAGCATACTGACGTCATGGATTCCATGGAAGGAGTCCTACTTCCTGTTCTTGTTCAGCGGAAATATTTTATGGTTTCTTGTTCTCTACCGCAACCGACTGCAATTCAGCGGCTGGTATCGCTCATCCGAGACGCAGCGTAAGCTGTCAAGAAATACAACAAGGATCGTAATGACGCTGGGCTCGTTACTGATATTAACATATGTTGATTACGTGGTTAAGCGCATAATGAAGCGGTAACTCCGGGTATTGGTTTGATTAGAAAGTTCTGAACATACAAAGGGACGGCTGCAAAGGCATCATTCTTTGCAGCCGTCCCTTATTGGGTAGAGTTAGAGTCGTTTTCGCTTGTATAAACTCACAAAGAGGCAAGAGAGAAGCAGCAGCAAGATGGCCACTCCAGCGTATAGGGCTTCCCTGGTGCTGCCTTGCTCTTGGGAGGCTCCGTTACTCCATTCGCCCGGCCGTCCCATTCCTCGACCACCCTGCATTTGGCCGCCGAACTCGCCACCGCCAAATCCTCCGTTCCCCATCTGACCTTGAGGAAGGTCCGGCAGTTCCCTTGACCATTCTGCCCTGGCGTTTGAGGCTGGGTTTGCTGGTCGTCAGCAGGGGCTTGATTCTGTACTGGCAGATCTCCGTTAGCTGGGACTTGATTCTGCGTTGGCGTCTGGGACGCAGCGTCCTCTGGATTTTGCACTGGTTCCGTATTTGCCGCAGCAGAAGATAGTGAAACCTGTGGCTGTTCACTAGAGCTGTTATCTTCCGCATTGCTGGGATCAGTGTCACCGTTTCTGTCAGTACCTTCGCTTGAAGCGCCATTCGGTGCAGTGTCAGGAGTGCTGCCATCGGCAGCTCCAGGCGCCATCTCACCGGCACCATCGGGTGCCACGTTACCCCCGCCGGGCGCCATGCCGCCAGCGACGTCAGGCGCCACTTTGCCAGCACCGCCTGGCATCATACCACCAGCCCCGCCCGGTGCCATACCGCCGCGGCCGCCGCCACCCATACCACCTCCGCTGCCGCTTCCATCACCAGCGGAGGGGATGGTTCCATCCAATTGCTGCTGGATGTTATCAGACGACGTCTGGACGTAGGACATCAGCGTTGGGAGAGATTGCTCATATTCCTCGTAAGAGTAGAACGGTCTTGGATCCTGTTTTACATGCTCGGATATTAGTGCTTGTAATTGCGCTACCCTGTCATTGAATGTGTCCTGCTGCATGTAACCCTCCAGCATTTCCGTGAGAATGGCATGATAGCGTTCCTTATATTCATCAACCTCAAGCAGCTTGGCAATCAGTGGCCGTTCTGCTAAGGCACCCTGGGTTGGCTCGTCAATGAGAAGGTTGGAGCTGCCAAGTCCGCCAAAGGTCATGTTGTAATCCCAGGGAAGGACGGAGAATATGCCATTGTTCTCATATAAGTAATAGTTCTGTTTGTTGGAACCGAGATAACTGTCCATATTGGAGGCGACCACGTTCAAGGCAACGTACTTGAGCACATTATCCACATCAAGCACCTTCTCATAATCGGTGCCGTTATTGAGTTCATCCAGCATATCGATCAATATATCGTCATTGGATGATTTGGATTTCATGACAAGTCCCGTATAGGAATCCGGATCCTTGCCAAGCCATGTGAGATCACTTCCTACACCTGTCATCTCAGCCTTATACAATGCTCCGTATGAATTGTCGAACTGACGCTTCAGATAAGAATCGCCAATCTGTTCGATAGCAAGGTAGAAGCCCCATAATTCATCGTTAACGTATACGTTTACGTATGAGAATCCGGGTGTCGGCAATCCGACGGATGCCGCCAGCTCGTAAGTAAGGAATTCGCGCATATACGAGGCGTCGCTGTAGTTGTTATTCAGATTGATTTTGCTGATTCCATTCAAGGTCTGATTGATATATTCATCAAAAGAGATCTTGAAGCTGTAGCGGTCGGAGTCGGAATTGACTACACTTCGCAGGCTTAAATTGCCTTTCGTACGAAGACCCACATGATCATACTGCATGCCGTTGTAATTCACGGAGGCTTCTTTATATTCCTCTGCACTGGCATTGTCCAGCATATCCTGAAAATCGGCTTCGTCGATGGTGATTTTCACATCAACAACTTTATCCTTCGGAAATACCGTGAAATCGATCTGATCCTGCAAGACTTCGTTGTCTGTGCTGCTGTCAACCTCCGAGCTGGCGACCGGGGAGGTTGTCCATTGGCACCCTGAGAGCAGGAGGACTATGGCCAGCACAAGGGACAGCCATACTGCCGTTTTTTTGTTCATCATCTCTGACCACCGCCTGACTTAGGATACATAGTCGCCACTGTAACTGATCAGGACTGCATTGTGAACGCCGGGAAGCTGAGACAGCTTGTTAACGAATTGGCCTTCCGCATCACGGAGTCTTACTTCAAGCGTCAGTTCAATGCTTCCTGGCGTCACTGTTTTTTGCTTCAGATTATAACGCTTCACGGCTTGATCAATTTGACCTTTAACGGCTTGCTCGCTCTGCTCGTTATCGCAATGAACAACCAGCAGATAAGGCGTATCCACCGTTGCTTTTTAATGAAGAAGAACAGGATGAGGCCAACAACAACGGACCCGATCGCTGCCAGTGTATAGAATCCGGCTCCGGTTACGATCCCGGCTACAGCAGCCCAGAACAGAAATATCAGATCGGTAGGGTCCTTGATGGGCGTACGGAAGCGGACGATAGAGAGTGCGCCGACCATACCGAGCGAGAGCACGAGATTCGAGTTGATGGCAATAATGACAACAGCGGTGATCATGGTCATCCCGATCAGTGAAACGTTGAAACTTTTGGAGTACAGCACGCCGCTGAACACCCGTTTATAGAGTAAATAAATGAATAGCCCGATAACAAAAGCGACGGCAAGCGTAATCAAAATTTTGGAGATGCTGATATCGGATACGAAGTTTTCCATGACGGAATTTTTGATAATATCCGAGAAATTGGTGGTTTCCGTATTAGTCGGTGTAGCGTTCATGAATTATTGATCCTCCCAAGTGTTATATTTGAGAAATTTGCGGCACATGACATATTTGGATGCCGACTGTCGGTTGAGGCCATCTAGCTGCAGCGCGATTTTGATGTAATCCGGCATGTACTCGTCATATTTGACTTCAAGGATGATCAGATTCTCATCGATCGCCCGAATGGGCAGCAGATGCTGGTTGAACAGATCTGTGGAGTGCAGGTAGGTTCGGAGCTCCTTGTCAAACGTAATGCGAACATTCCCGTTATGGCATACGTACGGTTCGCGGACGTAATCGACAATGACCTTGGGACGCAGCAATTTGTGTTTCATTTCATGGTACAGCTCCATCATCAGGGGTTTGTCCGGCTGATAGAGGCATTCATACTGACCTGCCATAATCTGATTGACCATCTCTCTTGTGAGCGGCTCCTTCAGCTTGGCGATGTAATCCCGGAATTTGATTTTCTTCTCAAAATGGATGGTATCGTCGGCAACGTTATAAATACGAATGCGGTATTTCACGCGATCGCGGACACCTGCCAGCTTCTCGTACAAAGCTTTGTTGTTGATATCATCAAAGTACAAGCTTCGGATGTGATATTCCCCGCTCGGACCTAAGCATGCTCATCGTAGGCCACCAGATTTCTTAATCGCTCCCGGATGATATGATATTGATGGATATTCACAAAAACTTCAGCTCATTTCGGTATTTCAATGGGGTTGTCATGGGTTCCACCTCGTTTCTCTCTGTCATGGTGTAGCTTGCTTACGAAATCTATCCTAGCAACCGTTCCTGATTTCTTTCTTAAACGCGGCTGAATGTAAACTGAATGTTTTCGCAATGTAAAAAAGACCGCTGGAATCCTGGCCAAGAAGGCGGATAAGGGGCGATCTTTTGTACCACACCTGCCTGTAACTGTGGTAGGATGAAACTACATTTGGGAAGAGAATAGGACGATGTAGTATGCTCTATTATGTGGCAGCGCTATGGAGCGCGGCAGCCGTGCTTCTGCTCAATCAGCCTCGGAGCGAGGTGAACCGCTGGGCGGCTTTTTCCTGTTGAGTGCAGGGAGCGGAGGATTGACGGATCTGCTTGCGCCTTCCGGTTTTATACCGATCCGGTATGAACCTATGATTCAATTGTTGAATCATACTTTAACTCCGTATGGAGTGCTGATATTTTGCATGGTATATACTCGGAGACCGCAGCAGCCCAAGAGGATGCGCTATCTCAAAACAGGCTTGCTTCTGCCTGTGTTCATCATGCTGGTTCAGGTTCTGCTTCATCCCGAACATCATATTCATTATGGATTGTTATTCGTGTGGACAGGACCCTACTATGTGACGGGATGCGTCTTGCTCGTTCGCGCGCTGTCATATGAGATGAATCCGCAGAAACGAAAGAGCATGTGGATCACCACCATGATTATGGTGCCTACGCTGCTCGGTGTAATGCTGCTGATCAATGTCGGCAATTTAATCTCGCCCGGCTATGATTCGTTTCAATATGTATCGCTGTTTATTCTGTATTCGTTAGCCGTGGCTGTTATCTGTACTTTTGTATATGGCGTTCTGGGCGTTCGTCTGAAGTTTGAGCGCGATCCGCTGGATCGCACGATGCAGGCCGTGAGCACGGGAACATCGATGCTGAACCATACCATCAAGAATGAGATTGGCAAGATTGCGATCAGCACGGAAAATGTGAAGCTAATGCTGACGCAGGACAGCGGTGCCGTCATGGAGCAGCTGGAAGTCATCACACATTCTTCAGAACATCTGGTTGCCATGGTGGGTCGAATCCAGCAGCAAATGAAGGATTTCAGACTGGTTGAACAGCCTGCCCGTACGGATCAGCTCATTGCAGAGGTTCAGCTTCGTGAATATGAGTTGTTAAGTAGATATGGTATCGAGCTGGATGTCCAGAACCTGCAGCGGCCTTGGCTGCTGGCAGATGCTGTTCATTTGAAGGAAGCGATCAGCAACCTGATTCGAAATAGCGTTGAGGCGATGCCGGAAGGCGGACGGATTACGATAACGGTAACAGCAGACCGCAAGGGAGCGGCTATCTCCGTCAAGGATAACGGCAGCGGCATTCCGCGGGAGCTGCAAGGACGCATATTTGAACCTTTTTATAGCACGAAGGGTCATGAGAAGCTTAACTTCGGGCTTGGCTTGTCCTATGTCTATAATGTGATGAAGAAAAGCGGGGGCTCCGTAGGACTGGAGAGCCGTGAGTCGGAGGGAACAGAGATAACGCTGTACTACCCCGCAGCAAAATCATTCGTCTAACCGGGAGGGATGAGGCTTGAATCGAATACAGATCTTTCTGGTTGAGGACGACCCGGATTGGATTAAGGCAATGACGGTCTTTCTGAATGCGCAGGAGGATATGATGGTAGTCGGTGCAGCCGATTCGCCCGAGCAAGCCATTGCAATGGCAGCCATCCTGTCCTTTGATATCGTTCTGATGGATATTCAACTGACCGCGGGTCGTCTTGACGGCATCTATACCGCCGCAGAAATTCATGAGCTCAAGCCGCAAGCCAAGGTCATCATGCTGACCTCGCTTGCTGACGAGTTTGTTATTACACAATCGTATACGGCCGGGGCCGTTAATTACTTAGAGAAGACCAGGTTCAAGGAGCTTCCGGCTGCCATCCGCAGCGCAGTGCTCCACCCGGGAACGATGGAAGTGCTGCTGAAGGAATTTGCCCGTCTGAAGCGCGAAGAACAGCTGCGGGGCTTAACCCTGCGGAGCGGGAAGTGTTTGAGCTACTGGACGAAGGATACAGCCATTCCCAGATGGAGAAGAAGCTGTTCAAAACCGAGAGCACACTTAAGAATCAGATTAATAAAATTCTGAAGAAACTTGGCGTGAAGAGCAGCAGGAAGCCGTGGAGAAGGTTCGCCGCAAAGGAATCGTGAGGCAAAAGGACAAATCATAGCGAAGCTGGTTTGGTTAGAGCGCTTGTATACAGAGAAGTAAGAGGGAGGGGTACTACGAAATGTAGTACCTCTCTTTTGCATGTTCTACGAAAGTGAGGTCTGACGGTCAGCGGGAGACGACAGTAGAATGACTGTATACACCAAAGGCTGCCCGGTCCAGCAACAGCATGGATTCGATAAAGGCGGTTGAATCCACGAACCAGGAGATGAAAGTGCATGATGAGAAAACCGATTTATGTGGAAATCGATATGAAGACGGATATGGATAAACTGTGGTCGTTCACACAGACACCAGAGCTTCACCAGCAGTGGGACTTGCGATTTTCGGAGATTCATTATTTGCCTAAAGTTGATGCAGAGACTCAGCGTTTTCTATATAAGACCCGAATTGGATTTGGTCTGGAGGTCACGGGGGCAGGTGCCACGAAAACGGTGGTGCATCCGAAGTCGGGGCATCGAATCTCGGTGCTGCGATTCGGTTCCGATCAGCGTAATTCCCTGATACGGGAGGAGCGGCTATTGGAAGTATGCGGACGGTGGACAGGGCATCTTGAAGTTCTCGACCCGGTATGATTACAAGACACGGTTCGGCATGCTGGGAGCCTGGTTTGATCGCTTGTTGTTTCGGCCATTGTTCGGCGTTGCAACGGCTTGGAGCTTTGATGTTCTGCGGTTATGGGCAGAGAAGGACATTCCGCCGTCGGTTTCGATCCGGAATGCCTTGACCCACGCCTTAAGCGTGTTCATGCTGGTCATTCTATGGTGCTACGAGGGGTGGTGCCGAAGCTGCTGTTTCCGGAAGCCGGAGAGCTTGATTTGTTGAGACAGTCCGGCTGGGCCGAGGGGTGGAGGGCATGGTTCTGGTCTTGCTTGGCATCGCGGAGATCGGCGTTGGATTATTAACCTTGCTCTTTCACAAGAGTCGGTGGTGGTACAAGCTGGTCATGTTATTGCTCGTTATTTTAATGCTGGGAGCATTAATCACGGAGCCACAGTTGATGAAAGCTCCCTTTAATCCGTTGACTCTTAGCGGTTCAATGATAGCTTTATGCTTCACGGCTTCCCTGTCGGCTGTCGATTTGCCAAGCGCATATCGCTGTGTGAGAATCTACCTCCACAGATGGACCCGGCCTAAGGAGTGAACGCATATGACCTCGATCTATGAGCAAGCCCTCGGAGCACAATTTCAGAAGCTTCATCCCAAAATCCGGGAACGTTTCGGGTTTAACAGCAAGGATAACATCGCTTCGATTGGAGAAGGCATCATGGAAGAGATCTGGCATGCTCCTTGGGCAGTGCTGCCACTATATATCGGAACGATGCGGCATATCATGTTCCCGAATCGGGGGATGGGGATTCCGTTTCGAATTGAGAACTATGCTTATCAGGATGAATGGGGAGAGAAACGGTGACGTGGTGCCGAAGCTTCGATTTTCCAGGCATCCGCAGACGGTTTGATGCTACGATGATTTACAGTTCACAGCGCAGCCGCGTGGTGGATTATCTGGGCAATCAGCAGCATCTGGCAGTGGATCTGGCGATTAGCGCAAGCGCTAACGGCGGAATCCGCATTCAATCGAGTGAGCAGAGGTTTTATGAAGGGATCCTGCGGTTTCGATTCCCCGGTGCTTGACCGGAACGGCCGACGTATGCGAATGGTATGAAGAACGGGACGAGTGTTACCGGATATCCGTTCAGGTAAACAATCCGATATTGGGGCCTGTCTTCCGGTATAAGGGAAGTTTTCAGGCCCGGACGATTTCGCTGAACGGGCAGCCTGTTCCGTCTCATGTTAAACCCCTCCGCACGGAGGTTAGAGAGTAGTGGGCGTGCCGGAAGGTAGATTGTTATCTTTTTGTTCGCGGAACATGCGGTAGTACAAAAAGGAAGATACAACATATAAGGTTCCGGTGATGCAGAATGTGATTGCATATCCCCAGTAGTTACCGTATGTGGTGACTAGTGTGGACTGTACCAGTCCCATGGTTGCCCACCCGAGCATAAAGGCGGTTTGCGTGACGGAATTGGCGATTCCTCTTCGATGATCCGGCACACGGTCAATCAGAATAGAGGACTGGATCGGATTAGCCGCATTCATGAGCGCTTGCCGGAACAGGAATCCAACGGATGCAATGATCAATACGTTGGTAAAGTAGGTTAACAACAGGAACGGCAAGGACAGAACCTGAAACAGCACCACGGCTCTCACCGCACCCACGCGATTCACGAGTGTCGGACCGATCAGCATGGAAACGATAGTCATGACTTGCCCAAGCGAAATAAGGATCCCGACAGCTGATAACGACACCGAGAAGCGATTGGTAAAATACAGATTCAAGTAAGGCACAACGAGTCCGGAGCCCAGTCCAATTAACAGCTGGGCAAGCGCGAACTGTCCGATGATCTTGAAATCCCCCAAACCGGAGGTGTTAACGGCAACTCCGGACTGAGCGGGTTGATGATCAGGGAGGGGTGTATCCGTTGATTGTGCATCCTCGGCATTCTTATCTGTTGTAAACAAGAGCGGGATAAACGCGGCAAAGGTTGCCAGACCGCCTATGAACAGCGCTGTTTTCAAACTGCCGACCTTGTTTATCCCAAATGCCTGCAAGGCATCCGCCAGGAATCCGCCGCCCATACTCCCGAGCACTTGAGAAGCCAGAACCAGCGAGGCGTGGATGCTGAAGATGCGCATGCGAGCGGATTTCGCTGTATTTTCCGCCAAAAGGGGATGGCCAGCACCTGAAAGAAGGATGCAAACAGGCCTGTATATATCGCGAGCCCAAGCAAGCTGAACTCGCTCTCCAGAAACGAGCGGGCGATAAGCCCTGCCCCGCTTAACAGTGCACCAAGGACAAGAATGCGTTTCCGGCTGCCGCGGTCTCCGATCAGACCGATCGGGATGAACATTAATGCTGTGGCAAGGGACTGAATACTGACCACTGTTCCATTCATGGAATCATTATACCCAAGGCTTTGTATGTATAAATTGTAGAGCACACTGAACATGCGGTACCGATCTGATACAGCACGTTAGCTAGAAAAAACAGCTTAATATTGCGCGGCCAAGATCGCATTTCTTTTGCCGACTGGTGTATTAACCCCATGATGATACCCCTAAATTTTACAGCAGCAACCTCTCTATTCTAGCAGGTTCGAATCATGGGAGGAAGATTTATTATAGAGGATTCCCTTTCTTATGAAGGGAGGATCCCTGCTGTTCATCCCCCGTTTGGGATCGGATTTAGGAAATGGATGAATTATTTATCGTTTATCTATTTACATAAAATTACAACTAAGCTATTATATATATTCTTGTTATAAAAAAAGGGAAGAGGTGTTGTGTTACAGATGAAATTTAAAAATCGCATGCAGTATCCTGCTCGTGTTTCTGGTCAGCTCTTTTTCCACCGTTTTTGCGAGTGAAGAAACAGATTCCCCGACGTCATCTCCGGCTTCGATTTCTTTGGTTTCGGTTTCCGAATTGGCGTCAGTACCTGGGCAATGGGATTATATTGGTTCCTCTACGTTCACTTCCTCGAGCGCCATTGCTTACTCCACGGGTGGAGATTTTGCGTTTTGCCTATACTCCGGTCCAACAGCAGTGTACGAATTATGGGAGGATGATCCGGGGAACAATAATAATGATTATGTAGGAAAAGCTGAATTATCTAAAAATCAATGCGGAATTGTTCGAGGAATCGGCAGCTTTGTAGACGGGGATAACAAAAGAGCAGAATTTTACGTGAAGAAGATAGGTGCTTATGGATCGGCAAGGATTGATTTCTGGGATTGATTTTGATAAAAGCATGGTCAGCCTGGTTTTAGTATGATCCAGCTATCATCTATCGTATTTTGTGCAGTTTATCCTATTATAAAGACAGGTCACATTCTGGTATTCCTATACCAGGATGTGACCTGTTTGTTTATGCTGATTGGATGAATGGTTAATTAGGTTGGCATTGACAAATAATAGACAAAACAATAATATGTCTATATAAATAATTTTAGGAAAGTGGTGTCCTTATTGGATCTCAGTGAACGTTTCTGGAATGCTTCCATAGATGAACTCAAGGAAGGCTATGTGGAGGAAGGAGTATGGGTATGTCTCTTGTGCGGCAAGACGTTGGAAAAAGGGATCATCTACCCGGATCATGACGTGTTGTACGAAGCCAGGCGTTACATGACTGTTCATATTCAGCGCGAGCATGGGTCGGTGTTTCAATATCTGTCGGGCCTCGATAAGAAACTGACAGGACTGACGGAGCATCAGAACCGACTGCTGCAGCTGTTCTATGAAGGAATGAATGATAAAGAAGTTCAGCAGGCGCTGGGCATAGGCAGTGCATCGACCATACGAAATCATCGGTTTGCCTTGAAGGAGAAGGAACGGCAGTCCAAGGTTCTGCTGACATTAATGGAACTGCTGAAGGAGAAGGATCGTCATGCGCCTTCCATGGTGGAAATACCCAAGCAAGCCAAGATGGTGGATGAGCGTTACAACGTGACGGAAGAGGAGCGTCAATCCATTCTGGCCAAGGTGTTTCCCGAAGGGACCGAGGCTCCGCTGAAGACGTTTAAGCTCAAAGAGAAGCAGAAGTACGTTGTATTGCGGGAAATAGCTGCCCGTTTCAAACCCGGGGTCATGTACTCCGAAAATGAAATCAACGATATGATCGGACGGGACAATCCGGATTACGTGACGATCCGCCGATATCTGATTGAATACGGTTTTTGGATCGCAGGGATGATGGAAGCCAGTATTGGTTAACGACCTAGACGGCAGTAAAGAAGGAGGATGTAACGACAATGAGCCGCAGACAGGAATTAAATCAAATCTACAAGGAAATCAAGATTGAAGCAGGTGTGTATCAGATTCGAAATACAAAGAACGGCAAAATATGGGTTGCCGGAACGAATAATCTGAAGACCATCAACGGCAAGCGTTTTGAGCTGCAGATGGGGACGAGTTACAACAAGCAGCTTCAGCAGGAATGGAAAGAGTATGGGGATGACGCTTTTGTCTTTGAGATTCTGGAGACGATTGAACCGAAGCACGACCCGTTCTATGATCTGAAGGATGCGGTCAGCAAACGGGAGGCCTATTGGATCGAAAGACTGGAACCTTTTGGCGAAAAGGGATATAACGTGGTAAAAAAATAAGGCTTTTCTGTGGCAGTTTTCTGAGTGGGAAAGATATCATATGCCTTCCATTTGCATATCGTAGTAAGGGTGGGATATGATTAATTCAGCGGCTTAAATCGCTTCCTTTCCTACTTTTTACTACATGAAAGCGAGACGTGAACACTATAATGAGATCCATAGCATGGGTGACCGACAGCACGAGCACAATCGATCCTGCATTCGCCAAAGACAATCATATTTATATTGTGCCTTTGAGGTTGATTCTTGGACAGGATGCATACCGTGAAGGTATAGACATTTCGGCTGAAGCCTTTTATGAGAAGATGAAGGATGAACCGAAAGTCAGCAGCTCGCAACCTCCTATCGGAGAATTCATAGAATTATATGAAGCTCTGAAAGTAAAGTACGATGATATTATTGCAATTCACTGTTCATCCGAGCTCAGCGGAACGTTGAATTCATCGATGCAGGCGGCAGAGATTGCTGAGGTCCCCGTGATTGGCATTGATTCTCAAGCGGGAGCGTATCCGGTACGTGAAATGATTATATCCGGGATTCACTGGCATCGTCAGGGTGATACCGTGCAAGTCATAAAAGAGAAAATCCAGTCCATGGTGCAGAACATGTCCTTCTACCTCATTCCCGCAAGCCTGCATCGGCTTCATAGCAGTGGTCGGGTGTCCGGGACACAGCTGCTTCTGAGCAATCTGCTCCGCATTCATCTGCTGCTGCGTTTTGATGAGGGCAAAGTCATTGTGGAAGAGAAGATTCGGACCTTCAAGAAAGCCAAGCAGAGAATGCTGGACCTCATGAAATTGGATATCGAGAAAATTAAGAAGGTGTGTATTATGCACGCAAACAACGTTACGGAGGCTGAAGAGATCCAAAATGAAATCAGCGGGGCGCATCCTGCCCTGAAGACCGAAATCATGACCTTTATTCCTGTTGCGGGTATCCACGCAGGTGAAGGCACGATTGCGATGGCGTGGATTAAGCATCACCCCGCCTATTCATAGTTACGCTAAAGATCCTGCCTGCAGATTTCGGTCTGCAGGCTTTTGTATCCGATTCGAATCGATGGTTGATGGTTGTATATGTATTAGGGAATCATAACACCGGAAAGGAATGAGGAGCAATGAAGGTGATCATCACGCAAGCTGAGGCCATGCAAAAGAATATATGGGATGAAATTATGCTGATGTTCGGGCGAACGGATGAGGATGAAGTGTGGGAGTCGGAGCAATTTATATTAACGGAAGAGCAAGCCCGCAAGCTGGGACTGCTCCGATAGGCAGTCGACGGGCCGCAGCCGATGCGGCTCTTTTCTTCTTCATGAGGCTAAACGCCTGTCTGTGATTCAGGCTAAGAGGAAATCATGTTAAGATGGAAGGACTCTGCTTATCGGAGCACGAATATAGGTTAGTGAGCATAAGGAAGGTGAAGATGTTGAAGCGTATCACAAAATGGATGTATTTCGGGATGCTGATGGTCATCTTGATGGTAGCTCTGGCAGGTTGTCAAGGCGGATCAGAGACGGGAGGCCCTGCGAACAACGGGCAAGGAGCTTCACCATCGGAGCAGGGACAGGAATCTCAGAACCTGCCACCGGATGAAGGGGATCCGTCATCTTCTCCAGAAGAAGACGAGGGAGGGAAGCCCCCGCGAACGCTCCTCAGAATGCGGTAGACAAGCTGATGTCTACGATGACAGTGAAGGAGAAGATAGGCCAGCTGGTTCTTGTCGGGATCGAGGGGACCACCCCGGACGATACTTCACGTAAATTGCTGAAGGAATATCATGTGGGCGGGTTTATTTTTTCAAGGATAATATCGAGAGCACCGAGCAGTCGGTACAGCTGTTGAATGATTTGAAAAAGCGAATGCAGCCAATCCAGTGCCATTATGGCTCAGCATAGATGAAGAGGGCGGACGGGTTACCCGTTTCCCGGATGAATACGTGAAGCTGCCGTCGAGCGGCGAAGTGGGAAGCCGTCAAGATCTGGAATTAACCAAGAATGTGGGCGGTCTTATCGCGCGGAAGGTATCGGGACTTGGACTTAATATGGTATTTGCTCCGGTACTGGATATTGACAGCAATCCGAACAATCCGGTGATCGGCGATCGCTCTTTTGGAACAACAGCTGAGGAAGTTAGCTCGCAAGGGATAGCTTCCATGAAGGGTATTCAGGAGAAGGAAGTTGTGCCCGTTGTGAAGCATTTCCCTGGACACGGTGATACATCGGTTGATTCTCATCTCGGTTTGCCTGTCGTTGAGCATAATCTGAAACGTCTGCATGAGCTGGAGCTGGTTCCGTTTCAACAAGCGATTGATGATGGAGCTGATGTTGTGATGGTTGCCCATCTGCTGATGAAGAGCATTGATCCTGATACGCCGTCCTCTTACTCCAAGTAGGTCATAACCGATTTGCTGAGAGAAGAGATGGGGTTTGATGGCGTGGTCATAACGGACGATATGACGATGGGGGCCGTTTCCGGTAATACGGACGTAGGAGAGGCTTCCGTACAGTCCATTCTTGCGGGAAGCAACATCGTTCTGATCGGTCATGAGTATGCGCAGGAGGAAGCCGTCATCCAAGCACTGACCGAAGCGGTTGACAGCGGTGTGATATCTGAGGAACTGCTGAACGACCGGGTAAGGACAACGCTCGAATTGAAGGATAAGTATCGGTTAAGTGACGAGTAGGTCAAGGTTCCGGATGTAAAACAGCTGAATGCAGATACGAAAGCAGTAATAGATCAGATGAAGTAAACGTAGCATATGTAAAGAATAAGGAGTTACCCTTCTTAAGGGACGGAACACCCTTGGCAGCCATCATCTGCTGCAGGAAATAAACAAACCCGATCTCGTAATGAGATCGGGTGATCTGGACTAGAATATATTAGAAGTTGATATAGTGTAAGAAATATGCTAGAATGAAGGATAAATAACTATTGGCTTAATGTCATAATGATCTAATGCTAGATTAGCATGAAAATATGGGATTGTCAACAGGGGGCATAAAATGGAGAACCGTCAGAATGCGGATTTTGCATTGGAACGTGAGGTTACGGATACAGAGAAAACGGCAAATTCTCCGGCAGAGGATTTTTCGGTTCACGACGATCTCTCACTTCCGCCAGGCATCAAGATTAGTGATCCGGTTCGCATGTACCTGAAAGAAATCGGTCGTGTTCCCCTCCTCTCAGCCGATGAAGAAGTGGAGCTGTCCAAACGAATAGAGGAGGGAGATGAAGAAGCAAAGCGCCGTCTGGCCGAAGCGAATCTTCGTCTCGTTGTAAGTATAGCAAGACGCTATGCTGGTCGGGGAATGCAGTTCCTTGATCTGATTCAAGAAGGTAATATGGGCCTGATCAAAGCCGTGGAGAAGTTTGACTATTCGAAGGGCTTTAAGTTCAGCACGTATGCCACTTGGTGGATACGTCAGGCGATTACCCGCTCCATCGCTGACCAAGCGAGAACCATCCGGATCCCTGTTCACATGGTTGAGACCATCAATAAGCTTGTTCGTGTGTCCAGGCAGCTCCTTCAGGAGCTTGGCCGTGAGCCAACACCGGAAGAAATCGGGAAAGAGATGGATATCACACCGGAAAAGGTACGCGAGATCCAGAAGGTATCACAAGAACCTGTATCGCTGGAAACGCTTATCGGCGAGGAAAGCGACTCCAACCTGGGTGATTTCATTGAAGATCAGGATGCCTTGGCACTAAGCAGATGCCGCAGCGTTTGAACTGCTGAAGGAGCAGCTGGAGGAAGTGCTGGATACCCTCACAGAACGTGAAGAGAATGTGCTTCGGCTGCGCTTTGGACTTGAGGATGGACGGACTCGCACGCTGGAGGAAGTCGGTCAGGTCTTCGGTGTTACGCGTGAACGCATTCGGCAGATCGAAGCGAAGGCGCTGCGCAAGCTTCGTCATCCAAGCCGCAGCAAACGGCTTAAGGATTTCCTTGAATAAATCCTAGGAATTGTAAAAGCTTATAATGAATCCCTTGGTTATGGTCTATAGGCTGTAATCAAGGGATTTTTGCTATTTATTCCATGTGTCCCTTCAGATTGACACCACCCGAGCAGTTGCATCATAATGATGTAACATCCCCACATTTAGTAAGGATTATGGTGTTGAATGTGAACGAATAGGGAGTGACATGTCTACGATGACTTTACATACATCTGCAATTGACCGATTGTGCAAACGCAATGTGGAGCTGTCTGCTTTTTCAACGTACGGGATCGGCGGCTCAGCCCATTATTTAGCTATGCCTGAAACCGCCAATGACCTGGCGGAACTGCTGCAGGAATGCAACAAACGTGGGATGCCATGGTACATTTTCGGGATGGGCTCGAATATTCTGTTTCCAGATGAACCGAAGCACGACCTGGTGTTTATATCGCTTAAAAACCTGGTGGATCTGAGGGTATCCGAAGGAAAATGGCACGTTTCATCCGGGACGCCGATGTCTTTGCTCTCTCTGATGGGATTGTTGGGCGGGACGGACCTTCTCGACTTTACCTTTTTGCTGCCAGGCTGCGTCGGGGTAAGCATCTATATGAATGCCAAATATAACGCACGCCAAATCTGTGATATTCTGGATACCGTTTATTATATCGATACAACGGATCCAAGCTTGAGCGTACAGTCCATTCCCGTATCGGAATGTTTGTTTGCCTACAAACAATCCATATTCCAGCAGCGTCCCTGGATTGTTGTAGGGGCCGATCTTAACATTCCGGTCAGCTCGGAAGAGCAGATCAACACGACTTCCGTGCTGCTCACGGATTGGAAGACTCGCGGGAGTCACCCATCCTCATTGCCATCTTTCTTCTCGTTCTTCCTGGGCGAGGTTCATGCGCTGGCAGGCAAGGGGATTCAGACGCCGCAGTCGATGCTCGACATCATCAAGTACCGGACGAGTAAACGCCATTTCGACTACCCATCCTGCGGTTCTGTGTTTAAGAATAATTATGATTACGGGGTTGCGGTAGGCTCGCTCGTAGACCAGCTGAACTTGAAGGGGACGGAGTATGGCGGTGCCATCATCTCTCCGCACCACGGAAACATGATTCTGAACCAGAAGCATGCCAAAGCTACGGACATTCTGTATTTGATGAATCTGATATCAGAGTCTATCAACAATCAATTTGGATTCGTTCCGGAACCGGAGATTGTGCTGGTATAAACCCGGCGCAAAAATAATCTCTGTAAAGGAATTGGAATAAGTAGAATTTAACGCTATAATCAGATAGGTGATCATCTGTTTATTGGTATAAACGATGAAATTTCATGTTGCGAGAGGGGCATTCTATATGGCTAAAACATTAATTTTTGGACACAAAAATCCGGATACGGACACCATCTGCTCTGCTATTGCTTATGCTGATTTGAAAAACCAGCTGGGTCTTTCCGCTGAGCCTGTACGGCTTGGAGACGTAAATGGGGAAACGCAATACGCGCTCGATTACTTCAAGGTTGAAGCACCTCGTTTCGTTGAGACTGTCGCGAATGAAGCAGACGAGGTTATTCTTGTTGACCATAATGAGCGTCAGCAAAGCGCCAGCGATATAGATCAGGTTCGCGTTGTTGAGGTCATTGACCACCACCGTATCGCGAATTTTGAGACAAGCCATCCGCTGTACTATCGTGCCGAGCCTGTAGGCTGCACAGCTACCATCCTGAACAAGATTTACAAGGAAAAGGGTGTAACGGTTCGTAAGGAGATTGCTGGCCTGATGCTCTCTGCCATCATCTCGGACTCCTTATTGTTCAAATCCCCTACTTGCACGGATGAAGATATCGCTGCTGCCCGCGAGCTTGCTGAGATCGCTGGCGTGGATGCAGACAGCTACGGTCTGGACATGCTGAAGGCAGGCGCAGATCTGAGCGACAAAACGATCGCTCAATTGATTTCACTCGACGCCAAGGAATTCCAAATGGGCGGAGCTAAAGTTGAAATCGCACAGGTTAATGCGGTTGACACCAATGATGTATTGTCCCGTCAAGCTGAGCTCGAAGATGCCATTCAGGGCATTATCGCAGATAAAAATCTGGATCTGTTTGTGTTCGTAGTGACGGATATTTTGAACAACGATTCGATCGCTCTTGCCCTTGGCAAAGAGTCCAAAGCTGTTGAGAAAGCGTACAATGTGTCTCTGTCGGAGAACAAGGCGCTTCTTAAAGGCGTGGTGTCACGCAAATCGCAGATCGTTCCTGTTCTGACTGAGGCGTTTAATCAATAATTCAGATGATGTAAGCACAAGCCTGACCATCGCTGATTCATTCAGCGGGTCAGGCTTGTTTTGTCATTTTTAGTGTTGACTGTTGATGGCATTGTAGATTTTAATCGCTGTTGCTGTGATAAGCGCTTACGAAGATTGAAATATTGTAATGAAATTACATCGAATTGACATCCTTTTAGAGGTCGGATTCGTATAATGAAGATACAACCGAGAAGTACATAGTAAAGAGTTTCAAGTCCCAGCATTTGGTTTAAAAATAAATTAGAATGCTGTGAACGTTGTGAATATGCCGGGATAGACCCGATGGATTCAGTCCTATTCGATAGAAGCACGAGAGGGAGCGATGAGAAGATGAAGAAGTCGGCTTGGAGTTTGGGAGCGATGATGCTGCTTGTACTCATCATGATGACAACCGTTGGCGTAGCCTCGAGCAACAATTATGAGTAGGTTCCGAAAGCTTCGAATCAGGAAACTGCCTATATAAACGGGCTTGAGCTTAGAGACGGCAAGGTTTACCTGACGGTCGATCCGATCAAATGGTACGAGGGCGAGGAAGCGAATCAGATATTCCGCGAGCGTGAGCAGGATCCCGAGATGACAGAAGCTCCGGATGGATACTATATCGTAAACGATACGGAAGAGCAGATTGAGCTTGCGGTAGCCGATGATGCAGAAGTGCTGCTTCAGCTGTACGATCATACCGGGCGATATGAGGATGCGCAGATTTCCTGGAATCAGATGGTGAGTTTGAACAAGTTCACGGACATCTACCACAAGGACGACATCGTTGACATGAAATGGTTCCCGTTTCATATTACCGTTGAAGATGGTGTCGTTGTGAAGATCATACAACAATACGTGCCTTAAAACATATGGAACATATTAAGAAACAATGATAGAAGCTAACGAATAAAAGCCGCTCCACTGGTTAGGGATAACCGATGGAGCGGCTTTTGCGTTGCCCATTTTATAGGTGCCAGGCGTGAGCTTGTGAATCTTAGCGGGTATGTTTCATCGGTTGGAGTTTCCCGTTCACCACATCACTGACAAACGGAGCGATTTTGGATTTGCGCTCCTCATATTCTTCCTTTGTCATTTTGCCTTCCGACAGCTTCTGATCCAGGCGCTTTGTGATGGCTTGGACTTGTTGATCAATGACGGACTGGACAGGCACGTCCCTTTCCTTCGCAATCTGAGCCAGCGATTTTCCGGATTGGAGCGACTGCTTGAGTTCCTCCGGTGTTGTCTTCAGAAGCTTGGCAAGCTCCTCGCTATCCGAGATCAGTCTGCCATGACGTTGATGCATCCGCTGCTTCTGCCATCCGCCCTTGGCATCCAGCAGCTTATCTGCAGCCGCAGCGTAATCGACGGATTTGCCAAGCTGTTTCGGATGGGAGGCGATTTTTTCTTTTAGCAGCTCGATTACCTTGGCTTTGATCGCCTCCCGGGAAATACCTTGATCCTTGGCTATTTCCGCGAGCGAGGAGGTCTTGAGTTTATCGCGGAGAACCTGAGGCTCCAGCTTCAGAAACTCCGAGATTGCCTTAAACATATGACCGGGTTTATGTTGCCCGTTCTCGTCCCTGGAAGAGGGAACAGCTGGTGATTCGGTCTGCTGTCCGGTTGGTTCATCCGCAGAAACGGAGACAGGAAGATAAGCGAGGCCCATGACTACAGCGATGGTGAGAAACACCATTCGCTTCACAAACTTCAAATGGGTTGCCATTGTTGTTTACCGCCTTTCTTGGTGTGGGGTCTTACAGCCATCATTCTTTCCCGCTAAACTGAAATCATCCTTAAAATAACCTTAAAATGGGATGAAAATACATAAATTGAATTTTCACGCATCAAATTGACCATTCTATGAAACTATCGACTCTTCTCTGCTAATATGCTATCATGGAGTCTTGATAACGTGTTAAAGTGAAAAAGCAGTTTACATATGATGTGGATTTATATACATCCTGAATATGACTGCGTTTCATGCCAACGAGGAGGATTTTTTGATGAAAAAGATAGCATCCGTATTAGCAGGATTTATGCTTCTATTAACCGTGGTTGGCTGCTCAAGCTCGTCAGGCGGGGGTAATGAGCTGGTTGTCGGGATTGACGACAAGTTCGCGCCGATGGGATTCCGCGATGAGAGCAATGAAATTGTCGGCTTTGATATTGATTATGCCCGTGCTGCCGCCGAGAAAATGGGCAAGGAAGTGAAATTCCAGCCCATTGACTGGAAAGCCAAGGAATCCGAGTTGAGCAGCGGCCGCATTGATTTGATATGGAATGGCTACACCATCACCGATGAGCGTAAGGAGAAAGTGCTGTTTACGAAGCCGTATCTGGAGAACAGTCAGGTTGTAGCAGTATTGTCCGATTCCGCTATTAGCTCAATCCAAGACTTGGCTGGCAAGCAGATTGGCTTGCAGTCGTTGTCTTCGGCAGCGGATGCATTAAGTGCCAATGAAATTCATGCTCAGGTGGAGAAAATCTCTGAATTCCCGGACAATGTGCTGGCTCTGAGCGACTTGAAGAATGGGCGCGTAGATGCCGTAGTCATTGACGAAGTGGTCATGAAATACTACATGTCCAAGGAAGAGGGAACATACAAGATCCTGGAGGAGTCCCTTGCCCCGGAACAATATGGGATCGGGGTTAAGAAAGGCAACGAAGAGCTGCTGGAAAGCCTGCAGAAAGCATTGGATGAGATGAACGCCGATGGCACGGCAGCTAAGATTTCCGAGAAATGGTTTGGCGAAGACAAGGTGCTGAAGTAAGTCAACCCATGAGGATGCGACCCATCCTTCCATAGGAATCCCATGAAACCGGACTTTGATCAAAGGCTCCGGTTTTGTGTTCCAATCAATCAGTTAACGATATCTTTGAAGAACTTCAAGGGTGAAGGAAGTTTTTCCAATAGGAGTTAGGGATATATGAGTATGGATTACATCGTTCAAATCAGCAAACCGATGCTGGAGGGTGCTCAGACTACGATATTATTGTTCTTTATTGCAATCATTGCATCCATCCCGCTCGGGTTTGTATTCACGTTAATGGTCAGAAGTGCCATCAAGCCGCTGGCTTGGCTTGCCAATACGTACATCTATGTGTTTCGGGGAACGCCGCTGCTGCTCCAAATGCTGTTTTTCTGTTTTGGTCTGCGTGCTGCTTATCATTGGAGAATATCTCGTGCTGGACCGATTTGTAGCGGCATGTCTGGCATTTGTATTAAACTATGCTGCGTATTTTGCGGAAATCTTCAGAGGGGCCTTCTGGCGATCGACAAAGGACAGTATGAAGCGTCCAAGGTGCTGGGATTGAACAAATGGCAGACAACCACGAAGGTCATTCTGCCCCAGATGTTTCGCGTGGCACTTCCGGCAGTCTCCAACGAATCGATTACGCTGGTGAAGGATACGGCGCTGCTGTATGCAGTCGCTGTCCCGGAACTTTTACATTTTGCCTATACTGCTGTCAATCGTGATTTTACGATTATGCCGTTTTTTATTGCGGGTGTCATTTATCTGCTGATGACGCTGGTGCTGACGTTGTTCTTTAAATTTCTGGAACGACGATTTAAATACGAATAGAAGGACTGTCGTGTTATGGCCATTATTGAAGTATCCCATATGAAAAAATCCTTCGGCCATCTGGATGTGCTGAAGGACGTCAGCTTTGAAATTCAAAAGAATGAAGTGATTGCCGTCATCGGTCCGTCCGGTTCAGGAAAGAGCACCATGCTCCGCAGCCTGGTGCATCTGGAGGAGATCAACGGGGATCCATCAAGGTACAGGATCAATACCTTGTGAAGGATGGCGTGTATTCCAATCACTCGCAGATCAAAGCCATCACTTCCCGCATGGGGATGGTATTCCAGCATTTCAACCTGTTTCCTCATCTTACCGTACAGGAGAACCTGGGACTTGCACCTAAACATGTCAAGAAGTTAACCAAGGAAGAAGTCAGGTCCAATAGCGCTGTGCTTCTGCAAAAGGTCGGTTTATCCGAAAAAGCAGAGGTATATCCCGGGAATCTGTCGGGGGACAGAAGCAGCGTGTTGCGATTGCGAGAGCCCTGATGATGAATCCGGACATTATGCTGTTTGATGAACCGACGTCAGCACTGGACCCGGAATTGACGGGTGAGGTCCTTGCGGTCATTAAGCAATTGGCCGAGGAACATATGACGATGGTGATTGTGACCCATGAGATGAGTTTCGCCAAGGAAGTAGCCGACCGGATCATCTTTATGGACAACGGACAGGTCATGGAGTCCGGAAGCCCGGATCAACTATTTCATCAACCGAAGATGGACCGTACCCGGGAATTCTTAAACCGGGCGATGCGCTAATGATAGACTGGCTTGAAGCTGAATCGGAAGATCGGCTTACTGTTTAGGTCTTTTTTCTGCGAAAAAGTTAAATTTTTAGTGAAAGCGTTTAATTTATTGGTTGACGGAATCGGATTTGATCGATATCATTGTTTTAGAGATTGTTAAATTGTTTCATATAAATATCTATAAAACAACAGCGAGGAGCGGGTTAATCCATGAGTCATGTCATTACCATTCATTCAGATTTGTCAAAAGGTAAGATCAATCGCAATATTTATGGTCATTTTTCCGAGCATTTGGGTCGCTGCATCTATGAAGGGATATGGGTTGGGGAAGATTCACCGATTCCAAATACGGAAGGGATCCGCAATGATGTCCTGGAGGCGCTGAAACAGTTGAATATTCCGGTGCTGCGCTGGCCGGGCGGTTGTTTTGCGGACGAATATCACTGGAAGGATGGCGTTGGTCCGAGCGAGAACCGCAAGCAAATGGTTAACACGCACTGGGGCGGCGTTGTGGAGAACAATCACTTCGGCACGCACGAATTCCTGCGTCTCTGCGAGCTTTTGGATTGCGAGCCATACATATCGGGCAATGTCGGAAGCGGTACGGTACAGGAGATGTCGGAATGGGTGGAATATATGACTTTCGACGGCGTGTCGCCCATGGCGGCATGGCGTCAGGAGAATGGCCGTGAGAAGCCTTGGAACGTGAAGTATTTTGGCGTGGGGAACGAGAATTGGGGCTGTGGCGGCAATATGCGGCCGGAATATTATGCGGATCTGTATAGACGCTATCAGACCTATGTACGGAACTATGGCGATAACAAAATCTATAAGATTGCTTGTGGTCCGAATGTAGACGATTATCGCTGGATGGAAACCGTGATGAGGGAAGCCCATCCATTCATGGATGCCATCAGCCTTCATTATTACACCGTTCCGGGCGAATTCTGGACAAGTAAAGGCGCTGCTACCGGGTTCAGCGAACAGGAATGGTTCACTACCATGAAGAAGGCGCTTCACATGGATGAGCTGATCACAAGACACTCCGCCATTATGGACCAGTATGATCCGAACAAGCGCATTGGCCTGATCGTGGATGAGTGGGGACCTGGTTTGATGTTGAACCGGGCACCAATCCGGGGTTTCTGTATCAACAGAATACCATTCGCGATGCTTTGGTGGCAGGTCTAACGCTGAATATCTTCCATGAGCATAATGACCGGGTCGTGATGGCGAACATTGCGCAGATCGTTAATGTGCTTCAGTCCGTCATCCTGACGGAAGGTGAGAAGATGCTCCTTACTCCGACCTATCATGTGTTTGATATGTATAAAGTGCATCAGGATGCCGAACGCCTTGCCACCCACTACAGCGTAGCCGATTATGAGATGGACGGCGAGAAGATTCCGCAAGTATCGGTGACAGCCTCTAGAGATCAAGCTGGTAAAATTCATGTAAGCTTGTGCAATGTGAGCCATGTGGAGCAGAGTGATGTGAGCATTCAACTTCGGGGTTTAAGCGGAGCGGTGTCCGGAATCACAGGACAGCAGCTTGCTTCCGGCTCGCTGGACGCTCATAACACCTTTGAATCACCGGATGTACTCAAGCCGACACCATTCGAAACATTTGAACTGCAAGGGGACGTGTTATATGCGAAGCTCCCGCCGATGTCCGTCACCGTTCTTGAGATTACGGCGGAATAAGCGAAGTTATGACAGATCATCGGTGTAAAGGTTGTCATGACGATTACCGGATCAGCGATAAACAAATCGCACGCGTTCTATCCTCCCCGATGTTTGCATCGGACCTATGCGTGCCGGATGAGGAGTATGAAACCCGTCTTCGTGCGTGCTTCTCTTGTCCAAAGCTGCAAGGGGACACGACGTGCACGCTGTGCGGCTGCATCGTACAGATCGCAGCAAAGCTGAAAGACAAGAGATGCCCATATCCGGGGCAAGACCGTTGGTCGGTTGCCAGTAGCGCTTCATAGAAGATTATAGTCAAGCCTGCCTCTCATGTATGGGTCATGGGGGCAGGCTTTTTAGTATGGGACAACTTCAATCATCTTTACATGAACTTACAACCTATGTTATGACTATTAGAAAAAAGATCGTCAGGATAGGGTGTGAACATGAAAAGAGGGGCTTCTTTCTATACTACTGGACCGCGCATTCGAGCATTTCGCTGGCAGGCGTTGTCTATATCATGGTACTGACCACCTTTATGTATCAGGAATCCGGCTCGGCCTTTATTGCCGCGTTGTTCCCGCTGTTTAACGCAGTGGCACGGTTTGTCGCTGGCTTTACGGCTCCGCTTGTCATGGAGAAATTCGGCTTCTCCAAGCTTCTGGTAAGGCTTCAAGTCATGAAAGCTCTGTTGTTAACTGGATTGGTCATTGCATTCCCATACATATCATCTCAGGTTTCCATATTGTGTATGTTTATCTTGTTCATTGCTTTTACCGAAGGATGGGGAAACCCGCTCATCCAGTCCATGGTTCCGAGATTAGTTGCACCTGACCGATTGGTTAAGGCCAACAGCTCACTATCCGTGACCAGCCAATCCTTGCAGATTGCAGGTTATACCTTTACGGGCTTTCTAGTTGTACGGTTTGGACATATGCCGACTTTAATCATGAGCTGCGTACTCATCTGGGTATCCGTCTTGTCCCTTTGGATCGCAGCGCGCTCCATGAAGGCGAAGGAAACGGCTGCGGCTGGACGAGCAAAACCAAGCTGGGAAGTGATTCGTGAAGGCTGGTTCTACCTGTGGAGAAATCCTACATTAAGAATCGTCACGATCATGGATATGATTGAAGGGATTGCCGGAACCATATGGGTGGGAGCGATCACGCTGGTATATGTCAAGGAAGTGCTGCATCAAGGCGAAGCTTGGTGGGGATTTATTAACGCCAGTTATTATGTGGGCGCCATTGTGGGTGGGTTACTGATGCTGCTGCTGTCTTCCTTTATCCAGAAAAATCTGATTCCATGCATGGCTGTAGGTTCAGCGGTGTTCAGTTTGCTTACCCTGTGGTATGGTCTGAACAGTATCCCGATTGTGGCTTTGATCCTGTGCATTGCGATGGGACCAGCCTATCAGCTGCGGGATGTGGCGCAGCAAACCGCGCTCCAATCCAGTGTAAATCAAGAGATGCTGCCGAAAATTTACGCTTCGCGTGATATCTTGCTATCCACGGTAACGAGTTTATCAATTGCCGTAATAGGTCTAATAGCGGATACACTTGGCATTCGCATGGTGTACATCGCAGGTTCAATATGTATTGCGATATCCGCAGGGTTGTCGTTCACGCTTCTGAGGTTGCAAAAGAATAGGGCTTCAGCGGTTGAAACGGGCAGATCCGTATCGTGAAATCGTTAAAGAGAAAGAGCTGTACCTGAATCAGGAACATTCATCCTGATTGGCAGGTACAGCTCTTTTTATGAGGTCATGTCTTCATATTTCCAGCGAACCTCTGCGTTTACTTTAGGCTCTGTTCTTCTTGCTAAACAACGAATCAACCGAGAGCAGGCTGCTGCCGCTAAGGGCAAGATGAACAGCCATTGCCAGCAGGGCTATATCCAGTTCATAGCCATTTAGGAAGCCCATGCCCAGCTTGGCCTGAAAAATAGCGACGATTAGTACGACACCCAGAACTAGGGAGGCAATTCTCGTTCCCAAACCGATAATCAGTGCAATGCCACCAACAATTTCGATAATGGCGACAACGGTAGCCATAAATGCAGGGATACCCAAACTTGCGAAGAATCCTTCGATATTTCCGATGCCGCTCTGGAACTTATCCAAACCGTGAGCCAAAAAGATGACCCCCAGTATAACCCGAATAATGAATGTGCCCGTAGAAGAATAACTACGCATGAAATGTAACAACTCCTTATCTTTGTTTTGAAATGTTATCAACTAACTTTTATATAGTTGAAACTCAAGTTGTATCATACTCAATAATGCTATTGAATGTCAAGTAACTAACTAAAAATAATCGGATTTTACAATTTAGTGTCTGGGCTGGTATTCAGTCGGCGACTGTCCGGTCCAGCGGCGGAATTGCCTTGAAAAGTGGCTGGCGGAGCGAAACCCGAGTTTGTCGGCGATCGCGGTCATCGGCAGATGGGTCGTGATAAGCAGCTCCTTGGCCAAGCTGAGCTTTTGACGGCTGATATATTGTCTTGGCGATATTCCATAGACTTGGCGAAACAATTTGCTGCATTGGCTGCGGCTTAAATTAAGCTCTTTGGACACCGCCGCGACAGATATCTCCTCGGTGAGCCCCGAGGATAGTTTCTCTTCAATGGCATGAGCCGCATCGGCTGCAAGCAAGGAAGACGGTTTGTGAGTGCCCGCTGCCGCTTAAGGAATGTCGTGGCTTGAGTGTTTCCTGCATCTTCAGGAGAGAGAGCACATCATGAATGATAAGCAGGGTATAGGATTGGAGCAGCAGCCTGTCTTCAAAGGTGAGATTGTATTCGGCTTTCGGGTTCTCCGGATGAAGTGAATGAGCTGGCGGCTGACTGCGCCGAACGATCTCCTCCAACTCATGGACGTATGCGTTCAGTTTGCTGCGCTCGCTTTCATGCTGGCGAATATGGCGGTAAGGGGCAGCGGATAATGAGCTCCGAATTTCCGTATCATCGAGATCAAAATGAACATTGAAGTATCCATACTGCTTATTGGATAGATTAGAGGTTTGATGGGGTACCCCGGATTTGATCAGAAGCCATTCCCCTTGCCGAAGCGTAATGGATTCCCGGTGAATTTCCTGCAAGACCTCGCCTTCCAGACAGTACAGCAGCTCGAATAGGTGATGATGATGCCTCGGATAACTCCAGCCAGGTGGCTGGATATCAAAATGGCATCCGGTTACCTGAAGCGTGTGAATGATATTGGGAAAGCGGAATGTAATATCCATAGCAGCGTGCTCCTTTTTTAGCATCTTTCACTCTAATATGTATGCCCTCTATTTTATCATATTAAGTTCATGACATCGTGAGAATTTGACACAAAAGGTATAGAGAATGATCCATTTGGAGATTGAGCAGAAAGCGCTTTTGATAGATGATATCAGTGTGTGGTGAAATTGAAATGATATGAATCATGGAGGGAATATAAGATGCAGCCTCAATTGAAAGCGATAAATCAACAGTTCGTGTTAGGGGATGAACCGATTCAGATTCTGTCAGGTGCTGTTCACTATTTTCGTATCGTTCCGGAATATTGGGAAGACCTATTGATGAAGCTTAAAGCGTGTGGGTTCAACACCGTGGAGACCTATATTCCGTGGAATTTGCATGAGCCCAAGGAAGGGCAATTTACGTTTGATGGCATAGCTGACTTGGAAGGATTTGTCCAAAAGTAGTCATCTGGGGATGCACGTGATCCTGCGGCCAAGTCCTTATATATGTGCAGAATGGGAATTCGGCGGGCTTCCTGCCTGGCTGCTGCAGTATCCGGATATTCATCTGCGATGTATGGACCCCGTCTATTTGGAGAAGGTTGACCACTATTACGATGAACTGATTCCACGAATAGTTCCGCTGCTGACCTCCAAGGGAGGTCCGGTAATTGCGATTCAGATTGAGAATGAGTACGGCAGTTATGGAAATGATACGGCCTATCTGGAATATTTAAAAGACGGCTTGTCCGCGCGTGGCGTGGATGTATTGCTGTTCACTTCAGATGGTCCTACGGATGGCATGCTGCAGGGGGAACCGTACCGAACGTGCTTGCAACCGTCAATTTCGGATCCAGACCCGGGGAAGCCTTCGCTAAACTGCGAGAGTACCGGACAGAAGATCCTCTTATGTGCATGGAATACTGGAACGGATGGTTTGATCATTGGTTGAAACCGCATCATACGCGGAGCTCCGAGGAGGTTGCCCAGGTATTCGAGGAGATGCTTCGTCTGAATGCATCCGTGAATTTTTACATGTTTCATGGCGGAACGAATTTCGGATTCTACAACGGAGCGAATGATCAAGAAAAGTATGAACCGACAGTCACCAGCTATGATTATGATGCTCCTCTCTCGGAATGCGGGGATGCAACCGCTAAATATGAGGCCGTTCGCAGTGCGATTGTTAAGCATCAGGGGCTTGAGATTGCGGATCTGCCCAATCTGCCTCAGCCTTCGGTGAAGAAAAGTTATGGCTCTGTTCGCATGACGCATTATGCCGACTTACTGGAGCAGTTCTTAGGTACTGTCGGAGCAGGTGAAACGCACAACGCCTGTTCCTATGGAGTTGTTGGGTCAAAGTTATGGGTTCATTGTGTATTCAACGGTGGTTTCGGGTCCACGTCAGGGTGAATTCTTGCATCTGCAAGAGGTGCATGACCGGGCGCAGGTATTCTTGAATGGTATTTATCAGGGTACCGTTGAGCGCTGGAATCCTCAAGCCTTGCAGCTCGATATTCCGGCAGCCGGGGCGAAGCTGGAGATTGTTGTCGAGAATATGGGGCGGGTTAACTATGGTCCGAAACTGAAGGACTATAAGGGCATCACGGAGGGAGCTCGGATGAACAACCAGTTCCTGTTCGACTGGAGCATCTATCCGCTGCCGTTAGAGAATCCGAATACGGCATCGTTCCAAGCGCTGGAAGGTGCATTGGATCAGCAGGATCGGCCTACCTTCTATCTAAGCGAATTCACGGTTGATGAAATCGGTGATACATTCATTCGTCTGGATGGATGGGGAAAAGGCGTAGTATGGATCAATGGCTTCAATCTGGGACGCTATTGGAAGGAAGGGCCGCAGGCAACACTTTATGTGCCTGGACCGCTGCTGAAGCAGGGTCGCAATGCAATCACGGTATTTGAACTGCATCATTCCGGCGATGCGTGCGTCCATCTTGTTGATAAGCCCGATCTGGGCTGAGAAAGGAAAAGGGAGCCGCCCGAATCGATTTTCGGGCTGGCTCCCTTTTTCTTCTAAAGCTGCGTAATTAGATCAATTGCTTGCGAACCCTTAAATAGCGATACAAGACGATGCCGAACAGCGAGCACAGCACCGCGCATAATCCGATGAAGCCATAGCTTGGAGTCCTCTCAGCAGACCCAGCTCCGTTTCGCTGCCATACATCTGTTTGAAGCCGTTCGTAATGGCACCGATTGCGTAATTGCCAATGACGCTGCCAATCCCCATCATGGTGACGATAAACGTGATGGCGGTATCGCTTTCTCTTGGATATCTTTTGGCAATCAAAGCCATAACTGTCGGATAAATCGGAGCGATTCCGATACTGGCTGCCGCGAACAGGAAGGCGTAGGATTCCCCGCCAAAGATCGCGATAAAGGTACATACTCCGGTCAGAGCAGACAGAATGATAATCGATAGAGTGAAACCGATCCGGTCCGTGATCGGGCCCAGCAGCAGACGCGCAGCCGAGAAACAGAGAAAGAACGCGGATAACATTCCAGCCGCTGCGGTTGGCTCCCAATTGTACGATTTTTCAAGAAAGTTGACGAGCCACCCGCCGACGGCCATCTCCGAGACAACACCGAAGGAAAGGATCATGACAACAAGCCACAGGGCAGGATCTCTGACCAATTGTTTCAGTGGAACGCGTTCCGTCTCGGACAGGTCATCCCCGGGAAATTTGCTCATCAATGCCGGGATCATCGGCAGTACGGATAACATAAGCATAGCCAGGTACATTCCCCGCCAGTCCAGCGTGTGATTCCATACGGTTATGGTCATTAAGCCGGATGCAATCATCGGTGCCACCGTTGAACTAATCCCGTAGAAGAAATGGGACAGGTTCATCATCGTACCGGTATTTCGCACAAAAATCCGGGCTGCCAAGATCGCAAGTCCAATCTCGAGCATGCCGTTTCCTATGTACATTAAGAAGTAGGATGCAGTAAACATCGGGTAGCTGTGTGACAGAAAAATAAACACGCCGGAAATCGCCATTGATCCAAAGGCAGCCATGCTGACCCATTTGATCCCGATCTTGCGGGTTAACAGGGCAGTGAAGGAGCAAGCGATCAAATATCCGAGTGCATTCAGCGACAGCAATGTGCCGATCTGCATTTCGTCCAGACGAAAATCGAATTGAATTCTGGGTATGGCGGGTCCTTTAATATTTTCCGATATCCCGAAAATGATAAAGCCGAGAAATATGGTTGCCAAATGGAGGGTGTAATCCTTGCTGAATTTCGGTTTTGCTTTCGTTTGAAGGTCAGTATTCACGGTTATTCCCCAATCATCATCGTTGAATTTTACACTGCACGAGTATCGGATATCATCATATCCAGAGCAAGCCGCTGTAAGTAAGCTATATAGTCTTGTTCCCAGTCGCGAAGTTGCATCTCAGGCAAATGCGGTTCCGGTACGTAAGTGGAAGCCCGTTCTTTAATCGAGATCAGGGTGGAGGGAGGAGATCATGCTCACACCACATGATGGCATCGGGATTGATTATCGCGGCAAAGGTTGCGCTCAGGCGGCCTACCACGACAGGAATGGAGTACAGGGTCTCCAGATAGGACTTGAGGTCATAGTCCTGAAAGGCTCCATACGTTGGGATATGAGAAATGACGCCATCACGAACGGCGGTAAGCAAGCCAGCGGCAATCGAACGGATTTTCGGGTAGCTCCGGATCCAGTTTCCCAGCTGGGATGCAAGAGCCTCCGGTTCGCAATGGAGTACGGCGTCTTCGACTGTCCGCTCGATAAGGTCGCCGTTCCAGTTGAAAAGGGTATATACGCTCTGCTCCTTCTCGTAATAAACAGCGAGACCCAGCATGTAATCCGGATTAAAAGCATAACGATTCGCACGCCTGCCGCCACTCGATTCATCCAGTCCAAGCAGGGTGACTTCCCCTTCTTGCTTCATCTGCTCCAGCACTTTGCCAACCGTCGGGAAACTGATGCCGAGTTTGTCGCTAAGCTCTGCCTTGGTTCCACTGCCCAGTTCCAGCAGCGAGGAGCGCAGTGCGCGCCGAACAGTGTGTCTCATGGATTGCGGCGTCGACAAAGCTTTTTCTCGCGTAATGATCACGCCTCTCCTAACTTTTAAACTGATTTAATAAATTTCTGCTGAAGATTATTGCATATCTGTTAAAGGGGCGCAAGAACAATCTCGATTCAGGGAGCCTGGACGATTAGCGAAGCAGCATGATGATCCCTCCCAGTATCGGCATGAGAATCATGGAGAATCGCAGCAGCGTTCTGGGTGCCTTGCTTGTATACTTTGCTCCGATGTACGATCCGATCATCGTACCTGCAACCACTTGCAGCAACAGCTGCCAATCGATGTACCCTGCTTGAAAATAACCGATGCCCCCGAAGAGCGCAATCGGCATAATAACCATCATGGTTGTACCTACTGCCAGCGTTATTGGCATATTGAACAGAACCATAAGCGCAAGCTGGATGAACGGAGTTGAACCGATACCGAACACACCCGACATGCCTCCAGTTATCAAACCGGAGATCAGTGCCATCATCCAAAATCTCGAGGAGCGAATGGAGGTCAGCATGGGCTTCGGCGTAAACTGCATGCGCGTCCGCAGCATAATCAGCAGGCCGGATAGAAACAGCATGATGGCTGTACATAAGACAAGCCATCCTCCGGAATCAGGCGAGCGGCAAAGCTGCCTGCATAAGCACCCATGGCGCCGAACAATCCGACGGCAAGTCCTGTTGATAGTATCGCATTTTTCTCTCTTAGGTGGCTGACGGAACCCGATATCATGGTAAATACCATGGCGGCAATGGATGTGCCCAGCGCCGTATGTACAGGAATATGAAATACAGTGACCAGAAGTGCAATGATGAATCCGGATCCACCAGCACCTACAAATCCGAGAAGACCTCCCAGGAATAACATCGTGATGAAAATACTCATATGTGTCTCTTCTTTCGTTGTAAGTTTAATATCAATTTTCCTATTATACATCAAATTGTGAATGATTCGAGGTGTTTGATGAGGCTCGTCTGAGCGGCAGAGGGATTGTCCTGAAGGAAACCGCTAGACCATGGACGAATTGTCGTGAAGCAGTTGACAACCGTGCAGCTCCATGAGAAAATGTACGCGCGTACATAAATTGCGGGAGGCATGATTATTATTGCTAGTCGTAAAGAGGTAGCACAGCTTGCGGGCGTGTCGGAAGCCACGGTATCCCGGGTTCTGAACGGAGTCGGACCGATCAAGGAGGAGACCCGGCTGCGTGTGCTGGAAGCTGCGGATCGGCTCGGTTATATCCCGAGTGCGCTTGCCAGAAGTTTTGCCCGCCGCCGGAGCGGCAACCTTGGGGTTGTGATGCCCTATTTGCCGAAAGCCCGCATATTCTCCGCTTATTATTTCTCCGAAATATTAAGCGGTATTGGCAGCAAGGCGCTGGAGAGCAAATATGATCTGTTGATGCTGTTCCGTGAGCCGGGCGGTTCGATGGATTACATGAATCTGTTCCGCACCCAGAAGGTGGATGCCTGCATCATTCTTGGTGCCAGGGATGATGGGGGAGAGCGGCAAGCCATTCAACAGCTGAGCGAGGGAAATCATCCGTATTGCCTGATTAATCAATACTTTGAAGGCGAGGCATTTCATGTCATGGATGCCGATCATGTGGATGGCAGCTATCAAGCCGTTCGCCACTTGACCGAGCAGGGATTTCGGAAGATTGCGTTTCTCAACGGACCGTCCCAGTATTCCAACAGTCGCGACCTATTGAAGGGGTATGCTCAAGCGCTGAATGAAGCGGGGATCGCGCTGGATGAGTCGCTGCTGTTCGAAGGCAATTTCAGCCGCAAGAGCGGTTATGCCGCAGCTGAGCTGATTGCAAGGCAGCTGGACCGAATCGAGGCGGTTTTTGCAGCCAATGATCGAATGGCGATTGGTCTTCAGCAGGGCTTGCGCGCGCTCGGAATTTCTGAAGAACGAATGCCTGCCTTTGTCGGTTACGATGACTCGGAAGCTGCGGAACTCTGTACCCCGCCGCTTACCAGCGTCAGAGTTCCCTTCTACGAACTGGGATGTCTTGCAGCGGAACATGTTCTTCATAGGCTGGACGTCTCCGAGTCCGAGGGTGAGAGCGAGATGAACACGGTACTTCATCGTCAGCTGTCCACCCGTCTTGTCATTCGTGCATCTTCGCTTCATCGAAATTAATGAACCCTTATTCAAGGAGGAATGAAAGATGAAACAATTACGTGTCGGCATGATCGGATATAAATTTATGGGCAAAGCCCACAGTAATGCATACCGGAGCCTCCCGATGTTCTTCCCGGAGGCGTTGAAGCCAGAGATGGTAGCGATTTGCGGGCGCAATGTATCGGCAGTGCAAGAAGCGGCGGATCAGCTGGGCTGGCGTGAAAGCGTTACCGATTGGAAGGAGCTTGTGAACCGGGATGATATTGATCTGATCGATATCAATGCTCCAAGCGATGCTCATAAGGAGATTGCCATTGCTGCCGCCAAGGCAGGCAAGCATATATTCTGCGAGAAGCCGCTTGCGTTGACGCTGGCGGATGCCAGAGAGATGCTGCAGGCAGCGGAAGATGCAGGCGTGACCCACATGGTCGGGTTTAACTACAGGTTCTCGCCGGTAAGGCTGGCCAAGAAGCTGGTGGACAGCGGGAGATTGGGCCAGATCTATCATTTCCGCGCTTGGTTTCTTCAGGATTGGATTATGGATCCGCAGTTTCCGCTTGTATGGCGGCTGCAGAAGGAAGTCGCCGGATCGGGTTCACACGGGGATCTCGGCGCCCACCTGATCGACCTTGCACATTATCTGGTTGGCGATATGCAGGAAGTGATCGGGATGAGCGAGACCTTTATCAAGGAGCGTCCGATTGCCAGTGAAATGACAGGGCTAAGTGCAAAAGGAAGTGATGGAGGACCCAAAGGAAAGGTGACGGTGGACGATGCGACGCTGTTCATGACCCGCTTTGAGAACGGGGCGCTGGGCAGCTTTGAGGCGACGCGCTTTGCGGCAGGACACCGGAGCACCAATTCTTTTGAGATCAATGGCAGTCTTGGCAGCGTCAAATTTGATTTTGAACGGATGAATGAGCTGGAGGTTTATTTCACCTCTGACGATGAGGATGTGCAGGGCTTCCGCCGCGTGCTGGCAACCGATCCTGTACATGATTATATGGAAGCGTGGTGGCCGCCCGGACATACAATTGGTTTCGAGCACACGTTTACGCATGAAATTCTGGAGCTGTCCAGCGCCATATCGGAAGGCAGACAGCCCGTGCCGAGTTTCTACGACGGGGTGAAGTGTCAGGCCGTGCTGGAAGCCGTGGATAAATCCATTGAGGAGCGTCGCTGGGTTCAACTGTCAGAAATGTAATTAACTCATTCGACCGACCTGGTCGGACACATAAAAGGAGTGCTACGCATGAAAAAGGCTTTAATCGTATGGGGCGGCTGGGACGGACATGAACCCGAGCAGGTGGTAGTATTTTCGCTGAATTGCTGCGTCAGGAACAATATGAGGTTGAGGTATCGGATACGCTTGATGCATTGAATGATGCAAAGAAGCTGCAGGCACTGGATCTGATCGTGTAGTATGGACGATGGGCGAAATATCGAAGGAGCAGGTGGAGAACGTATCGCTTGCCGTGCAGCAGGGAACCGGTTTGGCGGGCTGTCATGGGGGAATGTGCGATTCATTCCGCAGCAACGTGGATTGGCAGTTCATGACCGGGGGCAATTGGGTTGCGCATCCGGGAAATGATGGTGTGAACTACCGGGTAGAGATTAAATCCAGCTCCAGTCCGCTGGTGGAAGGGATGGAGGATTTCACCGTGGCGTCCGAGCAGTATTATCTGCATGTGGACCCGGCAGTCGAGGTACTGGCAACCACCCGTTTTCCGGTTGCGGCAGGACCGCATCTCCTGAACAAAGCGGTTGACATGCCGGTGGCGTGGACCAAACGCTGGGGATACGGACGCGTATATTATAATTCGCTCGGTCATCATGCGGATATCGTCGACATGCCTCAGGTGAAGGAAATGATGCGCAGAGGTTTGCTGTGGGCTGCAGAGGGCAAATCGTTGTACTCTGGCTCGGATATGAGTTTGTTTACGGAAGGTCAAGGATACACAGGCATGGGAGACAGCCAATAAGCGGCAGGAGGAGACTTGGATCATGAAGAAAGTAAAGGTTGGCATCATTGGCTGCGGAAAAATCAGCGGCATTTATATGGAAAATTGCCATAAGTTTGACATTCTGGAGCTGACAGCTTGCGCGGATATCGATCGTGCCCGTGCCGAGGAGCAGGCAGCCAAGTACAACATCCCGAATGTGTACACCACCGAAGAATTGCTTGCCGATCCGGAGATTGAGCTGGTCATAAACCTGACGATTCCTGCACTCCATGCGAAGATTATGCTGGATGCGCTTCAAGTAAGCAAGCATGTGTACGTTGAGAAGCCGCTGGGTGTTACCCGTGAAGAGGGCAAGGCGGTTCTGGACCTTGCCGAGGCCAAGGGGCTCCGGGTAGGATGCGCACCCGAGACATTTCTTGGATCCGGCATCCAGACGGCTTTGAAGCTGATTCAGGACGGCCGGATTGGCACCCCGATTGCAGCGACCGCGTTCATGATGAGCCGCGGGCATGAGCACTGGCATCCCGATCCTGAATTTTACTACGCTTTAGTGGCGGTCCGATGTTTGATATGGGACCCTACTACCTGACAGCGTTGGTCCAGCTGCTGGGACCTATCCGCAGCATTAGCGGCATGACCGGAGCGGCGCTTACAGAGCGGACCATTACGAGCGAGAAGAAGCACGGACAGAAGATTCGGGTGGATGTTCCTACCCACGTGGCTGGACTCATGGAGTTCCATAACGGCGCCATTGGCACGCTGATTACGAGTTTCGATGCATTTGGCGGCAGCACGCTTCCGAATATTGAGATTTACGGTACGGAGGGCACGATCCTGGTGCCGGATCCGAACGGGTTTGGCGGATCCGTGAAATATCGATTGACCTATGAAAGCGATTGGACGGAAGAACCTCTGCTTCCTGGATATCACGAGAATACGAGAGGCATCGGTCCGGCCGATATGGCTTATGCCATTCGGAGCGGAAGACCTCATCGTGCCAGCGGAGAGTTGGCCTATCATGTGCTTGAAGCCATGTGGGGATTCCATGATGCATCCGATGAAGGCAAACGGTATGAGATGGCCAGCTCCTGCGACGTCCCGGCACCGCTGCCGCTGGATTTGCAGAAGTACACACTGGATTGAGAATAGAGTGACATTCAAAAAGCGGCTTGCTCCGAAAGGTCATAAGACCTCCGGGGCAAGCCGCTTTATCATCCGGACGGCTGCCTATTCAAAACGATGCGTGGACCGGGACATGCTTGATCCGTTGTTAAGTATAAAGAGCTCTCCCGGATTTCCCCGGCAGTCCCCATCGGAATCAAATCAAACTGTTCCTCCAAATTAGGCACCTTGGTGCACTTGGTGCAGCATTTTCCTTCTGGTCATCCCAATCGCTGCGGGCGGGCAGCAGGGCTGACAATCTACATCCCGCCTGCGAGCATAACGCGCTGTTATTCCTTTACGACAAGACCGAATATTTTGGTTAAAGGGATGGCCTGATGCGGCGAAATGATGCATCCCTGCAGATCCTCCAGCGTAACGCCTATGTTATGGAAGTCCGTACGGCTTAAATCAATCCCTGCCAGCTTCGTGCCGGAGAATTGCGATTGGTCGATCTGACAATCCAGAAACTCCACTTTGCTTAATTCAGAATGGTAAAAGTCCGATTTTACAAGGGAGGTGGATTGAAAGGAAACCTGCTTCATGTTAGCAAAGCGAAGCGTGGCGTAATCCCCTGTGCAGTGATTAAACAGCACATTACGGATGGTGGCTGCCGTTAGGTCTAGCCCTAGAATTTTACAATGATTGAATTGCACGCGGTACATGATAGCCTCGCTGAGATCCACGTTGGATAAGTCGCAATGATTGAACACGATATCTGTAAGTTCGGCGTGGTGGAGGGAGACGTGCTGGAATGTAACGTTATTGAATATCATTTGATCGAACAGAACCTTGTTGGCTGCAACATATGATAAGGTTTCGTCCTGACAGGTGGATTGCTCAAACGAAGCTTCATCGTCGACACCTGCATCGGACAGGATCAAAGGTTCAAGCTGCTTGGGGAGCTTGGGCTTCACGATTTTGACGGGTGCTGAATGGTTGGATGGCATGATCTTTCCTCCAAAATGGGAATAAGGATGATGAACTTCCGGCTAATCGCAGGCTTTATTGTATAGAAGTATATCATGTCCTTAATCCATTGTCCGGTCCTTGATGTTGATCGCAGCATCCAAAGTTCCGCCAAGAAGCTGGGGCGACCATGCCAGCAGACTGACTCGGCCTTTAGGTCAGATCGCCAACGAATGGGATCATCTGTTCTCCAGATATCCATGGGCCAAATAGAGCTTCGCGTGGACCGAAGGCGACTCCCGAGCTGTAGTGAACAGACCAGCTGCCCGTTTTATGATCAACAAGCACCAAATCCTCATACCCGTCGCCATCTACATCACCAAGCCTCACCGATAGCTGCGAGTCGCTCAGGTTATGGGCCCAATACCATATAGCATCCAGGAGGTCTCTGCAACTGCTTAGCCAGACCCGACAGGTTCCAGTGGCAGGATTCCAAACGACGAGGTCATCCAAGCCGTCCCCATTCACATCCCCTATGCAGGGAATTTCTCCTTCACGTACAGCAACCTTGTTCTGAATAACAGGAGTAGCAAAGCCGCTCCCGAAACTGTAGGCAATGGCGGCTTTTCCGCTGTGAGGATTCCATAAACATAAGTCATGCCTGCCGTCCCCGTCAAAATCATAGGTCAAACACTCCCAGTTCATGACTTCAGCTTCTGACAGCCATGCACCCGCCGGGCATAAGGTGGTGCCTGTGCCAAGGGCAACCTCGCACAATCCAAGCTCCCCATACCACACGGCCGTATCCATCCTTCCGTCCCCATCATAATCCCCTGTCATAGCCGTGCCGCCCGGATGGAGCGGCCAACCCGTCAATAACGGGCGTATGGACAACACGCCGTTATGGAGCCGAAGGGAGCATCGAATCGAATAGTCGCTATGCACCATAGGTTGTCGGTTTCACTTCGAATGAATAACTGAGCTGCCGATTTCTTTTGGCAAGCAGCAATGTCGGGTGCTTGATTGTGAGTTTATTCAGCAAACCGCTCTCCCTGAAATCCGGTATGAACGGGGTCAGCGACGTTAGGGGACAAAGGATTTATGCTCCTGTTTGAAGTACCGAATGATTCTTCTGAGGGGCGAGTTCGGATCATAATGGACAGTACCGTTAGCACGAAGGTGAATATATGAGAATTCGAGATACGGGTGGTAGAAGAATGACGTCAGATCCTTCCCGCCCGTATAGTCCTTTATGGTTTGCCCGATACGAGCTACATCTTCTTCGATGTTGTCACCTGCAACGTAATAGAGCGGGGTAGGTACATAGAGGGTTCCGTTCGAGAATGGATCGTCAGGGTCGAGTTTGAGTACAGGCGTCCTCGCATCCGGTGCGGAAGGCGGGGATTCATATAGAATGCCGTTACAGATCTCGATGATATGCCGTTGGACGGGGAAGCAGTATAGTGGGGAGTTTCGAACCAGTAAGCGGTCAGATCGGCCGCCTGGAAGGCATTCTCGGCAAGCTGAACCCGCTGATACGCATAGGATTGCTGAAGCTGCAGGAGAGACGTGAGAGCGTCGGACCGATCATCGGGGGACAATTGGCGCTACAATCGGGATAGGCAAACTCGAACCCGTCTCCGCTGACCGAGTCCTCGTATTGATGCGTATATCCGTGCATGCCCAGCGAGGCGCCAAGAGTGAGCAGCGTTCTGAGCATAAGGACAAAACGAAGGGAAACATCATTTTCCGCATCGGTTATAGACCTGTCGATACTCTGTGCTGGATCGACATAACGCGGGATGACCGCAAGATGGAAGGATTCCTTCATTATGTAGGAACTGAGCGATGACAAGTAATTTGGCTTGTTGTTCCTCACTCTCGTAATTTCCTCCTGGCCCGATATCTTCAAGGCGTATTAGTGCTTTATTCATTCAGATGTGCTCCTTTCCCGGATACACTGGATCGTAATGCGGAGTATATCCATATATTTATGCGGGGACGGTGCACCGTGCCATTTCTGAGGAACGGTGTTGCACGAAAAAGAGGATCAAATGACTGTCAAGCGAATACAAAGAGAAGAAAAAACGAGCAGGAGGAAGAACATGCAGATCAGATACGCTAATGAACATGACGCTGAAGGTATTGCCAAGGTGCATGTGGACAGCTGGAAAACAACCTATAAGGGAATTGTGGACGATCGCTTCTTACAAGCGCTGTCTGCCGCCGATCGTGTAGAGGGCTGGCGCTGGAAGCTGGCGAACATGCCGGAGGACGAGCAGCTGCTTGTCGTGGCCGATGAAGACGGAAAGGTGTACGGGTTTATGTCTTACGGCACAGAACGCGAGCAGAAGATGCCTCATGAAGGAGAACTTTACGCCGTCTATCTGTTGGAAGAGATTCAAGGGCAAGGCTATGGAAACCAACTGTTTGCCAGGCTGAAAGAGTATATGAATATGAAGGGATACACCTCCTTATTGGTCTGGGTGCTTGAAGGCAATTCGGCAGAACACTTTTATAGACATAAGGGCGGACAGGAACAGAAACGAAAAGAGATTGTCATCGGCGGGAAAACCCATACCGAGATTGCATTGCTGTGGGATTCCATTGACAAGATCACATAATTCAGGCAATCCTCTTAAAGTTTACATCCGTGCGGCAATCTACTATGATTAACATATATACCCCTATGGGTAATTATTAATCCTTGTCATATCGTAGGAGGTTCGCATTTGAGTATTATTCCCATAGGTCCTTTGATGATCAGGTCAGATATCGTTCTCTTCCTTATCTGTGCTGCGGCCGGGCTTGCCGCACTTCGAATTCGCTTGCGCCAGGAGCCGCAGCGGGAATGGGTCCTTGACATTTTTTGACTGCGCTGATCATTGGTTTTATCTCGTGGAAATTCGGCATGCTGCTGTTTGATCCAATCCGAACCCTTCAGCATCCGACGTCCCTTATTTATATGACGGGCGGAACCCGAGGCATCTGGCTGGGGTGCATCCTTGCGCTTCTCTATGTTGGTCTTCGATGGAATAAGAGCAGGGTAAATTCGGGTCTGCTGCTCAAGTCGGCTATGTTGTCGGCATTCGCGAGCGGACTGGCAGGATCGATATTTCAGTGGCTGTGGGCGGATGGAGCGAGTGTAACGATTTCGTTGTTCTACATTGTATTGTTCGGTGTTCTGCTTATCCTGAGCTGGCTTCAATTCCAAAAGCCGCTAACCCATTACCTTACGCTCGGTTTAGGGAGGAACAGGGCAGTGCTGCTTCTCATGTCAGCTCTGTTCATATGGGTAATCTATGACTTTGCCTCCAATTCGGCCAGCGAGCAAGATCTTAGGTGCTCCGAGTCAAGGAGAACATGCGGATCATATTATCGAGGGCTTGAAGCCAGGACTTCGCGCACCGGACGTCGCACTCCTGAACCTGGAAGGACAGAAGGTAAAGCTGTCGGATTATCGCGGACAAACGGTTCTTCTTAACTTTTGGGCATCCTGGTGCCCGCCTTGCAAGGTAGAAATGCCATATATGCAGGATTTTTACGATAAGCATCAAGACGAAGACGTTGTGATTCTGGCAGTTAATATGACGCATCTGGAAACTAACATGAGCGAGGTGCAGGCTTTTGTCGAGCAGAACGGTTTAACCTTTCCTGTTCTATATGACCGGAACGGGGAGAACACAAAAAGCTATGAGGTCGTAGCCTATCCGACTACCTATGTGATATCGCCAAACGGTATCATTTCGGAGCGGTTTCAAGGGGCGATAAACGAAGATCTGATGGAACAAGCCTACCGTAAAGCGCGTGAATAAGCAGGGTGAAAAGGCGGAATTTTGGCTTTGTGGACATTTATCTCTGCCGACTTCCCTCCAGCAGGAATATAATACACAAACGCTTGGGAGGGGAAAAAAGTGCAACCAATACCAATATCGGCAGACGGATGCAGAAATTACGTCGGCAAATCCATCTGCGCTGTCATGCATGATGGAACTGAAGTCGTGGGGACTATTCGCGGTGTACATGATCGAGGCCTCGAACTCGAATTTGCGAACCCATCCGCATATATATTGTCCACAAAAGGCAAAAAGGCAAGAAGTCTTCAAAGTCAGCTAAAAATGGTGCGCAAACATCCGCATTTGCACCATATGGCTACGGCGGTGGCTATGGCTATGGCGGTGGATACGGAAGAGGATACGGCTGGGGAGGCAATGTATTTGCTTGGGAAGCCATCGCTCTGTTATTCCTCATTCCATTCTTGTTTATCTAAAATAGAGAAAGAACCTCGTGATCATAAGCAGATGATGTTTTATATAGAAGAGACAGGGCATGGGATATCCCAGCGCTGTCTCCTTTTAATTCCGGATTATATATTTCGGGCATGGGAGCTGAGTAGGGCTGAAGCCGAAGCATTGGTTTGTCTCAGGAGCCATATGACAGGAGTAAATGCGATGAGAAAACAGCTTCCGGCCAGAATCGGAAGTAAAGACCATTCGGCAATGGAATAACCGAGAAGCGTTTGCCAGCCGATGGCAACCAATCCAAGGAGATAAGCGATGCCACTCATATGGATGAGTATCGGTTTGGCTGCAGGATTGAAGGATTTTCTCAAGGACAGCCATGCTACGAATGGGATTGCTTGAAGAGCATGAAAGCCTAACCCATGGAGCCAGATGATGTTACCGCCGATTCCGGTGAAGCGTCCAGCATTGATGGATATCCATATGCTTACTGCAAACGAAATCAGCACCGCGATCATGGCATAACGAATGCCAAGCACAAGCTCAGGGTGTGCTTTTATCGCCTGTTTCCGGAAGTACTGAAGCCCAAAAATCAGATAGAGTATCAAGAGCAGCAAAGCCACGGCGGAGAAAGAAATCGCTATGACCACATCAAAGGTGGAACCGTTCTGAACGAACCTCGGATTGACACCGCGGAAATTTTGTACCGTCTCGGCAAAATAGGAAAACAAAACGAGAAAAATATAACAGCAGCGGAAGATGGACTTGCTTCTCGGTCTTAAACCGGATAAGCAAGATCGCTGCGGTTGAAATCGTGAATATTCCCAGCGCCGCAGTAAAGGAAATTGCTTTGGAGACATCGCCATCGGGGGCGACAGGTCCTCCATTCAGCAGGACCCATATCCCGCAAATTCCGGCTAATAAGAAGCCGATCAGCCCTGCAAGCATAAGCCAGGTCTCCTGCTTATACAATTTGACAAATTGGTTGGTTGTTCCGTGTGAAGGTTGATTCATATTGATTAACATCCTCTCCGTAATGATGAATTGCTTATAATTTACAGGAGAAAGGCTGCCTTATTAACGGGCTGGGGATGTAATCAATTACCGTACCTGGGAATGGTTCCTATCTGGGCTTAAGGAGGGGATAGGGGATAACGGAGGGGATGGTGGTCTTCAGGAATTAAATCTTAGCCAGTGCTAAATAACTAGTGTGAGCAGCCTAGAAACGAACCCTTCGCTTGATTGTTCCTTTCCTGAATACCTACTAAAATTGAAAAATATGGTTATTCACTTGAAGGATCGGTTAATAGTGTAAGGATTTGAAATTTGTATTTGGACTGCCTAACGAGAACGGGCAGCATGACAGAAGGGGCGTCATTTTTATGTCCAATCGAATTTTGGTTACACCCGAGCAACTGGAGCAGGTCTCGGCACAATTTGCTCAGTCTGGTCAACTAAGCAGTGACATGGTGGAGCGGGTAAAAGGAGGCAGAGTGCCGATGAACGATAGACAGAGGAAGTTCAAATACATAATGACGGTCATTGGCATAGTAGGCGTGCTCGGCACGGTTGTTCCCAATTTACTGAATGCGGAATATGCGGCCGCGGAAAAGGCAGTGATCTGTATATCCTACCTGGTGGGAGTCCCGCTTGTAGTTTCGTTGGTTTATTGGGCAGGGAAAAGGATAATGAAGGGTTGATAATCATGGAACAGCAGCTGCTGCCGATAGGCTCGGTGATCAAATTCAAGGAATGGGATCAGACGCTGATGATATATGGGCGGATGCAGAATGACTCCAAGACGTTGAAGCGTTGGGATTATGTCGCCTGCTTCTACCCTCATGGCAATCTGACGAAGGATTCCAATATCTTTTTAACCATGAGGATATATCGGAGGTTGTATTTAGGGGATATATTAACGACGATGAAATCGCATTTCGCGATGCGCTGATTGAAGGGATTGAAAAAGCCGATCAAATGGCGCAATCCGCAGGCGCGGATAAATCATAGCTCTATTACACAGCAGCTCGGTATGGAGGCATCTCCAGCGGAGCTGCTTTTTGTTTTCAGAGGAACGTGTATTAAATAACAAAACAAAAAAACAGATAAATTATCTTTGTTTATTTTTGAAAAACACACTATTCAAACATAAACGGACATGATAATATAGGAATCAAATGAAAGCAAATTCATATGGTCAATCGGAGGGGAAACTTCATGGTTCAGAGCTTATGGGAACAATCTACAGCGCAGCAGGCACAAAATACATTGGATGAGCTTGTATACCGTTCCAATTTGATTGGGGCGGATCGGCGCGTCTGCAATTGGGGCGGCGGCAACACATCCAGCAAAACCACGATTCAGGATTTCCGAGGCAAAGATGTAGAGGTCATGTATGTGAAGGGCAGCGGCTCCGACCTTGCAACCATGAAATCGGGCAATTTCACAGGCTTGCGACTGGAGGATATTCGGCCATTGTTCGAGAGGGAATCGATGTCCGATGAGGAAATGGTGGCTTATCTGGGCCACTGCATGGTGGATGCCAAGCATCCTCGCGCTTCCATTGAAACGCTGCTGCATGCGTTCTTGCCGTTCCGGCATGTGGATCATACGCATCCCGATGCCATCATCAGCTTATGCTGCGCTCATAACGGCAAGGAACTGGCCCAAGAAATCTTTGGCGACCGATTCGTATGGGTTCCGTATGTACGACCCGGGTTCACACTGTCGAAGATGATTGCGGAAGGGGTGCTGGCGAATCCCAAGCTGAGCTTGTTCTCATGGAGAAGCATGGTCTCGTAACCTGGGGAGATACCTCTGAGGCATGTTATGCGCAAACAATTCGTATCATTAGCGAAGCAGAGGCTTTCATCGAAGCCCGGGTTAACAACGACAAGCTGTTTGGCGGGCGCAAATTTGCCCCGTTGACCTCTGAGGTACGCCGCAGCATTGCGGCAGAGGTGATGCCTGCCGTTCGTGGTGCTGTGAGCGACGTCAAGAAGATGATCCTGTCTTTTGACGATCAGGACGATGTGCTGGACTTTGTCGGCGGCAGCGATGCCCCCAAGCTATCCCAGGTGGGAGCGGCATGCCCAGACCATCTGGTCCATACCAAGGTTGTTCCCCTCTTCATCGATTGGACACCGGATGCTGACGATGTGGAAGGCCTTAAGGCGAAGCTGTTTGAAGGCATTGCAGACTACAAAGAGCAGTATAAAGCGTACTTTGAACGCAACCGCCATGAAGGTGATGTTATGTTCGAAGCAGCTCCGCGCGTTATCCTTATCCCTGGGATCGGGATGATTAATAAGCAAGAGCTGGGCAATGTCGCAAGTCAGCGGTGCCCTGTACCATCGGGCGATTGCGGTTATGCGGGGGCGACGGCACTGGGTGATTTTGTGTCCCTGAGCGAGAATGAGTCTTACAATGTAGAGTACTGGCCGCTTGAGCTGTACAAATTGTCCCTCGCTCCTGCCGAGACGGAGTTCTCCCGTCAGGTTGCCTTCATCACAGGCGGGGCAGGCGGGATCGGCAGTGCAACGGCCCGTCGATTGGTGTCCGGGGAGCGCATGTTGTGCTGGCCGATTTAAATTTAGAAGGAGCGCAGCAGGTTGCCGAGGAGATTAATGCAAAATACGGAGATCATCGGGCGTTTGCTGTTAAAATGGATGTAACCGATGAAGAGGCGGTTCAATGCGCCTATCGTGAAACGGCAATAACCTATGGCGGCGTTGATATCATTATCAATAACGCGGGCCTTGCAACATCCAGTCCGTTTGATGAGACTAGCCTGAAGGAATGGAACCTGAACATGAACGTTCTGGGGACGGGGTATTTCCTTGTAGCCCGAGAAGCCTTTAAATTAATGAAGGTACAGGGCGTCGGCGGAAGCATGGTGTTTGTTGGCTCGAAAAACTCCGTCTATGCCGGGAAAAACGTGACCGCATACAGCTCCGCGAAAGCACTGGAGGCGCATCTGGCCCGCTGCATTGCTGCTGAAGGCGGGGAATACGGAATCCGAGTCAACACGATTCTGCCTGACGCGATTCTGCAAGGGTCTGCAATATGGAACTCGAACTGGAGAAATGAGCGGGCGGCAGCCTATGGAATTGAACCGGATCAACTGGAGGAGCATTACCGTAAACGCACGACTCTTCTTGTGAATATATATCCGCAAGACATTGCCGAAGGCATTGCTTACTTCGCTTCTTCGAGATCCTCGAAGACAACCTACTGCATGCTGACCATTGACGGCGGAGTGCCTACTGCATTTACTCGTTAATTTGGATAGAAGCACATGCACATACGCGATCCACAAGGAATCATGATGATATCATATTTCATATAATCGGGCGCTGGGTCTCTTATGACCCGGCGATCCTCATTCAAGCGGGGGTTATGAGATGAGGCAGGATGTTGCAAGGAATTATGAAGAAGCGAAAAAGCTCTATGAGCAGCATGGCATCCAGGTAGATGAAATCTTGACGGAGCTTGAACGTATCAAAATCTCCATCCATTGCTGGCAAGGAGACGATGTTCGCGGATTTCTGTTCCGGGATCAGGAGCTGTCTGGCGGGATTTCCGTAAGCGAGTATCCCGGCGCAGCAGGAACGCCGGAGCAGCTTCGGGCCGATCTGGAAAAAGCGATGTCGCTTATTCCGGGATCGCATAAGGTGAACCTCCATGCCATATATGCGGACACCGAGGAATCGGTGGATTTGGATCAGCTGGAGCCCAAGCATTTTCAGTCCTGGGTGGATTGGGCCAAAGTACAGGGAATCGGGCTTGATTTTAATCCAACCTGCTTCTCCCACGACAAGTCGAGGGACGGTTTTACGCTAAGCCATGCCGATCCGGCTATTCGCCAATTCTGGATTGACCATTGCAAGGCTTCACGCAGAATCGGGGCTTATTTTGGTGAACAGCTGGGTCAGACCTGCGTGACCAACATCTGGATCCCGGATGGTTATAAAGACATACCGGTTGATCGTTTAGCGCCCAGACAACGGCTGAAGGCATCGCTGGATGAGATTTTTGCCGAGGAGATCAATCCAGACTGGAACCTCGATGCCGTAGAGAGCAAGCTGTTCGGGCTGGGCTCCGAGGCTTACGTTGTCGGCTCCCATGAATTTTATATGGGGTACGGCATTCAGAATAATAAGCTGATTTGCCTTGACGCAGGTCATTTCCACCCAACCGAAGGCATTGCCGGAAAGCTGTCCTCACTCGCGCTCTTTACGGAAGGGCTCCTCCTTCATGTAAGTTTACCGATGCGGTGGGACAGTGACCATGTTGTCATTATGGATGATGAGTTAATTGAAATTGGACGCGAGCTTGTGCGTAATGACTTGCTTGGTGTCACCCATATCGGGCTGGACTTTTTCGATGCAAGCATTAACCGCATTGCCGCTTGGGTTATCGGTACTCGCAATACGATTAAGGCGCTGCTTCGTGCCAAGCTCGAACCGACCGAGACGCTGAAGCAAGCCGAGCTTGAGGGTGATTACACAACCCGTCTTGCGTTAATGGAAGAGTTTAAATCCTATCCCTTTGGAGCGGTGTGGGATTACTACTGCGAACGCATGGGGGTACCCGTCAGGGAAGAATGGTTATCCGAAGTGAAGCGGTATGAGCAGGACGTATTACTGAAGCGCTTCGGGTCATAAGTAGAGCAGGATCATTTTTATGCAATCATCGTTGTGTCGGGCAGTGGAAATTGATCTGACAAGGAGGCTAGAGAACGTTGAGCGTTCTTGCATTTGATATTGGAGCAAGCAGCGGAAGAGCTATGCTGGGGCAGTTAAGCAGCCGAACCATTGAAGTGAAGGAAATCCACCGATTTCCGAATGACCCTGTTCGAGTTGGCAACCGCTTACAATGGGACGTTCTCCGGATTTATCATGAGATGAAGCAGGGCTTGCTGCGGGCGAAAGGGCAGCACGGACTGCCGACAAGCATAGGCATCGATACCTGGGCGGTGGATTACGGTCTTGTGGATCGGAATGGCGAGCTTATGACGAATCCGTATCATTATCGCGATACGCACACGGACGGTGTGATGGAACAGGTCATGAAAAGCGTGCCGCCTTCCGAGATTTTTGAACGGACGGGGATTCAGTTCCTCCCGTTTAACACCATTTATCAGCTGGCCTCAATCCGGCAGCAGAAGCCTTATCTGCTTCAAGAAGCGGAGCGGTTCTTGATGATTCCCGATCTGCTGCGCTACTTCTTGACCTATGAGATGGCTAATGAGTTTACGAATGCTACCACGACGCAGCTGTATAATCCGGTTTCAGGCAGCTGGGATCATTATCTGATGAATTCTTTGCATATACCTCATGGGATGTTTCATCCAGTCGTTCAACCCGGCACCCCCGTTGGATCTTTGAGATCTTCCGTAACAGAGGAGTTGGGGATCGCGTCCGTTCCGGTTTATACGGTTGCCGAGCATGATACGGCATCCGCCGTGGTGGCGGTAAGCACTGGATCGGTCATTTGCTTACTTAAGCTGCGGTACCTGGTCGTTGATGGGAACAGAGGTGGAGCAGCCTGTCATTCATGAACGGGCCAGAGAGCTGAACTTCACGAATGAGGGAGGGGCATGCGGTACTTACTTACTGCTCAAGAACATCATGGGTCTGTGGATTCTGCAGGAGTGCCAGCGGACCTGGGAGCGGGAAGGGTTATCCTACTCGTACCCCGAATTGGTTAAGATGGCGGATGCAGCACCTGCTTTTGCATGTTTCATTGATCCGGACGATCCCTTATTCCTCCCGGCTGGAGACATGCCGAAGCGGGTAAGGAGTATGCGGCTCGCACCAACCAGCGCATTCCGCAAGGTGAAGGTGCCATCGTGCGCTGCATCATGGAGAGTTTGGCCATGCAGTACCGTTATGTGCTGGATTTGACCGAGGAGTTGTCCGGACAGAAATTTCAAGGGTTGCATATGGTAGGCGGTGGCATTCATAATGAAACATTATGCCAGTGGACGGCGAATGCCATCGGCAAGCCTGTATGGGCTGGACCTGCAGAGGGCAGCGCCATTGGCAATATGGCTGTGCAGTGGATTGCGCAGGGCGAGTTGTCCGATATATGGGAGGCTCGTGCCGTTATTAGGGAATCATTCCCGGTCAAGACTTACGAGCCCGAGGATACTCCACTATGGGAGGATGCCTGTGGTGTGTTCGGTCAGCTGACCCGGAAGAGATAGAATATATCGAATAGTAAGGATGGGCGGTAATATGCTGGTTGCAGAACGATATGAGAAAATAGTACAGTTGGTCAACGAAAGAGGGAGCATCCGCGTCTCCGAGCTGAGTCAGCTATGCGGCGTAACGGAGGAAACGATTCGCCGTGACCTTGACAGGCTGGAGCAAGCAGGACGCCTGCGCCGTTCCCATGGAGGGGCGGTTAGTGTGAAGGATCAACCGGAAATTCAGCGCTCGCAGCCGGAGATACCGTATGCTGAACGGGAAATCATGAATGCGCTGGAGAAGCAGCGCATTGCGGAGGAAGCGGTCAAGCGAATCCATCCGAATGACCGTATCTTGCTTGATGCCAGCTCAACGGCCTGGTATATGGCAAAAATCATACCGGATATTCCGATTACGGTATTGACGAATTCAATCAAGGTGGCTGCCGAGCTAAGCACCAAGGAGCGCGTCCAGGTTATATCTACTGGCGGCATTCTGGCACACCGCTCGTTGTCCTTTGTCGGTCCGCTTGCGGAACGCTCTCTTGATGCTTATTACGTGGATAAAGCCTTTCTGTCCTGCAAGGGCGTGCACCTGGACAGGGGACTTAGCGAATCCAACGAGCTTCAGGCCAGAATAAAGCATAAAATGATTGGAATGACGGATGAGACCATTGTGCTTGCCGATGCCAGCAAATTCGGTGCTCAGGCTTTTGCCCAGGTGGCCGACTTGTCTCAAGTGAATCTGATTATTACGGATAGGAGATTAACGGAAGAGGAAGCCGATCCTTATCGAGCTTTAGGCATCACCATTCAATCTGTGTAGAGCAGCGAATGGACATCAACATTGGAATCCCCCGAGGTCGGGGGTTCTTGCCAGAGACCGATCAATCGGTCCATATCCTGATGATAGCGGGGTGAAAATCATGAAGATTTCGTTGTTTGTTACTTGCCTCAGTGATGCCTTGTTCCCGCGGGTGGCTGAATCCATGGCAAGGCTGCTGGCCAGGTACGGTGTTCATTTGGAATTCCCGGAAATTCAGACCTGCTGCGGTCAGCCTACCTATAACAGCGGTTACTGGGAGGACGCACGAATAAGCGCGAGGACGATTCTCGACGCTTTCGAAGATAGTGACTTCGTTGTTTCCCCTTCCGGTTCCTGCACCTATATGATTCATCATTATCCGGATCTGTTCAAGGACGATCCCCTCTACCTGAAAAAAGCGAAAGCGCTTCAATTCAAATCCTATGAGTTTACCCAGTTCCTTGTCGATGTGCTCGGTGTGACCGATGTGGGAGCCGTTTATCCGCAAAAGGTAACCTACCATCCCTCCTGTCACGGCAGCCGTCTGCTGGGCGTTAAGGATGAGCCGATGAAGCTGTTGAATCAGGTGAAGGGGCTGGAGCTTGTACCGCTGCCTTTTGCAGAGGATTGCTGCGGGTTCGGAGGCACGTTTGCCGTGAAGATGGCGGATATTTCGGGAGCCATGGTCACCGAGAAAAGCGATCATGTGCTGGAGACGGAAGCGACCGTGCTGGTCGGTCTTGATATGGCCTGCCTGATGAATATTGCGGCAATTTGCGTCATCGGGGAGAGAAGGTGCAGGTCAAGCACTTGGCCGAACTTCTGTACGAGGGGTGAGCGTGCATGAACACAGCTGAATCGAAAGCGCATTCGGTTAAGGAACGTGCAGGTTACGCTCTGAACAACGAATTTCTGCGCAATGCGGTGAAGTTTACAACAGAGCGGCTGCGGCTTGGCAAAAAGCTGGCGTCGGAGGAGCATGGCAACTGGGATGTGTGGAGGGAGCGAGGACGTCAAATCCGGCTTCATACCATCGCTCACCTGGATTACTATTTGAATGAGTTTGCTGAACAGGCCAGGGCGAACGGGGCTCATGTCCACTTTGCGGAGACGGCGGAGGAAGCGGTCGCGCTATCCCTGCAGATCGCGGAGCACAAGTCCGCCAAGTCTGTCGTAAAGTCCAAATCGATGGTGTCCGAGGAGCTGCATTTGAACAAAGCACTGGATTCCATCGGCGTGGAGGCCGTGGAAACGGACCTCGGCGAGTACATTATTCAGCTTGCGGATGAAACCCCATCCCATATCATCATCCCTGCGATCCACAAGAACCGTTATCAGATCGCAGAGCTTCTGTCTGAGGAGGCGGGCGAAACGCTGCCGCCCGACACGGCGATCATGGCAGGTTTTGTACGAATGAAGCTGCGCGAGAAGTTTCTCGAAGCGGATATTGGCATGACGGGCTGCAATTTTGCAATTGCCGAGACGGGATCGATGGTATTGTTCGAGAACGAAGGCAATGCCCGGATGGTGACCACCGTGCCCAAGACGCAAATAACGCTTATGGGAATGGAACGGATCATCCCGTCATGGGCTGACCTGGAAGTGATGGCCACCTTGCTCCCGCGGTCAGCGACCTACCAGAAGCTGACAGTCTATATGTCTGGAATCAGTGGTCCCAAGAGAGAGCTGGACGCCGATGGACCTGATGAAATGCATATTATCATCATCGATAATGGGCGTTCTCTCCAGCTCGGCGATCCGGAATTCCAGGAGCTGCTCAACTGCATTCGCTGCGGCGCATGCCTGAACGCCTGTCCCGTATATCGCCATATTGGCGGTCACGCATACGGAGGCACCTACAGCGGTCCGATCGGTGCCGTATTGACTCCGGCGTTAAACAAGAATGTCGCGGAATGGGATGATATCGCCAACGCATCGAGTCTGTGCGGAGCATGTTATGAGGCATGTCCTGTGAAGATTCCGCTCCACGATATGCTGGTATCCTTACGGCGAAGAAAGATTGAGGCCGGACGCGGTGACAAGTTGGAAGCCATGGGGATGAAGGGCTTCTCCGCGATAATGGGTAATGCTAAACGTTATCGCAGCGTGGTATCCCTGGGGAAATGGGGGCAGAAGTTTGTCGTTCGAAACGGGGAGATTCGGACACGGATCGGCCCGTTGAAAGGATGGAACTCGTACCGAGTGACCCCGAGTCTGCCTAAGCAGTCCTTCCGGGATCGGTGGCCGGAGATGGAGCGGGATATCCGCCGAACCTCCGGGCAGATGGAGCCTGAAATCGCAAACCGATTGAAGGAACGGCTTCAGCAGCAGAAGTCGCGAAAGGGGAGGACTCCCATGGGTAACCATGCAGACGGCGGGTGGTTAAGCCAACTGGAAGAACGCTCGCGCAAGAAACAGGAGTTGTTCATGGATGGGATTGCCGCGAAGCTGGGAAGAGACCGCGTTCGGTCAGCTCCGGAGCATCCTTTTCGCGGTGCGCCTGATTTCTGGCATGAATTCCAGTGGCCGCTGGAAGAGAAGATTACGCAATTTACCGCGAACTTTGAAGCTGCCGGAGGCCATGCGGTCAGGGTAAGCAATCGTGAAGAGGTAAGGGTTTATTCGAGATAAGGCACTGGAGATGAGTGCGGCCACGATTCTTCGTCAACGGGAAGAGGCTCTGGACCTTTTAGAGCTTGAAGAGAGTTTGCCGGAGGCCATGATTCTCTCCTGGAACGAAGCTGCCGACACGGACTGGAGAGCTGTCGCCGCGAAGGCCGATTTTGGCGTGGTGATGGCTGATTATGCAGCGGCCTACACGGGTTCGATTACGGTGAAATCTGCCCCGCATAAAGGAAGATCGGTCAGCCTGCTGCCCACGGTACTGATTGCCGTCATTCCTGTCGATCGGATGTATACCCGTTTAGGCGAGATTCTGTTTCAGTTTGATCAAGGCGGACGTGAGCAGCTTCCTGCCGGCATCCATTTCATCTCGGGTCCCAGCCGTTCTGCCGATATCGAGAATGATCTGACGATCGGCGTTCACGGACCCGGCATCGTCTATGCCGTACTAGTAGATTCTTATGAGTAATCATTAGATAAACAATAAGCCCCTTGCCTGGAGTAGGAATGTTTAACTCCAGGCAAGGGGCTGTTTAGCATGTCGGAACTTCTATCATTTTCAGGCGAAGGTAAAAATCTCGGTAGCTGCAAGAAGAACATCCCTCCAAGCGGGTTCTGTTTTTCTGCAAGCACGTCGATGGTAGTTTACTCGGTCGCTCGTTGTTTTTTTGTGAGATTATTTTCCTTTTCGCGTCAGCTCGGCCAGTCGATCCCACTGCTCATGGGTTACTTCTGACAGGTCATTGAACTGGCCTGCACCCCTCAGCCATTCGCCGCCATCAATGGTGATGACGTCCCCATTAATATAGCTAAGCATAATCCGAGATGAGAAAGGCGGCCAGGTTGGCCAATTCCTCCGCGTCGCCAACGCGTCGCAGGGGAATGCGGTCGATCATTTTCTGCTCAAGCTCCGGCGTCGGCGATAATCTTGACCATGCGCCTTCAGTTGGGAACGGTCCGGGCGCAATGGCTACTTGACGAATACCGTATGAGGCCCATTCCACAGCTAAGGATCGGGTAAGTGCGAGCACTCCCGCTTTCGCAGCTGCAGAAGGGACCACGTACCCTGAGCCTGTTGAAGCGTAGGTAGTGACAATGTTGAGCATCGTTCCGTTCTTCCCCTGCTCGATCCAGCGCTTGCCAACCTCAAGGGTCGTGTAGAAAGTTCCATGCAGCACGATATTTAACACAGCATCCACCGCTCGTGGCGAAAGACGTTCAGTCGGGCTGATAAAATTGCCAGCCGCATTGTTCACAAGCACATCAATGCCTCCATAATGCAATTCTGCTGCATCGACTAGTGCTGTGATCTGCGCAGGATCCCGTACATCACAGGTCTGATGCCATACCTCGCATCCCAATTGCCTTAGCTCATCAGCCGTCTGCTGCAGAACCTCCTCCCGGCGTCCGCATATGGCCAGCTTGGCGCCAAGCTGTGCGAACTTCTCGCCCATGGCACGTCCCAGTCCGGTTGCGCCTCCTGTGATCAATACGACTTTGTTTTGAAGTAAATCGTCGGTGAATGGTCCCATCGATTATTCTCCTTTCAAGCAGTGATGAAAATAACAGAACGAATAAGTGAATCTGATGTTCATATGAGCGGCTGGTATCGATATTCGATATTGGAATTGCAACCGCTTACTTCCAGCGTAACATGGTTATCTCTTCCAGTCATCATATTCTTGTTTCATAACGGGCTGGCTTGGTTAGGTTAATAAGAAACGCTGGTTTAAAACGATACATCGTCGTGAATTTTACACCTTAATATCACAACGGACCTTGAATGGATTACATCACGAGATGAGGTACCCTACATGAACCTGAAATCACTGACGGAGCGGCTGATTCTTAAGACAATTACAGGCAGCACTGCTGTGGAAATCACGAATCTCGATACGGATTCAAGAGCCATCAGACCTGGCGGATTGTTTGTCTGCGTTCCGGGATTTAATGTAGACGGCCATGATTATATCGAGCATGCGATACAGAACGGTGCTGTTGCCATTATGGCTGAGAAGGAGCTTCCGGAGCTTCCCGGGAACATTACGCGGATTACTGTGCCGGATACAAGAAGGGTGCTTCCCATTTTAGCCAACTCCTTTTTCGGTAATCCTACCGAGCAGCTGAAATTGATCGGGATTACGGGGACGAACGGCAAAACAACAACAACACATATGGTTGATAAGGTGCTGAATGATTCCAACCGCAAAACGGGAATTATCGGTACTCTCTATATGAAAATCGGAGATCATGTAGAGAAAACGTTGAATACCACGCCGGATACGATCCAGCTGCAGCGATATTTTCATGCGATGGTCGCGCATGGCGGCACGTATGGCGTGTTGGAAGTATCCTCGCATGGACTGGATATGGGAAGAGTGGGGGTGTGATTTTCAGACCGTTGTTTTTACAAACCTGTCCCATGATCATCTCGATTTCCATCAGAACATGGAGAGTTATCGCAATACGAAGGAACTGCTATTCACCCAACTAGGCAACAGTGATCGTGACATGCAGAAAAAGTGGTGCTGAATGCTGATGATGCGGCCTCATCCTATTACGGGAAGCGTACATCCGCACAGATTGTGACATACGGCATTCATAACCCGGCGGATGTTCGTGCTCTGCATATTCAAAATACGGCGACGGCTGCCGATTTATTGTAGAGACGCCATGGGGAGTAGCGACTTCACTATGAAGGTTTATGGCGTACACAACGTGTACAATGCGCTGGCGGCCATTACTACCTGTCTGCTCGAAGGGATTCCGATCCAAGAAATCAGGAACAGTCTTCAGGATTTTGCAGGTGTTCATGGACGTTTTCAAGAAATAAAGACAGACAGGAGTTTTCGCGTAGTTGTAGATTATGCCCATAATCCGGATGGGCTCAAGGCAACCTTGCTGTCCGCTAAAGAAATTACCTCGGGCAAAATGATATGCGTGATGGGCTGTCGGGGCGAACGGGATCGGCTCAAGCGGCCGATCATGGCGGATATTGCAGCATCCTATTCGGATTATGTGTTGTTCACAACGGACAATCCGTTCTCCGAGGACCCGGAGCAGATCATAGCTGAGATGCTCGGAGGTTTGAGCTCTCATCATGCCGTCAACTGGGAGGTAGTGCCGAACCGCAAAGATGCGATTCAACGAGCGGTCGAGATGGCCGGGGACCAGGACAGGATTATCATTACCGGGCGGGGGCATGAGACCCGTTATGTAGCGGGGAGCCAGGTTGATTCGTTCAGCGACGAGGAAGTTGTGCTGAGTTCCCTTCAGGTCATGGAGCACGGCATCCAGATGATGTCACCCGAACAATAAGCTTAAGCGATCTTGGGAGGTGTAATCTTGAAACGAACAACGATTGGCATCATGTTAGCAGCGATTTTGTTGACTGTGACAGCTTGTACCAGTCCTTCATCCCCGTCAACGGAGGGAGAGCGGCAGGAACAGGAGCAGGAGGTCAGCCGGGAGGAAATGTCCTCCGATACTCCATACCAAGTGCTTGCCGAACAATTGAAGACACCCTGGGCGATTGATTTTGAGGGAGAAACGATTTATATCAGCGAACGGGAAGGGAATATCGTACAGATCCAGGACGGCGAATTCAACAGACAGACTGTACATACAGAGAAGGTTGCCCAGATAGGAGAAGGCGGGTTCTTGGGCTTTGTATTAGCCCCTGATTTCAAGGAATCCAGAAGAGCCTTCGCCTATCACAGCTATGATCAGGACGGATCGATTATGAACCTACTGGTTCTATTGGAGCAGAAGGGGAATGAATGGACAGAAGCGGAATCGTTCATTGAGAAAATCCCGGGCTCCAATGTGCATAATGGCGGAAGAATAGCGATTGGACCCGACAATCATCTCTATGTGACTAGGTGATTCAGGAGAGGGCGAGCTTGCGCAGAACCAGGAGAATCTTGCGGGGAAAATATTGCGGCTGACGCTGGATGGCAAAATTCCCGAGAATAACCCCACAGCAGGCTCCTATGTGTTTACGTTAGGTCACCGAAATTCGCAAGGCTTGGCTTGGAATTCCGAAGGAGAATTCTACAGCTCAGAACACGGACCATCCGGTACGCCTGGTGGACACGATGAGATTAATGAGATCACCGCAGGCAGCAATTATGGCTGGCCCGAGATTCTTGGGGATGAGCAGCAAGAGGGCCTGAAGACCCCGGTGTACCATAGCGGCGATACGGCCATTGCTCCTTCGGGCATCGCTTTTGATGAAGAGGATCAGATGTATGTTGCTACCCTGCGCGGTCAGAAGCTGTACTGGTTCCAGCCGGAGAGTACCTCACTCGATGTTGTGTTGGAGGATGAAGGCAGATTAAGAGACGTGAAAGTATATAACGGCAAAATTTATGTTATTACCAACAACACCGATGGGCGGGGTGTGCCCTCCGATAACGATGACCTAGCTGCTTGTACTGGAATAATTCAGAGAATTGTACATGTCTTGTCATTTGAGAGAATAGGATAGAAGAAGCGTACCGTACCGTTCTAAAAAAGCCCCTTCCTGTATGGAAGAGGCCTTAAGTGGCAATAACAGATATTATGTTTGTCCGCTTTCGACCTGCTTTCGGATACGGTAGACGCATTTCTTGTCGCCCTTGGCGAGGCATTCGGTACGTTCCACATCGGCCTCCAGCAGCGATTGAAACAGGTCAAGCTCACAGCGGCAGGCATGCTGGAACCGGTTGGCTACCTGGGATATCGGGCAGTTCAATTCTTCGAATATATATTCATCTTCCGTTACCTTTTGTAATCGACCATATATCCGTTGTCATTCTGAATTTGGGCAAGCGCTATAACACGCTCTTCCAGGGCATCCGCTTTAACAGCAGGCGTATACTTGTTCAACAGTGTACCTTTTCGTTTATCAAACAGCAGCGAAATCATCTCATCACCAGCTTCGTCCTGCAGCTCGCTGAGCAGGTCAAGAGCAAGAGCGTGATAGTTCTTAGGGAAAAAATCCTCCGCAGAATCGGTAAGACTGTATAAGGAAACGGGTCTTCCCATCGGTTGCTTCACGGTTCTGTATGTGATGTAGCCCTCATTTTTCAAGCTTTCCAGATGACGCCTGACGGCCATGCTTAATGCCTAATGTCTCGGTAATGGATTTTGTGCTCAGTTCACCATTTATTTTTAACATTTGCATGATATACTCGCGAGTGCTGTATGCGACTTCCTGATCCACTAAAATCACCGCCTTGTTTCTCGATGAATTACTTCTATTACAACTAAAAATCGTTAAAAAGCAATATGTCTCATCTTATGACTTTACCTTCTATAAGTCAACCGGAATAGCAGTTTTATAAGCTTGATGTGACGCCGTTTATTGACAATCCACATGTTTGACCACATAATTATGATATATTTTAGTATAAAAAGTATAAAAAAACAAAGTGTCTCAAGGTCACGGAACTTTATTTGGAAATGATAGGCAATGAAAAATTATAACATGGGAAGGTGGAATCACGAATGTATGTTATTGGTTCGGCTTGTATCGAAGAGAAAGCGGGAGAATGCGTAGACGTTTGCCCTGTGGATTGTATAGAAGAAGGAGATGACCAGTTCTACATAGACACGGATATCTGTATTTCATGCGGTGCTTGCGAGGCAGCATGCCCGGTGGCCGCTATTTTCTATTTTGAGGACCTGCCGGAAGAAGAGAAGCATTACTTCGATAAAGCGGTTGAATATTATAAAAACAAGTAGGGCGCTCGGGCGCTCCGGTTTGAGGCTAGCAAGCGCTCCGGTTTGAGGCTATCCGCTCTGTTGTCCGTCCGTTTCTTGGATTGGAATAGGCAGGGGTGAAACGGACTCCCAAAGGATCGGCTATCCTCAAACCTCCGCTGTGGGGAAGATCTACAGATCAAAAGATTAAGGGATCAAGAGGTTGAAAGATCGAATGCGAGAATAGCTTGACCAATCAATGATGTGTGCGAGCATCACCCTAACGGACCTAGCAGGCGTTATTCTAGCGAAATCGAGCGATTGCAGGGATTAACGGACACCGTAGCTCTTATTCGTCACTGAAAAGCACCTTTGGGGGTGTTTTCGAGTAAATAAGAGCTCTCCAGTCCGTTAGAAAATCAAAAGCTGGTTTTTAGGCAGATAAGAGCGTTCCAGTCCGTTAGCGTCCTCAGTTACTCAACCACCCAGGAACCACCCATTCAACCACGCTGCAGCCACCAACCCTCACGGGCAGCCACCGAGTCGTACAGCCATCTACCGAACCCCATGGCCAGCCACCGAGTCGTATAGCCATCTACCGAACCCCATGGCCAGCCACCAACCCTCGCGCACAGCCACCGAGCTGTATAGCCATCTACCAAACCGCACGCACAGCATCGAACGACCCGGGCAATTCGCCCCCGCGCCGATCACGCGCTGCGGGGCGATGGTCAACTCGCTCCATGGGGACCGGGCTGATTTCTAGCGAGCGGGAACAAAAATCAAAGAATCAATGACAATCACAGATCATCAATTTTAAAGCCATTCGGGAAATAAAATGTACCCCATAAGACAGACACTTTAAAAAGGTCATCTTATAGGGTGCATTTTAAAATTAGAGAAACCTCTCTAATTTATTTCTCGGGTGGTTTATTTCGCTTGGATGAAGTGTTCGACGTAGGCATGCCTCGAATCAACATCGTTATTACTTTAAACCCCTGTAAAACCACCTATTGAGGCGCTTAGAATGGGAAAATTTCCTGATGCGAGGTTCGGGGCATGCTTGGATGGATGTCGACCAAACAAGGCTGGCAAACATACAATAATTCGTTTCGCGGTTGGCTTTATTATGGAAGTCAAACCGCGGTGTTATCTACATTTCAGGAGATTTCGTGTCATATTAATGTCATGTTGTGCGCGTGAGAGGGGCAACTGTGTCTATGCAAGGGATTTTATCACTTTCGCAAAAAATTGAAATGCTTACATTTCCAAAATAAAAAAATAATAATTTAAATGTGTCATATATATTGACACTTTTACAAAAGACGTTTTATTATTAATATCACTGGAGAATAAAAATAATAAAATTGATGAAAATCACTGTTTTTTGATGATAACAGGTCGTTTTAAATGGAAAAATGATCTAATTAATCTACTGGTGAAATTAAATAGGGGATGTCTTCATGAAAAAGCATGATCAAGACTTTATGAAGCGGCAGAACAGACTCACGGTATTCCAAATCATCAAGAATGAACAGCCGATTTCAAGAGCAGCTATTGCCAAACAAACCGGAATGAGCCCGACAACCGTCAGCCGCATAGTGTCAGAGCTGACAGAAGAGGGATACGTTCATGAGACGGAAGAACAAGCTTCGGCCGGACGAGGAAGAAAGTCTTCCTTAATAAGGCTGCTGGATACTGCCGTGATCTCGATCGGCGTCGAGCTGGATCGTCACCAGGCCAACATCGGATTCATCGATGTACAGGGGAATGTGCTGTGCAGCGGCAATTTTCCCAGATCTTCGGGCGATACGCCAGAAGCAACGGTGGCTCGGATCGCAGACATTATTGAAGAGCTGATTCTTGAATGCGATATCGATCGCAGACGGATTGTGGGAATCGGCGTTGGGCTGCCAGGCATCATCGATGTTGAAGCAGGCATTGTCAATTTTTCCGTTCAGCTGGGTTGGAAGAATGTGCAGCTTGCCGAGAGACTGAAGGAATTAACGGGGCTTCAAGCTGTCGTAGACAATGAGCTGAAAGTGAAAGCATTGGCGGAACAATTAAAAGGCTCAGCGTATGGCTCCAACCGTACGGTTCTGCTGGGATTTGGTAATGGTGTAGGCTCGGCACTGATCCTGGAAGGGGAAATTTACCGGGGGTGACCAACAGTGCGGGGAAATCGGACATACCACGGTGGACCCTGAAGGCATGATGTGTGACTGCGGCAAGGCTTACTGTCTTCAAACCTATATCAACATACCGTCCTTGCTATCAGAAGCCAGCAAAATAAAACCTATTCGTACTATAGAAGAGTTATTCGCGGAGAGACGTGCAGGAACAAGATGGGCGTGTTACTTAATCGATCGAGCCCTTGCTTATATGGCCATTACAATCAACAACGTGGTTAGCATGTACAATCCTGACAGCGTCATCTTGAGCGGTGAAATTCTGGACAAGTTTCCCGAAGTGTATGAGGAGATTACCAATCTCTGTTATACGCAGTATATCTGGGAACCGCTTCAGGATTCCTTCACCATCGTCCGCTCCAAGCTGCATGAGCATGGCGTCATCATTGGCTCGGGACTTGTGGCACAGGATCGTTATTTTCAATTGAATTAATTCATCTAAAGATCGGGGGCATGATTATGGGTTTTGTGCCATTGGTAGAGGAATATCGCGGAAATGTACTGGAGAATGTCCATTACGGAGCGATCAGCGTTGTAGACGAGAACGGAGGGGTCATTTATGCAGCAGGTGATCCGCATCACATGACATTCCTGAGATCGGCGGCTAAACCATTTCAGGCGATACCGGTTATGAAGCGCCGAATTGCCGAAGTCTACGGACTTACGGGGAAGAGACGGCACTGTTTGCCGCTTCCCACCGGGGCGAACGCTTTCATATCGATGCCCTGGAATCCATTCTGAAAAAACAGAGATTCAGGAGGAGGCCCTCCACTGCTGTGCAACCTATCCATTGAATGAGGATGCAAAGGCAGAGAGGCACCGCAACCATGAGGAGAAGCGCCGGATATTCCATAACTGCTCAGGCAAGCACAGCGGTTTGATTGCCCTGAGCAAGCATATGGGCTGGGACGAGAGCACGTATTACAAGCCGGAGCATCCGGTTCAGCAGGAAATCCTTAAAACCCTGGCTTACTTTGCTGAAGTTCCGGTTTCCTCGATTCCGCAAGGCATCGACGGCTGTGGGCTTCCCATCTTCGCACTTCCTCTGGATCGCATAGGGTACTCGTTCCTTAAGCTGGCTTGTCCGGATTTGATCCACGATGCGGAGACAGCGGATGCAGCTGCAAGAATGGCACAGCTGATGAACGAGTATCCGGATGTCATCGCAGATACGAGATTTGTGTGCTCGGCTCTGCTCCGGGATCCCAATCTGGCTGCCAAGGGCGGCGCCAAAGGCGTATACGGCATCGGACTTCGGGAGGAGCGCTTGGCCATCTCGCTTAAAGTATCCGATGGCTCCGAACAAGTATGGCCTTGTATCATTGCCTCCATCCTGGAGCGTCTTGGTTATGACAATCAAGCTACGATTGATCGATTGTATGATCTTGTGCCGAATGCGATCTTTAACGATGGCGGTACGCTTGTTGGCGAGCGGCGGGCCGTGTATGACTGGAATGATTAAGCTGTGAGGAACTCAAGGCTTAAGGAAGAGATGTTATTTTCTTAAGCGGCGAGTGAATCTATAGATATTATTACATCAAAGGGGAGTAAACAATGAGATTCAAAGGTAGAACATGGTCACTGCTTATGCTGCTGCTCGCATTCACGATTGTTGCGGCAGGCTGCGGCGGAAATAGCGGAGGCGGTGAAGGTGCAAGTGAAGGCGGCGGCGAAACCAAGCCATGACAAAAGATAATAAAGACGTGGTCATTGCCATCAACGCCAACTTCATCACGCTTGACCCGCACAATGCTGGAGACACGCACTCGATTTCCGGTGCACGCACGATGTATGAAGGCCTGATGGGTTTCAATGAGAAAATGGAACTCGTGCCTATGCTGGCTGAAGACCACACAGTCAGTGAAGATGGTTTGACGTATACGTTCAACCTGCGTAAGAACGTGAAGTTTCATGATGGAACAGATTTCAATGCTGAAGCGGTAAAAGTCAATCTGGAGCGCATTATGAATGAAGAGAACAACCTTCGTATGCGTAAAAGCTTCTCGAAAGTGGCAGATGTTCAAACACCGGACGAACATACCGTTGTTATTACTCTCAGCGAGCCCTACAACGCGTTCTTGAACAAGACGGCCATGGCGCTGATCATCAGTCCGAAAGCGCTTGAAGACGGTATTGATATCACGAAGAACCCCGTGGGTACCGGAGCATACAAATTCAAAGAATGGGTCCAAGGTGATCGTCTCGTTGTGCTGAAGAACGAAGACTACTGGCAGGAGGGTCTGCCCAAAGTCGACAGTATCACGTTCAAGCCTGTACCTGAGAATGGTTCCCGTATTGCCATGCTGAAGACCGGAGAAGCGGACTTCATCTACCCGATGCCGACAGAGCAGGTATCTGAGGTCGAAGGCGATCAGAACATCGTTGTTGACAAGATCGATTCCACCATCGTGCGTTACATCACACTGAACACGATGAAGAAACCTTACGACGATCTGAAAGTCCGTCAAGCGATCAACTATGCAATCGATAAAGAAGCATACATTAAGGTTGTCAAATCCGGTCTTGGCTCCAAGCTGACTTCCTCCATGTCCTCAATGACACAGTATTATTCAGAGCAATCCGGTTATGACTACGATCCGGAGAAAGCCAAAGCACTCCTTGCGGAAGCTGGCTATCCGGAAGGATTCGAAGCAGAAATCTGGGGAGAGAACGACTCCGAAACGATGAAGGGTATGCAGTTCATTCAACAGCAGCTTGCTCTAGTCGGAATCAAAGTCGAAGTGAAATCGATGGAGGGTGCTACGCTGTCCGATCAAATCAATTCGGCAACGCCGGAAGATGCGAAGATTCAAATGTGGTATGTAAGCTGGTCACCATCTTCAGGCGATGCGGATGGAGCCACTAAAGGTCTGTTCAGCAGTGAATTCTTCCCGCCAGCTGGCTCTAATACAGCATATTACAAGAATGATAACGTAGATAAGTGGATCATGGATGCCAATAAGTCTGTAGATCCAGAGGCTGCAAAAAGCATTTATGCCGACATCCAGAAGCAAATCTGGGAAGATGCGCCATGGGCGTTCCTCGGTGTAGATCAGGTCATTACGGGTAAAAGAGCTTATCTTGAAGGCGTGAAGGCATTCCCTGATGGTTCCATCAATGTGCTGAATGCCGAAATAAAGTAATCAGACAGCGAAGAGCTTACTGAACGTATACCTTGTGGTGGGCCGCTTCTTAAGATTATTAAGGATGCGGCCCATCTTATTTTAAAAGAGCTCAAATGTTGCGGAAGGAGGCTCATCCCTTGGGAAGATATGCAATTCAGAGGCTGCTGGGGGTTATCCCGCTGCTGTTCATTGTATCGATACTCGTATTTATGTTCATTCATCTTATTCCTGGAGATCCGGCGAGACTTGTTGCGGGTAAGGATGCCACCCTTGAGGAGATCAACGGTATTCGTGAGCAGCTGGGATTGAATTTGCCGTTATGGCAGCAATATGTTAATTACATGGGTGATCTGTTGAAGGGTGACTTGGGTGAATCCGTACGTTCCGGAATACGGTTATGGAGATGTTGGAAAGCCGTTTTCTCCCAACCATTATCCTGACTTTTACCAGTCTTGGCTGGGCACTTATTATTGGACTGCTAATCGGGATTGTAACCGCTGTTAATCGAGGCAAATGGCCGGATTATATCGGTATGCTGGCCGCGATATCCGGTATTTCGCTGCCTGGATTCTGGCTGGGGCTTGTCCTTATACAAGTTTTCTCCGTTCAGTTGGGATGGTTCCCGACAGGGGCATTGATACATGGCAATCCTATATTCTGCCTTCCTTCACGCTTGGAGTAAGATTATGTCCATGCTGGCGAGATACTCCCGCTCCTCCATGCTGGAGACGATGCGTGAGGATTATGTCCGAACCGGACGCGCCAAAGGCTTGCGCGAGTTTACCGTTGTCGGAAGACATGCGCTGCGCAATTCCCTGATTCAAGTAGTGACCGTTGCCGGACTGCAGTTCGGGTTCCTGCTTGGCGGCTCGGTTATGGTTGAGACGGTATTCAGCATACCGGGCATGGGTCGTTTGTTGGTAGATTCCATCGCATTTCGTGATTATACCGTGATCCAGGCCTTGCTGTTAATGTTTGCAGCTGAATTTATTTTAATCAACCTGATCGTTGATCTGCTTTATGGCGTACTGAATCCGAAAATCCGGTATGCATCGAAATAGGAGGGGGAACCAATGAGCGACAACTCGACAGCGACTGTCATTTCTGTACCAGAGGAGACGCTTGTGAACAGGCCAACAGGCAAATTCAAAGCGTTTATGTCTAAGTTTATGAAGCAAAAGCTTGCCGTTATATCCAGTGCGTTTATCCTGCTGTTATTCATAGTAGCAATAATCGGTCCGCATATTGTACCTTATCCTCCAAATGAACCGAATTACGACGCCCTGATGGAAGGACCATCGGCAGCGCATTGGGCAGGTACCGACGAGTATGGCCGGGATATTCTCAGCCGCTTGATCGATGGAACAAGGCTCACGATGGCTGTCAGCTTAAGCGCGGTATTCATTTCCGCAATTGCGGGCACCATTCTCGGACTGATCAGCGGTTACTACGGCGGCTGGATCGATCGTCTGATCATGCGGGGCAGCGATGTTATGTTCTCCTTCCCCGATCTGCTGCTTGCCATCGGTATCGTGGCGATTTTGGGGCCGGGCTTATCCAACGTGGTTATAGCAGTAGCCGTATTCGGGACGCCGTCGTTCGCAAGGATCATCCGAAGCGTAACCTTGTCTGCCAAAGAATCGCTGTATGTCGAAGCAGCTCAATCGATGGGCGCCAAGAATAATCGGATTATCTGGAAGCACATTTTTCCTGAAACCGTACCAAGCATCATTGTTAACGTCTCGATGAAAATCGGTGGCGCCATTCTGGCAGCGGCATCCTTGAGCTTCCTTGGACTTGGAGCGAAGCCGACTGAACCGGACTGGGGTGCCATGCTAAGCATGGGGCGTGATTACCTCAGCATTGCTCCGCATATCGTGTATTTTCCAGGCTTCATCATCTTTTGACGGTGCTTGCTTTTAACCTGATTGGGGATGGCCTCAATGACGCGCTGGATCCGAAGACAAAAAATTAAAAGGGGGATAAATCGTGGCGCAAACATTGCTTGAAGTGAAAGGTCTCAAAACCGAGTTCAAACGCGAGGGCTCATCGGTGCTCGCTGTGGCGGGAGTGGATTTTCATATTAATAAAGGCGAAGTGCTCGGGCTCGTAGGTGAATCCGGTTGCGGTAAAAGCGTGACCTCCCTGTCCATCATGAGACTTCTTAAAGATACACCCGGCAGAATCTCCGGAGGCTCCGTGAGCTTTGAAGGCAAGGATCTGGTGCAGCTGTCGGAAAAAGAAATGCGTCGTTACCGCGGTAACGAGCTGGCAATGATCTTCCAGGAGCCGATGACCTCACTCAATCCCGTGCTGCGCATTGGCAAGCAGCTGGAAGAGTCGATTATGCTCCATCTGGGCTACGGCCGCAAGAAGGCGCGTAATCATGCGATTGAGTCTCTTAAACTGGTTGGGATTCCGAGAGCCGACGAAGTCGTGGATGACTATCCGCACCAATTGTCCGGCGGCATGCGGCAGCGCGTCATGATTGCAATGGCCATGTCCTGTAATCCGAAGCTGCTCATAGCTGACGAACCAACGACAGCGCTCGATGTAACGATTCAGGCTCAAATCCTGGATCTGATGAACCTACTGAAGAGGGAGCAGGAAATGGGAATGCTGCTCATTACACATGACCTTGGCGTCGTCGCGGAAATGTGCGATCGTGTGGTTGTCATGTATGCTTACCGGGTGGTGGAAGAAGCAACGGTGGAGGAGCTGTTTGAGAATCCGCAACATCCGTATACCAAAGGGCTCATTCATTCCGTGCCGAAGCTGAGACAGAAGGTTCGCCGCTTGGAATCGATACCCGGGAACGTACCGGATTTGATGAATATGCCTCAAGGCTGCAAGTTTGCACCGCGCTGCCCATTCGTGATGGAGCGTTGTTTGTCACAGGAGCCTGGGCTGCTGCCCGTTGCCAATGAACCGCATCGTCAAAGTCGCTGCTGGCTGACGCAGGAAGGGCATCCGGAAGGAGGGGAAACCGCATGAAAGAAACACCTTTGTTAGAAGTCAGGAACCTGCAGAAATCATTCACCGTGAAAAAGGATTCTTCGGTAACGCCAAGCAGCTGCGCGCCGTGGACGGAATATCCTTCGCTATTCAGAAGGGCGAAACCTTCAGTCTTGTTGGGGAGAGCGGATGCGGCAAGTCAACGACAGGCTTAGGCTGGTCACACGGTTGCTGACACCAAACGCAGGCGAAGTGATTTTTAACGGACAAGACATCAGCGGTTATAACGATAATCAGATGCGTCCGCTTCGTAAAGATATGCAGATGGTTTTCCAGGATCCTTACGCTTCCCTCAATCCCCGGATGAAGGTGAAAGAGCTGGTGGCAGAGCCATTGCTGATCCATACCAAGATGAGCACGAAAGAGCGGGATAAATTGGCTTGCGAGCTGCTGGAAACGGTGGGTTTGAACAGCTTCCATGCCGAACGCTTTGCCCATGAGTTCAGCGGGGGCCAGCGTCAGCGGATTGGCATTGCCAGAGCACTGTCCGTTCGTCCGAATCTGATCGTAGCAGATGAGCCTGTTTCGGCACTGGATGTATCCATCCAGTCGCAGGTGCTGAACCTGCTGCAAGATCTTCAAGAGGAGTATGGGCTAACTTACCTGTTCATCTCGCATGATCTGAGTGTTGTCGAGCATATCAGCGACCGGATCGGTGTGATGTATTTAGGGACTTTGGTGGAAACGGCGGATAAAGATACGCTGTACGATCGTCCGCTGCATCCGTATACCCAGGCGCTGTTGTCCTCGGTTCCGGTTCCGGATCCGAAACAGAAGAAGGAACGGATTATTCTGAAAGGCGATTTGCCAAGTCCCGTGAATCCGCCAACAGGCTGCCGATTCCACACGCGCTGCCCTTCCTGCATGGAAGTGTGCAAGCAGGTAACGCCCGTATACCGTGAGGTTGAACCAGGGCATCAGGTGGCTTGTCATTTATATGATGAAGAGATCATGAAGCATGTGTAAGCAGCTTTGATATGGATGTTCGGTTGAGGAGGAGGACTCAGATGCAAATCACAATAGACGATATGCAATCGGTAGATACTTCGATTTATGCGGTTTATGAAGGGGAGGGGCCCCTTTCCGGGTAACGGAATCCCAGAAGCAAAAATATACACTGACCTGGTTCTATGGCCGTTCTCATCATGAGACAGACGATCTCGTAGCCGGAATGGGTCCGCGCTCTGGCCTGACATTGGAGCAAGTGCGCAGAACGGGAGCATCCGCAGCGAGAGCACTGCTTAAGGAGAAAAAGCAAGTGCGGTGTTGGTGCGCGCCTCATTCCGCGAGGGAGAGGCTTCTGCAGCAATATCGGTGAAGGAGGAGCTTCAAGCATGGATGGAAGGCTGGATGTACGGATTATATCAATTCAATAAACATCGAGGCGTTACAGCCAATCATCAAGACCTCTCCTTGAATCTCCGAGTGAAAGATTGGCAGGGGCTCACCCGTGAAGATATGGAATCCATCCTGAGGGAGGCTTCCATCCGCATAAAAGGAACCCGGCTCACGCGAGATTTGGTTAACGAATCACCGGAAACGTTAAATCCGGAAGCGTTCGTTGCGGTCGTGGAGGAACGCTTCAAGAAGGCACCGGTTCAGCTTCACGTGTATCGCGGACAAGAGCTTCATGATCGGCAGATGAACGGGCTTATTGCCGTAGGCGCTGGCAGCCAATACGCCCCTGCCATGATTGAATTATCCTACAACGGAGCTTCTTCATCGGAGAAGAGTCCTCATATCGTGCTCATCGGCAAAGGCGTAACCTTTGATATGGGTGGTATGAACGTCAAGATTGGCCGAGATATCAGCGATGCCCGCATGGACATGGGCGGTGCTGCTGCCGTCGTTGGTGCAATGGATATTCTGGTATCTCGCCAAGCACCTATGCGAGTCACGGCACTGATCGCCGTGGCTGATAATTTAGCTGGACCGGATGCCATGCTTCCTTCTTCCGTTATCCATTATCCGAACGGGCTGAGTGTTCAGGTAGCCAATACGGATGGGGAAGGGAGATTGATTATTGCGGATGCTCTGCTGCATGCAGCGAATCTCGGTGCCGATAAGGTCATTGATATCGCTACCCTCACAGGCAATGTCGGCGCAGCGCTTGGCCTGGAGATTGCTGGAATCTGGGGAGACCGCGATATTACAGCTGATTTGGTTGATATCGGGGAACGCAACGGGGAGCGTTTGTGGCCCATGCCGCTGATGGATGAGTATGCCTCGGAGCTGAGAAGCGATTATGCGGATTTGAAAAATGTCGGTACGTCTACGCTGGCTGGAGCCATAACGGCTGCGCTGTTCATCCGCCATTTTGTAGCCGAGTCTATGAAATGGGTGCACATCGATATGGCAGGCACCGTGCAGTATAAACGGGAGTTTCCCTATTCCGCTGCGGGAGCCATACTATGGCGCCAGATTGTTGGCAGATTATGTGGAGAAGCAGTTTCTCAAGACATAGAGAACAGAACTTTAGATGAGGAGTGACGATGATGCTTCTAGAAATTATCGCAACTTGCGTGGATGATGCCATCACCGCAGAGCAGAATGGTGCGGACCGTCTGGAATTAATTACGGCCATAACCGAGGGCGGACTTACGCCTGGAATCGGTCTCGTTGAAGAGGTTGTGAAGGCTGTTCAAATTCCTGTCCATGTGATGGTAAGACCACACAGTCGGTCCTTTGTGTACAGCACACACGATATAGCAACCATGACGGCGGAGGTCAAGGCGATCCGCAAGGCCGGGGCAGCCACGTAGTGCTGGGCATGTTGACACCGGATGGGAAGATTGACGAGGTTTCCTTGGCCAACATGCTGGAATGGACGGGCAGCATGCAGGTCACCTTCCACCGTGCTTTTGATGAGCTGGAGGAACAGTTCGAAGGTCTGCGTACGCTGCTGAAATACCCGTCCGTTACCCGTGTACTGACATCGGGAGGGCCCCAGCCAGCGCCACAAGCAATTCCGAGAATTCGGGAGCTTGTGGAACAAACCAAAGGCAGCGAGCTTAAGATATTGGTAAGCAATGGCCTGAAATGGGAAATTATTCGTGAATTTATCGATCAGACCTATGTGAGCGAGGTGCATTTCGGCTCGGCGGTTCGATATGGTCGGTCAGGGCTGAAGCCCATTGATCCGATTGAATTGAGATCGCTGGCAGACAGCATACATCAATAGAAGTAGTAGCAAACCTATCGGAAACAGGTGAACAAAAATTGCAAACCGAATGGAATAAACAGCAAGAATTTGTGGTTGGCGTTGACCTTGGGGGTACAAAGATCGCGGCAGCGCTCTTTGATTCCGAAGGACAGCTGCTGAACCGGGAGCAGATGGAAACCGTAACGCACAGACGGCGGAGGAGGTGGTCGGCAGAATTACGGCCATGATCCGCAGTGTGTCGGGCGGCCATCCGCTTCGAGGGGTAGGGATGGCCTCACCAGGCACAGTGAATAGCCGAGAGGGGATTGTCATTCATGGAACGAATTTGCCGGAATGGACCAATGTCCCCCTCAAAGCCTGGATGGAGCGTGAGCTGCATACGGAAGTTCAGGTGCTGAACGACGCCAATGCAGCCGCGTGGGGGAATATGTAAGAGGAGCCAGAGGTTCAACTAACATGGTGTATGTGACGCTGAGTACAGGCATTGGTTCAGGAATCGTGCTGGACGGCAAGCTGTTTCTGGGCAGTAATTCTTTTGCAGGCGAACTCGGGCATCATATCATCGATCCGAGCGGTCCCAGATGCAATTGCGGAAGTCATGGCTGCTGGGAGGTATTTGCCTCGGGGACAGCGATCGGCCATGCAGCGTCCCAGCGGATGCTCGATCAGCCGAGCGTGATCAGAGAGCTGGCTGCAGCAGATGGGGAGTGAATGCAAAGCACGTATTTGAAGCTAAGCGTCTTCAGGACCCTGTAGCGGTGGAGGTCATCGACCGTGCTATTTATTACATGGCACTAGGTCTGGTTAATGTCATTCACAGCTTCAACCCGGACCGCATCGTAATTGGCGGAGGTGTCAGCAGAGCAGGAGAGCTGCTGTTCCCGCAGCTGCGGGAAATGACAGATAAACTGGTCATGCCGTCCTATTTAGGCACGTACGAGATCGTTCCGGTAGGTCTGCGGGATGATGTGGGTCTGGTTGGTGCCGCAGCCTTGTTCCGGTGATGACAAATGCAATGCTTGGGTAGTGGATAGAGCAGTGGATGGAATAAAGCTTAGATAGAGTTCATTTGGCAGGGAAATAGAATTGGAATTAGACGGGTCTTATAGCCAGTAGTTATAAAAAGCCGCCCATAGAAGGGCGGCTTTCATTATGTATCAGGGAAGCGGGAAACGGGGCGATCTTTTTTGCTATTGGGGAGTCCGTCACATGTAATGAGTGATAAGTGTGAACCGTAAACCGTCATCCGTTTGTGCATAGGATTCGACTTTTTGGTTTTCTTATGGTTTGTTTGTATCCGACAAACAAGCGGTTGCCCGCACTTTCCCGCCCGTAAGCGGTAACCGCTTACTCCAAACCCGCACGTGAGGAATACCTGTAGGCTTGGAGTAAGCGGCTGCCGTTACCCCATATACTTCGATGCGTCAAACGATATCATGGCGTTATGATTGGCATGTTCTATCAGTGACGAGAGTTTGGTTACCTCGCGTTCCTTCTTGCGCGCTGCCGCCTGATAAGCTTCAGGATCATACAGAGCGACGTTGAACAGCGTCGTGGCGTTGTCTCCGCTTCCCCGGCTGCTTTGACGCTCAAGCTTCTTGCGAGAGCCGAGGTGTGCAAGCTGTCCGATATCACCGCGAATGTGTTTCGCCAGCTCGATTGCTTCCATGATCGTTATGTCGGAACCATTCCAGGAGATCGTCTTCGTTGTGTTGGAGAGGGCCATCAGCAAATCCAGTTTTCTGAAATCCGCCGCCGCCGCTTCAATCTCTTCCGTAATGACATCTACACTCCGCGCGGGATACTCAGCCGTTTCTCCTTTTTCAATGATCGTACTGCTGTTATTCAGACGCTCCGACGCCAGCTGGCTCATAAGACGATGAATTGCTGCCCGTACGGCTAAAGCTTCAGCCATTGTGATTTGACTCATTCGTAATGGATCACCTCTATGATTTCTTTTCTGATATAGTTAAACGCAGGATCCTGTAAAAAGTTGCTAAACGTTTTAAGAAAATGGAGTAAGAGGAATACGCTAGAGTTACATAATTGTCATGACTATGTGAGATTGTTAACAGGAATCAGGCTGCGAAATTCGATTATTCCGACAGCGGGTAACATAAAACGATAGATTCTTAGGATATTATTGACAGCATCCTTGCTTGTATACTATATTAAGAGAAGTTACAAAATGTTAATGAATTTTTGCCGAATTTCGTTTGTGAAAACGGGGAACCGTCTTGGGTGAATTATTCTTGTACTAAAGAGAGTATAGGGAACCTTCAACCGAACCCTTAGCTAACTCCGTAGGCATCGAAGGAGAGAACATATTTTGAAGAAATTTGTCATCACATTGCTTGGGTCTGCAATTATTTTTCTTCAGGTGCCGTAACAGCATTTGCTGATCAACAACCGAACTTTCAGCATCAAGTGAAACAATTGGTAGGAACTCCATATAAATGGGGCGGAACGACCACCAGTGGATTTGATTGCTCAGGATTTATACTGTACATGTTTAGAAATTTTGATATAGATCTTCCACGCACATCCCAAAGCCAGGCTAAAGCCGGGGTTTATGTGGATCGCGAAGACCTGCGGGTTGGAGATCTGGTGTTCTTCAATACAAGCGGCAGCGGAATTTCGCATGCAGGAGTTTACATTGGCGAAGGTCAATTTGCGCATGCTTCCAGCAGCAAGGGTGTAAGAATCAGCAAGCTTAGCGATTCTTATTATGAGCCGCGTTATGTAACGGCGCGTCGTGTACTGAGTCAAGAAAACTATGCGAAACTGGTAGGCAGTCCAAGCTAATTGAGAGACGCAGTTTTTCGGGAAGTATAATACATATTAAGAAAGCCTGACAAAGATCCATCTTTGTCAGGCTTTCTTTATTGAGGGATGCTAGACCTGATCACTTTATTCCTTTACAACAGAAGCATTCACAGCGCCTTCCATCTGATTATTATAAGTCCGGAATAGTCCCAGACGCCAGAAGGCGGCTCCCTTTAGATCATAGCGCTTGGCGAGACCCAGCTTATCATCTACGGAAGACGGAGTTTCACTGCTTAAGCTGATGCCGAGCAGGAGCTTTTGCTTAGGAACACCCGCTTGGAGTGCAAGCTGAATCGCCTGATCTACAAGACTGTTAGGCTCGGGTACCTGCGATTTGGTGCCGACCGGGTTGTACTGATAAGCCATAATGATGAGATCATCTGCTATGGAGGCAAGAGTCTTGTAATCATAGCCTTTATAAGCACTGTTCAATGGCGGCACGGCCAATGACAGGGAGATGTCCTTCGGTAAAAAGCCTTCAGCTGTTTGACATAATCGTTAAGCAGCTTCTGCTGCTGCCCTGCATCCAATTTAAAGCCGAGCCCTTCAAAATCGAGAACAACTCCGCCGAAGCCGTTGTCCGTAACGGCTGTCGTTATGCCCTCAATCGATTTCTGCCGAAGGGTGCTGTCACTCAGAACCTTGGTCAGTTCACCATTACCATCCAAAGCATAAACCATAAGATGCGGTTTAATGTTCTGATCCGCTGCATCCGCCACAATGGATTGTGGCGTTACATCATAAGCAGATGCAGGCAAGCGGTACTCTTTACCCTCAAGCGTAAATTGACCTTCGCGGTCGATGCGGCTCCACCCGAAAGCGACTGAGTTCATGGAAGGTATTATATCGCGTTCCTGATAGGATTCTAGAGCATAGAAGGCTCTCAAATGCATCTCCCGCTGCGGAGATGTCAGGGAAACCGTACGCGTAGCCTGGTTCCAGCCCACGTCGACACCGAATTGGCTGCTGAACGAGCTGAGCGGAATCAGCACGCGCCCTTCCCGCTGTACTGGTGGTGCCGCGAGCGTAACTTTTTCCCGTTCACGGTTGCAGTTTTACTGCCCACCTGCAGCAATACCTCCGTTGCTTGCCCCTTCAGGCTGCCGATCGCTTTCACCGTTTGCGTCTTGCTGTTCCAGGTGATCTCAATTCCGAGCGCTTCGCCAACGGTCCGGAATGGAACATAAGTGACACCGTTGTCTATCCTCGGAGCAGCATCAAATTTCAGTGGAACATCATCCAGCATGACCGCAATAACCGGTCCTGCGGCGGCATTACTGATATTCGTGGCAGTACCCAGCAAGGATAGGGCCAGAACGGTGGCGGCCGCTGTTTTTCCTACATGTTTATGTAACATACTCCGTATTCCTCCAACTCATCATATAATAGTAGATTGGCCTTGCATGGAATGGTAATCTAGTATATGCAATTATAGCAAAATTTTCATAGAGTTCCAATTACATGATGTCATAGAATAGATAAGAGCAGGCATGTTGATTTTTAAACTTTCAAGTATAATAAATACAGGAATTCATACATAACCTGATGATTACATGCATAGGGGGACAACGGCGTGTTTAAATTCTGGAAGAATAAAAAGGGTAGTGAACGCGGAGATACATCGTTGAGTACGGAAGGAGAACCGATTGAGGCTGTACCGGATCTGATTATCGAGCTTACGGGACGAGAGATTCAGCGTAATGTGGCGCCTGTTCTTGGTATGACCGTGCTGGATCTTGCGGAGCGGAATGACGTGGATTGGAACTCCTTTTGCAAAAGAGGGACTTGCGCGCGCTGCCGCTGCTTGGTGGCGGAGGGTATTCAATATTTGTCCGAGCCGAACCTTGCGGAAGAGGGGCGCCTTGATCCGGAAGAGATTGAGGAAGGCTACCGTTTGGGATGTCAGAGCCGTATCGAAGCGGTGGGTCCCATCAAAATCAGGCATGCTCCGTACTTTTGAACGATATTATCTGGCGACTATTTTTTGAGTTGCAGATTAGAATAGCTATTCAATACACTGAGCGAAATTTTCAAAGGCTTATTCCAACTTGAATGATAAGGAGGGCAGGCCTTTTTGCATGCTTTTTTAATCGCGAAAAATGAAGGGGGTATTTCACGCAAGGGAAATCCATAACGTTACCAGAAAATGCAAAGAACCTAGTCGAGTGAGAGCACCGGACTAAGGTTCTTTAAAGACGGCTTCATATAAATAGTCTGCGCATGTAAATCCTTTATTCCAAGGCCAGCTTGTTCTGTTCCCGGAAGGAACTTGGCGTTTGACCTAATTTTCTTGAATAACATCGAGAAGTATTTATCGTTGCCATAGCCTACTTGTGAGGCCACCTCATGCACTGGCATTTCCGAATCGGCAAGCAGGCGCTTGGCTTCCTCAATCCGGCGGGATATCAAGTAATTGAAGGGAGAATCGCCAAGCTCTTTTTGAACAGATGGGATAAATAATGCTGGCTGACGTACATCGTATCCGCGATGTCCTTCAGACTGATGCTTTGGGTATAGTTGGCGTCGATGAACTGTTTGGTCCGGAGCGCGATTTCATTCTTGCCCTTCAGGGATTGAAATTGATGCTTTACATCCACGATGCGATAGATCACGGTGATCAATGACATGAGCAGGTTCGTGCTCAGCGTTTCGTAACCCAGCACCTGCGAATCACATTCGCGGATGATTTCCGAAAGATAACTTTCGACTTTATAGGCGTATTTCTCACAGGAAATAACCTACTGACATACGTTAACAGCAGCATTCCTTGCGGAACGCCTTCAATGTGGAGCGAATCCACGCCGCAATAGATTACTTTAAAAGGCCCGTCCGTAATGGATCGTTCCTCATGGGGGACACCGGGGTTGTAAATCGCAACATCGCCTTTGCGGAGTTCATATACTTTTCCTGCGATGGTGAATTCCCCGCGTCCTTCAACCACATAGAGGATCTCACAGAAATCGTGAATTTGTGGCGGCCCGTAGAAAAATCCTCGTCCACCACTTGCCCGGCAAACAGCAGCTGCGGATTTTTGATGAAGCGGAATTGATCGCTTTTGCTATGCGAGATTTCGATCTTTGGCACGGTCTCGTCCCTCCTGGAAAGCAGCATCCTGTATCCATTATAATGCATAATGCTCATCATGCGGAAATCGTTTACATGAATAGCCGGAATGGTTCACTGTCTTGCTGAAATTATGGTCCGATACAACAAAATAGTGGGTTATCCTCTGCGCTGAATCAATTTACAATGAGGTCATATTCCTGATTGGGAGGCGTGGCAACATGACAATTGAAAACGATTACAGATGGCGGGACGGATTTCCGAAAATCGGCATTCGCCCTACGATAGATGGAAGACGGAGAGGGGTAAGGGAATCCTCGAAGAACAGACGATGAACCTCGCCAAGGCCGTCGCTGTGCTGCTGTCCAGCGAGCTTAAATACCCGAATGGCGAACCGATTGAATGCGTTATTGCAGATACTTGCATCGGTGGAGCCGCTGAGGCAGCAGCTGCCGCAAAAAATTCAAGAATGCGGAGGTCGGTCTAACGATAACCGTTACGCCTTGCTGGTGTTACGGAACCGAAACGATGGATGCGGATCCTTCACGTCCCAAGGCAGTGTGGGGCTTTAATGGAACAGGGCGTCCAGGTGCGGTTTATCTGGCTGCCGTACTGTCTGCCCATGCACAGAAGGGACTGCTTGCATTCGGTATCTACGGGGAGGACGTTCAGGACGAAGGCGATACCCGCATCCCGGACGATGTGCAGGAGAAACTTCTGCGCTTTGCCCGAAGCGGCTTGGCCGCTGCATATATGCGTGGACAATCGTATTTGTCCATGGGCTCCGTATCAATGGGCATCGCTTACTCGATTGTAGACGACAGCTTTTTCCAGGAATATCTGGGCATGCGGAATGAATATGTGGATATGAGCGAATTCACGCGGCGCCTAGCAGAAGGCATTTACGATCCTGAAGAATATACAAAGGCGCTAGCCTGGGTGAAGGAGAACTGTGCGGAAGGACCGGACAACAATCCGGACCATCTTCAGAACAGCCGGGAGCGGAAGGATCTGGAGTGGGAAACCGTTGTGAAAATGACGCTGATTACCCGCGACTTAATGATTGGCAATCCGCGCCTGGCTGAGCTGGGTTTCGAGGAGGAAGCGCAGGGGCACAGCGCAATCGCTTCCGGTTTTCAAGGACAACGCCAGTGGACGGATCATTCGCCGAATGGTGATTTCCTGGAGACCTTGCTGAACTCCTCCTTCGACTGGAACGGCAAACGCGCTCCTTATGTTGTCGCCACCGAGAATGACAGCTTGAATGGCGTGGGCATGCTCTTCGGGCATCTGTTAACCAACACGGCGCAGATCTTCGCGGATGTTAGAACATACTGGAGTCCGGCATCGGTTGAACGGGTCACGGGTTACAAGCTAGAAGGCAAGGCGGAGAACGGCATCTTGCATTTGATTAACTCGGGCTCGGCAGCGCTGGATGGCACGGGCGAGCAGGAGAAGGACGGCAAACCTACCATGAAGCCGTTCTGGGAGATTACGGACGAGGAAGTGGACCGCACGCTGAGGGCAACGGAGTGGAGACCTACTAATTTAGAGTACTTCCGGGGCGGAGGTTATTCGACCGATTATCTGACACGCGGCGGAATGCCGATGACGATGTTCCGTCTGAATTTGGTGAAGGGACTTGGCCCCGTCCTGCAAATTGCCGAGGGTTACTCGGTGGATCTTCCAGCGGAGGTGCACGATACACTCGACAAGCGTACCGACCCGACTTGGCCGACAACCTGGTTCGTGCCGAACCTCACAGGACAGGGAGCGTTCACAAGCGTGTATGAGGTTATGAATCAGTGGGGGCTAATCACGGCGTCATCAGTTACGGTCATATCGGTGCAGATCTTATAACCCTTGCTTCCGTGCTGCGGATTCCGGTCAACATGCATAATGTGTCCGCCGAAGAGGTGTTCCGTCCGCGTGCATGGGGCATGTTCGGAACGTCTGACCCGGAAAGCGCTGATTTCCGCGCTTGTCAGAACTTCGGACCCCTATATAAATAACGGGTCATTCGAGAGGAGAAGGAATCATGCTGAACCTAGAAACGAGAAACGAGCTCTGCAAGTATGCCAAAAAATCGTCGACAGCGGACTTGTTGTGGGTCCGGGAGGGAACATCAGTGCAAGAGCCGGGGACAAAATGTATTTGTCCCCGAGCGGCTTTGCGCTGGAGGAGATCGAGCCGGAGCAATGGATTGAGGTTGACATCCCGACGGGAGATATTACCGACATTGGCTTGAGACCCTCTTCCGAAGTATTGATGCACTTGTATGGTTATCGTAGCAACCCGGATATCGGGGCCATGGTGCATACACATCCGTCACACTGCATTGCGTTCACGCTGGTTGAGCGGGAGCTCCCGGTGATGTTCCCCGATCAAGCGGCATTGGTCGGCCGAACAGCTTATATTCCGTATATTATCCCGACAACCGACCTGCTGGCAGATGCCGTTGCGGCGAAGGTTACAACGGCCAGTTCCATTCTGCTGGGCAACCACGGCTTGGTCACCACCTACCGGAATCTTCGGGAAGCCTATTACCGGACCCAGGTTGTGGAAGAGAGTGCCAAAATCTACTTGAGCGCGAAGGCTGCTTGCACGCTGGTGCCGCTGACGGAACAGGAAGTGGACGACATCGCTGCACTCGAAAGTGAAGATTATCGAATCCAGCTGTTGCAGAAGATGAAATAAACGATTGTTGTGTTCAGATCCATGGGTTCAAATTCGGATGGGTACAGTACTGAAGGTGAGAAAGGATGCGTCTTATGAGCAAATCATCGGCGGTGCTTGCTTTTGATATGGGGGCGAGCAGCGGCCGGGCGCTGCTGGGAGAAATCACCTCTTCTGATCATGATTCGCCCGGAATGTTGAAGATTACCGAGATTCACCGTTTTGCCAATATCCCTGTACAGATGGGAGAGCATCTGCATTGGAATTTTCCGATGCTGCTGCAGGAGGTTAAGCATGGCATCCGCAAAGCTTTTCAAGCTTAGGTATCAACCTATTAGCTACGCCATTGATTCATGGGGTGTCGATTATGGGCTGATTGATTGCAACGGAGAGCTGATCGGGGTTCCTTACCATTATCGGGACCTGAGGACCGAGGGAATGGTGAAGGAGACTTGTGAGCAGGTTGGCAAGGAACGCCTGTTTCAAGAAAGCGGACTGCAGTTTATGCCGTTTAACACCATATTTCAATTAAATGCGATGTTGAAGTCACAATCGCCGATGCTGGATATTGCGGATAAACTCCTGCTCACCCCGGATTTGCTGAATTACTATTTGACAGGGGTACAGGCATGCGAGTTTACAATGGCGACAACCACGCAGCTGTATCATGTGACGGATGGCGAATGGAACGAGAAGCTCCTCGAAGAGCTCGGGCTTTCCGGGCCCTGTTCATAGATCCCATTCAACCGGGTACGGTTATAGGGAAGCTGCAGGATTCCGTAGCACAAGAGCTGGGGGTTCCGGCGATAGAGGCCATTGCGGTTGCCTCGCATGATACGGAATCCGCCGTGGTCGCTGTAAGCGAATTCGGTGCAGTTTGCTTATCTGGTATGCGGAACCTGGTCGCTTCTTGGAACGGAGCTTCCTGAGCCGCTTGTGCACATGGAGGTGCTGGAAGAGGATTTCTCCAATGAAGGCGGGGCTTATGAGACCTTTCAATTGCTGAAGAACATTATGGGCCTCTGGATTTTGCAGGAATGCAAACGCCAATGGGAGATTCAGGGACTGACGTATTCATACGCAGAGCTGGTTGAACTTGCGCAAGAGGCAGAACCGTTCCGGAGTTTCATCCATCCGGATGACCTGCGCTTCATGAATCCGGCGGATATGACGGTTGAGATCCGGGAGTATTGCAAGGAGACGAGCCAGCCCGTTCCGCAGAGTACTGGCGAGTTTGTGCAGTGTATTTTGCAGAGTTTGGCATTAAGATACCGGGAAGTGCTTGAACGAATGGAGATTCTTACCGGATGCCATTATGATGGGCTGCACATGGTAGGCGGCGGCATTCAAAACGAGCTGTTATGCAGGTATACGGCTAATGCCATGGGCAGAACGGTGTGGGCTGGACGGTCGAAGCCAGCGCCATCGGCAATATGCTGGTTCAATTTGTGGCGAATGGCACACTGTGCAATCGGGAAGAGGGAGTAGAGCTGGTCAAGCGATCGTTTCCCTTGCCTGGTATGAACCAGCGTCTGCAGAGGATTGGAACGCAGCCTTCTCTCATTACAAGTCCATAACCGCACAGCAGCAAGTGAAATAGGCTATTGCACTCTTTTATTCATGTAAGCAACATGACGTCCCAACTGCTTGATGCGTTATTATTCTGTTGTTGCCATAGAAGGGGGCTCGTGCCATGTTAAAAGGAATATCCAATGTGATCTCCCCGGATCTGCTGAAGATCCTCATGGAAATGGGGCACGCGGATGAAATCGTGCTCGGCGACGCCAATTTCCCGGCAGCAAGTCATGCCCGGCGGTTGGTCCGGGCAGACGGACATGGTATCCCTGCGCTGCTGAGCGCCATATTGCCGCTGTTTCCTCTGGATACGTACGTTGAGTCCCCTGTTGCGCTGATGGCTGTCATGCCTGGCGATACGGTGCAGACACCGATCTGGGAGGAATACAGGGGGATCGTGAGGGAGTTTCATGCTGTGCATATGGACTTCAAGGAAATGGAGCGGTTTGCATTCTATGAACGGGCAAAAATGCTTACGCGGTCGTCTCGACAGGCGAAAAAGCATTATATGCAAACATCATTCTGAAAAAGGCGTTGTGATTTAATTGAGAATGCCAAACAGGTTAGGGGTTAAATTCCTCTGAGTTCTATACGAAGAAAACCCTTGATAAATCAAGGGTTTTCTTCTGAGTTTAGTCAGTTGAGCACGCGATAGCGTGCGAAATATGAAACCACTGTGCAAGTACCATATTGTGTTCACCCGACGTATAGACGGAAAGAGATCTGTAATCAAGTGAGAAAAGACTTGATCGAAATCTTCAAACGATTATGTGGATACAAGGGAGTAGAAAGGAAATGTATTGAGCAGCTTTCCAGTCTTGATCACGCCGTTTTTCAATTGCAGCTCGACTTATAGCATCAATCTTGCGATATGCCGATTACTGGCTGATTTGCGCCGTTCGTCGTCTGTTACAGGACCGCTATATCACCACTGCTGTTCCGCTGACGGCCACCATCAGCATTCCCTCGCGAATGACTTCATAGTCGATGTCCACTGCTACAATGGCGTTGGCCCCCATCCGCTCAGCTTTATCTTTCATCTCGGCAAACGCTACATCTCTTGCCTCCTGCAGCTTGTTCTCGTATGCACCCGAGCGCCCGCCAACAAAATCGGTAATGGAGGCCAGAAAGTCCCTCACTACATTAGCGCCCATAATGACTTCGCCTGTCACAACGCTGATATACCTTTTAACCGGGTAACCTTCAATGGTAGATGTTGTTGTAATAATCATACGATCTTCCTTCTTTCAATTAGTTTTTTATAGCGATTACGAATAAAAATACCTTTTCCAGCGGGTGTTTTCTTCTATTACGCTGACAGAAGGGGATTGGTTGCATGAAGGGGGCAGGAAGACAATCCTACGATCGGAAATGCTTAATTTAAATTGCAAAGCAGGTGGCCTAAGAGGCCTCTGTTTCCTAATGTTTTTGTAGGGGTTACGCAAACCAAGTCCGCATTGAAACCTTTTGTCATGTTCTTCTCGCATGGCGAAAGCTGGAATGGAGAATGGAGTATAAACGCCGTAAAAGATATGTAATTTATTGAATAAGGGATAATATTCTATTTATTTACTATAAGATATTATCCTTGTAAGAAATGATAAATATAGTATATTAATCATATCTTGCAAGCTAGTTAGTTAGATCAAGCTCCTCTTAAACAACCTCTGGATTTATTCACTAAACTATGCGCTTTACTAGACTGAACGACTCCCTACATCAAGCGGTTTACACATCTCAACACGGCTGCCAGAGCACCTTTCACATAAATGCACATGTATTTCATGGTTTGAAAGGAGGTGAAGATTAATGTGTATTCTTCGTCACACTTCTTGTAACACAACAGAGCAATGCGGACGTGACAAATTTGGCGTTCTTCTCGAAGTATGGGATTGCGGCAATGGTTCCGAAGCAAGATATAGCTGCGGCTGCTAATTTTTGAAAACGCATGCACTCATCGTATAAACAGCGGAACTTCTTGTTCCGCTGTTTATATTTCATGCGGAATCTACTATTTCATAACACTGTTGGAGAGTGAGGTATCGATTATGATTGCTGGTCCATTGCAGTATGGAAGAGAAGCCGTGAGCAGGCATGATGAGTACAGTCCGATGTCAGCAAGAATTCAATGTCATCAAATGGGTGCCTGGTCTCCCTGGCTGTCGGGAAGGAGAATGAACCGTGTCGATGACCGCGCTTGGTCTGCTGTCTCTTACCGTGATATTTGTGTTTTCGGGAGTGTCGAAACTGTTATCGTTACCGGATTTCAGGACAACGATAGAACGATTGCAGATGCCTGCAGGTCGCTCACCCATTGTACCTGTTCTCATATGCGCCGCTGAGATAGCGGCAGGGGCAGGTCTGCTGTTCTCAGGAAGCAGGATGTATGCGCAGATCGCGATTTTCATCATGCTGGCAGGGTTCGGATTCGCCGTTTATCAGGCAAAGGTTGTGCGGAAACAGGAGATTGTCTGCAGCTGCTTCGGCTCGTGGTCCAGTGAAACGCTCGGAATGAGCACGGTCGTCAAGATCGGGTTATTAGGATTGTTAAATGTGCTGCTATCGATCTTCTCTGAGTCTGTGGATTTCTGGAGCCTACAAGAAGTGGTTCTCACCGTGCTGTCAGCCATCGGAGTTGCCGTTCTAGCCTTGGTCGTATTGAACTATTATACGCTAGCCCAATTGCACCCGAGGAGGGAGGAATAATCCATGGATTTGATTATTACCGTGCTTGTTATTCAATATGTACTCATATTCAGCTTGGCGTTCTTCGTAATTAAATTGTATCAACATGTTCGGAGTTTGAAGTCTCAGCCAGCGATAACCGATAAGGAGGAGCCGACAATCCCGAAGGAAGGGCTTGAGCTGGGGTGGCGATTCCCCGTAAAACCTATATGAGTATGGGGGAGAATCCGTGAATCTGTATGATGGCAAGTCCAAAATCATCTTGTTCACCATGAACAATTGCAATGCCTGCAAGGAAACCTATAGCGCCGTTAAAACATTCATTGCTTCGCATCCTGGGCTTCCCGTCACGTTATTTCTGTACGCACAGGATGCTGACGAGGCTGAAGAGATGGTCAACACCAATGAATTAGCAGATTTTCAGGTGGTATGGGCGGATCGGGCACTTATCGATTCGTATAAAGTGAACCTATTTCCCTTTGCGTTTTACTTATCCGATGAGCAGGTTATCCTCAACAAAAGTGTCACCAATTACTTGCATCATTTTGAGCAAATGATGACACAGCTACCGCATGCAAAACCTTCAGCCTTTAACAAATCAGCTTAATCGTGAAGGAGGCTCAAGGCCATACACCATGAAATATGCAAACCTGATATTTGAGGTTATGAAGCAGGTGTACCGTGTTTCTCCACGCATGTTCTCAAGGGCCACTGTTATTTATCTGGCTCAGGCCTTCTTGCCTGTAGCACAGATCTATATTACGGCTCAAGTCATTAACGCTGTTACGGGTGTGCTGACCCGTGGTGAAACGCCTCTTAGCGCACTGTATTGGTTGGTTCTTCAGTTGACGGTCATATTGCTTGGAATCGCGCTGAGCTCCTTTCAAAAGTATACGGAACGCAAGATGAACGCGTATGTATCGTTCTGGTTTAATCTTCAAGTATCCGAAAAATTGAGCAAGCTTCCATTCTTGTTCTTTGAATCACCGGAAAGTTATGACAAGCTGCAGAGAGCACTTCGCAATCTGAGCATATGCGGCATTAACATGGTGTTCTACATATTCTCCATCATTCAGAGTGTCATTACGCTTGCGGGATTGCTTGTGCTGCTGTTCAGCTTCCATTACATATTGCCCATCGTGATGCTGCTTCTGATTATTCCGCTGCTGGTCATCCAGAAGAAGGAGGGGCTTCCCGCTTTATAGTCATTCATCAGCAGACTGCTTCGTCAAGGATGGCGGTGTATATGAACCAGCTGCTGCAAACCAAGGAAGCGGCGAAGGAAATTCGCTTGTTTGATGCCAAGGATTTTTACTGAGCAGATGGAGGGACATCTATTTCAAGAACACGTATGAAATGCTGGGTGTTGAGCGGAAAAATATGAAAAATCGCCTTGTGGTGGAGTCCGCGGTTACGATATTTTCATTTAGCATTCTGGCTGTATTCATATGGCTGGGCTCCCGCGTCAAATTGACGATTGGCAGCTATGTTGCACTCTATCAAGCGGTGCAGGATACGCGTTATTCCATACAGAATATTAGTCAGAACATGGGACAGATCTACCATGACGGTCTGTTCATTCATGAATTGTTTGAGTTTCTGGATACGCCCGTACCACAGCAAAGCAAAGAACTGCCGATGGCCGGGCAGCTGTTTCAAGGCATTGAAGTGGATCGTGTTTCTTTTCGTTATCCGAGCCAGGAACGGAATATCCTTGACGATCTGTCCATTCGCATAAAGCCTGGTGAAAAGGTAGCCATCGTGGGTGAAAACGGTGCGGGTAAGAGCACCCTTGTCAAGGTTATGCTGGGGTTGTATGAGCCAACCAGCGGTGAGGTGCGTTACAATAACATCCCGATTCATGATTATGATCCCACGAGCTTCCGCAGTAAAGTGACGGCAGTGTTTCAGGATTTCTACCGATATGAATTGACCCTTGGAGCGAACATCACGTTGCAGGAGAGTGAGACGGATGATTGGAAAAGCGAGCGCCAATTGACTCATGCCATCGATAAGGCATCGATGACCTCGCTGGTCAATTCACTCCGTGATGGGGTGTCAACACAGCTGGGCACGCGTTTCTCGGGCGGGCGTGAACTGTCGCAGGGACAATGGCAGAAGGTAGCGATTGCCCGCGCATTTTACCGGGATTTCGAGGTGATCTATCTGGACGAGCCTACGGCTGCGGTAGATCCGCTCACGGAGTCTGCTATATTTGAGAACCTGATGTCCATAACGGAAGGGAAAACCGCCATCTTCATATCTCACCGCTGGGCAGCTGCCGACAAGCGGATCGTATTCTGGTCCTTAAGGATGGAAGGATCGTTGAAGAGGGAAGGCATGAGGAGTTAATTGAGCAGGACGCGCATTATGCCGAGATGTTTAACAAACAGGCACAGTGGTACCGTAGCACCCGGTTTCCTAACGAAAGCGAGCTGATCAAGGGTTTATTCTTGGTCGGCTTGTTTGTTGTTTGGGAACAACATCATGGGATGTACGATACTATACAAGTATAAAGTATGGATCGAAAGGATTGAAATACTCCGATATTAGAGGGATTTTGCTTCCGAATCTCGAAATTAAAACGGATACGAGCAGTCTGGAGGCTAGAATATGAAAATGTAATCCCCGTTATCTATGGCAAGTTCAAAACGATGAATCAGGGGAGAGTATAGGATTATGGATAAAAAAACATGGATTGTGGAAGCAACCATTTCGGATATGCAGGATGCATTGAAACAAGGCTGGATCACTTCAGTGGAGCTGGTTCAATTGTACCTGGAGCGGATCGAGCTGTACGACGGACAGCTTCACTCGATTCTGGAGGTGAACCCGGACGCGCTGCAGATCGCCAAGGACCTGGATCAGGAACGCAGCGTCAAGAAAGTCAGGGAATGCTGCACGGAATTCCAGTTCTGCTGAAAGATAACATAGACACAGGAGACAAGCTGCATACAAGCGCCTCTATCTCGCTTGCGGACTCTTATGCAGCCAAGGACTCCTTCGTTGCAGAGAAGCTGCGCCAGGCTGGTGCCGTCATTCTTGGAAAGACCAACATGACCGAATGGGCCAACTTCATGTCAGCCTCCATGTGGGCTGGGTATAGCTCGAGAAAAGGACTTACCTTAAATCCATATGGTCCGGGTGAATTGTTTATTGGAGGTTCAAGCTCCGGTTCCGGTGCAGCGGTAGCGGCGAATTTGGCCGCGGCGGCTATCGGGACGGAAACCTCGGGATCGATTATCAGCCCATCCAGCCAGAATAGTCTGGTTGGAATTAAACCGACAATGGGTCTGGTTAGCCGCTCGGGTATCATCCCGATCACCTATACGCAGGATACAGCAGGCCCAATGGCCAGAACTGTCGCGGATGCCGCTATTCTGCTTGGTGCCATCACGGGGCTGATGACCAGGACGAAGCCACGAACATAGATCCTCAGCATCGGATCAAGGATTACACCGAATTTCTGGATGCTGGATATCTGAAGCAGGCCAGAATCGATTCCCCGACACTACTATAAGCATCTCGATCGGGATAGACTAGACATTGTAGAATCCGCCATTCAAGTGCTGCGGGAGCAGGGAGCTGTCATAATCGACCCGGTCGATCTGCCATGCCAGAATACGAAGTGGGATGCCAATGTCCTCCGCTATGAGTTTAAGAAGTACGTGAATGATTATTTGGTAAATGTGGATTCTTCGCTGCTTGGTTCACTCATTGGCCGACGTAATCGCTTATAATGAGGCACATGCCGACAGGGCCCAGAAATATGGTCAGGGCACGCTGATTTGGGCCGAGGAAACCAGCGGTACATTGACCGAGCAAGAGTACCTCGAGAGCAGACAGAAGAACAGGGAGATGGCAGGGACCCGGGGCATTGACCAGGTTTTGCAGGAGTTCCAGCTGGATGCCTTGCTGTTCCTGGGTAATGAATATGGACCGGATCTGGCAGCCAGAGCAGGCTATCCTTCGATTACCGTTCCTGGAGGTTACGCGGAGAATGGCGTCATTGCTCCGGGCGGTTACATGACGAAGGGCCCTCAGGGCATTACCTTCATCGGAACGGCTTATAGTGAGCCCGTGCTAATCAAGCTGGCCTATGGCTTTGAACAGGCGACGCGACATCGCGTAGCGCCAAAGCTTTCATCCCAGTCATCAGAGTAAAGAGAGGTGAAGCTCCATCATGCCGCGCAATTTGGTGCATGTTCCTTACGGCTACGAACCCCGAAGCTTAAGCAACCAAGGGAACATTAATATTTTACGACTCCTTCGAACAGGTGCAGGAGGATCTGGAGCAGGCTGTAGCCATTCTGGAAGAACGGGCGTTTTCAAAATTGGTGCTGTATCCGCTGCATGAAGAGACGGTAAGACGGATGTTCAAGGAGCTTATGAGTCCTTATTTCAAACGGGAGAAACGGCTTCAGGAATGGGTCGGGGAGCGTGAAGACTCCTCGGTTGTAATTGAAGCTTTCGAGTCGAAACGAAAAAGTACACGCCAATCGATACTGCGCTTCGTCATCTGGTCGAGAAATACGGAAGACCGCATTTTCTTGTTTTGACGCCTGAGGTGGCTAATGTGTTTGCGTCTTTTTCTTCATTTGAGGAATGGATTGTGAAGCTGAGGCTGATTCTGTTGTCCGAGCCTCCATACTTGCATCCGAGATTGGAGAAATTCCGCCATCGATGGGATATAGCGGGTGAGCCGCAGGAAGGATAGTTGGACATGAAGATGCCCGGCCGTAGACAATCTACAGCCGGGCATTCTTTTTCTATGTAGTCGAATCTCGAATTCCGATATACGGTTCAACACAAGCCAGGCTCCACGCCAGTTTAGCCTGAGTCACATGAAAAGGACTGCACCCCTGGGGAACAGTCCTATGTTAATCCGCATGCAGTCCGTTAAGCCTCATCGCTTTAGGTCCCTACGCGGGTAAGTTTGCTTATGATCTTGCGCACGCTTTCTCCTGACAGGAAGTAGGTCCGTTCCAGTTCTTCAATAGACCTTCCTTTGCAGTAAGCGCGATACATTTCTTTGTTGCGACTTTCGATGCGTTGTTTGGAACCGCTTAACTCTCCCCAGCCTACTCTTTGCTCGCTCTGTTTCGGTATGTAGAGTAATTCTCCATCTATATACTGTTGAATTTGCTGCAGCAGCTCGGGGGAAGCACTTCTCTTCCGTTCTTGTAATGGCCCATCGATGCCCTCCTCTTTCTGTATACATATTTAAGCTATCGCTGAGTTTCAAAACAATTGCATTGATCATGCTTGCCCTCCTCCTTTCGTGAAATTAGTTTTTAGGATTTTTTTGGATTTTAAAATAGATATAGGAGCCCGCAGCGGGCTCCCATTTAACGGATATTCGCTTTACGCGAATACCACCTCACGGATCTGAATCATTTCAATCAGCCTCCTTTCAGCTCATTTCGTCGGCCCGACTTCTATATTAAGCCATATGTAGGTGGAATTATGCAAGAGATAAAACAATATTAATTGTTTTTACCAAAATTAATGGGGTGAAGTATCGGGCTGGCTGAGGATGCTGGATGAGGGATTGGATGGTATGTGACTGGATTATATAATATAGTTACTTCAGAATGCAAAAAAGAAGGAGTTCTCGTGTATGTCCAATCAGGATCCGCATATTCAGGAATTGATTACGCTGAAGACGATCGCAGAAACCTTGAACGAATCCAATGAGCTGACCCCGATGCTGGATGTTGTCATAGGCAAGCTGTTGGAGCTGACAGGACTTACGACCTACTGGCTGTTCCTTGTGAATGAGCGGGGAACGTATGAATTTGTTGCGAATCGAAATCTGCCGCCTGCACTGAGCCGGGAGGATAACGAGCCTATGAGATGCGGCAGCTGCTGGTGCTTGGAGCGCTACGATGATGGACGCCTGAAGAATGCAGTCAACATTCTAAATTGCAAACGTCTGGATAACGCGGTTCGATATCAGTGGGGTGACACGGAAGGCATTACCCACCATGCAACGGTTCCGCTGCGATCCGGCAGCCGCAGGTTCGGTGTGCTGAATGTGGCTGCGCCCGGGAAGCTGCATTTCTCCAAAGAGGAATTGGCGCTGCTGGAGTCGGTTGCATATCAGATTGGCAGCGCCATTGAGCGCATGCGGCTGTACGCGGCCGAGCAGCGTCGAGCGGATTTGTTCGTCCGGCTCGGGGAATACAGCAGCGCTCTCGGTGCCTATGCTTCACAAGCCGTTAACCGGGCTGAGTTAACAGAGCAGGTGATGAGTTTAATGGGCCGATATTTTGATTGGTTTGTCGTCGCGCTGCTGGAGCCGCTTGAAAAGGAAATCACACTCCGGGCACTATACAGCGAGGGAAAACAACGCTGCCCCATGCCAAATTTCCACTCGCCGAGATGGCACGTCCCCACCCTAACGATAGGAAGCGCTCAGGAGGAGATCCGGTCTGCGCAGAAGATGCGCAGCGGCTGGCAGACCAGCTCGTTCAGGAAGGCTGGGTCTCATCCCTGACCCGTGCTGTGGCTACCCCTGTCACTGTCGCCGGAGACTCTTCACTCGGCCTGCTTCTGGTGGGTTATGATCAATACGGCGATCAGTACCGGGCGGATATCGAAGTAATCGAGGCTTTGGCTGAACATATTGGCTTGACCCTTCAGCGTGTCCGCCTCGAGGAGAACCATGAGAGCTTACCCGGATGGATGAACGAAACCGCCTCGCACGCGACCTGCACGACTCGGTAAGCCAAACCTTATTCTCGCTGGTGATGATGTCCAGGGGAGTGGGCGGTATGCTTGCAGCGGAATCCAATGATCAATCAAGCTTGCTGCAGGACACGATTCACGACATACAGTCGTTATCACAAAGCGCCCTCAAGGAAATGCGGGAGCTGATTATGCAGCTTCGTCCGCCAGGGCTTGAGGAAGGGCTTGTGACAGGTCTGAAGCAATACGGCGAACGATTGAAGCTTCATGTGCGTTCACATATCAGCGGTATTCACGAGCTGCCGAGGCTAATAGAAGAAGCCTTATGGAGGATCGGCCAAGAGGCGCTCAACAATGTAAGCAAGCATGCGGATACGAAGGAAGTTACGGTAGCTTTAACCCTGCATGATGGTGAAGTGGAACTTCGGATTGAAGATCGCGGGCGAGGCATTACCAAACAACGATTGAGCGAGCTCACAAGACACTCCATTGGACTGTCCAGCATGCGGGAACGAGCCGAATCACTGGGAGGACAATTCCGTCTATATAGTGTGTACAGAGGAGGAACCATCATTGAGGTTACGCTGCCCTTGATGTTGAAATCAACAGAGAATGGAGGTGATATGCGATGATCAGATTGTTAATTGCTGACGATCACGCCATGGTACGCCGGGGACTGCAGGTTTTTCTGGCTACGCAGCCGGATATCGAAATGGTGGGTGAAGCCGCCAATGGCGAGGAGACCTTGGAACGGGTGGTTCATCTCAAGCCGGATGTTGTTTTAATGGATCTGAACATGCCTGTGCTGAATGGAATCGACACGACCGCACGGCTGAAAAAGAACAGCCTCACATTAAAGTGATTGTACTGACCTCTTTTGTCGATTACGACCATGTTCTGCCCGCCATTCGGGCAGGCGCACGAGGCTATCTCTTGAAGGATATTGAACCGGAGGAGCTGGTAGCTGCCATCAGACGCGTATTCCAAGGCATGGTCGAGCTGCATCCGGATGCAGCAGGACTGTTAATGACACACGTTACATTACCCGAAGGAGCGGAGTCGTCCAGCGGGCCAGGCAGGCAGGAAGAAGCTGTGCAGGAGCTGGATAAACTCACCCGCCGGGAGCAGGAAGTGCTGCAGCTGATCGCTTCGGGCATGAACAACAGAGAAATCAGCGAAGCGCTGTATATTACCGAGAAGACAGTCAAGACCCATGTCAGCCATCTGCTTGATAAGCTGGGTGTCGCCGACCGGACTCAGGCGGCCATCTATGCGCTCAAGCACGGAATCGTATAAAAGTTTACTTTACATAGTGATCGTATCTAAGACTATAGTTGTAGAGCCCTCAGCCAAAGGTTTGAGGGTTTTTGCACGTGAAATCACTCCTTGTGATGACGAATTCCATGGCTTGCCTCCTATACAATGTACTTAACAAATCACTCGACAACCTAAAAGGGAGGCAGTGCTATGAAAATCGTGATGATCACAGGCAGCAATCGCAAGGAAGCAACCAGTACCGTTTTGGCAAAAGCTTTGGAGGGGCAATTGAGGCGGTTGTTCGTGGAAGTAAACCTGTTCAATCTGTATGAAAGCCCGGTTCCGTTCTATTCGCCGGACGAAATATTCAACCGTCATGAGGGCGTGCGTGAGCTGCAGCGGCTGTTAATGGAGGCAGACGGCATTATTTTGACAACTCCCGAATATCACGGTGGAATGAGCGGGGTGCTTAAGAACGCGCTGGATCATATGGGACAGATGCATTTCTCAGGCAAGCCGGTTCTATCCGTAAGCTCGGCGGGCGGCGCAGTAGGTGTGAGTTCACTGCAGCAAATGCAGGCTACCATTCGCAATCTGCATGGAATTAACAGTCCGGAATGGATCTCCATTGGTGGCTCTCAGCGTGCCATTTATGAAAACGAATCGGCAGAAGGTACAATTGTGCTGGATTACCGTGCCAAGGAAGCCCTTTCCATCTTTATGGAGCTGGTCAAGAAAGTCAGCGGTAAAGAGGAGGCTTTTCCATCGTGATTACACATTTTGCCGGATTGAAATTGAAGACCCTATCCATTCAGGGGTGAAGCAGTTCTATCATGGACTGCTTCACTTCCCCATCACGCGGGAAAATGAGGTCGAGATCGAATTTCAGCCTACACCTGATTTTTCGCTTGTATTCGAAGAAGTGTTCGAACCCTTATCCCCGGTTCATATCGCGTTTGAAGTCTCCTATTCCCGCTTCAACTCTACGATTCAGCAGCTCGCAGAGCAGCTGCCACTGCTGCAATGGCCCGACGGCGAGGTGGTTGAATGGTTTGATTCCGGTGTGAACGCGTATTTCAAAGACGGCGATGGCAATCTGCTTGAATTTATAGCCCATCACGACTTGAAAGAAGGGGTTCTGACTCCGAATGGCCCTTACGGTGTCCTGTATTTGCGGGAAGTGGGATTGCCTGTAGAGGATCCGGTAGCCGCTAGATTATGGATGAAACGGACGTTGGGATTAACGATTGCCAAGGACTCGGAGCAGTTTGCATTTGTTATTGGGGGAACGGCCCATGCGGTCGTCGTGTCTACCAAGCGCAAATGGATTCCAATCGCGATGTATGCGCTGGCACCGTCGTTAGATTTAACTTATGGGGTTACGGATGATCGCTTTCTGGATCGGGTTCGCTCCTCATTGGATCGCCGGATCATCGTGTCGGATAACGAAAATGGTCTGCAGTTTAGAATGTATGGCTACAATATTCGTTTGAAGAAAACGAGTTTGCCCAAGGATATTGCATCCAGGCTGAATTTGCCGGACACGAGTGAAGGGAAGGGAGACGACATGGACATCAGCGACCAATATTTGGAGGATGGACTCACGGCACTAAGCCGCGGGGGTGAGGTGGGTTGGTTTGAAGGACATGTCGGCGGGGCGTATCTGGCGGCTTATTACATGCAGAAGGAGCATGATCTTCCGCAGGACGTGCGGCAGGGGCTGGCCGCCAATTGCTTAAGCACTTGCGCAGTCAGCATGAGGATTGGTTTGAGCCCTATCCATCGGAGCTGGCTAAGCCTGAATTAATGGATCAATTGGTAGAAGGATTGCTGCCGAACCTGACAAATCTGAGCACCTCCGGGCATGGGGTGACCCTCGGAGTCCTCGGCCTTAAAGCGCTGCGGGACCGCCGGATCTGCTGACTCCGTCTATCGTCAGGGGCCTGCTCAAGCTGATGGAAGATGCAGCGCATGAGCATAAGCTTGCCAGGTATTATGGGATTGAGGATTATACCCGGCAAAGTCTGCCGGAACTCTCGTTCAATGACATACCACCTTACCAGGATGCGTCTGACTTGGCCTCCCGTGCCCTATCGGAGCTGCAGCTGGTGCTGCCGGATCAGCATTATGAGGGCAAGTATTACTTTTTGCAGGAGAGCTTGAACACGGCATTACGCATGCCCATGCGCTTATTGAACTGGAAAGGCTCGGATACACCCAGCTGGCCAGGCTGGGTCAAGGCAACCACCAGCGGCAGACGATATTGAACCGTCTGAGACCGCAAGAACTCGCGCATCAGGAAATTAAGGTATCGGATGAAGCTTCGATCATGGATTCGTCCTATTGGAGCGGGCTCTATGAAGATCCTCACGCAATCAAAGTGCCCTACGCTGCACTGGCGCTGCTCCAGTATGTGCCGCAAGGTCGAAGAGTGGAGCTGGAGCGCGATGTGTGTAAACTGCTCTCTTTGATGAAGTAGGACGAAGGTTATTTTGACAATGGTAAAATATGGTGTTAGGCTGAATAGAGTTGTCTAGAATCTGAAACATTTGTGCTTAAGGCATAAGAATTGGAGGGTATCATGAAGGTTGCAATTGTGGTAGGAAGCATCAGAAAACAGTCGTACAATATGAAGCTTGCGGAATATTTGAAGCTCCGTTATGCCGATCAGATTACATTCGAGATCGTTGGCATTCGCGATTTGCCGCATTACGATCAGGATGTGGAGCTGGATCCGCCTGCGGTGGTCAAAGATTTCAAGGAGCGGATTGCAGCAGCTGATGCTGTGTTATGGATAACGCCGGAGTACAACTACTCCATACCTGGCGTGCTTAAGAATGCACTGGATTGGTTATCCCGCGTCGATAAGGTCATGAACGGGAAGCCGTCCTGGATCATGGGGGCATCGATGGGTCAGCTTGGCACGGTTCGTGCTCAAGAGCATCTTCGGGATATCCTTTTTCCGTCGGCATTACGTCACCGCTGCTTCCCAATAATGAAGTATATATCGGTGCGGTACATGAGAAGATGGATGAGACCATAAGCTGATCCATGAACCGACGATTGGTTTCATCGATATCGTGGTGAACAACTTCATAAACTGGATGAACTCCCGCAAATAATGTTAACGTATGAAGCCCTTTGGCAGTTGCCTGCCGAGGGCTTTTCCTGTATATTCTCCTCATATCCATGAAATGTGAAAGAAAGGCGAATTTGCTTCGGACGGGGAGGCTTCGATTGTATACAATCCTTATTGTGGACGATGAACCGATTGTGAGGGAAGGAATTCGAAACCGGATTCCGTGGGCAGAGCACGGCTTTGAATGTATTGGAGATTGCGAGAACGGCCGTGATGCATTGGAAGCTGTGTGAAAGCTTCAACCGGACGTCGTGTTGACGGATATTCATATGCCGTATATGGATGGTCTGGAATTATCCCGACATATTACGCAGCAGCACCCCAAGACCAAAATTATCATTTTGACCGGGTTTGACGATTTTGAATACGCCCAGCAGGCCGTGAAGCTGCAGGTGACGGATTTTATTTTGAAACCGGTTACATCCGCGGAGTTAAGAGAACTGCTGGATAAACTGAAGCTGGAAATGGATGAAGAGCGCGGACATGCAGAGCACCTGAAAAACTCCGGCAGCAGTTGAACGAAAGCCTGGTTCTCCTCAAGGAACGTTTCCTGGAGCGACTGGCAACATCTCCGATGAAAATCACGGAGATTGAGAACAAGCTGACGTATTTTGAAATTCCACTCCATGGCCCGTGTTATATAGCCATGCTGGCGGATATGGATGAACTCCGTTCTGATGAAGGGTGTGTGGATCATGAGCTGCACGCTTTTGCCTTATACAATATCACTCAGGAGATATTAGCGGAGGAGCCGGGAGCAGCGGTCTTTCGGTATAAGGAGAATAAAGTCATGACTATTCTGTCCGGTCTTGGCGAGGAAGAGCTGTACGCAAGGGCACAAGAGCTGGCAGAGGAAATTCGCGTGTCTACGAAACGATTTATGAAATTCACCGTTACCTTAGGAATAGGAACGATCTGCTATCAGCTTCATGCGATACGTTATTCCTGTCGTGCCTCAGAGGCTGCGCTGGAATATCGGCTCCTGATGGGCCATGATCAGGTGGTCAGCATTACGGATCTCGAAAAGCGGGAGACCAGCCCGCTGCATGACGGGAGTGAAAATGAAGCAGCCCTTATAGCCGCAATCCGTGCAGGAACTGCGAATGAAGTGGAGGCGTGCATCAAGCGTTTGATCAGCGAAATTGGAAGCGCTTCAATATCGATTGAGCTATGTTATGTGAGAATTGTACGGGTCATGCTGGCCGTACTTCAGACCCTAACGGAAATCGGCAGCAACGAGAATGAGTGGGTTGGCAAGGAAAAGAGGCTGCTATCCGATTTATACTCATTTCGTTCCCTCGATGAGATTGAGCGCTGGCTGCAAGAAGTGTGCGAGCAAGCTATACGGGACGTGGCCAAGACGAGGAAGGATATTACGCGTTCGCAGATGCTGGAAGCGGTGAATTTCATTCACCAACATTATGAGGATGCGCAGCTATCGATCAAGTCGGTATCCAGCCGAATCTTCATGAGCACAAGTTATTTCAGCTCCTTGTTCAAGGCTCATACGGGGAAGACCTTCGTTGAATATGTAACGGAAGTTCGAATGGAGAAAGCCAAAGAGCTGCTGAAGCATTCGCCGATGAGAACCTATGAAATTGCGGCAAGGTCCGGCTACCTGGACCCTCAATATTTTAGCGTGCTGTTTAAGAAGCATACCGGAGTTACCCCCACGGAATACCGGAACAAAATGACGATGGATGGAACAAACTCATGAAATCCTCGCAGCGGATCAAGAGCATTCAGTCCCGCATTGCCAGCTCGTTTGTGATGCTGGTGCTGTTTACGGCACTATTGCTTATTTTTATCTCCTATCGGTTATCCGAATCAGCTGTTCGCGAAACGGCGGAAAGTTATACCTCCGAGCTTATCAATCAAGTGAATGCGAACATCCAAACCTACATTACGGGCATGAAGGACATTTCGCTTGCGACCATGAACAACCCGAACGTGAGGGAATATCTTGCCTCTTCCGAGGAATTGCAGTAGCTGAATTAGCCCAACTGAAAGCGAAAATATCGGAATATTTCCATTCCATCCGGGTCTCTCGCAAGGATATAGCTTCGATCAACATCTTCGGCGAGGGCGGGACCTTCATTTCCGATCGGACGAATGCAGAGTTAAATCCTTATATTGAGGTTTCCGAGCAGCCCTGGTATCGGCAGGCACAGGAAAACAAGGGGCAGACGGTCATATCGTCGTCGCATGTGCAGTATCATCAAGGGAGAATACCGCTGGGTTGTATCGCTCAGCCGAGAGCTCAGCGGCATTACCCCTACCCAAGGGCTTGAATCCTGCTGATTGACCTCAATTTCAAGGTCATCAACGACATGCTCAGCAAGCTCGATCTGGGCAACCGGGGTTATGTGTTTGTGATTGACAGCCAGGGAGGATTGTATACCACCCTCAGCAGCAACTGCTCTACAGCAATCTGAAGACGGAGCGATTGGAACAGGTGCTTCAGGACAAGCAAGGGGGATTTGTTGTGAAGGAGGATGGTGCAAGCCGGATTTATAGCATTAAGGACACGGATTTCGGCTGGAAAATCGTCGGCGTCTTTTACGAGAATGAGCTGGTGGATAATAAGAAGCAAATGCAACTTTCTTTTGCCGTAGCAGGATTGTTATGCCTCGGGTTAGGCGTGCTGTTCTCTGTTGTCATCTCCCGCAACCTGACCCGGCCTATCAAGAAGCTTCAGGAGAAAATGATGGAGGTGGAGAAGGGGAACTTCGATATCCGCGTTCCTGTCGGGCACTCCAGAGAAATCTCCGGCCTGGCCCGCAGCTTTAACGTGATGGTATCCAAGGTCAAAGAATTGATGAGGCAGATTATGGTCGAACAGGAGTTTAAGAGGAAAAGCGAATTGAATGCCCTTCAGGCCCAAATCAATCCCCACTTTCTGTACAATACACTCGACTCCATCATATGGATGGCCGAGAGCAAGAAGCATGATGAGGTTATTCTGATGACATCGGCTTTAGCTCGTCTCTTCCGGGCGTCACTAAGCAAGGGGAAGGAATTGATACCGATTGCCACGGAAATGGAACACATTACGAATTATTTAAAAATACAGCAGATGCGATATCAGGATAAAATCCGGTATACACTTGATATGGATCCGGAGCTTTATTCTTATCTCACGCTAAAAGTACTGCTGCAGCCGCTTGTGGAAAACGCTATCTATCATGGCATCAAGAACAAGGAAGGCCCGGGAACGATCACCATCACGGGTGCGCATGAAGACCATATGATCGTATTTCAAGTCATGGATGACGGCATCGGAATGGATGAGGCCAAGGTGGAGACCCTCTTAACGTCCAGTGGTGGGAACCAATCGAGGAATAGCGTTGGGATTGCGAATGTCCATCAGCGGATTCAGTTATATTTCGGTGCGGATTATGGCCTGAGTTATACAAGCGAGTCTGGTGCGGGGACGTGCGTAAAGCTGCTCATTCCGGCTATTCATGCGGAGGAACGGCGGGAAAAGGAGGGGGAACTGCCTTGAAGTCCTACTTGAGCATGCGTTATATTGTGATGCTGCTGATCCCTGCCTTGATAGTGGGTTATGCCATTCTTCAATGGTCTAAAGATGAACCCCGGCCCAAGAAGATCATTGTCGGCGTCAAAGCCGTGGAAGAGATCGAATTCTGGAGAGTGCTGATTGAAGGGGTAAACACGGCTTCGCGTGAATTCGGCGTGGACGTTTCGGTGGTAGGACCTCCTCGTGAAATTCAGGTTGACCTGCAAATCCAAATGCTGCAGGAAGCCATTAAGCAGCAGCCGGATGCCATCGTAATGGCCGCAGGCGATTATAACCGCTTGGTCCCCACTGTGGAGTCGATTCGAAAAGCAGGTATTCCGCTGATCATGATTGATTCTGCCGTAAATGGTGATTATGCACAGAGCCTGATCGCTACGGACAATTTCAATGCGGGGCAAAAGGCTGCTGTGGAGCTTGCTGAACGGCTTCCGGTAAATGCCAAGGTCGCTATCGTCAGTTTCGTTCAGGGCACCTCAACGCAGATCGAGCGGGAACAAGGAGTTCGAAGTATACTGGAGCAGCGTGAAGGCGCTGAGATTGTCGGCACCTATTACAGTGAGGGCATGGAGGAGAGGGCCTATGAAATCACGATGGAGCTCCTGCGGGAGCGGCCTGATTTGGATGGAATCGTAGGATTGAATGAGCCTTCCACGGTTGGGGCGGGCAGGGCGATTGGAGAACAGGGACTGGTCGGGAAGGTGAAACTCGTTGGTTTCGACAGCTCGATCAAGGAAGTGAAGCTGCTGGAAGAGGGAGTTCTCCAATCTACCATTGTTCAGAAGCCGTTTAGTATCGGTTACTTGGGGATAAAAACAGCCGTATCCCTTATCGAAGGGGATAAGGTGTCTCCTAATGTTTATACGGACTCCGTAATTATCAACAAGGACAATATGTATACCGAGGAAAATCAGAAGCTGCTCTTTCCCTTTGTGGAAGAGTAGCTTCTTTTGAGCTTATGGATGGATCGTAGAATATTCAACATGGAACAGAGAATATTCCATTCCCGTGAAACTTAACGGCTTATACAATGATGAATAAATGCATCAATGCTGGAGAGGTGAGAGATTTTGAGTGAAGTGCTGCTGCAGATGGAAGGAATCACGAAGGAATTTCCGGGTGTGCTGGCATTGAACAACTGCCAATTTGAGCTGCGGCGCGGCGAAGTTCATGCGCTGATGGGTGAGAATGGTGCGGGCAAGTCGACCATGATGAAGATTTTGACCGCGTGTACCAGAAGGATGAAGGTACAGTTACGTACCAGGGGAAACCCGTGGAGTTAACGAATCCGAAAGCGGCTCAAGACGCCGGAATCAGCATGATTCATCAGGAACTGAACCTGGCGCCGGACTTGACGGTTGCTCAGAATATATTCATCGGTCGTGAGCCACGGCGAAGGCTCCGTCTGTTTCTGGATGATCAGGCGCTGCACCTAAGCAGGTGAAGGCATTGTTCCAGCGAATGGGGCTTGATATGGACCCAGCCGTTCAGGTATCGGAATTAACGGTAGCCAAGCAGCAGATGGTGGAGATCGCCAAGGCCTTGTCCTATAACGCGGATGTACTGGTTATGGATGAGCCGACGGCAGCTTTAAGCGAGACCGAGATCGAAGATTTGTTCCGCATCATTCGTCAGCTTCGCGCCGACGGAGTTGGAATCGTTTACATTTCGCATCGAATGGACGAAATCAAGCGGATTACGGATCGCATTACGGTGATGCGCGACGGGCAGTACATCGATACGGTGTTGACGGCTGAAGTCACCACCCAGGATATTATATCCAAGATGGTTGGTAAGCAGATTTACGAGACCTCGAAGCCGGAAGCCGCGGCAGGCGAGCGCGAGACGGTATTGGAGGTGAAGGGGCTGAATCAAAGCAGAGCCTTGAGAGATATTAGCTTCACCCTGAGAAAAGGAGAGATTCTAGGCATTGCGGGTCTGGTGGGTGCGGGGCGCACCGAGCTTGCGCGAGCGATATTCGGTGCGGACCGTATCCAATCCGGAGAGATATACATCCATGGCTCCAGGGTAAAGATGAGAGGCCCGCATGACGCGGTACGTCTAGGCATCGGGTATTTATCCGAAGACCGCAAGCGATACGGATGCGTTGTTGACCTGGATGTGAAGAGCAATGTGGTCATTGCTTCCTACCCTGAATTTCTCCGTCCCGGTGGATGGATGAATACGGAGAAGATTCGCAAGCAGGCGGAGGATATGGTCGAACGATTGAAGGTCAAAACGCCGCATGTTGACCAGGAGGTAAAGTTCCTCTCCGGCGGCAATCAGCAGAAAGTGGTCATTGGCAAATGGCTGACGCGCGATTGCGATATTCTGATCTTCGATGAACCTACGCGCGGGATTGACGTGGGGGCGAAGAGCGAAATTTACAGATTGCTGAACGAACTTGCGGCGCAGGGCAAATCAATCATCATGATCTCGTCGGAACTGCCTGAGATTCTGCGGATGAGTCATCGGATTCTCGTGATGTGTGAAGGCCGGATTACAGGCGAACTGGATCATGAAGAGGCTACCCAAGAAATCATTATGCATCTGGCAACAGCGAGAATGTAAGCCGTTATCCATACACGTCAGGAGGAATTAGTAGATGAACATTCAAATCAAGTCAGGTGCGCTTCAGCAAGTGCTGGCGCTTGCAAGTTTGGTCGTTCTCATTGTTTTCTTCACGATTTCATCCAGCAATTTTTTCAGTTCTCCAATATCGTGGGGATTCTTCTCTCCACTGCCGTGATCGGCGTGCTGGCTCTGGGTTCAACCTTTGTCATTATTACGGGAGGCATTGATTTATCGGTTGGTACGGTCATGACACTCAGCGGCGTTATGACAGGGGTATGCATTACGTTCTGGGGTTTGCTTAGGTTCCTGTTGGTATCCTTGGAGGCATATTGACGGGCGCTTTATGCGGACTTCTGTCCGGAACGGCGGTTGCGAAAATGAAGATCCCGCCTTTTATCGCCACGCTGGCGATGATGATGATAGCAAAAGGGCTGGCGTTAATCATCTCAGGGGCGAAGCCGGTATATTTCAACGACGCCGAGAGTTTTGCAGAGGTCTCCCAAGGCAGCGTGTTGGGCTGGTTGATACCGGGACTCGATATTCCGAATGCAGTGGTCATTTTCTTTGTTGCCGCTATTGTCGGATATCTTATCCTATCGAAGACCATTATCGGCCGATATAACTTTGCGCTTGGCAGCAACGAAGAGGCGACCCGATTGTCGGGCGTTAATGTAGGCTTCTGGAAAATCGTAATCTACACCTTAAGGCGCCTTTACCTGGTAAGCGTCATGATGGCATCGAGATTGAATTCGGCCAATCCGGCGCTGGGTGCCGGGTATGAGCTGGAAGCTATCGCAGCGGTGGTGATTGGGGAACTTCACTCAGCGGAGGGAAGGGCACCATTATCGGAACGGTCATCGGTGCTCTGATCATGAGTGTGCTGACGAATGGATTGCGCATTCTGTCTGTGCCTCAGGAGTGGCAGACCGTTGTGGTCGGGTTTGTTATCATTCTTGCGGTGTATGCGGATATTCTTCGCAGACGTAAAGCGTGAAGCGTTTCAAGCGTTTCAATGACGGAATTAAGCTCGATCAGAAGCAGATTGGTTGTGTAGAAACTTCCGGAATGGAGTTCTATAGATGTACATTACTGAAACATAAGGAGAGATTGAGATTATGAAAAAGCTTTTCGTATTGGCTCTGTTTCTCATGCTGACTGCAGGCTTGCTGGCGGCTTGCGGCGGATCAGGCAGTACAGCGACAGGTACCGATAGTCCAAGTGAAGGCGGTTCAAGCTCAGGCACCGGTGCCGAAGGTGAAATCTATATCCCGATCATTTCCAAGGGCTTTCAGCATCAATTCTGGCAGGCGGTGAAAGCTGGAGCTGAGCAGGCTGGGCAGGAGCTGGGCGTACGGATTACCTTTGAAGGACCGGAAACGGAATCCCAGGTGGATAAGCAGATCGAAATGCTGCAGGCTGCACTGGACAAGAAACCAAGCGCGATCGGGTTCGCTGCACTGGATAGTCAGGCTTCGATCCCTTATCTGAAAAAGCCCAGGAGAACAATATTCCGGTGATCGCCTTTGATTCCGGCGTGGAGAGCGACATTCCGGTAACCACTGCTTCAACAGACAATTTGGCAGCATCTGCTCTTGCAGCGGATAAGATGGCGGAGCTCATCGGGAATGAAGGCAAAATCGCGATGGTGGTCCATGACCAGACAAGTGTCACGGGCGTAAGCCGTCGCGACGGCTTCAAGAAGCAGATCGAAGACAAGTATCCGAATATTGAGATCGTTGATATCCAATATGGGGGCGGAGATCATCTGAAATCCACGGACCTTGCCAAAGCGATGATGCAGGCACACCCGGATTTGAAAGGGATTTTCGGGGCGAATGAAGGATCTGCGGTCGGTGTCATTAATGCGGTAACGGAGATGAAGAAGGAAGGCCAGATCGTGGTGGTCGGCTTCGATTCCGGAAAAGCGCAGATCGATGCCATCAAGAACGGAACGATGGCGGGAGCCATCACGCAAAACCCGGTCGGCATCGGATATGAGACGGTGAAAGCGGCTGTTGCCGCTATCAAAGGAGAGAAGGTAGAACCGCAGATTGATACGGGCTTCTACTGGTATGATAAAAACAACATCGATAGTGACGAAATCAAAGCCGTTATTTATGAATAAAATGAATGAAGGGAGTCCAAGATGGACTCCCTTAACGCGGCATCCGCTTACGCAGATGCCACCTCCATATTCTGAATCAATTCGTTCAGCCTCCTTTCCGATCATTTAGTCCGGCCGGACAACTATATTAAACCACAGCAGCTGGTGAGACAGAAGCGAATAAATGACCTTAATTGTTTTTTACCTGGGCACTAGCATGTTATCGAAAATATTTTCGCGGAAAAGGAGAGCCTGCAAACCCTTGTCCCACCACATTACTTACTTCGCCGTAAGTATCTCACTTATAAGTACGTACTTCCATAAAGTAAAGTAATGGCTCTACAATGAGCGTGTAACAGCTAACCAATACGCTCATAAGGAGAGATTAACAATATGGAACTTCAATTGGCATTAGACCTGGTGAATATTTCGGAAGCAAAGGAAGTGGTGGCCGAGGTAGCCGAGTTTATCGATATCGTGGAGATTGGAACATAGGTTGTCATTAACGAGGGCCTTCACGCCGTAAAAGCTATCAAGGAGGCATTTCCGCATCTGCGCGTGCTTGCTGACCTTAAAATTATGGATGCTGGCGGTTATGAAGTGATGAAGGCATCCGAGGCTGGTGCGGACATTATCACGGTATTGGGTGTATCCGATGACTCTACCATCAAAGGCGCCGTGGCTGAAGCCCTGAAGCAAGGCAAACAGGTGATGGTGGACATGATTAATGTGAAGGATATCGAGGGAAGAGCACGGGAGATTGATGCATTCGGTGTGGATTACATTTGCGTGCATTCCGGTTATGACCATCAGGCGGAAGGCAAAAACTCCTTCGAAGAATTGGCAGCGATCAAACGTGTAGTCAAAAATGCCAAGACAGCCGTTGCAGGAGGAATCAAGCTGGAGACTCTGCCTGAGGTGATCCAAGCGAACCCCGATCTCGTAATCGTTGGCGGTGGAATCACGGGCCAATCGGATAAGAAAGCCGCTGCTGCCCAAATGCAGCAATGGGTTAAGCAGGCTTAAGGACGATGGATAAACCGATTTTTCAACATGCAGATGTGATTGCCAGGGAGATCTCGGAATCTGTACAGAAGGTCGATGGTACCCAGATTAAGGAATTGATCAAACGAATTATGAGATCCGAGTCTATCTTTGTAGCGGGAGGCGGAAGATCCGGTCTGATGATCCGATCTTTTGCCATGCGGTTGATGCAGATGGGATACAAGGTCCATGTTGTGGGTGATACGGTAACTCCGGCTATTGGAGAGAGGGATCTGATCCTGATCGGTTCAGGCTCCGGCGAGACGCAGAGCTTGGTGGCCATGGCCCAGAAGGCCAAAAGCATCGGTTCTGCCTTAGCGGTTGTAACCATTAAGCCCGAATCCCGATTGGGTAAACTATCAGATACGGTTGTTGTGCTTCCAGGCGCAACCAAAGACCAGAATCAGGATAATCTCGTAACCGTTCAACCGATGGCTTCCTTATTTGAGCAGACCTTGCTGATCGTGCTGGATGCCGTCATACTCAGATTGATGGAACAGAAGAAACTGCAGTCGGACAATATGTTTGGGCTGCACGCCAATCTGGAATAGAAGCTTGATTATGTGAGGTTTTCCATTTTGATGATATGGCCGCGCCCGTTGTATACTATAGGGAGGAAGGGGTGTTAATTATGGCTAGTGAAGTCAAGCAGCGGATTAATCTCAAAGAAATAAACTGCCATAAGGAGTTAACCCTTGCGGTCATCGGCGGCAAATGGAAACTGATCATTCTATGGCATCTTGGCTTGAAGGCGTCAAACGCTTCGGTGAGCTGAACAGGATGATTCCTCATATCACGCAAAAATGCTGACCAATCAGCTTCGTGAGCTGGAAGAGGATCAGCTGGTGCATCGAGTGGTTTACCCCGAGGTTCCACCCAGAGTCGAATACTCACTCACGCCTTATGGGGAGAGCTTAATGCCGATCCTGAAACTGATGTACGATTGGGGAAAAGATTACGGCGAGCAGGTTATCTGGAAAGACGGGGATTTGCCTGCTGAGCAAGGTTCAGGACAAGCTACAGTTGAAAAGCTGTAAGCTGTAATACCTCAAAATCGCATATGAATGGCTTCAACATAAATGATAGCAGCAGAGGATTAACTCTAACGATAAGCAGATAAAAGAGCATGTTAAATCATAGAGGGCAGCTCATCATCATGACTCACGCCCTCGCTGTAATATGGTATAAACCTCCGGTACATAAGGCGCCGGAGGTTTTTACTGCTTGAGGCGTGTTTTTGTACAGAAGGATTGACATTTGAACGGAGGAGATATAATATCAAAACGTATTAATCGTAATGATTACGATTAATGAATGGAGGGAGTTCAATAAATGAATAATACAAGAATAGGTTACTGTACTTAGCGGCTATCTCGGATCAGGGAAAACAACGGTTCTTAATCATGTATTGCATAACCGTGAGGATTGAAGGTAGCTGTCATCGTTAATGACATGAGTGAAGTGAATATTGATGCAGATCTGGTTCGAGGAGAGGGAAGCTTGTCGCGCACAGATGAGAAGCTGGTCGAAATGTCCAACGGCTGTATCTGCTGCACGCTTCGGGAAGATCTGGTGCAGGAAGTACAGAAGCTGGCGGAAGAGAAGCGCTTTGATTACATTCTGATTGAATCAACGGGAATAAGCGAGCCCGTGCCTGTCGCGCAGACCTTTGTCTATCCGGATGAGGTCTCGGGTGTGCAGTTGTCTGACCTCGCCAGGCTGGATTGCATGGTAACGGTAGTGGACGCCAACCGATTCTGGAAAGACTTCTCTTCCGGCCAAAGCCTACTCGATCGGAAGGAAGCGCTGGGCGAAGAGGATACGCGGGAAGTAGTCGATCTGTTGATTGATCAGATTGAGATGTGTGATGTGCTGCTGTTGAATAAATGTGATCTGGTAAGCGAAGAGGAATTGACCAAGGTCGAGGGCATACTGCGCAAGCTTCAGCCAAGTGCCAGCATCATTCGTACAGTGAACGGACAGGTTTCCCTGCGAAAATCCTGAACACCGGGCTTTTGATTTTGAAAAAGCGAGTCAATCGCCCGGATGGATTCAGGAGCTTCAGAAGGAAGAGCATGTGCCGGAAACGGATGAATACGGCATCAGCTCATTTGTTTACCGGAGAAGAAGACCGTTCCATCCCGAGCGGCTGGCCGAATTCATGGGGGATTGGCCCGAAGAGGTCGTACGCGCCAAAGGAATCGCATGGCTGGCTGTGCGTGAGGATGTGGCTGCAAGCTTAAGTCAGGCGGGTCCCTCCATTCAGTTCGGATAAGCAGGATACTGGATTGCTGCATTAACCGAGCAGGAGCAGCAGGAGCTGATTCAGAGCGAACCGGATATCCGGAGAAAATGGGATGGCGTCTGGGGAGATCGGATGACCGAGCTCGTGATGATTGGCATTCAGATGGAGCGGGAGCAAATCGAGCAGGACCTGGATGGATGTCTGTTAACGGACGAGGAAATGCAGCTTGAATGGTCAACATTTAACAATCCGCTGCCATGGATGGTATTAGAAGAGAATGAGTCCCTTATGTAGGACTATATTTTTTGACTGAAATTAATCGTAATGATTACGCATAAAAACAAGCCTTGATTTGATTATCAAGGCTTGTTTTTTTGTTCTGCCTATCATCCGTTGAGATAAGTGATGGACTGAGCATTCTGGATCGTTTTTGATGTATAATAGGAAGAAGATTCCCAATTCATCGTTTTGATGAAAGAAATCGTTCATTCGAAATTTAATGCTGCAGCATGAACAACATAAATCAGGAGGGCAAGGATATGGCCAAGGCAAAAGTACCAAAGAGACCTACTAGAGATGAGTTTGTACTTGAAGAGCTCGGCAATCAACTTACAGAAGCTTACCAAGAGGAATCTGTGATTGTATTAACGGTATGGGGATGGGAAGAGACGGTTCGCGGACAAATCGATCAAATGGACTCCCGAACAGGGAAGGTACATATGAAACATAATGGTGAGGTTACTAAAGTTTCATTTATGGACATCATGGAAGTGAATTATCCCCGGGAATAAATTATGATTCTATCGGAATTACGCATGTGTTTAAACTACCAGTTACCGCAAGGGGTGTCTCATAAGATCTTAGATCTTGTGAGATGCCCCTGTTCCTGCTGGAAGATGCTCCATGTATGAAACGTTCCTCCCATCGCGGTTGCACTCACATCTCTTGGGATTATTTCCACATGATTTTCACTTTATTGCACCACGCCGCTCAGTAAGTCCTCCCATTCCTGTACGATGCGCGTTTTATCCAGACGATGGCCGATGAGTGTGAGATATCCGCGCTGCAGCCGCAGGGTGCTTGGTTGGCATTCCAGCTGTGAACCCGCCCACTGAACAAGTGTGGGGCCAGTCGAGAGCTGAATATAGCCTTTGGCTCGTATCAGGCTGGACCTGCGCGCGGTCAAAAAGGCTTCGATCACACTTATGCGAAGCGGGATAGGGGTTGGCGCGGATAACGTTAAGGTATCCAGACCCGAGAAGGAGGGATTTGTCTGCTCTGACTCCACTCCATGTTGATGGCGGTGATTCGCGAATATTGGGGCTCCCTGGGGATGAGGCTCATGTTTGAGGGCCTCTTCACTCCATGGTGTGTCTTGAATTTGATCTGTGAGAACATCCGCTGGCAGTGAGAATTCACGAAACACTTCCAGCTCATCTATACGGCTGTAATCGGTCACGGACAGGCTTGCGGCCGTGTTTATTTTTCGTATGGAAGTGATGACCTTGTTGAGATGTTTCTCTTCGCATTCCCCGCTTTGTTAAGGATGATAATATCCGCGAAGCTGATTTGTCCCCGTAGGGTACGGACCAGTTCGCGGCTGGATGCGAAGAAGCTGTTGTATTCCAGAAATTTACTGCCGTCGGCCAAAGCGATTTTGCGCTGGATCGATATACGATCCACAAGGGACGGATCCTGCAGATCCTCAAGAATCTGCTCAGGGTTCGCGACTCCGGTGGTCTCAATAAATATGAGATCAGGCTTCTGATCTAACAGGGTGTTCAGAGCTTGCCCAAGCTCGCTTCGTTTGGTGCAGCAGATGCAGCCGTCAAGCAGCTTCTCGATCGGAAGATCCGGCATTTCGCCGGATACGATAGCCCCATCCACGTCCTGATCGCCCATCTCGTTCATCAATACGGCTGTCTTCCACTGCTGCTTGGCGGCATAATCCAGCAGTCTGAGCAGCAGCGTTGTTTTGCCGCTTCCCAAAAACCGCTAATCATAATTACAGGCACTTTGCTCATCGGTTCCTTACCTCCCGGTATCTTTAATATTGGAATACAGTTCATCAAACTCCGCCACGGAGTCCGCATTTGTAAAAATGTACGGGGATGCTTACTGCTCAATCCGTTGAATTTTTCGGCTTGCACTTGAAGAGTTTTCTCACCATTTAGGGTACTCACCTGGATCGTGCCATCGATCTGAACCCATGTGTCATTGTCAAAAGACGAAGCATTCGCGCCGCGGACAATAATGCCAAACGGGATGGCGTCAGCGGTGCAGCACATGACAAGGAATCGGCTGACGGCAAACGTGTCTTCTAACATATGTTTATCCCGATGGACGAAACCTTGGACTGTAATGGATTTTCCTTGAAACTGCTGTTTATACATATCGATGGCACCGACGGTCTCCGAGAAAATGTCAGGTTCAACCGAAATGACGGAAAGCGTATATAAACGCTTGGCGAGCTCTGCGAATTCCACGCTGTAGATGTCCTTGGCAATAAACAGCTCCTGCTGCGAGGCGTCTTGGGTCGCCGATTGATCAGCAGATAGAGAGTGGTTATTTGTCTCAGAGGCTGCAGAGGCGTTCTGGTCCTCGGCCTTACGGCGGACATCCGGGTTCGGATAGGTGTAGATCATGCCTTTTTGGAAGCCATGTCGCTTCCAAGAGCTTGATTCGGCAGAAGCTGGCCGAACAGCAGCGGTACTGCGAACAACCCGTAGACGGTCATGTTTTTGACAAAGCCGTTAGGCAGGGGATGCTCGCAATCACACACCTCTCCGGTATCACCCCCAAGAGCGTGCCACAGCATACCGAATGCAATGAATAGAAGCGGGACCGGACAGAGCAGCAGCAGGGTCTGCATGTGTGGAGCCAGGTAATAATGAAGAGAATCTGTAGCATTCAGATGCATGATATAGAAGGCAAGAGCTGCAATGAGCAGCGACCGAAGCACATAATGGCCCCGTATAGCCAAGCTGGAAATCATCGTTTACATCAGCCTCCTCCCCAATAAGCTAACCTCGAAACAGAGCATCAACGGCTATAGAGCCGATAAAGACCAGAGTGATAACCAGCAGGCTTAGACCGATTACGAATTTGGTCTTGAACGTAGCGGACAGCATAAGCAAGCTTTTGAAATCCAGCATCGGGCCGAGAACAAGAAAGGAAACCAGTGGACCGACCGAAAAGCTGTGCGTGAACGCAGACGCGACAAAGGCATCCGAAGTCGAGCAGAGCGACAATATAAACGCAAACCCCATCATGAACAGATATGAGGCGGCAGGACCGTTTCCTAATGCCAACAATTCATCCCTTGGAATGAAGGATTGGATACAGGCGGTCAAGAACGCGCCAAGAACCAGATACTTGGTCATTTCAATTAATTCGTCTCCGGCGTGAACAAACATGCTCCTCCATGTTTTAGGGTGCTCATGCATTTTCCGTCCCCCATTGACGGAGCCCTGTTCGGTAAACTCCTGAAAGGATCGCTTGAGCGGATTATGTTTGGAGAATACATATACGATTAAACCTATCGTCACGGCAACGGCCAATGCTAGTCCCATCCGGCCGCTCACCACTTCGGGATGCGAGCGGAAGGCCATGATGGTTGCGGCGAACACGACCGGATTCAGTATGGGGCCGCTGAGGATAAAGGTGACAGCGATGTAGGCAGGCATCCTTTTAACATCAACCTTCGGACGACCGGTATCATCCCGCATTCACATATGGGAAGCACGATGCCCAGCATGGAAGCAAACAAGACGCCGATGAGCGGATTTTTGGGTATAAGACGGCGCACCCATTGCTCTTTTACAAACATTTGCAGAAGGGACGAGAGCAGCACGCCTAGCAAAACAAAAGGTAGCGCCTCAAGGAAGATGCCAGTAAAAATGGTTTTGACCTGCTGCATGTCAAGGATTTCGACGAGCCTGGAACCAGAACCATTTTGCAGCCATATCGTTAAGACCGGAATCACGAAGACAAGCGGCAGGATGAAGGGCAGCATTTTGAATACAACGGGATGTTTCATCAAGTCCTCCTGAAGCGAAATGTTCTTAGCACATTCTATGCTTGGACAATCGGCAACATACGTGTTTTTAATAATTTAATCAAAAGATTACGATTTGGAACAGGCGCATCATCCTGGTAGCGTGAAGTCCAAAGTCATGGTATATTAAAAAAGTTATCTATGTGTTACTGGCGTAACTTGGGTCACCAAGAGGGAGCACATAGGATCATATGCCGTACGCCTGGGCAAGAGGTAAGGAGACAGAGATGTCGCCTTGCCTCTTTATGTTTATTACAATAACAATGGCGAAGGAGCGGATGTGCAATGAGTAAGGAACCTGTGATTTTGGATGGAAAGCTGGTATCCGACGATATCAAGGCCAAGCTGGCCGTGAAGGTGCAGGAGCTTAAGGAGAAAGGGGTAACCCCATGTCTGGCAACGATATTGGTAGGAGAAGATCCGGCTTCGGCAACCTATGTGCGAATGAAGGGAAATGCCTGTGAGCGGCTTGGAATTATATCCAAAAAGTGGTGCTAGACGAGTCGACAACAACGGAGGAACTGATGGCTGCCATTCAAGAGCTGAATGAGGATCCCAATGTTCACGGCATTCTGCTGCAGCATCCGGTACCCCATCATATCGATGAACGAGCGGCTTTTGATACCATCCGTATTGAAAAAGATGTGGACGGGGTCACCACGCTTGGGTTCTCGCAAAATGCGTTTGGTTTTGCCGAATATCCTTCCTGTACGCCTGCGGCGATACTTGCGATTATGGATTATTACAACCTGCCGATTGAAGGGAAACATGCCGTCATTGTTGGACGCAGTCCGATTCTCGGCAAGTATCGATGATGCTGCTGAATCGCAATGCTACGGTTACGATCTGTCATTCGAGAACGAAGGATCTCGCCAATATTGTCTCGCAGGCGGATATTGTTGTTGCTGCCGTAGGCAAACCCAATTTTATTCAAGGGAACTGGATCAAGCCGGGGGCCGTTGTATTGGATGCAGGCTATAACAAAGGGAATATCGGTGACTGCGATTATGAAGCTTGCGCGGAGGCTGCTTCCGCGATTACGCCGTACCTCTTAGCGTGGGTCCTGTTACGATTGCTACGCTGCTGAAGCATACCGTAGAATCGGCTGAGCGAACCGTATAATCCACCATGAATAAAAGGTAGTCCATATACCGTGAAAACCGCGCCCGGGCGCGGTTTTTGTATGCTTAGGCGTCTTGCCGTTTCAGCCCTGTTTGAAAATAATGCTTGCTCTGAAATGCTTTTCATCATTTACAATGTAGTTACAAGCTTGAGTATACGGAAGAGAGGCGAGCATTATTGATGAAGAGAATGATTTTTTTGATATTGATGGAACCCTGCTGGATCATGAGAAGAAGGTACCTGCAACGACACGGGAGTCCATTCGCCAACTACAGGAAGCCGGACACATCGTTGCCATTGCAACAGGGCGTGCTCCGTATCATTTTGAAGAACTGCGTGAGGAACTGGGTATCGATTCGTATGTCTGTTTGAATGGCCAGTATGTGGTGCATGAAGGCAAACCGATCTACGGCAATCCATTAGCGCAGGATTCCTTGCAGCAGCTTACGGAACAGGCTGTTCTTCTTGACCATCCGATTATCTATGCTTAAGCAGCGAAGCGATGAAGATGAACGTAACCGAGCATGTTCATATCGATTCCAGCTGGGGAGAGCTCAAACTTACAATCCCGGAATATGATCCGGAATATTATCTGGGCAGAGATATTTATCAGGCCATTGTCTTCTGTACGGAGGAAGAGGAATCGGCTTATGCGAAAAGTTTCGAGGGACAGTTTGATTTTGTGCGTTGGGGGCCTTATGGAATCGATGTTCTTCCTGCGGGAGGTTCAAAAGCCCAAGGAATCAAACCATTGATTGATATGCTTGGTATCCAATTAGAGGATACTATCGCCTTTGGCGATTATCTGAATGATCTGGAGATGCTGTCGTACGTGGGTCACGGTGTAGCAATGGGGAATGCGCCGGAGATTGTAAAACAGGCAGCAAGATACGTGACCCGGGATGTTGCTCAGGACGGGATCAAGCACGGCCTTCAAATGCTGGGACTGTTGGATAAGGAACCGCAGGAGATTGTTTAGTCTCTTTTAGAGAAAAAGTCCGTTACAGCGTGTCAGTTGAAGCTCTCTCTTGAGGGTTATAGACTGGCATGTTGGTTGTTGGCGGAACGATTTAACGAATGATAGGTTTGACGTCCCAAAGGGGAGTTGTTATTATTAATAACTAATAGTGAGCCGTTGGATGGTGGCAGAGTGGATCATCTGATGGAAATATACCTAGAACAGGTGGAGACCTTATGTCAACAGAACAAACGCATACTCTTATAACCAGTTGGCTATCTTTAACGCAGGTTCAGGCGATGATTACCCATGAGCTGGAACAAACCTTGCAGCAAAAGCATGATTTAACGTTGAATGAATTTTATGTGCTGTTATTTCTATCGGAGTCGCCTGAGAAAAACTGCGCCTTCAGCAGCTGCAAACCATGGTGGGCCTTAGTCAAAGTGCGATATCGAGACTCGTCAGCCGTTTTGAAGCCAAAAGCTGCGGTGCGATGCAGAGAGCCATCTGCGAGGATGACAGAAGAGGGATCTATACATCGCTAACTCATATCGGTGAAGAGAAGCTGCAAAAAGCGAAAGCTACTGTCCAAGGGGTATTGGAGCAGCAATTCTCTGCGCCTAAGCTGAAGCATGGACTTCAGGATGTATTAAAACAGGTGCAGGCGTGACCATTTTTCAGTCTCCTTATTGACGGATGGTTCTTATTTTGTTATTTTAGATGCATGCGCATGCATTAATAAGTTTGCGAATCAATCTTTTTGAATAGAAGGAGCGTGTTACAATGGAACATTTATTCAGCCCATACAAACTGAAATCTTTAGAATTGAAAAATCGGGTGGTCATGCCGCCGATGTGCCAATACTCCGTAACAAACAAGGACGGAATCGCGACGGATTGGCATTACTTGCACTATACCAGCCGTGCGATTGGCGGAGCGGGACTTGTTATCGTTGAAATGACGGACGTCGAACCGGATGGACGGATTTCCGATTATGACCTCGGTTTATGGTCGGATGATCATATCCCGGCTTTGGCTCGCATCGTTGATGCTGTTCACCAGCATGGTGCGAAGGCAGCGATCCAAATTGCACATGCTTACCGGAAAGCAGAGGATGCGGAGACACCTGTGGCTCCATCGGCTATTCCGTTTGACGAGAATTCCAAAACGCCCAGAGCTCTTTCAACTGAAGAAGTTCAGCAGATGGTGGAGAAGTTCCGTCTGGCTGTACGCCGTGCGGTGAAGGCGGGATTTGATGCAATTGAGCTGCATGGTGCACATGGTTATCTGATTCATCAGTTCCACTCCCCGTTAACGAACCAAAGAAAAGATGAGTATGGCCAGGATTTAACGAAGTTTGGTAAAGAAGTCATTCAAGCCGCAAAAAGTGAAATGCCGGAAGATATGCCATTAATCATGCGAATCTCTGCAAGAGAATACGTGACAGGCGGTTACGGCATTCAGGAGAGCATCGCTTTCGCCAAAGAATATCAGGCTGCTAGGTGTCGACATGTTCCATATCAGCGCAGGCGGCGAGGGACCGATTGCTGCTGAAGGCAGACCGGGCACACATGTGGCATACCAAGTTCCGCTAGCCAGACAAATTAAAGAAGCGCTGCAAGTAGGTCATAGCTGTTGGCCGTCTGGATGAACCTGCACTGGCGAATGCGGTCGTTGGCAATGAAGAAGCAGATCTCGTTGCCGTTGGAAGAGGAATGCTTCGGAACCCTTACTGGGCATTGGAGGCTGCAGCTGTCCTGCAGAAGGAGACGGCAATTCCGACACAGTATCAGAACGGATTTCCCAGAAAATCGAGATAAGGTAGGCAAGATGAACATGTAACTGCCAATGAACGATAATGTTGGTATACCAGGTTCCCTGACGTGAACATCCACAGTATCCCTGTAATGGGTTGAGCATAAATAGAGAAGGTTATCTTACGGTCCGTCACGGCTGTAGGATAACCTTTTTTGCGTACAAGCAATTGGCCGGATTTGGTAAGTCATCAAACTTGGCAGTAGTTAACATAAGGCCATCTAAAATAATTTTAAATGATCATTAATGTCTTATTTACATTAGTGTGTGACATACAGTATAATCCTTTCCAGGAGATGATGATATGCCAGAGGATCAGGACATTTTAAACAGTATGGTGCAGGAGCTTCGGCGAGGTACGATCATCCTTGGTGTTCTCAGCCAGTTGTCCGAGCCGCAGTATGGTTATTCATTAGTGACCATATTGCAGGAGAGGGGATCAACGTGGAAGCGGGTACGCTCTACCCGTTGCTGCGACGGCTGGAGAAACAAGGCTTGCTTAACAGCGAGTGGGATACAAATGAAGCCCGGCCGAGGAAATATTACATCATAAGTCAGACAGGCAAGGATATATATCGGCAGCTCTACCATGAATGGAAAGATATGATGACAAGTCTGGAGGGACTTATAAATGACAAGGGGGACTAAAGTGATGGATCTGATTAACAGGTATATTTATGCGGTGACCCAGAAGCTGCCCGAATCGCAGCGGGCGGATATTGAGAAGGAGCTTCAAGGACTCGTCGAAGACATGCTGGAAGATCGGGGAGCCGACAGGGAGACCGCTAGTTTGGAAGAAGTGGAGCAGGTGCTGCTTGAGCTCGGCCCCCGTGGAAATGGCAGCCAGATACAGAGGAAGGGAAAGGTATCTCATTGGTCCTGGTTTGATTGACAGCTATTGGTCCGTCCTAAGGATTGTTCTGTATTCGATAGCCGTTGCTCTTGGGATCGTCTACATCGTTAATTTCTTTATAAGCACGGAACCCACTGCCGAGAAGCTGCTGGAATACCTTGTCTCGCTGCTTAGCGTAGGAATCCACGGATTTGCCTGGGTAACCGTTATTTTTGCCTTTATCGAATACCGCGGGGCTCGCCAAGTCTCCAATGATCCATGGAAACCCTCGGAATTGCCTGCAATTCCAGAACCAGCCACCCGGATTAAACCGAGCGAGTAGGTGCTTGGCATCCTCTTTTCCGTGCTGTTCTTTGTCCTGTTCACGTTTTCCATTAACTTGATCGGTGTTCATCGATTTGCTGAACACTCGATCGCCATTCCGGTGTTTGAACAGGCTGCCTTCGCCAAGTATTTGCCGCTGATATGGCTTCTTACCGCCTTCAGCATATTCAATGAAGCCAGGAAATTAATCACAAGAAAGTGGACGCCGCAGCTTGCCGTCATGCATGTTATATTTAACATTGCTTCCGTTATCGTTGCGGTGATCCTGTTCTCCGATATGACGATTTGGAATCCGATATTCATGGATCAGCTCGTTCAATCAGGATTTGTAACACCGGGAGATGGAGCGTATGAGACCGTAAAGTTAATTTGGGATCGATCCAGGGACGGCCTCATTTACATTATTGTGGTCATCGCCCTTATTGATACCGTATCTGTCGTGATGAAACGGTTTCGGAGAAAGGAAGGAAATACGGCGTTAACCAAGTAAAGACAACAGGTTGAAACAAAGGGTATCCCAACAGATTTTGGATCTGGCGGGATGCTCTTTTTGTTGTTAAGAGATGCCATAGGAACCAATCGCTCATACCCACTTTTTCCGCATTCACTGGGGACAGGTTCTGATCATCACCGAGTAGTTATGCGGTTGGCTAGACCATGGACGACACTGCGCCATTCGAATAAGCATAGAATATGGAGCGAAGTAAATATTTTTTGACAGAAATGTGAATGATATGTGTCAAAATTATGTACAATGGTGTTATAATAAGGAAAGAAGCAAATGAAAACCCTTACAGAACGAACGGAGCTGATGATTATGAAATTCGCAATTCACTATTCTACAAGAATGAAAGACATTATTTTATTTGCTCTGGTAATTAGCATCATGATGTTTCAAGTTGCGACGCTGACGGAATATTCGTATCCTGTCCTATTCTATATGCAGATGGTTGTGAATGTCGTTATTGTTGCGGCATTAGGAATTGAAGCTTATGCACGTTTGGTAAAGCGTGAAGTCCAGATTGACGGGAATTCCGATACGATTACAATTAATGGTGTTGAAGTTCATGCTTAGGTCAGATTCGTGAGATTAAGGTTTCCGGATGTCACAAGGCCGCTTTTCAATTCATTCTCAAGGATAAGAGCGTACCCCTATGTACTGCTGTTTTAAATTTGAAGAGAAGAATTGCGAAGGAATTCGGGAGCTGACACGCTGGGCCGAACAACATCAGATTTCAATCCGCAAAGTCGGGCCGCAGACCCGTTCCGGCATGATTCTCTCGTCCAATGGATAATATGCCAAGTCACATCGTGAATAGGAGCACCTGAACCGTCGAAGGATGGTTACAGGTGCTTTTTATATGGAATATGAAATCATTGATCATTGAATTTTCGCTGCAGAAGAAAGTTTAGCTAAAGTTAAGCTTCTGTTTCGATCAAGATAAATCTCATCAGGTATACTTGGGTCATAGTGGACCCGTATACATATGGAGGAGGACTTGAATATGGTAGATGCTCCGAAACTAATGCTTGATGGGGAACATCGCGTGCTGTATGAGCTTTTGAGGAGGAATTGCGAGCACTTGTAACGGTGGAACAATTCGAAGCGATGTCCAAGGAATATGCGGCTGGGGTGAGTGCGTTCCATCTCGTTCTGGACAACACGATGAACAAACTTCGAATGATTCACTGGATGGATGACAGCGGGACAAAAGGAATCCAAGCCATGATCGATGAAGCGGGCATGATTGTCGGATTCATGTTATCGCCTCTTGAGAGATTTTCGGAATCGGATAGCCGTTATTCGGCAACAACGTTCAAATTGCCGTTTAAGGGGAAATGGTATGTGTTCTGGGGAGGCGAGCATGTGATGGACAATTATCATTACGTGGAGGCGAGCCAGCGGTATGCCATCGATGTTGTGAGAACGGAGGAAGGGATGACCTACCATGGGGATCCCGATTTGAACGAAAGTTACTTCGCGTTTGGAGAAGAAATTCTAGCAGGTGCCAGCGGTAAAGTGATTGCCATTGAGAACAACATCGCGGATAACGTGCCCGTCGGAGTGGTAAACGAAACCGAACCTGCAGGAAATTATGTCATCATCGATCATGGCAGCCATGAATACAGCCTGTATGCGCATCTTAAGCTGGGATCGGTGTGCGTGTTGGAGGACGGACGTGGAATCGGGTGATCGGATTGGGTTGTGTGGCAATTCCGGCAATTCCAGTGAGGCACATCTGCATTTTCAAGTGTCGGATCATCCAGATCTGTTTAGAGACGGCACGAAATCTCTTAACATCAACTGGCTGGGAGATGTAAAGGTAAGAAAAGGTGAAATTGTAGACGGCGGGAAATAACGCATCCATAACATAAACAGGGCCTGGAATTATTCCAGGCCCTGTTCTACATATAGTTGATAAACTCTCTGGCACACCTGCTGCGGCCCCGATTCACATTAGCTGCTGCAGCCGCCTCCGCAACTGCTGCCGCAGGACGAACCGCTGCTGCAGGAGGATCCGCTGCCGGAGTCCGAGCCACCGCCGGACCCGCAAGCCGAAGCAGCGGTGCAAGAGGAGCTGCTGCCGCTCTTATAAAGCTCCCGCTCATCAGGGATCATATGATCTGAGAATTGCTCGGGTGCGTTCCAGGCATAATAAACGGCCGCCGCCAGCAGCACATCGCTATTGCGGAAATTAACCAGCTTCCGATTACGCGGCTGCTCCGCCTCGGCTGCTCTAATCCGATCCTGCAAATCATGAATGACGGCATCAATCGCCGTACGTGCCGCAGGCATGCTCTCATAAGTCCAAGCGTTAAAACGCTTCTGACCATGATTCACGGCGAAATGGCCAGAACCGTAGTCCTTCAGCTCTTCGCGTGGCAGCGGGACGCGGAAGAATGCTCCCCATAGCTTGGTGCTGTATTCATGCCAGCCAAATAATTGGACATAGACCGTGTCAAACCATGCCCGTTCATTCGGGATGGGAACATGTTCGCTTCCGGTGTTGGGAGCGTGATGAAGCATACGGCCAAGAAAGCGCTCCGAGAACTGTTGATACTCGTATGTATACATCAGCATTTCATGCCACACTTCGTCCACGTCTTTGCTGAACATCGGGACTCGGTCCAGAACAGCGCACAGGATAAAAAAACGTTTCAGCTCTTGCCATCGCCATTCATATTCCGGTTCTGACATGTCCGGATGCTCACTCATTACTCTCTGCTTCAGCATGTTCTGATAGGTATAAGGCAGGGCGGCCTCCAGTCTGCTTAAGCAAGCTCACTTGCAGGGCTTCCCGCTTTCACGATGGGCGGCAAATCGGGTGTTTTCCCGCGTCGAGCCTTATTCTCTTTAGGGAGCCGCTGACTATTAATATTACGCAACGAGCGCTTGAAGACAAATAAAGCAATAATCCATAAATCCACCAAAATAAAACAAATGATCAGGATCCAAATGGATGTGTTCATAAGGTATTCCTCCTGTCTATTTGTGTCCGGAGCCAGCTTATCGTTCCTCTCCTTGAGTAAATTATTGCAGGAGTCACGAGTGTTTGGCAATTGAAATTGCCGATTCCGTTATAACTTGAATGTAGGGGCTTCTTTATGATACATTCCCTGTGTCTGGAAATGTACATCTGGACAATCTTAAAGCTATCGATTTAATGAATGGCAATTATGTTTATTATAGGAGCATACATATGTTAACAGGTTGGAAACTTTCAGTATTAGGTATTATTATTGTAGGGATTAAGCATCGCTGCTTCTTTATATGGCCTGATTGAACCAGGCCGGGCGATCGGGTTATTCGTAGTTTTCGTTCTATTCATTGGAGCCCTGGAGCTGATGGAACGAATCAGGAACCGCAGGAAGAAGAGAGGGGAAGTGCAATCTTCGAAGCGAGGATGACACAGACAGCAAGGAGGGAGCTTATGAAGTGTATAGCGATGCAGCCCTATTACAAAATCAACCGAGTCGTGGATGGCATCGAACAACGAACCGAGGAGCAAGGCCGGGAGATGCTCTTGTATGAGGATCGAATCGTCACGAAATACCGCGAGTTCCCGATTAAGCAGGTGTTTGACCTCTCGTATCGGCCTCTGGGAGGCGGCGGTGGTTTTTATATTTGCATACCCAGCAAGGCGTGTACTCTTACACGGTGAAGGATGATCCGCAGTCTTTTATTGCAGCTTTTAAAAATCTATAAGAGATCGTGATGGACTGATCCTAGTCTCAGGTCCAGTGCATATCCTCGTCTGCAGCACGTGTGCGAATGCGGCGCTTGCATATAAACTGGTTATATATTTTAAGGGACGGATTAGGGGGCCAAGGCGTGGATACGCTATTAGATTTTATTGAACAGATCGGGCATTATGCGCTATTTCTTGTATTATGCCTTGGATTGGTCGGCCTTCCTGTGCCTAATGAAGTCGTGGCCATGACCTATGGAGCGTTAGCGGCATCCGAGATTTTATCAGTACCGTCTTTTTTATGACTTTTCTCGGGGTATGCTCAGGCTCGACGGTAGGATTTATGCTCAGTCGGTTTACCGCAAGCAAACTGTTAAACCGCGTTGGGGAAAAATCGAAAATTCGCGAGTTTCTTAATGTATCCGAACGACTGACTCACCAATACGGCAACTATGCGATCTGCATCAGCGCTTTCTTACCGATATTGCGCAACGTAACTCCCTATGCGGTAGGCATGAAGGGGATGCCCTATCGAAGATTTGCGATGTTCTCCTATTCCGCGTCCTTGGTATGGACCATCGGTTATTTTTCTCTGGGGATGTTTGTTGGGGATCAGGTGGTTGATCACATTGGACTGATGATTAACCGTTACGGTTACTATGTGGCAGCTGTAGTTGCTGGTCTCGCCGTCATCATGATCATATCGTGGCTGATCCGGAGAAAAAGCGAAGCAAAGAAAACAGTGAAATTCAGTTTCACGGATAGACAGCCACAGGACAAGGACTATGGCTGATCCGGTCCGGATTCCGGCGATTTCCGAATGATTTTTATATATTCTCTAGGCGAGAACCATCGGGATTCCTCTTGGAAATCCTGCATTTGATACCTTTGTATATAAGACGTGTTGTCCGGTTGATAGCGTGATCGTGTACGACTATCGGTTAGGATGGCTGCAGCTAAAATAACGACAAAAATGATAGCGCAAACCAATGTTTTTTGATTATCATGGGAACCACTCCTTTATATACAGTGATTTCCTGATTGATCACATTTCATTCCAACATAACCTTTGACAAAGTTTTGCTCACAAGATATACTGATTTTCAGTGTGATTCGAAAAAATACCATAAGGTTTTACCCGGAGGAGCCTGCCATCAGCGGGCTCTTTTTGTGTTTTTGGACTTATTCCTAAATTAATGGGGAAATACTAATGTAAGGAAAATTCGGACTATAGGAGGAGTAGACTTTGTCTTTGCTGCACATCGCCGTTCTGGCACCTTTTATTGTAGCGCTTGTGGTTATGCTGACCTACAAGCTCATAGGCCGTGTTCATACCGGATGGGTGATTCTCTTAGATAGGTTATCCTGTTTGCCTACTTTTTGGGTCTTATCCCAACCATTCAGGGAGGTGAACAAGTTCAGGCCGTTCTGGAATGGATTCCAAGCCTTGGAATTAACTTTACGGTCTACTTGGACGGGTTAAGTTTGATATTTGCACTCTTAATATCGGGTATTGGCTCGCTTGTGGTATTGTATTCTATCTTCTATATGGACAAAAGAAGGAAGCCGTGCACAGATTTTATGTGTATCTGCTTCTGTTCATGGGGGCCATGCTGGGCGTGGTGCTCTCCGATAACCTGATGGTGTTGTACGGCTTCTGGGAGCTGACCAGCATTTCGTCATTCTTGCTGATTGCATTCTGGCACCATCGCGACCGTTCCCGGTACGGGGCATTGAAATCCATGCTGATCACCGTATTCGGTGGCCTAGCCATGTTTGCTGGATTCATTATGTTGTATACCATGACAGGCACCTTCAGTGTCCGCGAGATTGTGGCGAATGTGGGAAGCATCAGCGGCGAAGCGCTGTTTATTCCAGCCATGATCCTGATTCTGCTGGGCGCCTTCACCAAATCCGCGCAGTTTCCATTTCATATCTGGCTGCCGGATGCCATGGAAGCGCCGACTCCGGTCAGTGCTTATCTGCACTCGGCCACGATGGTCAAGGCGGGAATCTATCTGGTTGCCCGCTTTAGTCCGGTATTTGCTTCAGGCCGCTTGGTTCTGGATCATTGCGATTACAGGCTTGACCACGTTGATCTATGCTTCAATTCGCGCGATCAAGCAGACGGATCTGAAGGCATTGCTTGCATTCTCTACGATCAGCCAACTGGGGCTCATCATGAGTTTGCTCGGACTGGGTTCTGCGGCTGCTTATTATGGAGGAGGCGTGGACACGCTGCTCTATACGAAAGCGACCACAGCAGCCATCTTCCACCTGATCAACCATGCGATATTCAAGGGCGCTTTGTTTATGGTGGTCGGCATCGTGGATCATGAGACGGGCACCAGGGATCTGCGGAAGCTCGGCGGTCTCATGTCACTCATGCCGATTACGTTCACGGTGGCTGTCATTGGAGCTTTTTCCATGGCCGGACTGCCTCCGTTTAACGGATTCCTAAGTAAAGAAATGTTCTTCACCGCCGTGCTGCAGGCATCTCATATGAATTTCTGGAATGCAGATACGTGGGGTGTGCTGATCCCTGTTGTGGCATGGATAGCCAGCGTGTTTACGTTCCTGTACAGCATGATTCTGGTATTCAGAACCTTCACCGGAAAATTCCAGCCTGAGAAGCTGGAGAAGAAGCCGCATGAAGCACCGCTGGGGATGCTGATTCCTCCAGTAATTCTGGCTTCGCTGGCCATCGTCTTCGGTCTGTTTCCGAATTTGTTGTCCTACTCCCTTATTGAACCAAGCTATGGCTGCCATTCATCCGGGGCTGCTGGCAGGAGGCGACCGCTTCCACGTGAAGATCGAGATGTGGCACGGCTGGACTGCGGAAATTTATATGACAATCGGCATTATTGTTCTGGGTACCGTTCTGTATAAACTTCATGGCAGCGTGAGCGTGCTGAACCGTCCGTTGAGTAAGCGAATGACATTAAACCGTCTGTATGACGGTGGATTGCGCGTCCTCGAAAGAGGCGGCAAGTCGCTGACCTCGACTTACATGACAGGTTCAATCCGTCATTACGTCATGTATATCTTTGTATTCTTTATTGCCGTTCTTGGCGGAGGGCTGCTGCTGATAGACAATATCGGGTTTGATATGTCTGCATACGCGCCAATGTCTTTTTATGAGGCAGTTGCGATTCTGGGCTTGGTCATTCCGGTCATTGCGCTTCCGTTCGTCCGTACACGACTGATGGCGATCATATTAACCTATGCTGCTTACTACATGGTTACCTTGTTCTTTGTCCTGTTCCGTGCGCCGGACCTTGCGCTAACGCAGATGGTTGTAGAGACGGTATCCGTCATGCTGTTCCTGCTCTGTTTCTATCATTTGCCGAAGCTGAAGCGGGAAAAGGTTCCGATGAGCCTGAAGTGGAGAAATCTGCTCATATCGGTCGGCGTCGGGGCCGTGGTTACCTTGATTGCACTCGCTGCCAGCAGCGGCAGGGCCTTTGAATCGATTGCGGACTATTTCATTAAAGAGAGCTACAACTCCGCGGGCGGTAAAAATATCGTCAATGTCATTCTGGTGGACTTCCGCGGTTTCGATACCCTGCTTGAAATTACGGTTCTGGGCATTGCTTCCTTGGAATCTACGCCTTGATCAAAGTCGATTTGGGTGAAGGCATTCTAGGCGAGCGGGATCGCTACGAAGGTGTTTATCTGCCCAACAGCAACGACGTCATTCTGCGGACTGTTTCCAAAGTTGTCATCTTTATCGTGGTAACCTTCTCATGGTTCCTGTTCAACTCTGGACATCATGAGCCTGGCGGAGGGTTTGTTGGAGGATTGATGACTTCCGCGGCACTGGTTCTGTTGTCGATGGCTTTCGGCATGGACATGACCCGGAAAATCGTGCCCTTCGAGTTCCGGAAGGTTATGGCGACAGGACTTCTCATTGCTCTGCTTACGGGCATCGGTTCATTTGCCTTTGGCGCACCGTTCTTAAGTCATTCCTTCGGATATTTCAACCTGCCACTGCTTGGAGAAACCGAGCTGGCTACTGCCGTTATCTTCGACCTCGGCGTATATTTAGCCGTTGTTGGCGTAACGATGACCATCATCAATTCGATTGGGAGGGATAACTGACCATGGAACTCTATATGTCACTTGCTATCGGGATTATTTTTGCCGTTGGGATATACCAGATTCTGTCCAAAAGCTTGCTGCGGATTATTCTGGGTACATCGCTCCTGACCCATGGTGTCCACCTGCTTCTGCTCACCATGTCGCGGCTGAAGACCGGAGCGGCACCGCTGCTTGGCGAAAAGGCATCCGCTTACGTCGATCCGGTTCCGCAAGCTTTAATTCTAACTTCCATTGTCATCAGCTTCGGTGTCACATCGTTCTTCTTCGTATTGGCATATAAAGCGTATCAACGCCTCGGCACTGATAACATGGAAGAGTTAAGGGGACGGAGGATGAATAATGTAATCGTTCTTCCGCTTCTCATTCCGCTGGTTACAGCCGTAATTCTCATCTTCTGCTCCAAATACGTCCGCGCGCAGCGCTTGATTAGCGCCATCAGCGTTGTGATGAACGTACTGGTCGCTCTGTTCATCGTAAATCAAGTGAACCATGAAGGCATTCAGACGCTTCATATGGGCGGATGGCTGCCACCATACGGGATTGTGTTTGTTGCGGATATGCTCGCGGCACTGCTGGTTCTTACAACGCTGATTGTGGCTGCAGGCTGTCTGTTCTACGCGTTTCGAAGTATTGGGAAGAGAGAGAGAAGCACTACTTCTATCCCTTTTTCAATTTTTGCTTGCTGGCGTAATCGGATCATTCCTGACGGGGATCTGTTCAACCTGTTTGTCTGTTTCGAAGTGATGCTGATCGCTTCCTATGCACTGATTGTGCTGGGCGGAACGAAGCGTCAGCTGAGAGAAACCCTAAAGTACATGCTGATTAATATTATTTCATCCACCCTGTTTGTTGCAGCCGTTGCCTACTTGTATGGTACGGTGGGTACGTTGAATATGGCGCATCTGTCCCAACGCGTGGCCGAAGTGCACCAGGATGGCGTATTGTCGGTCATCGGCATTTTGTTCCTGATCGTATTTGCCCTGAAGGCTTGTTCCTGTTCTTCTGGCTGCCGGGCTCCTACAGTGCGCCTCCAGCGGCAGTGACCGCTTTGTTCGGCGCGCTGCTCACAAAGGTCGGGTTATATGCGATTATCCGTACTTTTACCTTGATCTTCTATCATGATATTGGCGGCATTCATGCCATCATCGGATGGATGGCCGCAGCCACGATGATTCTAGGTAGCTTGGGCGCGGTTGCCTACAAGGATCTTGGACGAATCCTGAATTATAACATCATTATCAGTGTGGGTTTCATTGCCTTTGGGGTTGCAGTCGCGTCTTCCGATTCCTTGAATGGAGCCGTATTCTACTTGATGCACGATATGATTGCGAAGGCACTGCTCTTCATTCTGGGCGGCATCATCATAGCATCGGCTGGCACGAATAAACTGAGTGAGATGGGCGGTCTGATGAAGCGTCATCCGTTGGTAGGATGGATGTTCTTCATTGCTGCACTTGCACTGGTTGGCATCCCGCCGCTCAGCGGTTTTCTTGGAAAAGTCCTTATTATCCGCGGCGGGCTGAGCGAGGGACATTATTGGCTGTCTGGACTGGCCCTGGCATCAAGTCTAGCTGTATTGTATTCCCTGATAAAGGTGTTCATGGGAGCTTTCTGGGGAGATGTCCCTGGACCGCGTGATACGCAGCAGTAGGTCAGAATCCATCGGACAGCTTATGCGGCCGTTATCGGGTTATCGGTTATGGTGATTGTCCTTGGAGTCGGCTCGGAGTGGATTTATTCCTATACCTCTCAAGGCGCCGTATTATCCGATCCATCACTATATATTAATGCCGTATTAAAGGAGTAGTGGATATGGGCCATCAAATCCTGTTAAATATCATCATTGCCGTTGTCTGGATGTTTCTGAACAATAACTGGTCCCCTCAGCAGTTTATTGTCGGATATCTGATCGGAATCTTGCTGATTTACTTGTTGAGACGCTTCTGGCCGAATGATTTCTATCTGCGCAAGCTGTGGTCGGTCATCTTGCTGCTGCTCTTGTTTCTAAGCGAGCTGTTTAAATCGAGCATCACCGTCATCGGTCAGATTATTCGGCCGAAGCTGAACGTACGTCCAGGCATCTTCGCCTATACAACCGAGCTGAAATCGGACTGGGAGATCACGGTGCTGTCCTGCCTGATCTGCCTGACGCCGGGAACACTGACACTGGAGGTGTCGCGTGAAGGACAGACGCTGTACATTCATGCGATGGACATCGAGGATGTTGAAGAGCTGTCGAACCAGATCCGTGGTACCTTTGAAAGGGCGATTAAGGAGGTGACCCGCACATGATCAACAGTATGCTGATTGCTTCGCTGGTCATACTGTCTCTTGCGATACTGGGCTGCTTGTACCGTTTGATTAAGGGGCCATCGATGAACGACCGGATTATGTCGCTGGATACGATCGGTATTATTCTGTTATCCATGATTGCTGTCCTGTGCATGCTCTTTCGGACAACCGTCTATTTCGACATTATCCTGTTAATTGGAATTTTGACTTTCATCGGAACAACTGCACTAGCGAGATATATTGAGAGGGGTGATGTCATTGAACGCACAAATGATGAGTCAGATCGGTGAGTTTATCATTGCACTCATAGTGCTGCTCGGTGCATTGCTCGGTGCATTGAGTGCGTTCGGCCTGATTCGCCTGCCGGATGTTTACATGCGTTCCCATGCAGCTACGAAAGCGCTACCTTGGGCGTCCTCTTGATCCTTGCAGGTGCATTCCTGTATTTCACGTTCTACCTGGAGCATGTCAGCGCCAAGCTGCTGCTGGGTATCGTATTCGTGTTCATTACGGGACCGGTGGCAGGTCACCTGAACGGAAGGGCCGCTTATCGATCGGGTGTATCCATGTGGGACAAAAGTGTCCACGACGACCTGAAGCCTGCACTTAAACGCGAACGGGAGCGGATGCGCGAGTCTCAGGCGGTGGATTCCTCCAAAGCAGGGGTAAATGAAGAAAGCTGAAGTTTATGAGTGGACGATTTACGGATAGAATGCGGGCGGCCTTAGATCTGAATTCCATCGGACTAAGGCCGTTTAATTTAACTTGTAATTGTTCGTTATTGTAAAAGTGAATATATGCGTGAATGTCTTTCTCAAGCTCCTCAAAGGTAGGGTATGTATGCAAATAAGCGTTTGAATAGCAAGGTGAATATTATTCCGGCGATACTGTCTTAATGACGCCTCGCTCTCGAGTTCCTGTAACTTTTAAGAAAGCATTCTCCGCCCGAAGTCGCTCCATTTCATATTTCATCTTCTTGATTTCGAGTTTTTGGAGATCGGTCTCTGTTAGTTCCTCCAGGGCCTTCTTTTTCCCCATCCGTCTTGTAATGCATCTTCACCACCATCTTCGAACTTCTTCACCCATTGGTACACTTGTTGGTAGGAGACCTTATGTTCTTTTGCTGCCTTCTGGCAATCGTGTTGATTTGCAAGGCAATACAGAACGATATCGATCCGTTCCTGCCATGTTGTAGATCGACCCTTTGTCATAGCTTTTGTTCCCCTGAATAGGTTTTTAAGCTGCTATGACTATTTATACTTGTCGATAATCTGATACTTTGATCGTCCACTATTTAAATAATCCAGTACGGCTTGAAGTTTGAGTTCCGCAGAGTAGCTTCGATTATGGGTCCGAACTTCTAGCCCTTCATAGCCGTAAATCTCATAACGGCGTCTCCATTTGGCAAGGGTTGATTTAGAAATACCGTATTTTTCAACTGCAGCTTTAACTCCAATTTTGCCCAACCTGATCTCTTGAATAATGGCATATTTCTCTGATACACTTCGCTTTATTCCACACATAAAATGCTCCCCTCACGAAAACAGGTGTTATTATTTCACCTGTCTACCGTAAGGGGAGCATATCAGAATCGGGGCAGCCCTTTTTCTGTTTCAGGCAGGTAGTTTCATTCATGTGGTAGAATTTGCAATAGGGGATCATGAAGTAAATCATTGGCAGCAAGGACAGGAGTGTGACATCGTGCGTAGTGTCCCCTGTCCGCACGATGCGTGGTCCGGGTCCATGGTGCAGGGCATGCTTTTGATGGCTGTCCACCAGAAATAAGATTATTCATGGCAAGGAGAATTCATATGACAATATGCAGTGAGAACGGTCGTCTCCAGCTGAAGCAGCTGTCGTCCTTTATTGCAAGATTGAATGCGATCCATCAACATCATGTAGGCTATTGCGGTGAACAGGAAGAGGAGATATACAGCACACTCCAGGAGGAGTTCGGTGAATCAGGGAGCTAAACCGATGGTTTACGGTTATGTATGATCAAGATGAGATGGTAGGAGCTCTAGGATTCAACGTGGGCGATGAAGAACGTGCAGCTGAATTATGGGGCCCTTTCATCGATGCGGAAGGCGCTGAGTGGGATCGGATGGCGGAGCAGCTATGGACTGCCGGAATTAAAAGATTAAGGACAGCGTGGATCGATATTTTGGTTTTTATAATATTCATAATTAGTCTGCCATTAAATTCCTGGAGGCCAAAGGCGGGGTGAGATCGGGAGATCACGCTATTCTGCGAATGCGAAACGCCGACTTCATCCCGGATGGCTCCATTTCTCTGCAGAACATGACGCCTGCGTACACGGAAGAGTTTAAGAAACTCCATGCAGCAAGCTTTCCGAATACCTATTACAGTGCAGAGCACATTATGCAGCAGCTGGATGAGAATCACAGGCTGTTTATCCTTACTGAACAAGGCCGATTCACTGGTTATGTTTATGTGGAAGGAGATCCTGAATTCAAGGAAGGCAGCATTGAATACTTGGCCGTGTCCGACCAATTCCAAAGAAAAGGTTACGGACGCGCGCTGCTCGGACAAGCGCTGCATTATTTATTCCATAACATCCAGTTGGAGGAGATTTCGTTATGCGTGGAACTGGGGAACAAAGGAGCGATCCAGCTGTACCGCAGGACCGGGTTTGACACTGTACATAAGCTTACTGCCCTGCGCGTTAAATCGAGTGGAGTGTAATCAGATAACGGGATGAACGCTTGCTTCTTCACGACAAGACCCGCCTGTCCTTGTTATGGGATGGGCGGGTCTTGTCATGAGTCCACTATGGCTTCGTATTCTTATTGCTTGACGCGCCGTCAGGCTGATCTTCATGGTGATAGCGGTTCTCCATCTTCTTGCTTACCAGCCACAGCAGCCACAGTACCAAAGCGGCGATGAGAATGCGCCAGGGCTGCTCAACGAACGCTCTCCAGTCATGTCCGATGAAAGCGACCATAAAGATCATAACGGACTTTCCCGCCATTACAGCTATCGTGAACGTTGTTGCCGATACCGTGCTGATGCCAGAGGCGATGTTAATCAGCGAGGACGGGGTGAAGGGAAAGCAGTACAGCATGAAGATGGGGGTAAATCCCTTCTCCTCAATCCAGTGGAAAAACGCTGAGATCCCGGCATTCTCTTTTGGATAAGCAGGCCCAGCTTGCCTCCCAGCTTGCGAACAATCCAAAACACCGTAATGGATCCAAGGCAGACGCCAATCCATGACAGGAAGAATCCCCACCATAAGCCATAAGCAGCGGAATTCCCCATCACCAGCACGATAAGCGGCAGGATGGGAAGAAACGCCTCTATAAATGGAAGCAATATGCCCGGGATGGGTCCCAGCTGGGAGTACTGCTGAAGCCATCCCTGCACTTGATCCATATCAATATCTTTCATATGGGTCCATACATTCTGAAGCCATTCCAACATGATGAGTGAATCCTCTCCCTGCCTAGGGTAAAATTATGTAATTTCTGGTCGATTACAGATGAATTACATTATAGCATAACCGGAAGCTATATTATAAATCGCAGTTGTCCTGCTAAAAGAAGCTCAAACTCTTCCGATTTCGGTTGAGTTTGAGCTTATCTGCTTCATGTCTGATTAATCCGGTTCTATTCGGCTCCAGTCGACTCTGTGCCTGCCCCGCAGGGAGCAAATAATCAGTACAATGATCCCGATGATGACGGAACCTATCGTTACCATATAATTGCCCCAGATGGATACGTATTCGATCTCGACGATGGCATATTCGGAAGGCACGACAACGTATCGGACCATCTCAAGCCAAGTCAGGTGAAAGCCGATATTTATCCACAGATTGTTGGATACGATACGGAGCAGCTGCAGTACCGTGCCAAAAGCGATTAAATTAACGATATACTGTACCGTAATCAGATCCCAAGTACCCAGTCCTGCCGCCACCATGAATCCAGTTACGGCGATGGGTGCAAGAACGAATAAGAAGACCTGGAGGATTAGCGCAAGCCAGCGCGGATAACGGGTGTTTAAATTACGGAACAAATACCCCGGAAGGTGAGTTCTTCAGGAAAGGCTTCGTAGAAAAAGGCAATGGGAATGTTGATGAGCATGACGAGCAGAGTAACTGCCAGAATGGAGAGCGACAACCCGGAGCCATCCAAAGGCGCTTCCCAGCAGCAGGGCCACTGCCGTGACAAGTGCCAGAAAGCCAATGCCGAGAAGGAAATAACGAAGCCCCGATGGCGGTGAGCTTAGACCAAGCCCGCTCCATGGACGCCATCCGCATAACGCCTAAGCAGATAAATCAGCGGCACTGTAACGCTAGTCGTTACAACGGCAAGGAGGATTTGCAGACCGAGCGTGGGAATGCCGTAAGTGCCTGCGGCCGTGGCAATGACTACGGCAAGTCCGAGCCCTATTACAAATGCCAGCCAGCCGAAGGCGATACGCCAGAACAAATTCAATCGGCCTTCTTGATCACGGAATATCCGGGATATTCCATGATGAGTACTCGATTCAGTTGATGTACGAATGACCAGATCTCTCCTCTCCTGGAACACGATGCGGTGTTCGTTTCTCTTGTACCATTAATATGTATAGTATTTTTTCTATCAAGGTGTTCCACAGAGGAAACCCATTTTTAGGGGTATCTGGATCCAGCTGAAGAGAGATTAATGCTTGATTATAGTACGCTGTATTAAAAAAGTTGGAGGTGTATAATGGAGGTATGCCAAAAATAGTAGATCATGATAAACAAAGAGAATGGGTTGCCGAAGCGGCTCTGCGGGTTATTCAGAAGGGTGGACTGGAAAAAGCGACGGTACGTAATATTGCGGAAGAGGCCACTTGTCCGTAGGCTCCATGCGGCATTATTTCTCAAGTCAGGCTGAGCTGCTGGCCTTTTGCATGAACCTCATTATTGAACGGATTGAGAAACGCTTAACGTCCTTATCATTGAAGGGGCCAGTGTTCTCGGATATGAAGCTGGTGCTGATGCAATTTCTTCCGATGGATGAGGATAGAACGATGGAAATGGAGGTATGGATGTCGTTTGTTGCCAAAGCGCTCATCTATCCCGAATTACGGAAGATAAATGATGAGATGTATGATGGTTTAACGAAAGCATGTCATTTCGTCATCGATTCCCTGGTCACCCATAAGCTTGCTAAACCGGAGCTGGATCTTGAATATGAGAAGGAGCGAATATACGCATTGGTTGATGGATTGGCGATTCACCATATCATGAGACCGCAGCAGCTTACGCAGGATAAGATCGAGAAGATCATCGATCAGCATCTGCAATCCTTGTGTATCGATGAGCTGATAATGCCCTAAAGTCCGTGTGTATTACTGTGTCAATATTGACATGCCGATCAATTTTTAATACAATGGTTCTTCGACAGGTATTATCGTGTGAAAAAGATACAAAAGGAGAATGGCATGGTCAAACATCACAAAAAATGACAGTCGGCGAGATTCTAAAAAGGTTCATCTTTATTACGATCGGGGCTATCCTGATGGCCGTGGCGCTTGAGATATTCCTCGTGCCAAACGAAATTATCGACGGTGGTATTACCAGTATTTCTATCGTATTATCATCGATTACACCTATCAAACTCGGTGTGTTCCTCTTCATCATCAACTTGCCGTTTCTGTTTATCGGTTACAAGCAGATAGGCAAAACGTTTGCGTTCTCGACCTTGTACGGGATCGTAGTGCTGTCGCTCGCGACAACATTCCTTCATCATGTAGAACCGTTTACGAACGAGAAAATTCTGGCGGTACTGTTCGGTGGGCTGATTCTGGGTCTTGGAGTAGGCCTTGTTATCCGTTATGGGGGCTCTTGACGGGACGGAGATCGTGGCCATTCTGCTGTCCAAAAAGCTGCGAATGCCAGTCGGACAGATCATCATGATCATCAACGTCTTTATTTTCATCACGGCAGGGTTTGTGTTCGGTGCAGATTCAGCCATGTATTCAATCTTCTCTTACTATATAGCGGCAAAAGTGATGGATATTGTGGTAGAGGGCTTGGACGAGTCCAAATCCGTTACGATTATATCCAATGAATACGAAGAAATCTCAAGTGCGATCGTGCAGCGTCTGGGCCGCAGCACCACCATGATATATGCAAAGGGCGGGTACTCTCAAGAGGACACGCAAATGATATATTGCGTTGTGACAAGGCTTGAGATTGCGAAGCTGAAGACCGTAGTGCAGGAGATTGACAAGAATGCGTTTATTTCGATTCAGAATGTAGCGGACGTGCTTGGTGGAAGTATGGCGAAGGCCGATATTCACTAGAAGACGTTACAGCAGTTATGGATGGATGATCAGCGGTTTTTGCAGATTTTTTCTGCAGAAGACCGTTTTTTATTGGGGAGGGGAGGAGATTTGATTGCCTGAAGCTATGGGAGAGACTTAAGATCAAGGTCTGCTCGGACAATCGCTCAGGCAATCGCTCCATTACTTCCGTACTTCGAAAAATTCGCATGCATCCCGTTTATGATAACCGAGCGAACTGACACTGGACTGCGTAATGATGGTGTCGTCGGTAAACCGAATAACGAGACTCCCGGAATCGATCAGATGATTGTCCTTGAATATGCGGATACGGATCTGCTGCTCCATTACTTCCTGAAAATCCTGATCGGTCAATAATGGTCTGACAATAGGCATGGATCATCCTGCTCCTTAAGTTTGAATGATGGATTGAATACAATGTCCTATGATAATGGGGGATTGGTATGGCATTTCCGGCAGACAGGGAAGTAGGTGTCGTTCCCGCCAATCAGAATCTGCTCGCCGTCATATACGGGCTTCCCGTCAATGACCCGAAGGTTCATGATAGCTTTCCGCTCACAGAACCAGCAGATCGTTTTCATTTCCTCGATTTTATCGGCGTAAATCAGCATCCAGCGGCTGCCTTCAAACAGCTCGTTGCGGAAATCATTCTTCAGCCCGAAGCCCATCACAGGCACGTCAAGCTCATCTACAATCCGAACGAGCTGAAGGATGCTATCCTTGGTAAGGAATTGGCATTCATCCACCAGAACGCAGTATGGCTTAGGCTGATGGTCCTTCACGATGCCGTAGATATCGGTGCTTTCCGTAACGGGTATCGCTTCCCGGCGCAGACCGATGCGTGAGGATACATAACCGACGGCATCCCTGTCATCAATGGCGGATGTGAAGAGAAGCACAGGTTTGTTCTGTTCTTCGTAATTGTGAGCAACTTTTAGAATCTCGATCGATTTACCACTGTTCATAGAACCGTGTTTGAAAAATAATTGAGCCATGCGTTCGTTCCTTTCCTGATAAATGCGGCTTGAAGCATAAGCGTGCAGGTGTTGCGTAGAAACACTTTTTTACATTATATATCGTATGACATGCAGAGTATATTGTCGCATTATTGGGCGCTTATGTCCATTGGCAGGTATGAACATATTCTGACATGCAGGGAGTGAGTCCGGAACGAAAAAGGTTTGACAACCTTTATCAGCAGTTGTAATATAACGGCATACCAAATGAATACCAAGATAATCGACCAGATAACTGGAGATATCGCGCCTGTGAACAAGTACGAGCTATTGGAAGTACTTAGACAAGCGTAATATCTCCTTTTTATTGAGATAAGCATATGCATGTATTTGAAGAGGCTTGTCGCCTTATCTCAAAAGAAAGCGTTTCGCTATTATCCGGTCTGTCTTCTGGGAAATTACGTCGCTAGACGTTTTTCTTGCACTCTTTTAACCAAGTAATCAGGTAAGAATAATTAATGTATGGGATGGTGAGCGGAATGTCTGCGGATACATTGATCATTGAGCAGGTAAACAAGATTTTCCAAGCCCCAACAGGAAATGTCATGGCATTGAAAGGGATTGATCTTCGGGTTCGAAAAGGGAATTCATCACATTGATCGGACCGAGTGGATGCGGAAAGAGCACCTTGCTCAAAATCGTGGCGGGCCTCGATACCTCGTATGAGGGGAATGTCCTGCTGAATGATAAACCTGTATCGGGTCCAAGCATTGAGAAGGGGTTCATTTTTCAAGAGCCGCGACTGTTTCCTTGGCTGACCGTGGAGAAGAATATCGCCGGAAATTTGTCGTTGAAGCAGGCAGCTGTACGCAAAAAGTGGATGAATTCATCGAGCTTGTTCGGCTTCAAGGCTTTGAAAAGGCATATCCCCGAGAACTGTCCGGAGGAATGGCCCAGCGGGTAGCAATTGCCCGAGCGCTGCTGCGGAATCCGGATGTGCTGCTGCTGGATGAGCCGTTCGGTGCGCTTGATGCCTTCACACGTTCCCATATGCAAGAGGTCCTGCTGGATATATGGCAAAACAACCGCACGACCATGCTCTTTGTTACCCATGATCTGGATGAGGCGGTATTCCTCGGCGAGCGCGTGGTCATTATGAACCCCAGACCGGGCCATATTCGTTCCATCCTGCCAATCGATTTGCCTTTTCCACGCAAGCGGACGGGTTCATCTTTTCAAGAGCTGCGGACCAAAGTACTGCGTGAATTCGAGAAAGTAGAAGAGCCGGAGTTCGATACAGGTGCGGGCATTTAATATCCATGACGATTCGATATTGAACGGGCAGAACGATAGATAACAGGGAGAGAGCTAATCATGAGACCAATGAACAAGAAAGTCGTGTTTATTCTACTATTCTTCATTTCTGTACTGGCTTCCGGATGTGCAAGCACAGATAGTCAATCCAAGACTCGTGTCGTGGAGAAGGGAGCGGACGGCCAGTATGAAGATCTGACTGTCAGGCTCGGCGTACAGGGAAGCGGAGGTTTGTTTGGCAAGGCCCGGGAGGAAGGGTGGTTTGAGGAGGAGTTTGGCAAGCTGGGTGTCAAGGTGGAGTGGGCAGAGTTTCAGAGCGGACCGCCGATGACGGAAGCGATGGCGTCGAATCGTCTCGATTTTGCGGGTTTAGGGAATATGCCGATTATCGCGGCCCAGGCGGCAGATATTCCATTTAAGGTGATTTCCCAAAGCTTGCATGGTCAGAAGAATGTGGCCATTATTGTGCCGCCTGACAGTATGGCGCAGTCTCTGAGTGATCTGAAAGGCAAGAAGGTAGCCGTAACGAAGGGAAGCAACGCGTTTAACTTTCTTTACCGGGGATTGGCAGACGCGGGGGTCAAGGTGTCTGACATTGAGATTATTCAACTCCAGCCTGATGAAGCTCAGCCTGCGTTTGAATCGGGCGGGGTAGAAGCATGGGCCACTTGGGACCCTTATATAACCTTGAATACATTGACAGGGAAAGGCAAAGTGCTGGCCGATGGTGAGCAGCTTGGCGTTCTGTCCCCATCCTTCAATATTGTCCGGAAGGATTTTGCCGAGCAATACCCGGATCTCGTCACGCTCTATCTTAAAGTGCTGAACCAGACGCTGGCTTGGGAGAAGGAGAATGAAGCAGAGGCACTTAAGCGATATGCTGACGAGCGGGGCGTTCCCCAGGAAGTGATCCAGGGGACCTTTGACCGCTCCAGATCCATCAACATACCGGTAACAGACGAAATTATAGCTGAGCAGCAGAAAACGGCTGATTTTCAATTCGAACAGAAAACCATTCGCAAGAAAATCCAGGTTAAGGAGGTTTTTGATAATCAATATATAGAGGCCGCATCTAAATAGTACAAACAAACAATACGAAGGTGAGAGGAGGCGTGTTACATGCTCCAAGAAGGGATCAGCAAAGGGGCGGTTGCCATACCCGCCGAACCGATGAGGCGCCAGAAACGAATAGATCGACGATTTCTGATCAAGTTCACAAATGCATTGATAGGCTGGATGGTCCCCCTTGTTATCGTCATGGTATGGCAGGCTGCGGGAGCATTGGGCTGGCTCAATCCGATCCTGCTGCCGACTCCGCTTGCGATCTGGAATGAGCTCGTTCATTTAACGAGCACAGGCGAATTGATTCAACATCTTGGCATATCGTCCTGGCGCGCGCTGCTCGGATTTCTACTCGGCGGTAGCTTGGGTTTGGCAGCTGGCATATGGGTGGGATTCTCGTATAAGGCGGAACGGCTTGTCGATCCATCGCTGCAAATGCTGAGGACGCTTCCTCATCTAGCGATCGCGCCGCTGTTCATCCTATGGTTTGGTTTCGGCGAAACATCGAAAATACTGTTAATCGCCAAAGGCTCATTCTTCCCGTTATACGTGAATACTTTCCTTGGCATACGATCAGTGGACAACAGGCTGTTTGATGTTGCGCGTGTGCTGCAGTTCAGTCGGTGGGATCTGATCCGCAGGTTGATCGTTCCGGCCTCGCTGCCTAACATATTTCTCGGAATCCGTCTCTCGATTGGCGTAGCATGGCTTGGACTGGTGGTGGCTGAGCTGATGGGTTCCAGCTCCGGCATCGGCTACATCATTAATGATGCGCGTTCTTTCTCATGGACGACTGTCGTATTCGTTGGAATCATAGTGTTCGCACTCGTCGGAAAGCTTTCGGATTCTCTCGTAAAATGGCTTGAGGGCAGGCTGCTGCGCTGGCAGGATAGCTACAAGGGTGGTGACAAGTCATGAAAAGTGAAATAGCCGCCCGCAAAGCTGCGGGGCAGGATTGGCTGAGGGCGGTACCGGGACCGCTTCATGCCTGGCTTGTACCGATAGCCATTGTAGCGTTATGGCAAATAGCCGGTGGACTGGGGTGGATATCGGCAACGCTGCTCCCGACACCGTTAACGATTGCCAAGCAATTTGTGAGTTTGGGTTTAAGCGGTGAGCTGTGGGAGCATTTTCAGATCAGCATCCTTCGGGCGCTCTCCGGCTTTGTGCTGGGGGATTGACGGGGCTGGCACTTGGATTGTCAACAGGGCTTGGCAAAATGGCAGAGCGCACGCTTGATCCTTCCTTGCAGATGCTTCGTACAGTGCCGCTGCTGTCGCTGATTCCACTGTTCATTCTCTGGTTTGGCATCGGGGAATTCTCGAAGATTCTCATGATTTCGCTTGGGGCGTTTTTTCCGATGTATGTGAACACCTTCCTTGGCATCCGCAGTGTGGATGTGAAGCTGTATGATGTATCAAGAATTTTTCAATATTCGAAGCTGCAGCTGGTAATCCGCCTGATCATACCGGCTGCGCTGCCAAACATTCTGCTGGGCATCCGCTTGTCGCTCGGGGTATCCTGGCTCGTCCTGGTTGTTGCGGAGATGATGGGCACCAGTGCTGGAATCGGGTACATGATTCAAGACGCGAGAGCGTATTCGCAGACTGATATCGTGTTTGTGGGCATTATTATTTTTGCCATCGTGGGCAAGCTGTCGGATTCGGTTGTGCGTCTGCTGGAATCCAGGCTTCTGAGGTGGAGAGAGACATATAAAGGCTGATCAGCGATCGTTCGCTGGGCCATATGGAAAAAGGGGTGTTACACAGATGGGAACAACGAGCCGCAGAGATCATCAAATGCATCTGGGTGCGTTTATCTATTATGCTTAGGTCATCATCATGCCGGATGGCGTCATGCCGATTCCGATGTGGAGGGGATGTTTGGAATCGAGCTGTACAAGAAACTCGCCGCCACCGCGGAGCGGGGAAAGTTCGATATGATGTTTTTGCCGATTTGCTGTATGTGACACAGGTCGAAAATTCCGCTTCCGGCATGCTGGACCCGCTGACGTTATTATCGGCCCTCTCTACCGTTACGGACAGACTGGGGCTTACCGCAACCGTCTCCACCACGTACAACGAGCCATACAATGTAGCCCGGAAGTTTGCCTCCCTGGACTTTATAAGCGGAGGAAGAGTAGGCTGGAATATCGTCACGTCCCAGCTCGATATTGAAGCCCATAATTATGGCAAGCCGAAACATCCCGAACATGGTCTTCGTTATGAGATGGCGCGTGAGTTCGTGGAGGTGGTCACCCGTTTATGGGACAGCTGGGAAGATGATGCGCTTGTTCTTGATCGTGAGTCGGGGAGGTTTGCCGATGGAGCCAAAGTACAGCCTGTGGATTACACCGGACAGTGGTATTCCACGAAGGGTCCTCTGAATGTGCCGAGGCCGCCGCAAGGTTATCCTGTGCTGATTCAGGCTGGCTCTTCGGGACCAGGGCAGGATTTTGCCGCCCAATATGGTGAGGTTATATTCACGGCACAGCAGTCCAAGAAGGCAGCACAGGATTTCTATGCCAGTGTCAATTCCAAGCTGTCGCAGTATGGGAGAGCAAGCGGAAGCCTGAAAATCATGCCGGGTCTTTCAGCTGTTATTGGAGCTACCGAGGAGGAAGCGTGGCGCAAGTTTCATGAGCTGCAGGCGTTGATACCGCCATCGTCTGCGATTACCGTTCTATCGGGTTTCCTTAATTATGACCTGAGCGTTTATCCGCTGGATCAACCCTTGCCCAGAGACATTCCGGACCCTGTAGCGGCTTCCAACGGCATGAAGAGCAGAGTCCAGTTATATATGGATATGGCCTATCAAGACAATCTGTCGATTCTGGAACTGGGCCGAAAGATACTAACCTCCAGGGGACATATGCAGTTTGTCGGAACCCCGAGCAATTGGCTGACATGATGCAGGATTGGTTTGAAGGTTACGCCTGTGACGGGTTTAATATTATGCCTCCGGTTCTGCCGGGCGATCTGGACGATTTCGTGAATACCGTCATCCCTGTGCTGCAAGAACGGGGATTGTTCCGTACCGAATACAGCGGTCGAACCTTGAGAGAGCATCTCGGTCTTCAGCGGCCGGATGTGGGGCACTTCCGCCAAGAGGTCCAGCGCGCAGCAGCGGATGTTAGATAAACCTATGGGGATTAAAAGGACGTTTCAAGTGACTGAAGTACAGGTCATCTTGGGACGTTTTTTTGTCATGAAAGGAAAATCAAAAAAGGTATAATGTTTTTCAATCACATTGTCAGAAATGGCGAACTTCTCCGGTCATATAAGTAGTCAACGATACGAAAGAGGGTTTAAGCAATTGGCAACGACAGCAGACAGCAAGGTCCAATGGGATGAGATGAAAGATCGCGAGTTGGTGAAATATGCGCAGGCAGGGGAGCGGGAAGCATTCGGGGAACTCGTCCGGCGTCATCGGTCGAAGGTGTATGGCTATGCCAGAGCTATAACCCGGGAGTCCTATCTGGCAGAGGACGTTGTGCAGGATGCGCTCATCCGCGCTTTCATGCATCTTGGCAAGCTGGTTGATGTAGAGCGGTTCCTGCCATGGGTGCACCGGATCGTCCGGAACCAGGCCTATACCCGACTCAGAGGAGCGCTGCTGTTAAAGAGCAGACATTTACCGAGCTTGAGGGCGTGGGAAGAGCAGATGGTACCGGAGGCTCGGACAATTGGGGCAATCTGGACAGCATTCTAGGACGGCTCCACCGTTCCGCAAATGAAGCAAGCGCAGGCTCCAGCGTGCCGGAGGAACGAATCCTCCAGCAGGAAACGCTGCGTGTTTTGACAGGCATCATTCAATGCCTAAAGCCTCGCGAACGGCTTATATTCGAATCCCATTTCTTCGATCAGCTGTCGCCGCAAGAAATTGCCAACCTGTTTCAGCTCTCTTCGGCCAATGTGTATCAGATTATATCCAGGTCACGCAAGAAAGTGATTCAGGAAAAAATCCGTATCACCGTTGACTCTTATATTAAGACGAGAAGGGATTTGGGAATCATGACAAAGAAAATTTTGCCGTATGAAGGATCGCTGAAAGAAACAAAAACCTGGACGAGTGCTGCAGATGCCACCTATAAAATACTACAATTCACTGACCGGAAGCTCTCACTGCCTATGGTGATGGGGCTTACAGGGCATGCTTTCCGGATCAACATCATACCGAATAATGTTCATATTGCCATCCGACCGCTTATTTCTTTGGCGAAGCGTTATCCCGTGGACTTCATAACATCGGTTTCCATTCCAAATTCGTTGACGGGATGTCGGACGGAATCGGACCTAACACCAACCTGCTGGATCCTGCCCTCATGGAAAAAGGAGCGATGAGCAAACGCAGCATTCACCAAGAGCTGCCAAGAGCCCTCGATCTCATTCACAGCTCGCTGGACCGGGGATACCCTGTGCTGGCATGGGATATTTTCTTCCCGGAGTTCGGTACGCTGTATGGGTACGATGATGAGACCAGAACCCTGTACGCGGAGGAGTGCGGCAGAGTGGATACGCTGCCTTACGAAAATCTGGGCAGGAGTGTCATGGAAGATCTATTCGTTCTGGTCATCGAGGGCTCCGTTGATATAACGCTCCGTCAGCAGCTTCGACTTGCCCTTGAGACTGCCGTTGAGCAATATGAAGGAAAAGAAAGCGTCGTACCCACAGCCGTCAAAGGAATCGCGGCATATGATGCCTGGCTTGAATCGTTGCAGGGGCGGCAGATTGAGCCCAATGGTCACGCCTACAACATTGAAGTGCTGAGAGATGCCCGTTATTACGCGGCAGAGTTCTTCAAGGAATTGATTACAGCTTGGCCGCAAGAGAACGGTGAAGAGCCGGAGCTTACGGGGCTGTTCGAGGAGGCAAACATGTTGTATGCAGGGATGTGTGAACGGTTCAATGTGCTGCATCAGATGTTCCCTTTCCCGGTAGGGGCGAGCCCAATCTCGAAGATCAATCGACCAAGGCGATAACGTTGGTAGAGGATATCAAAGCTCTGGAGATTAAGGCTGTCGCTAAATTGAAAGAGATTTATGCAAAATTGACTAAATAAGCTATGGGATAACAGAAGTCACCGATTACCCGAAGCTTGTACACCTCGACGGGTGGCTACTCTGCGGGCTGGAGAGGGGCTTTTGTCGTTACCGCGCTTCCGTTTGTGAATGAGGGCTGCTTGCAGCCCCTTTTTGTGTAAGTAAACTTCGATGGATTATTCAATGATCTCAATTCCAACGTCGACCAACTGTTCTTTCCCCATAATATTCATAAGCACTTTCGCTCGCTTTTTATGTTTATCGACTTTTTTATGTGGCTCTCCAAACCTTTCAAGGGACCCGATTGGACGATCACCTTGGAATCTTGGAAATAGACCTGGGAATACTCGATAACCTCATTCTCGTTAATCAGCTGCAGCACGACAAGCATCTCCTCACTGGGAATTTCCTTGAAAAAATGCGATTCTGCTGCTGGTCTTTCAGAAGCGACGCTAGCCATTTGCACATCAGGGAGGGTTGATCTTTTATCCTTGTTATTGAGATAGTTCAGTGTGTTGTAAATGAAAGGATTTTCTTTTAATGTATAATAAATGGAAAAGCTCATTTTGGTTTCGATGAACACATATCCGGGAAAAAGTGTTTTTATTACGTGCTGGACGGTACGGTCCTTTTTCTCCGGCACTTTTCTTTTAGGAATCACACTATGCAGCAAGTTGTTATCGAACCTTGTATCAAGCCATCGTTTGATGGAAGATTCGTAACCTATTTTTAACAAATAAAGCGTACCATGACATATGTGATCCTCCCTTCTTATTGGATGATGAAGATCATATCAAACAATTCGAGAAAAAATGTCGAAATAAGGAATTTAAACAAAAAATAAACTACTAATCATATAAGATTAATAGTTTACAAATAAATAATTATATAATAATATATTGGTAATGAATGACTTTAATTAACAGAAACTTAAATCAACTTAATCGACGTTTCGGCGCGTTAAGAGCATTTAAGGGCCATAACATACACGTGACTAGTGTTAATGCTTACGAATCCTCCCGCAATTTAGGGAGGACCTCGTAGGCATTTTTATGTTCATTTTTAAAAAGAATGATGCGCATGAATCGACCTTATTCTGTATCGAGGAGGCCTCCTGAAGGGAATGACAAGTCCATCCTGGGAAATGACGGTTGAGCATTTAATGTCTGGAGAAGGAACGGGTTCGAACGTGGCAAGTCTATGTTTTTCTCTTGTTCAGAAGAGGAACAGCTGTTGAAGACGACAGAATTTCTTCATGTTGAAGAATGGCAGTATTATCGCTCACTCCATTTTGAACGAAGGATCAGAAGTTATCTGGCAGGCAGGTACGCAGCCAAAAAGCGATTGCTCTGTACAAAAACGAGGATGATTTGAGACAAATTCTCATTGCACGGGGTATTTTTAACCAGCCCCTCGTGGTTCATTCACAGAATGCGCAAGTTAGTATAACGCATTCTGGCCATCTCGCCGCCGCCGTTGCTTTTTCGGAGAAGTTCCTTATGGGAATCGATATCGAACAAATCTGTGAGGGCAATCGGGAGGTTCTGCAAGATCAAGCAACCGCGAGAGAATTAAGCTTGATACAATCGCTGCCTTATTCTGCGGACAGCATGCTGACGTTGGTCTGGACGGCTAAAGAGGCGCTATCCAAGGTGCTGAAAACGGGATTATCCACCCCTTCGCTATCTTTGAATTGAAGCAAATCAACCTCAAGGATGATGTTTTTGTGAGTTATTATGAAAACTTTTCTCAATATGAAACGACTTCTTTCATGCTGGATTCCTTTGTCTGTTCCATGACTTATCCGAAGGGGATGCGGCTGAACATGAAGGCGATCAAAAAAGGATTAAACATACCTATACAAATCTAATTGGGAGGATGGTAGAAACTTATGCTGGCTTACGTATTTCCAGGGCAGGGTGCCCAGAAAAAGGAATGGGCGAAGGGTTGTTTGACGAATTCAAGGATTTGACTGCGCAAGCGGATCGTATTCTGGGATATTCGATTAAGAGACTATGTCTGGAAGATCCGGATTCTGAACTTAATAAGACGCAATTCACCCAACCCGCATTATACACCGTTAGTGCATTAAGTTACTTCAAGAAGGTCATGGATTCCGGGAGCAGGGTCGATTTTGTTGCCGGACATAGTTTGGGGGAATATAACGCCCTGCTGGCAGCAGGAGCTTACGACTTTGCAACAGGACTGAAGCTTGTGCAAAAAGGGGCGAATTGATGAGCCGGGCTGCGGGGGCATGGCAGCAGTCATCGGCCTAAGTGAAAATAAGCTTGCAGAGGTGCTGCAGGAGTATAAACTGGACCGCATTGACATTGCCAATCTGAACAGCCCCCATCAGATCGTGATTTCCGGGGCGAAAGCAGACATGGATCATGCCATGAAGGTTCTTGAGTCCCACAAGGACGTGACGATGTGCATCCCCTTGCGAACGAGCGGTGCCTTTCATTCCCGGCATATGGAGGATGCAGCGAGAGAATTTGAAGCTTTCCTGGAAAACTTTACGTTCCAGTCATTGCGGATTCCGGTCATCTCCAATGTGCATGCCAGACGTTATCGACCAACCGAAATTAAACATAATCTGGTTCAACAGATTACAAGTTCCGTTAAATGGACGGAAAGCATTCGCTATTTAATGGGGCTTGGCGTACAGGAATATGAAGAGGTTGGGCCCGGGAGGGTTCTGACGGATCTAATAGCGAGAATCAGGACAGAGGCAAGTCCGCTGATCGTGGATGAACCGGAAGTGGTTGAGGAGTCCGTTGCAGAAAGCGTGAATGAAGAACTAATCGAGAGTGCCGCACAGATACCGTCAGTATTGGAATCGACGACTATGGAAGCATCGGGGCGGAACCGCCCGCTCCGGTACCATCGGCAGAATATCATATTCTCCCTTCTTCCCTAGGAAGCATTGAATTCCGCAGAGACTATAACCTTAAATACGCCTATATGACCGGAGCCATGTACCGCGGCATTGCTTCCAAGGAAATGGTTGTAAGAATGGGTCAAGCAGGAATGATGGGTTTTTTCGGGGCTGGCGGCTTGAAATTACCGCAGATCGCGGATGCAATCCAATACATACAACGAGAGCTTTCTCAAGGCCAATCCTACGGCATGAACCTGGTTCACAATCCGACCGAGCCGGAGATCGAAGAACAAACCGTGGATCTGTTCCTGCAAAGCGGCGTGAGGGTTATGGAGGCGGCGGCTTTCATGAACATTACGCCTGCATTGGTTAAATACCGGGCCAAAGGCTTGACGTGTGACGTACATGGAAGGATTGTTTCTTCTAAGAAAATTATTGCCAAGGTATCGCGGCCGGAAGTTGCGGAAGCATTTCTCAGTCCGGCGCCTGAGCGGATCATTACAAAGCTGCGGGAGGAAAACAAAATCACGCCGGAAGAGGCCCTGATGCTTAGGGAAATGCTTATTGCCGATGATATTTGCGCCGAGGCGGATTCCGGTGGTCATACGGACGGTGCAGTGGCTTATGCATTAATGCTTACCATGATTAAATTACGGGATGAAATGATGGATAAGTATCGATATCACAAAAAATAAGAATAGGCGCAGCAGGTGGGATCGGTACACCGGATGCGATATCGGCAGCCCTTACACTGGGTGCCGACTTTATTGTTACCGGTTCAATCAATCAATGCACCGTGGAGGCCGGAACGAGCGACGAAGCAAAGGACCTGCTGCAGCAAATGAACGTCCAGGACACGGAATACGCGCCTGCGGGAGATATGTTTGAGATGGGGGCGAGGGTGCAGGTGCTGAAAAGGGGCTTTTTTCCCGGCGCGCTCCAATAAGTTATACGATTTGTACCGTCAGTACAACTCCATTGATGAAATCGACGAGAAGACCAAGGCACAGATACAGGACAAGTATTTCAAGCGCAGTTTTGAGAGCGTATATGACATGGTCAGAACGCGCTATCCACAAATCGTCGAGAAGGCGGAGCGGAACCCGAAATACAAAATGGCCATGATATTCCGGTGGTATTTCAGTTACAGCACACGGTTGGCTTTGCAGGGCGACCCTGAAAATAAAGTGGATTATCAAATTCATTGCGGACCTACCTTAGGTGCTTTTAATCAATGGGTTAAAGGAACCGAGCTTGAGCAGTGGCGGAACAGGCGCGTTGATGAGATTGCGGAGAAACTGATGGTGGAGACGGCAGCACTGCTCAATCAAAGATATAAGAGCTTCTCCAAGCTTTCGGAGACGGATGACATCGCAATGGAGAACAGCCGAAGCACACAAGAGGTTTATTAAAAGTGAGGTGTACCGTATAAATGAAGAACGAGATCGCGATTATTGGCATAGCTTGCCGATTCCCTGGAGCGCAGAATTATGAAGAATTCTGGGATAATCTGAAGGAAGGTCGTTCAAGCATTCAGGAGATACCGAAGGAGCGCTGGGACTGGAAGGAATATTGGGGCGATCCCCAAGGGAAGAACAAGAGCAACAGCAAGTGGGGCGGTTTTATACAAGACGCAGATGCCTTTGATCCGGGCTTTTTGGTCTCTCAGCAAGGGAAGTGGAGGCGACCGACCCTCAGCAGCGGATTATGCTGGAATTATCGTGGTCCTGCCTGGAGGATGCCGGGATTCGTCCTTCACAACTGTCTGGGGACAAGGTCGGCGTTTACATGGGGGTCTTTAATTTTGATTACAAAGGATTGCAGGAGCAGAGCAATCAGACTATTGAAACCTATCATTCCATAGGGACAGCTTCGGCCGTAATTGCGAATCGGATCTCGCATTATTTCAACCTGAAGGGCCCGAGTTTTCCTATCGACACCGCTTGCTCAAGTTCATTCAACGCAATCCATTCCGCAGCCCAGTCCATACTTCTTGGAGAGAGCAACATGGCGCTTGTAGGCGGGATCAGCCTTATACTCACCCCTTCCCGCCATATTTCCTTTTCCAAAGCGGGCATGCTGTCCCCAACCGGATCATGCAAAACATTCGACGACAGCGCTGACGGTTACGTGCGCAGTGAAGGCGCAGGCGTCGTGCTGCTTAAGCCGCTGGTGAAGGCCCTGGAAGACGGGGACTCCATTTATGGCGTCCTGAAGGGAACGGCCGTTAATCATAGCGGAAAAACGCATACGCTCACCTATCCCAATCCGGAAGCTCAGGCGGATGTTATAGCCGAAGCCCATCGGAAAGCCGGTGTACCCGTGGAAAGCATCAGTTACATCGAAGCTCATGGGACCAGTACGCCCAAGGGAGATCCCATGGAGTTTCAAGGGCTTGTGAAAGCTTTTCAATTACTCCATCCGGAAGAGCCTCAAAAGCTGAACACCAATTACTGCGGACTGGGCTCGGTGAAAACGAATATCGGTCATCTGGAATCAGCGGCAGGCATTGCCGGGGTTATCAAAGTCCTGATGTCCATGAAATATAAACAGCTGCCCGGATTGCAAAATTTCAAAAGCTGAACCACCGTATTTCAATCGATGAAAGCCCGTTTTACATGGTGGACAAGCTCAGGGAATGGAAGCTGCTTGAGAGCGAAGATGGACAGACCTATCCGAGGCGTGCTGGGATCAGTTCCTTTGGGTTCGGTGGAACGAATGCGCATGTCGTGCTTGAAGAAGCCCCCGCTGCCAAGAAAAATCGAGCAAAAAGCTTCCTCAGTACGTAATCTGTTTATCCGCCAAAACAGAAGGATCGCTTCGCCAACGGGAACAGGATCTGGCACGCTGGCTCGACCAACAAGAACAGGACATCGCGCTTACGGAGGTTAGCGCAACCCTCCTCCTTCACCGGGAGCATTTCGGAGTAAGGTCTGCTTATGTTGTTAGGGATGTACGTGAGCTCCGGGAGAAGCTGCAGCAGGTAGTTGCTAAAAATGAGCCTGAGGGGTATTTCCACGATCGAATCCCTTTAACAGGGAAGAAGGAGGAGCCGCTCTTTGAACATCTGGGCAAGGTGCTTGTCACCGAGCTTCAATCCATCAAGAAGAGCAGTGTGCAGGAATACGGCAGTAAATTGATGGCATTGGCAGAATTATACGTAAAAGGGTATGAGGTGGACTGGAAGGCCATCTTCCCGGCCGAGAAGACACAGCATGTTCATCTTCCTACCTATCCTTTTGCCAGGGAGCGGTATTGGATATCCGAACCCGAAGAAGGTACCACGGATGTCAGCTTGGTATCCGAGGGTGCAGCAGCTTCCTGTATACACCCGCTTCTGCACCGGAACACGTCCGATTTCTCAGAACAGCGATACAGCTCAACCTTTTCGGGCGAAGAGTTTTTCTGAGGGATCATATCGTGAACAATCAGCGTGTCTTGCCCGGCGTCGCTTATCTTGAAATGGCCAGGGAAGCTGCTTCGAGGGCCTCAGGACAATCAGCTGATGCATACTCGCCGATTCGGCTGGAACATGTGGTCTGGGCCAGGCCGATCACGGTTGGAGATCACCATGCTCATGTGAACATTGCGCTTTATCCAGATGAACAGGGCGATGTTTCCTACGAAATTTATAGCGAGCCGGAAGATGGCGTTGAAGAGTCTATTGTTCATAGCCAGGGCCATATCGTGTTGGATGCCGACTTGATTGGCGGGACGCCACAGGTGAACATCGATGGATTAAAAAACAGTTTGTCAGACCCGATACTGCAATAGCGCAGTACTATGAGGTTTTCCGGCTTATGGGAATTCATTACGGACCTGCACATCAAGGGATTGAAGAAGTATATACGGGAGCAAGCGGAGTCCTGGCTAAGCTGTCGATTCCTTCCTCCATTCGGGGCACCGAAGATCCGTTTATCCTGCACCCCAGCTTAATGGATTCGGCCCTCCAGGTCGCCATGATTCTGATGCTTGGTTCGGACATGTTGGGTGTGTTGGAGGGCAAGTCTGCATCAAGGCTGTTCCTGCCTTTTGCACTGCAGGAGCTCGATATTGTACACGAATGCTCGTCAGTCATGTGGGCTCAGGTTCAGTATAGTCTGCAGGACACGACATCAGGAAAGTCTGAGAAAGTTGATATTGAACTCTATGACGGACAAGGAATGTTATGCGTCAGGATGAAGGGGTTATCCTGGAGGATACTCAGTAAAGAGGAGGCCTTGCTCAAATCCGGGGCAGGCACGGGCATGATCATGCTGCATCCCACATGGCAGGAACAGGACGTTGCGGCTCATGAGGTGTTATCCGGTTATGATGACCACTGTGTCGTGCTGTGTGAATTGGACGAAACGGCGAAGAAGAGTCTTGAAACGCAAATGGAGGGTGTCCGCATCCTGTCCTTGCAATCGAAACGAAAAACATGAAGGACCTATTTCAAGCATACTCGGGCAATCTGCTTGATGAAATTCAGAGTATTCTTAAAGACGGCTCCAAAAAGAACGTGTTCATTCAAATTGTCATTCCTGCGCAGGGGGAACATCGTCTGTTATCCGGTTTATCGGGACTTCTGAAGACGGCCAGGCTGGAGAATCCCAAATTCGTAGGACAGATGATCGAGATGGAGCCGCATGTATCGGCGGAGCGGTTGGTTGGCGTATTGAGGGAGAACCATTGCAGCCCGGAGGAATTTCATATTCGATACCAGGAAGGGAAGCGCTTCGTTAAAGGCTGGGACGTCATGGAGACACCTAAGATTCGAAGAGAGCCCTCCTTGGAAAGAGAACGGAACGTACTTGATTACGGGAGGGCTGGGAGGTCTCGGGTTTATTTTTGCGAATGAGATCGCCCGGCACACGAAGGATGTGACCTTAATTCTTACCTACCGATCTGCGTCCGGTAGCGACTCAGCGCTTCAACTGGAGCAATTAAGAACTCAAGGGGCTAGGGTGGAATACAGGCAGGTCGATGTGTCGAACTTCAAAGAGGTGGAGAAACTCGTTTGTAACATTGCCACCGAGTTTGGCGGGCTGAATGGAATCCTTCACAGCGCTGGCGTGATTAAGGATCGTCTTATTCTCAATAAAACAGCGGAAGAACTGCAGGCGGTGATGGCGCCAAAAGTGACAGGACTTGTCCATTTGGATCAGGCAACCAAGGATTTGAAGCTTGATCTTTTTGTCGTTTTTCATCGATATATGGGGTTTTGGGCAATCCGGGACAGGCAGATTATTGTTCTGCCAATGCTTTTATGGACGCTTACGCTTCATACCGAAATGAACTTGTACGCGCGAACGAGCGAAGTGGGCATACGCTGTCCGTCAATTGGCCTTTATGGAAAGATGGCGGCATGCAGGTTGATGAAAAGTCCGCACAGATGATGAAACAGCGGCTGGGAATGGCCGCAATAGAGACACCTTCAGCTATGATTGCTTTCCATCGTGCATGGACGTCCGGTAAAGACCAGGTTCTTGTCATGGCAGGTAATCCTGAGCTGTTCTATGCCAAATTGACAGAGAAGCAAGTCGTGAAGCCTGCAGTTCGGTTACAGGCGTCGCTGCCAGCTTCGGACAATGACCATTCCCTTCAAAAGAGCGAAGAGGTGTTCGCGGAAAAAGCTGTACATTTTATAAAGAGACAGATATCAGCCGTCTTGAAGCTGCCCGTTCAGCGAATAGAAACGGATGCTCCGATGGAGCAGTATGGCATCGATTCCATCATGACCACGCAATTGACCAACGAATTGGAGAAAACCTTCGGCTCATTGTCCAAAACGCTATTTTTTGAATATCAAAATATACGGGAATTAACGGGGTATTTCATTACAGCCTACCGGGATCAATTGAAGGAGGTTCTGGGAGAGAGGGAAGATGCAGAGCCCATAGAACCTGCTGCTGTTCAGCAAGCGGAGCCCCCCTTTCAATACAGGGAGAGGCCTTTCGGAACGTTGCCAGTCTCAGGCGTTCAAGGTTCTTGTCGCCAACCAGGAGCGAGCGGAACGAACGGACAACCGAAGCGATGGATATTGCCATCATCGGTGTGTCCGGACGTTATCCCGGCGCCGAGAATATCGGCCAGTTCTGGGAGGTGTTGAAGAATGGCAAGGATTGCATTACGGAAATACCGAAAGACCGCTGGGATTCCCAGTTGTATTTTGATGAGGATCGTAACAAACCGGGAAAAGCCTACAGCAAGTGGGGCGGATTTCTTCAAGGCGTAGACCGCTTCGATCCATTGTTTTTTAATATATCGCCGCGGGAAGCGGAAATGATGGATCCGCAAGAGCGCCTCTTTTTGCAATGCGTTTATGAAACGCTTGAGGATGCGGGATATACCCGGGAGAATTTGGGCCTATACAATGATTTTGGTCTGGAGGGAAATGTCGGCGTTTATGTCGGATCCATGTACCAGGAATACCAGCTGTATGGGGCTCAGGAACAAATACAGGGGAATCCTCTCGCGCTGCCCGGACTTCCGGCATCCATCGCTAATCGCGTTTCTTACTTTTGCAATTTCCATGGTCCGAGCATGACCGTAGATACGATGTGCTCCTCTTCCATCACAGCGATCCATCTGGCTTGTCAAAGCTTGCAGAGAGGGGAATGCCAGGCTGCCATTGCAGGCGGGGTCAACGTCTCGATTCATCCCAATAAATATCTCTACCTGTCTCAAGGGAAGTTCATATCCAGCAGGGGCAGATGCGAGAGTTTTGGCGAGGGAGGAGAGGGATACGTACCCGGTGAAGGCGTAGGCGCGGTGCTTCTTAAACCGCTGGCCCAAGCCATTGAGGATCGGGACCAGATCTATGGAATTATAAAAGCGACCGCAATCAATCACGGGGGAAAACGAACGGATATACGGTTCCAAATCCCAAGGCTCAAGCGAGCGTAATTGGCCGGGCTATTAAGAAGGCAGGGATTGAGCCGCGGACGATCAGTTACATGGAGGCGCACGGCACCGGAACATCGCTCGGAGATCCCATTGAGATTGCTTACTTGAACAGCATATTCCGGGAGTACACGGGCGACAAGCAGTTCTGTGCGCTCGGTTCGGCTAAATCAAATATCGGGCATTGCGAGAGTGCTGCGGGAATTGCAGGTTTGACCAAAGTGCTGCTTCAGCTTAAGTACAAGCAGTTAGTTCCTTCGCTTCATTCCCGCGTGCTGAATCCCAACATCGATTTTGCCGATACTCCATTTGTTGTTCAGCAGGATCTTGCCGATTGGAAAAGACCCGTGTTAGAAATAGACGGAGAACGGAAGGAATACCCGAGAATAGCGGGCGTTTCGTCCTTCGGAGCGGGCGGGTCTAATGCCCATATCGTGATTGAAGAATATATCCCAAGATACGAGAAACCTTCGCCAGTGATAGCAGATAGCCATTATCCGGCCATCATTGTATTGTCCGCGAAGAATCAGGAGCAGCTGAAGTTGCAGGCGCAGCGCCTTCTGGCGGATATCGCGGTCCAGCAGTATGAAGAATACAGCCTCATTGATATGGCTTACACCCTTCAAATCGGACGGGAAGCCATGGAGGAACGATTGGCCGTGATTGTATCCACGATGAGAGAACTGGTGGATAAACTAACGGATTACATCGAAGGTCGTGAGCATGGGGACGGCGTGCATTATGGCCAGGTTAAACGTAATAAAGATACGTTATCTGTATTTGCGAGGGATGAAGAACTGCAGGAAGCCATTGTTAAATGGATACAGCGCAGAAAGTACAACAAACTCGTCAGTCTCTGGGTGAAAGGGTTGAATGTGGAATGGAGCTTGCTATATGGCGAGAATCTCCCGCAACGGATCAGCCTGCCGATCTATCCGTTTTCTCAAGAGCGTTACTGGTATCCCCAAGGGAGTCATGATCGCCGTGATCGGTTGGACAGAAGTTCGGGAACGAAACAGGATGCAGCTCCTCCTGTCATCCCAAATCATCCGGTCGAGCGTAACATGTGCTTTTGAACAAGACGTGGATACCTGCAAGCATAGAAACATCCCTTGATATGAGCAGGTTCGAGAATCAAACGATTGCCATATTGACGACCCGGGAAACGATGGAATTAGCTGCGCATGTGTCGAGACATTTCACACGCAGCCGGATCATTGATGTTCAGGATATGGCACAGGAATTTCATCAGACCGAGCGGGATTGGAAGCAATATGGCGGCTGTATCGACGTTGTTGGCTGCGGCAGGAATGGGACGGGGTTGACCGGGTGGATTCCCTGGCTTCAAAAAGTAATTGAGCATGCGGACGCAGGTGGTCTGGCACTCCTTAGTGTTACGCAAGGGCTGGAGTCATTTCTCAGTACCGAAGTGAATTTGTCGGGCGCTGATCGGGCGGGGCTGTATCGAATGCTGCAGAGTGAGTACAGCCGCTTGAGGTCACGTCATATGGATGTGGATGCAGCATATGATGTTCTTGCCCTAGCTGAGCAAATCGTCAGCGAATTCGCAGCTGAAAGTCAGGATGCGGAAGTTGGTTACCGGAGCGGTACGCGATATCGTGCAGCGCTGGATGAGTTGCAGGGCTTCGGCCCCGGCAAGGAACCGTTCGCTTTTCCAGAGGACCATGTACTATGGATCACAGGCGGGACGCGGGGAATTGGATACGTATGCGCCGCGCATTTTGTAAGGAAATACGGAGTTAGAAAGCTGGTTCTAACTGGACTGGAAGAGCTGCCTCCCCGAGAGGAATGGGGATTTTACAAGGGTCAGAATACGGCTGTGGCCCACAAAATTCAAGCGATCCAGGCTTTGGAAGCACAACAGGTAGAAGTGAGGGTCCTCTCCGTATCCCTAACGGATGAACGTAAGATGCGGCATAGCCTGGAAGCGGTTAAAAGCACGATGGGGCCAATTGGAGGCGTTTTACATTGTGCTTAAGCGTAATTGATTCGCATAATCCTGCCTTTGTAAGGAAGCCATTGAAGGAATCGAGCGGGTTTTTGACCCGAAGGTGGCGGGACTTCAAGTACTCTATGATTGCTTTAGACATGAAGCCTTATCGTTTTTGTGCTTTTCTCGTCCGTTTCGTCAACGATTCCTGTTTTAGGTTCCGGACAAAGCGATTATGCCATGGCAAATGCTTATATGGACTATTTTGCGGCGAAGGAGAAGCATGCGAATCCCGTAATCAGTATCCAGTGGCCAAGCTGGAAAGAGGCTGGTATGGGCGAGGTAAGGAGCAAGGCTTATGCGCAGACAGGCTTACTGAGCGTCACAAATGAAGAGGGGCTGCAGCTGTTGGATCAGATTCTCTCCAGCAGAACAGAATCGGTGATTCTGCTTACTGTTGTTAATCCGGAGATATGGAATCCTGGCATTCTTATGCAAAATGCGATTCAGGAGCGCCCGGAAGGATACACCGGATCGCAGCACGGCGGGCAAAAGGCAGTGCTGGTATCTCCCAAGCCTGGCGGCGATAGCCTATTAAATAAAACGCAAGTCTGGCTCGCCGAATTGCTGGCAGAAGAATTGAAAATCCCTTTCTCCCGGCTGGAGCTTGATACAGCATTTCAGGATTACGGCGTAGATTCGATTATGATCGCTCAATTACTGCGCCGAATGAATCAATTAGCCATGCTGGATCTGGAGCCAACTCTGCTATTTGAATATCCAACCATAGAATCATTGGCCGCGTGGCTTGTCAGTGCCCATCCCGCTGCCGTATCTCAGTTGCTTGGGTCTATGAATATGGAAGGTTATGAACACGAAGGGAAAGAATCTCCACCACAGGTACCAGCGGCTTCAGAAGATAGAAGAAGACCATCCAATAAAGGCATTCATGGAGTTATTTCTTCAGATATTGCCGTGGTAGGTTTGTCATGCCGACTCCCGGGTGCCGAGTCACTTGAAGAATATTGGAGGATTCTATCGGAGGGAAGATCAGCGATTCGTCAGGTCCCATATGAAAGATGGGGTTACTCCAGCGGCTTCTATGCGGGCACGCTGAATGACATTACAAGCTTTGATCACTCCTTCTTCCTGATTCCTGAAGCCGATGCCCAAGCCATGGATCCCCAGGCGTTAATGGTACTGGAAGAAAGTCTGAAGCTGTTATCTCATGCGGGATATACGATGCAAGAAATGAAGGGAAAGCCGACCGGGGTTTACCTCGGTGCGCGAACACAGCATCAGCCGGAAGAATCAAGCCTACATCAAGCACGTAATCCCATTGTGGCCGTGGGGCAGAACTATCTGGCTGCCAATATCTCGCAATTTCTTGACCTCCGTGGTCCAAGCGTTGTGATGGATACCGCCTGTTCTTCAGCTCTGGTAGCGATGAACATGGCCATCCAAGCGCTCCTTGCAGGAGATATCGATTCAGCGATTGTCGGCGGCGCAAGTCTGCTGACAACGGATCGTGCTCACAGAATATTCGCGCAGCGGGGAATTTTAAGTCCGGTGCAGGACTTCCATATGTTTGACAAGCGAGCGGATGGCGTGGTGCTGGGAGAAGGTGCGGGTATGGTTCTGTTGAAGACCGTGGAGCAGGCGCTTGCAGATGGCGACCGAATCTACGCTGTCATCAAGGGAGTGGCCGTTAACAATGACGGACGGACAGCAGGTCCTTCAACTCCGAATATCCAGGCGCAGAGAGAAGTTTTACAATCCGCGTTGCGCAAGAGCGGCAGGAAACCTGAGGAGATCAGTTATGTTGAAACCAACGGTTCCGGTACGACGGTGACCGATCTGCTGGAACTTAAGGCGATCCATACGATTTATCGGGAGTCGAGCACGATTCCGCTGGGGCTCGGGTCGATGAAACCCAATATCGGGCATCCGCTCTGTGCCGAAGGCATCGCGAGTTTTATTAAAGTGGTATTGATGCTGCAGCATGGACGATTTGTTCCTTTCTTATCTGGCCGAGAAGCTATGGCACATTATGACATAGAATCATCTCCGCTGTATTTTGGCAGAGAAAATACCGAGTGGACTCATGCTCATACATCAAGAATCGCAGCGATTAACTGTTTTGCCGATGGGGAACCAACGCCCACGTGATTTTGGAGGAGGCTGCGGATTTGGCTCTCCAACGCAATACAAGGCAGCCTGTCCCACTTCCGGCGTTAAACAAGCAGCGGCTGTGGGAGACGCATGCCATGACGATACCAAGCAGCAGAATAGCAGCCGACGTTCCGCAAGATATTTTTGGGAGAAATTCGACTAGGAAGGAGCCAGTGAGATGTACGAACAATTTAACCTGTCTGCAAAGAATCCGATTATCAGCAATCATAAAGTGTATGGACAAGAATTATTGCCTGGACTGGCTTATATTGATCTTATATATCAAGCTTACAAAAAAATCACTATTCTTTCGACAGGCTCGAACTTCGTAATTTGAGTATTTTCAAGCCGCTTGCAACCGTCCCAGGCTGCTCTGTCAGACTTGGCGTTCATTGCAATGAAACCTCTGACGGCTTGTGGAAGATTCGTCTCGAAGGGCAGAATCAGCGTGATGGCATACTGGAACCGGAGACAACCTTGTACGCTACTGCCGAAATGTCTCTTATAGAACCGGTGTCGTATGATGAGACGTTGGACGTGAGCTCCGTGAAGCGCTCGGCAATCAGAGAGCTGGGCATATATGATTTATATGAAGAATACCAAAGCCAGGAGCTGGTTCATACCGGATTTATGAAGGCAGAAGGTCAGGTCTATGAACTGGAGGCCGCCGTGATTCTGGATCTTTCTATCGGACCGGACGCTCAGTCCAGCTCGCAAGAGTTCTTATTCCACCCTGCGCTGATTGACGGCAGCGGTGTTGGGGCCGGGAGAATGTTTGCGCCTGCCACTGAGCAGGAACAGCGATTATTCTTGCCTCTTAGTTATGCAGCGTTTCATGCATCAGAACCTCTTCAGCAGCGATGTATTACACGAGTGCAGAAATCCTCGGTGATCCATAAGAACGAATTGATGTTTTGGACGATGGAGTTTTTAATCGGGATGGAAAAAAGTCGGAGAATTAAGAAATTTCGCGGGCAAACTGGTCCGTGAAGCGGGACTGATCAATCCGGAACGGAAGTTGTCGTCTCCATCATCTCCGTGGCAGGAGCCTATAAGCGGAGCTCCGGCCACCTCCGATAAGATCACTCTCGATACGGGTGCCGCAGGTGATGCGGCACCCGTTATTTCTATCGAAAGGTTCCTGCGGCAGCTCATGGCAGATGTTTTGAATAGTTCCGCGGAGGATATCCACCCGGAGTCCGGTTACTATGAGATGGGATTGATTCCCCGGGCTTGTTGGGGATCGTGAGATCGATTGAGTCCAGAATCAAGACCTCTTTATCGCCCACCTTGTTGTTTGAATACACAACCATTGCCGAGCTTTCTGCTTACCTGGAAGAGCATTATGCATCACAATTTAAGCAAATCGAAGCAGCATCAGAGCAATCCGTATCCAGATCGCCTTCCCATCCTGGATTCGATGACTTGCCTAAACCTTTAGCCCCTACTGCTTTGAGTTCCACTCCCAAGGAAAGGACAGCCGCCGATGACGATATTGCCATCATCGGTATGTCCGGCCGATATCCGCAAGCCAGAAACCTCCAGGAATTCTGGACGAACTTGCAGGAGGGAAAAGATTGCATAAGTGAGATACCAGAATCTCGGTGGGATCGGAAGCGGCTGGCCGGAATTAAATCGCCTGGCGGTAAAGAAATGTCCAAATGGGGTGGATTTATTGAAGATCCGGATTGCTTTGACCCCAAATTCTTTCGAATCTCTCCTCGTGAAGCGGAAACGATGGATCCGCAGGAACGACTGTTTCTGGAAACGTGCTGGGAGGCCATTGAGGATGCCGGATATACACCTAAATCATTGGTGACGCCTCGCGGGAAAAACAAGAGACGGAACGTAGGTGTTTTTGCCGGGGTGATGCACAAGGATTATTCCCTGGTGGGGGCAGAGGCGTTGTCCCAAGGGGAGGCGTTTCCACTCTCGTTGAATGCAGGTCCTATCGCGAACCGGGTTTCGTATTTTTGTAATTTTCATGGTCCGAGCATGACCGTAGATACACTCTGTTCTTCTTCCCTTACGGCTGTCCATCTGGCTATGGAAAGCATAAAACGCGGTGAAAGTGAAGTGGCTTTGGCGGGTGGTGTGAATTTATCTCTGCACCCGGCCAAGTATATGACCTATGGAATGTGGGGGATGCATTCAAGTGATGGTTACTGCCATACCTTCGGTGAAGGAGGCGATGGTTATGTGTCTGCAGAAGGCGTTGCTTCGGTTCTCTTGAAGCCTTTAAATAAAGCCATTGAAGACAATGACAGAATCTACGCGACTATAAAAGGCAGCGCCATTAACCATGTTGGAACTGTGAGTGGAATCATGGTGCCTGGTCCAGTGGCACAAGGGAGGCGATTGCCGATTGCTTGAAGCAATCCGGCATTAACCCGCGGACGATTCGTTATGTGGAGGCGCATGGTACGGGAACCTCCTCGGCGATCCCATTGAGATTGAAGGATTGATGAAAGCTTTTGGAAGTTATACCCAAGACCTAAGCAGTTTTGTTCGATCGGCTCTGTAAAATCAAATATAGGGCACGCGGAATCGGCAGCCGGGGTGATCGGTCTTCAGAAAGCAGCGCTCCAAATTTATCACAAAACCCTTGTTCCTTCGCTTCACGCTGAGGAATTGAACCCTTATATCGATTTTGAGCAATCGCCGTTCTATGTGCAGCGTGTCACCGAAGAATGGCAGCCATCCGTGATGATGGAAGATGGGCGGCAGGTTCGTTATCCGCGGCGGACAGCATTAAGTTCGTTCGGAGCCACTGGTTCAAATGCGCATGTGATTCTAGAAGAATACATAGATACCCAAATTCGAGGAGTTGCACGGACGAAGCGTGAGCAAGACCTACCCGTGCTTGTTCCTCTTTCGGCTAAAAACAATGAGAGGCTTAAATCCTATGCCGTAGAGCTGCTCAAACATCTGCAAGGGCTGCCTATCCGTGAGAAAGTGCTGGATATCGAGCATACAGAGTCGCAACTTGCGGGCTTCTTGGAAGAGCGAATCAGGGGATCTTAGCCGCGATCATTCATGTTGACGGAGAACTTATTGAAGCCAGTGTTCCATGGAGTGAATACGGAGTCGAACCCGTTCACATCCGACAGCTGAAGGACAAAATTCTGGAAGAATTCGCCGTTGAGATGGACGATAGGGAATGGGTTCAGAGTTGCACGATCGCTTCGGTTGCGGCACATCTTCTGGACGAGCATCCAGAACGATTGCGAGCCCAGAGTGAGGTTGCGGCTCATGACGAAACGATTGCCCAGGAAGCATGGGATCGGGAGCAGGACCACAATGTAACCTCCATAGAGGATGTGGCCTTTACGCTGCAGGTAGGGCGTGAAGCTATGGAAGTACGGGTGGCTTTTGTTGTTCGGGAGATTTCGGAGTTGATTAAGGGGCTTCAGGCTTTCCTGCAAAATAAAGATGTACTTGAACACGGCTATAAAGGGACGATCAAGCCGGATAAGGACACAGTTTCATTATCCTCTGCGAGAGAAGCAAATGAAGAATCCCTCAGCCAATGGATTCATGAGGGACGTATGGAGCATTTGGCTGAGTGGTGGGTTAAGGGAATCGAGATCGATTGGAATTTGCTCTATGGTGACAACAACAGAGCTTCCCGGATCAGCCTGCCAACCTATCCATTTGCACGGGAGCGCTACTGGATTCCTGTTACCGGTAAGCCGATCGCGCCTGCAGCGGAAGTGGGCATACACCCGCTGCTTCACAAAAACACGTCCGATTTCATGGAGCAGCGATTCAGCAGCAGGTTTACCGGACATGAATTTTTCTTGTCCGATCATGTTGTGAAGAAGCAGAAGATATTGCCGGGGTGGCCTATCTTGAGATGGCTCGGATGGCGATGTTGCAATCGCTTGGCAAACTACCGGATCACCAGACAGTAATTCGCTTGAAGAATGTAGTCTGGGTTCGGCCAATCTTCGTAGAGGGGAGCCAGCCATCGTGAATATTCGGCTGCTTCCCGAGGAACACGGAGGGATAGGCTACGAAATATATAGCACGCCTCGAGGGGATACTGGCACTGAATTTACTGTACACAGCAAAGGCCATGCGGAGCTGGTACGGCCTGGCACGCAGGTTGTCCTGAATATTGATGAGTTGAAGAAGCAGTTTGGCGAACAATCCATTCCCGCCTCTCGTTTTTATGAGGTTTTTAATGCGATGGGCATGGACTATGGACCTACGCACAGGGAATTGAAGAAGCTTATAAGGAAGAGGGTTCAGGGCAAATACTGGCGAAGCTGTCCATCCCTTCAATTGTAACCAGCACCCTGAACGAGTATGTTCTTCATCCGAGCCTGATGGATTCAGCCTTACAGGCTACCATCGGTTTTCTAATGAGCTCAGAAGGCGAAGGCAGGATCCCGGATTCGGTTAAACCCGTGATGCCCTTTGCCCTGCAGGAGCTATACATACTGGGCGATTGCACTCCGAATATGTGGGCATGGATACGAAGCAGTGATCAGTATGCGGCTGCGACGATAGGCAAAACTCAAAAGCTGGACATCGATTTATGCGACGAAGAGGGCCGTATCCGTGTCCGTATGAGAGGGTTCTCAACAAGGGTGCTGGAGGGAATCTCAAGCAAGCAGCCAGTCGAATGCCATTCGGCAAGAGTCCTATGCACAGCCTCCTGTCGGGAATATTCATCTCGTCCCGGTATGGGATGCGGTGCTGCCAGATAAGGGAGAGAGGCTGCCCCAAGCGTTGGCTCGTGTTCTGGTTGTCGGCGGGAAGGAAAACAGAAGTACGATCCAGCAGATATACCCTCAGATGCAATTCATCGACATCACGTCCCAAGATACAATTACAGGCATTGCAGCCCAAATGGAAGCTCGCGGTTTGATAGATCATGTGATATGGATGGCTCCTTCTGAACATTCACTTGAACCCACCGCGGGAGATGAATGGATCGCAGGACAGGAGTCAGGCGTTAAACCGTTGTTCCGAACGATTAAATCGCTTATCCGTCTGGGGTATTCAACTCGCAGCTTGGAATGGACCGTGATTACATTTAATACGCAATCCGTTCATGGATCAGATACGATTAATCCTGCGCATGCCAGTATTCACGGACTGGTAGGTTCGATGGCAAAAGAATATCCCAACTGGAACATTAGGATCGTCGATCTGGAAGCTGGTTGTGATTGGCCCGTAACCGATCTATTGGCCTTGCCTGCCGATCGGCGCGGACACCCCTGGGCTTACCGGAATCAGGAGTGGTACAGGCAGCATCTCGTACCTATGAACCCGCCTCCAATGGTGGAATCAAGCTTTAAGGTCGGGGGCGTTTATATCGTAATTGGTGGTGCCGGAGGAATCGGTAAAGCATGGAGCGAATACATGGTCCGGACGTATAAGGCTAACGTGGTATGGATTGGCCGCAGACCTATGGATGATCAGATCCAGTCGGATTTGGATCGAATCTCACAATTTGGCCCGAAACCTGTTTATATCGCAGCAGATGCAACCCATTTAGAAGAACTCAGAGGAGCCTACACAGCAATTAAGACAAAATTCCCGGGAATTAACGGCATCGTTCACTCAGCGATGGTGCTGTCTGACTGCAGCCTTGCGGATATGGAGGAGGAGCAATTCCAGGCGGGCCTCTCGGCTAAGATTGACGTGAGCGTACGCATGGCTCAGGTGTTTCGTGAGGAACCTTTGGATTTTGTTTTGTTTTTCTCTTCTCTGATCGCTCTCATCAAAAACCCAAGGCAAAGCTCTTACGCCTCCGGGTGTACATTCAAGGATGCGTTCGCCCATCGGCTCGCGAGTGAGTGGCCGTGTAAGGTGAAGGTGATGAACTGGGGGTATTGGAGCAGCGCTGACGCTGCTGCTTCCGGGGATGTACAGCAGCTGTCCCGAATCGGATTGGGACTCATAACACCGGAGGATGGAATGAAGGCCGTGGAACTGCTGGTATCGAACCCCATCCATCAGATGGCCATGATTACAACAACCAAACCCCTCCTGGTGGAAGGGATGAATCCTAAGGAGCGTTTCGATATCCGGCCGGACAACGTACCGCCAACCATTCACAGTTCTAACCTCAAGGGGATAGCACTGCGGCAGGTTACCAGGCTCCGAGCTTGAACGAGGGTCAGGGCCTGAATAAGGAAATGATTGACCTCTTATCCAGAATGCTCTTGAGCGAGCTTACGGCTATGGGGCTATTGAAGTCGGGCATAAAGGCGTCGAGTGATGGTAACGCCCGCAAGGGATTGGCTCCCATGTACGAAAGATGGCTTGAGGAAAGCCACCGTGTTCTTGTACAGAATCAATTCCTTTATCAGGATGGCGAGACGTACCAAACCATGAAATCGGTAACCGTTGACAGGGATTCAATGTGGAAGGAGTGGGAGCTGAGAAAGAAGGAATGGCTGGCAGATCCAAGCTTAAAAGCATGGATGACACTGACGGAGGCGGTGCTGCGCGCATTACCTGACATTCTAACGGGTCAGCGCCTCGCGACCGATATCCTGTTTCCTAATTCCTCGATGAGCATGGTGGAAGGCATTTATAAAAACAATCCGGTTGCAGATTATTTCAATGAAGCTCTTGCAGATGCCTTAATCGCATATGTGGAGGACAGGATCAAGGCAGATCCTTCGGCAAAGCTGCGGCTTATTGAAATCGGGGCTGGTACCGGAGGGACAAGCAGCATGCTTTTCCACAAACTGAAGCCTTACCGTGACCATATTGAGGAGTATTGCTATACCGATATTTCCAAAGCATTTTTATTGTTTGCTGAAAAAGAATATGGTCCGGAGCATGCCTATTTGACCTATAAAATCTTCAATGTAGACGCACTTAAGCATCCGGTCCGAATGCGCCTGCGGGAGCATTCGATATTGCGATCGCAACCAATGTTCTTCATGCGACGCGCAATATCCGCCACACGTTACGAAATGCCAAAGCCGTGTTAAAAAGAACGGCATCATTCTGATCAACGAGCTCAGCGATAATCGGCTGTTCACTCATTTAACTTTCGGACTTCTGGAAGGGTGGTGGCTGTATGAAGATGCAGCTCTACGCATTCCCGGCAGCCCCGGCCTGTATCCCGCAACCTGGAAAGCCGTGTTGGAATCCGAAGGCTATGAGGGCGTCTTCTTTCCGGCACAAGAAGCTCACGATTGGGGACAGCAGATCATTGCGGCGGGAAGCAACGGGGTTGTACGACAGAAGATAGCACTCCAGGATGCTTCCCCGCATGCCGAGGTCAGAAGCATGTCCAAGCTAAACCGAATCGACACGAAGACCACGCTGCAGCCCACGATTATAGCAGAAAAAAGACATGAGAAGAACGTCGCGGCTACGCAAACAACCAGGGCTGTGACCGAACAGATGCTGGAGGATCATGTGAAGGAGACCATCATTGAGAAGCTCTCGGAGGCATTGAAGGTGAACAGGAACGAAATCGAGCTGGAGGATTCTTTTGCCGACTACGGTCTGGATTCTATTATCGGTGTTCATTTGGTACAAGTGCTTAATCAAGCCTTAAACATTGAACTTGATACGACAAGCCTCTTTGATTATAGTTCCGTGAAGCAGCTCACAGCATATATTTTATCGGATCACAGAGATGCGGTCGCCAGTGAATTCGGACAAAACCTTAAAGACGAAGCTGTCGTTGTTGAGGCTAAGCCGGGTGTATCTGATATAGAGGACGCCTCCGCCCCTAGGTCTTACTTTGGCAGGTTTATGGATGCGGCTCCACTGCCTGACTCTCAAATGGCTAATCTTGAACAGCAGGGGTCGCCCTTGAGACATCCATGCAAAAAGAGCCGATTGCCATAATTGGAATGAGCGGAAAGTATGCCCAATCGGCCAACGTGGATGAATTATGGACACATCTGTCCAATGGAGCGGAGCTTATCGGAGAGTCACCGCGTTGGGATCTCTCGACATACTATCCGGAGGATGCCGAATATTGCGACCGCGGCGGCTTTGTAGAGAATATCGATCAATTTGATCCTTCTTTTTCAATATTAACGGACTTGAAGCCAATTATATGGATCCCCAGCAGAGATTGTTTATGGAGGAGTGCTGGAAGGCACTGGAGGATTCCGGTTATGCGGTTCCAGGATTCAGGGACGCCAATGCGGCGTTTATGTCGGTTGCCTTGGAGGAGCGGGGGATTATCACCAGCTGTCGGGTGACGATGCACCCGCGCAGGCCTTCTGGGGCATAGCCGGGTCGGTCATTCCGGCACGGATTGCCTATTACCTTGATCTCAAGGGACCTACTATTGCTATCGATACCGCTTGCTCCAGTTCGTTGGTTGCGGTTCATATCGCTTGTCAGGGATTGTGGGCAGGAGAGACGGAAATGGCTCTGGCGGGAGGCGTGTTTATCCAGTCTACGCCTTGGTACTACTTGAGCACCAACAAAGCCGGAATGCTCTCTGCAACAGGACACAGCTATACCTTTGATGACCGTGCGGATGGATTTGTTCCCGGTGAAGGGGGCGTGCTTGTATTGAAGCGTCTTAGCGAAGCGATGGATGATGGAGATCATATCTACGGCGTCATCCGCGGATCGGGAATGAATCAGGACGGAACCACCAATGGTATTACGGCGCCAAGCGCCATTTCCCAGGAGAGTTTGGAACGCAGCGTATATGATGCGTTTCATATTGATCCAAGCGGCATCCAGGTAGTTGAAGCCCACGGAACGGGCACGAAGCTGGGAGATCCGATTGAATACCAGGCACTTACCAGAGCATTCAGGAAATATACCGACAATAAGGAATACTGCGCCATCGGTTCAATCAAGACCAACATCGGGCATGCGGCCCATGCGGCTGGCGTCGCGGGAATCATCAAAATTCTGCTGTCCATGAAGCATCAACAAATCCCGCCTACGCTTAATTTCAAGTCGGGCAACTCCAATATTCAATTTAAGGACAGCCCGTTTTATGTCAATACAACGCTCAGGGACTGGGAAATACTCCAATGACAGAAGACGGGCTGCTGTCAGCTCTTTCGGATTCAGTGGCACAAACGCCCATATTGTTATTGAGGAAGCATCGGAACCTGCAGGGAGCCATTCCGTGAAACCAGGGTATTTGTTAGCGTTATCCGCGCGCACTCCAGAGCAGCTGCGGCAGCAGGCTGACCAGCTAATCGAATACTGTGAACGGAATCAGCAAGCGGACTGCGGCAACTTAAGCTACACGTTATTGGCGGGGAGAAAACATTTCAACCATCGTTTAGCTTGCGTTGTTCGCAGTGTGGATGAACTTATATCGTATTTAAGCAAATGGCTGGCCAGGAGCAAAGTACCGCAGGTATACGTTTCAGAACGGAATGAAAATGATCGGCGGGAGCAGCCTTCGCTGAAACGGTACGGAAATCAATGCATTGAGGAGTGCTTCGCAGCAGATCCCAATGGGTACGTGGAACGGTTATCTGCGATTGCTGAGTTATACGTTCAAGGATATGCGCTTAACTACGAAGCATTGTTCTCAGGTGAACGTTATAGAATTTTGTCCCTCCCAACATATCCTTTTGCGACAGAACGCTATTGGGTACCGGATAAGAAAAACAAACGTTTATCATCCCATGATACAGCGTCACCAGGACAGGCCATGCTGCACCCCTTGCTTCATCGGAATACCTCGGATCTGTCAGGGGTTCGCTACAGCACGACGTTTAAGGGCAGCGAACCTTATCTGGCTTATGGGAATGTCAATGGAACAAAAACCATACCTGGCTTGACCTATCTCGAGATGGCACGAAAAGCGGCGGAAATGTCGGCGGGAGCTTTTATAGGACCTCATGAAGGCATCCAGATCAAGGATATGGTCTGGTCCAGTCCGGTTGAATTAGGGTTGGAAGGCTTGGAGATTCATATCGACGTCTTTCCTGATGATGAGGGTATTTCGTTTGAAATCTACAGCAGTTCTGGCCTGAGCAGCCCAGAACCTATTATACACAATCAAGGGAGCGTATCGTCTTATCCTGTACCAGGAGCTGAAACAATTGATTTGAACCTCATACGGGAACAATGCAACGTGAAATATTTCTCAAAAGAAGACTGGTATAAGGCATACGATCAGGCAGAAGCCGTCTATAGCCCTGAGCATCGAGTGGTAGACGAGCTGTTTGTCGGACAGAATGAAGTGCTTGCCAAACTTTCACTGCATGCAACCTGGACGGATTCGTCTCATCCGTTTATTCTGCACCCATGTATTACAGATGCCGCTTTGCAGGCGGCTATTGGTCTTTGGCGGATAGGGATCCTCGAATGAGCAGTGATGTTATCCAATCCATGCTGCCGCTCTACTTGCAAGAGATGCAAATGATCGGTGAACCCACACCGCAAGTATGGATCCATGTACGAAAGAGCGAACATCGCGTGCAGGGGAATAAGGATATACAAGTAGATATGGACTTGTATGATCAACACGGTAAGGTATATGCAAGATTGAAGGGACTTACAGTCCGGTTTACGGAGAGCAAAGATAAATATACTGTAGGACACGACATGGTTGGGGGAGGGTTAAAACTATGAGAAATCAACATACTCTTTCAGGTTCTAATAGGTCCGTAGCAGCGTCCACGGTTCATTTGTTTACGCCGCATTTTAGAGAAGCAGGGATGATGGACAGACACATGCCAGCAGAGGAAACCCGGCATATGGTTATCCTGTGCGATATGGAGCACGTATACCAAGAAAGCGTTCAGGTTAGAATGTCGGGTGCAGAAGTTCATATGCTGCAATCCTCTCCATATATGGAGATTCATGAACGATTCCAAACCTATGCACAGCAAATGTTCGATTGGGTAAAAACGATATTAGAGCGTAAAGAGACAGGGAAGACCCTTATTCAACTGGTGGTGTCTGCGCAGGGTGAACAGAAGCTGCTCACCGGGCTCTTTGGATTTTTGAAAACGGCCCACTTGGAGAATCCGCAGTTAAGAGTTCAATTGATCGTAACAGAACTTGATGAGACTATAGACCAACTTGTGCAGCAACTGAACGAAAGCAAGGGACAGCCTGATGATCGCGTGCAGTATGACCAGGGTATAAGAATGGTGGCAGACTGGAATGAAATTGCAGCTTCACCGTTAGAGCCGAGGATTTCATGGAAAGACAACGGGATATATCTAATTACCGGGGGTGCGGGGGACTCGGACTCCTATTCGCCAACGATATTGTGCGGCAAGTGAAAGACCCTGTGCTGATTCTAACGGGACGTTCTGTGCTGTCAGGGAAACAGATGCCAGACTCCATGAACTAAGGTCAAGCGGAGCCCAAATCGTATACATGCAAACGGATGTGACCCATAGGGATCAAGTAGAAGGTCTGTTCCGATACATTGTAGAGGAATTCGGGAAGCTGAGCGGGATCATCCATAGTGCGGGCGTCATTTGCGACAATTTCATAATTAAGAAGAACAGACAAGAGGTACAGCAAGTACTGGATCCGAAAGTAGCGGGTCTCGTGAATCTGGACCTTGCCTCCAAGGAGATGGCTTTGGATTTCTTTGTGTTCTTTTCTTCGATAGCGGGCAGTTTTGGAAATCCGGGACAAGCCGACTATGCTGCGGCGAATGCCTTTATGGATGCTTACGCGATGCATCGCAACGGTCTGGCGGCAGCCGGGCTTCGCCAAGGCCGAGCCTTGTCTGTCAGCTGGCCCTTATGGAAGGATGGCGGGATGGGAATTGATCCACAAGCTGAGGACCGGATGATGCATAGCTGGGGCGTGACGGCACTGGAGACGAATGCTGGCATTCAGGCTATGTTTCAAGCACTGGCTTCCGGCCATGATCAAGTGCTTATTCTGCCAGGTGAACTCACTAAGATGAGGGATACTTTGCTCTCAAGTTCCGCCCTTAAGCAAGTGATTTCCGAAACGGCAGATCGATCCCAGGTGGATCGGGAACGTTTAAGAGATAGAACGGCTCAGCAATTCAGATCGCTATTCGGGGAGATTACGCAGCTCGATGCTTCCAAAATAAATATAAACGAACCCCTTGAGCGTTACGGAATCGACTCCATCATGATCAACCAATTGAATATGAACTTGGAAAGGATCTTCGGAGCTCTTTCCAAAACGTTATTTTATGAGTATCAGACGTTGGGAGAAGTCATTGATTATCTGGCTGCTGAATATACGGAGTTGTGCGTGAAGTGGACGGGGATGGGAGAAGAGCAGCTCGTCAGGGAAATACCTGCAAGCAATCCAACAGCTTCGCATCCGGACAATTCCTTTCCGGCACTCGTTTCACACAGACGAGGTACGAAACGATCTAATAGCTTCCCTGCCCATAAGCCTGCGCGCAACACGCGGGAACCCATTGCCATCATTGGTATAAGCGGACGGTATCCGGGAGCCCGCAATCTGAGCGAGTACTGGGAGAATTTAAAGGTAAGCAAAGACTCGATTTCTGAAATACCTGAAGACCGCTGGACGATGGAAGGCTTCTTCCATCCGGATCCGCAGGAGGCCGCGTCACAGGGCAAGAGTTATAGTAAATGGGGCGGTTTTCTAGACGGATACGCGGATTTTGATCCCCTGTTTTTCAACATTTCTCCCCGGGAAGCCATGCTGATGGACCCTCAAGAACGCCTGTTCATCGAGTCCTGCTGGGAAGCGTTAGAGGACGCGGGATACACTCGGGAGCAGCTGGCGTTTCAGCATAACCGCCGGGTAGGTGTTTTTGCAGGTATTACGAAGACGGGCTACGATCTGTACGGCCCCGAATTATGGGAACAGGGGAACATCTCAATCCGTACACATCCTTCAGCTCCGTCGCCAACAGGGTTTCGTATTATCTGAATTTGCAAGGTCCCAGCATGCCGATTGATACGATGTGCTCCTCCTCGCTAACCGCGATTCATGAAGCCTGCGAACATCTTCATCTTGGTGATTGCGAAATGGCAATTGCAGGCGGGGTAAATCTGTATTTGCACCCTTCCAATTACCACTGGCTGAGCGTACAGAAGATGCTTTCGAAGGACGGTAAATGCAAAAGCTTTGGTCAAGGAGCCAATGGGTTCGTTCCCGGCGAAGGTGTCGGCATCGTGCTGCTGAAACCTTTGTCACGCGCCATTGCGGATGAGGATCAGATCCATGCCGTCATTAAAAGCACCAGCACGAATCATGGTGGTAAAACCAACGGTTACACCGTGCCCAATCCCGTGGCTCAGGGCGAGCTTGTTCGTGCTGCACTGGACAAGGCAGGCGTAAATGCGAGAGCGGTCAGTTATATTGAAGCACATGGAACCTAAGCACAGATCTCGGTGACCCTATAGAAATAACCGGGCTTACCCAAGCGTTTTTCAAAGACACAGACGATACAGGGTATTGCGCCATCGGTTCAGCCAAATCCAACATCGGGCATCTGGAAGCTGCGGCTGGCATGGCGGGGTTAACCAAAATCGTCTTGCAAATGAAGCATAAGATGCTGGTGCCCAGCTTGCATGCCCAAGAGCTGAATCCGAATATTCATTTTGCCAAAACACCTTTTATTGTCCAGCAATCACTGGAAGAATGGCAAAGACCGGTCATTCATTTCGACGGCGAGCTGAGGGAATTCCCCAGAATTGCCGGGGTATCCTCCTTTGGAGCAGGAGGCTCCAATGCCCATGTCATACTCGAAGAATATAGACCCGAGGAAGCATCCCGGAATGATCCAACCCTGATGCAAGTGAAGCAAGTTAAACATGTGAAGGTCATCGTTCCTTTGTCAGCCAAAACCGAAGCGGGACTAAAGGAGAGGGCAGGGCAACTCTTGTCGGTTATCCGCGCCGGGGAATTATCGGACAGCGACCTGCCGGATGTAGCGTACACCCTTCAAATCGGACGAGAAGCCATGGAGGAGCGGATTGCGCTTGTTGTGGATTCTATTCAGGAGCTTCAAACTAAGCTGATGCGTTATTTGGAAGGTCAGGCAGACATTGATGGGCTGAGCAAGGGACAGAACAAGGCTAGCAAAGAGCTGAAGGATATAACAGAAGTGAATGCAAACATGGAGATTTGGTTGCAGCTGGGGGATTATCAGAGTATAGCAAGGTTTTGGGTCGAAGGGCCAAGTTTGGATTGGAACAGCCTGTATAGCACAGGGCCTAAACCGCGTCGCAGGAGTCTGCCGACCTATCCATTTGCGAGGGAACGATATTTTATAGCTGATAAGCTGGATGGTGAGCGTATAATATCCACGCCCGCATCCTTCATCGAACCGTTGGGTTCGAATGTGTCTGTAAAATTCGATGCCATTGAAAATATGGAACAGTCGGATCGCCAGGCTGATCATCGAAGAACCGAATCTGGTAAAGGCCGAAAAAGAGAAATGAGAGGTTTGAATGAACAGCAGTGCGTAGAGCTGGATTTGAAGGATCAGATAGGTGCTTTACTCCAAATCCAGCGGGATCGATTGGACAGTGAAATCAATCTCGCGGATTTTGGATTTGATTCGATAAGCTTGACCCACTTGGCAGCATCGCTTTCGAAGCTTTACGGGATCGAGCTTACCCCGGCGGTGTTTTTGGGCATTCCAGCATAAATAAAATAGCGGAATACTTGATGACGGAGCATCAAGAGGTGGTTGCAGCGTTCTATTATGAGGCTGAAGAGAGCAAGCCCGTTGCTTCCGTCTCCAAAACGAAACCACGGTCGTCTGAGAGGCCTAAGGTAATATCACGCAGCGCTTCCCCGGATGTCCCCGAGCCTATTGCCATCATTGGCATGAGCGGGCGATTTCCAGATGCGAGGAATGTAGAAGAAATGTGGACCATCCTGACCGAAGGAAGGAGTGCGGTGAAAGAAATTCCTTCGGATCGGTTTGATTGGCGTGATTATTACACAGACTCCGGTAAGGAGTCTCAAACGATAGACAGCAAATGGTGTGGCTGTATTCCGGGTGTCGGTGAATTCGATCCTTTGTTCTTCGAAATTTCACCCAGGGATGCGGAGCTGATGGATCCGAGGCAGCGTTTATTGCTTCAGGAGGCCTGGAATGCCTTGGAGGATGCAGGGTATGGGACCAAGAAAATCGAAGCCGGGAAGATAGGGATGTTTGTTGGGGCAGAGCAAGGAGATTATCAGCAGCTGGTCCGAGGGGAAGCGGGGATTACCTCCAACCACAATGCCATTTTGGCAGCAAGGCTGTCTTACTTCTTGAACCTGAACGGTCCCGTGCTGTCGGTGGATACCGCCTGCTCCTCTGGGCTGGCAGCAGCGCATCAGGCTTGTCTGAGTCTTCGGCACGAGGAGTGTGACACGGCCATTGCGGCAGGTGTCAATCTGATGCTGACCCCGGAGCCGTATATCGGGATGAGTCAGGCTGGCATGCTCTCCAAGGATGGACAATGCTTTGCTTTTGATCAGCGGGCAAACGGGCTTGTTCCCGGCGAAGCGGTTGCCGTGGTGATACTCAAGCGTTTATCCAGAGCTGAAGCAGACGGGGATTCGATTCTGGGGATCATCCGCGGGAGCGGCATGAATTATGATGGCAGGACAAACGGTATCACAGCTCCGAGTGGAATGGCGCAAAGGGATCTTGTAACAGCCGTGTATCAGCAGTCCGGGGTAACACCGGAAGACATTGAATATGTTGTTACACACGGCACCGGAACCAGATTAGGAGACCCGGTTGAAGTCAACGCTTTGCAAGATGCGTTTAAAGCGAATACCGATAAACAAGGCTATTGCGCGATTACTTCCAACAAAACCAACTTCGGCCATACCTTTGCCGCCTCCGGTTTAGTCAATATGATCAACTTGATACAGGCTTTCCGCCATGAAATGATTCCTGCAAGCCTGAATGTTGAAGAGGAGAATGATTATATTCATTGGACGGAAAGTCCTTTTATGTCAATAAAACGAACAAACCCTGGCCCTCCAACAGCGTCAAAAATCGTCTGGGAGCAGTAAGCGCATTTGGAATGAGCGGGACCAACGTTCATATGGTGCTGGAGAGTTACGCCAGAGAGCCGATTGAAGAGTCTGCTGACCGTTCTCCATATCATTTGCTTACGTTCTCCGCCAAAACGAGCGAAGCTCTGGAGGAGAAGATTCAAGACATGCTCGCTATGTTCAGGAACACGAAGCTGTCACAAGAAGAGATGGGCCATCTGGGTTATACCTTGCTGGAAGGACGACAGCATTTTAACCATCGGATTGCCATTGTTGTAAGGGACAAACAGGATGCGGAATATGCATTGTCGACAAGCGCAGACAAGGTACGGCTGCCAAGCCTGTTCAGCGGAAAAGTGCCGCGAGATTTTGAAGGGCAAAGCATGATTCAGCAGTATGTCCAAGACCTTATGAGAACCATGCCTTCTCTGATGGAAGATCCGGACAAATATCGGGAAGCTCTGCATGCATTAGCTGATTTCTACTGTCAGGGCTATGAGCTGAGCGGCGAAAATTTATATGCAGGCACCTCGGCTCGGCTAACCCATCTTCCGACGTATCCATTTGCCAGGGAACGGTATTGGACGTCCCGGAACGACGTCAAAGGGGATGCTGCCGGAACCAAATCACGAAGCATGCGGATCACAAACAGACCGAGCAAGGACAATACGGGAGCTTCAATGAAACAAACACAAACACAAGAATCCTACGAGATGATGACATTTGAAGAGGTATGGGAGGAAGAAGCCTTAACGGGTACCCATAATACAGAAATGAAGACGATGATCTGTTTCCTTTCCCAGCATGGGAGCCAACAGAAATTTTTGGAGACCGCGACAGGCTTGGGTGGGGACACCCAGGTTATTTTGTTTCGCGAAGTACGGGATTTGCCAAGAACACTACGTATGATTACACCATTTCCGAGACGGATCGGGAGACGTACGTGCAGGCATTGAGCAGCATCAAGGATGATTTCAAAGAAATCGATGCGGTTCTGTATCTGTGGCCTATGGAAGATGCCATTTACGTTAAGGACGTTTCTTGCGTTGTGCACCTGATTCAAGCCATCGCCTCTGCAAGGCTGAAGCCGAAGCGGTTGTTATTGGCAGGTCAATATGAGAACCTACTTGAACAGTGTTATATGGAATCTTGGACAGGCTTTGAACGTTCACTCGGTCTTGTGCTGCCTAACATTAGCGTGAGCGTCGTATCATTGGAGTCGCAAGCACAGCCGCATGAAGTTTCCTGGAGAGAAGTGACTCAAAGGCTGTTGGCGGAAATAAGCAACAATAAAGCAACAAGCGTCTGGTATCAAAAGGTAAGCGCCATGTTAGGCAGATCAAGCCCACCGTGATGGCGAATGGCTCTAACATGTTAAAGAATGGAGGCACGTACCTTGTTACAGGCGGATGTGGAGGTCTTGGGCTTCTCTTCGCCAGGCATATGGCTGAGCGATATGGCGCAAATTTAATCCTTACAGGCAGATCTCCAATGAATGATGAAGTGCGGTTCAGCATGGAGGAGCTGGAGAATAGGGGCGGCCATGTCGTTTACGTTCAAGCCGATATTTGCGATGTAGAAGGCATGCGGGAAGGGTTGGCCCCTGCAAAAGATCGTTTTGGGGCTATTCATGGGGTTATTCATGCAGCTGGCATGTCCAGCAGTCAGAATATTCTTGAAAAAGAGATTGAAGATTTCCATAAGATTCTCGCTCCTAAAGTGGAAGGAACACTTGCGCTGGAGGCGTTGCTTCAAGGGGAACAGCAGCTGGACTTTATCTGTTATTTTTCGTCCACTTCGGCCGTGCTCGGAGATTTCGGCTCATGCGATTATGCGGTTGGCAATCGTTTTCAGATGGCTTATGCCCGCTATCGGAACGAACAAAGACGCAGCGGTCGTACCTTCGTAATCAATTGGCCGCTGTGGAAGGACGGCGGGATGGGCTTCCAGGATAAAGCTAATACGGAGCTGTATTTAAAATCGAGCGGTCAGCGCTTTCTGGAGACCGAAGAGGGATTACAGATATTTGAGCGCATTTTATCTAACAGCCACTCGCAGCATTTGATACTGGTTGGGCAGCGAAGCCGCGTACACAGATTTTGGGGCTCGCTGATCGTGGCGCCGTTATTGAAGCGAAAGAACAGGAGTCGAAGACCGTTCAAGCGTTATCCGCTCCAGGCAGGGGCTGGAGGAGTGAAATGAAGGGCTTGAGCCTTGAGCAGTGTCTGGAGCGGGATTTGAAGGAAATCGTCAGCCAATTGCTAAAAATCCCTCGCGATAAGCTGGACCTGGAAGAGAACCTGGCTGAATTCGGCTTCGATTCCATCAATCTTGCGCAGTTCGCAAACGCATTGACAGAGCATTATGGCTTGGATATAACACCTTCGTTGTTCTTCGGACAATCCACGATTGGGAAATTAATCGGCTATTTCCTGGATGAACATAAGGAATTGGTGGCTGATTTCTATCAGGAAGGTCAGATCGAGCATACGGATTTACGACAACCATTGAATAGGTCGGAATCGGAGCAAACAGCATTTAAGCGGGCACGAGGGTCTGTGAGAAAGGCCATACCGAACCTCTCACCGCTTACCATGCATGAGCCTATCGCGATTATCGGCATGAGCGGGCGCTTTCCGGAAGCACGGAATATCGATGAGATGTGGACGATTCTGGCTGAAGGCAGAAGTGCAGTGTCGGAAATTCCCGTCGAGAGGTTCGATTGGCGGAAATATTACGGGGATGGCGAGCAAGAATCAGGGCAGATTCATTGTAAATGGTGTGGCACCATTCCGGGTGTTAGCGAATTCGATCCGATGTTCTTCGAGATTTCGCCGAATGAAGCCAAAACGATGGACCCGAGGCAGCGGCTGCTGCTCCAGGAATCCTGGAAGGCGTTAGAGGATGCCGGGTACGGTGAAGACCACTTGGTACAGGCAAGATCGGAATGTTTGTTGGGGTTGAGGATGGCGATTATCATCTGCTGGTCAAGGATAAGGGGACTATAACCTCTAATCATAACGCTATCCTGGCAGCTCGATTGTCTTACTTCCTCAACTTGAGCGGACCGAATATGGCTATAAATACGGCATGTTCATCGGGATTGGTTGCTGCTCACCAGGCCTGTATGAGCCTGCGGAATGGAGAATGCGATACCGCTATCGTGGCGGGTGTTAACTTGCTGCTTACTCCCCAAGCCTATGCAGGCATTAGTCAGGCAGGGATATTATCCGCGGACGGCAAATGTTACGCCTTCGACAATCGGGCGAACGGAACCGTTCCGGGTGAAGCCGTTGCCGTCATGGTTTTTAAGCGTTTGTCGCAAGCGGAAGCGGATGGAGATCCTATTCAGGCGGTTATTCGCGGCAGCGGGTGAATTACGATGGGAGAACTAATGGGATTACGGCCCCAAGCGGAGTTGCTCAGAGCAAATTGTTGAGAGAAATTTATGCACAATATCAAATAAATCCCGAAGAAATCGAATATATCGTAACCCATGGCACCGGGACAAAGTTAGGCGATCCTGTAGAAATCAATGCCTTGAACGAAGCTTTCAAAGCGCATACGGGGAAACAGAGTTATTGTGCACTCACTTCCTCCAAGACCAACTTCGGACATGCCTTTGCAGCTTCCGGTCTGGTCAGTCTGATCAACCTGGTGCTTTCCCTGCGCCATGAAATGATTCCGCCAAGCCTCCATTTTGAACAAGAGAACGATTATATCCATTGGGGTGCGAGCCCGTTCTATGTAAATAGAGAAGCCAAAGTTTGGAGCAGACCGGAAGGAACAGTTCGTACCGGGGCAGTAAGCGCATTTGGTATGAGCGGGACCAATGCGCATATGGTTCTGGAGAGTTATGCAAGAGATAGAAAAGGTGGTGTGTCCAAGGCCCGTCCGCCATACCATCTGCTTGCCTTGTCGGCAAAAACGAAGGAAGCACTCGACGAAAAAATCCGGGATATGATCCAAACGCTTGATCAAGAGACATGGAATGATGAAGATCTTCCGCATATAAGCTACACGTTATTAAAGGGACGCCGCCACTTCAGTCATCGCTGTGCCGTGGTCATTCAGGATTTAGGTGATGCGAAGTATGTACTGAAGTTGTCCTCCAGCAGCGAGAAAGTGCCAAATCTGTTTACAGGCAGGGTTCCGCGGGACTTTACCGGGCAAAAAGCGATGCAGCTTTATATCCAGGAGCTCCTTACGAAGAGCCTCACCCAGCGTCATCGTAAAAGCGAACTCCAAGAGACGCTGTTCGCGCTGGCGGATTTGTATTGCCAGGGTACGACATCGAGTGGAATCTGCTGTTTGGCGAAGATCAACCTTATAAGGTAAAGCTTCCAACCTATCCTTTTGAAAAAGAGGAATATTGGGTGGATTCTGCCGAAACAGTCGTGAACGAGCCAGCTCATGTAGGGATGGAGAAAGAGACGGGCTTCGATTCTGTGGCGGAAGTAGAAGAGCTTCCATTAGCTAGCCAAACAGAAGATTTGGAAGATGACCTTAATGAAGAACAAACTCCTCTTCAGGGCAGCGTGGATACGGAAGCGATGGTATTGGCAGCCACAGCACGATTAAGAATGCTCCTTGGAGAGGTTACCGGGATCCCCATGATAAATTGGAGGAGGAAGCCTCCTTTGAAGAATTGGGACTTGATTCCCTGATGATTACTGCCCTGAATCGGAAAATGGAGTTATGGATCGGGAAATTGGATACCACCCTCTTCTATACGTACAACAGCGTCAAGACATTAGCCGCTTATTTAATCCGGGAGTATAAAGACGTGGTTTCCGCACTCGCAGCCGATACGGCTGTGGCCGTTGCGGGAAGCCCCTGAAGAGTCTAAAGCAGGTTGAAACAACAAAAAAGCCAGCTATTTCAGCCTCCATCTTATCCGTTAGTCCGTCTAACAAACAATCAATAACTCTAACGGAACGTCAGCCAAGCCAATCTGCGGATATTGCCATCATTGGGGTGGCTGGCCGTTATCCGAAAGCGGAGACGCTGGAGCAGTTCTGGAACAACTTGTACGAAGGCAAGGACTGCATTGAAGAGATTCCGGCAAACCGCTGGCCTCTGGAGGGCTTCTATGAGCCGGACCGGGCTAAAGCTGTTGCCAAGGGACTGAGTTATAGCAAATGGGGAGGCTTCTTGGACCGTATTGACTATTTCGATCCCTTGTTTTTTAATATTTCGCCAAGAGACGCCATGTACATGGATCCACAGGAACGGCTGTTTCTGGAGGTTGCCTGGGGATGCATGGAGAATGCGGGTTATACGCGCGAATCGTTGAAGCATGACGGTTATGGCAATCAAATCGGAGTTTTTGTAGGCGCTACATTTAACAACTATCAGCTGTTTATGGCCGATGCGGCCAAGCAAGCCAATCAAGATATGTATCTGGCGACGAGCCAGATGTTCTCGATAGCGAACCGGGTGTCTTACATCATGAATTTCACGGGTCCAAGCTTAACGGTGGATACGGCCTGCTCTTCATCGCTTTATGCTGTACACCTGGCTTGCGAGAGCATCCGAAACGGACAGTCCAAGATGGCGATTGCAGGCGGCGTTAATCTATCCCTTCATCCAAGCAAATACATTACGTTATGCCAGGGGCAATTCAGCGCTTCAGACGGAAGATGCCGTGCTTTTGGTGAAGGCGGCACAGGCTATGTACCATCCGAGGCGATAGGCGCCGTCTTTTGAAACCTTTGCAAGAGGCAATCCAAGATCAGGACTACATTTATGGAGTCATAAAAGGCACGGCAGTCAGTCATGCGGGCAGAACGAACGGTTATACCGTTCCAAGTCCGGTATCCCAATCACAGGCCATTGAGAATGCGCTCATCCAAAGTGGAATTGACCCAAGAAGCATCAGCTCCATCGAAGCTCACGGTACCGGAACGGCGCTTGGTGATCCGATCGAGATTAAAGGTTTGACGGACGTATTTGGTAGATATACCGAAGAAACAGGCTATTGTTCCATCTCCTCGGTCAAATCGAACATCGGACATGCGGAGGCAGCGGTAACATCGCGCAGCTTACGAAAGTGCTGCTTCAAATGAAACATCAAACGCTTGTGAAAAATGTCATGCACGGACAAAGACTAAACCCTAACATCGACTTCAATCAGACGCCATTTGTCGTGCAGAGTGAAACGTCGTATTGGAAGCGTCCCATGATTAATGGGGAGGAGGTACCTCGGTCCGGAATTTCGTCCTTCGGGGCAGGAGGAGCTAACGCCCATATCGTGGTTGAGGAGTATATCCCTAAGGACAGCCATAAGACTCCTATTGCCGTTCATTCACATAGCCCTGCATTGATAATTCTATCTGCCAAAAATGAAGACAGGCTCCGGGAGCAGGCCAGAAGGCTAATGCACGCCATCGGCGAAGAACAGCTGACGGATGCAAGCCTGCGGGATATAGCGTATACACTCCAAGTGGGACGCGAGGCCATGGAGGATCGCTTGGCCATGATCGTTGGCTCCGTGGACGATCTTAAGGCAAAATTACACGAGTTCGCGAATGGCTGCGATTCGATTAAGGATACGTTCAGAGGGCAGGTCAAGCGCAATAAGGAGACGATGTCGCTTCTTGAGGCTGATGAAGAAATCCAGGATGCCATCGTTAGATGGATCCAGCGAGGAAAATACGCCAAACTTCTCAATTTATGGGTGAGGGGCTGAGCGTTGACTGGGGCCAGATCTATGGCGAGGTTAAACCTTCTCGGATCGGCTTGCCAACTTATCCTTTGCTTAGGTGAACCGTACTGGATCCCTGAAGCTGGGGTAGACGCTGAAACAAGGCCTGCTGAAGCATCGGCAGCATCTGTTGTTCATCCTTTGCTTCATCGGAATACCTCTGACCTGTCGGGGCTGCGTTTCACTTCGATGTATACGGGGAACGAGTTTTTCCTGAAGGATCATGTGGTGAAGGGGGCGCCCGTCCTGCCTGGTGTGGCTTATCTTGAAATGGCGCGAGCGGCTGTTGAGCAAACGGCCGGAGAGATACTGATGGAAGAGCGCATGGGAATACGGCTCAAGAACGTGGTGTGGGCTCGGCCTATTGCGGTGCGAGATGAACCCGTTCAAGTCTATATTGATCTTGTTTATGAGGACAATGGTGAAATTGCCTATGAAGTATACAGCAGCGAACCAGAAGCAGATGGAGAAGCTGTACTGCACAGTCAAGGGAGTGCGATATTAGGCAGTATGGAGGATCATATATCGCTGGATATCCAGGCCCTTCAGTCTGAATGTAATCGAGATGTCATTTCATCAAACCAGATCTATGAAACATACAGAGCCATGGGCATTCATTACGGTCCGGCTCACCAGGGAATACAGAAGGTTTATTTGGGAAGTGGTCAGGCATTGGCCAAGCTGTCCATTCCCGCCGTGGTTTCTGAAACAACCCAAATGTATACTCTGCATCCCAGCTTGATGGATTCGGCCCTGCAGGCAACGATTTCCATGATGATGAGCTCAGATCCAGCGTCGTCCGCTGCCCTAAAGCCGGGACTTCCGTTTGCACTTCAGGAGCTTGAGGTATTTGGCCGCTGCCCGTCTGAAATGTGGGCTCTGATCCGGTACAGCGAAGGAAATAAAGCAGATAGCAAAGTGCAGAAGCTGGATATCCATTTATGCGATGCTCAAGGGACTGTATTTGTAATAATGAAAGGTTTTTCAACCAGGGTGCTAGACGGTGAGGTGAAGTCACAGGGTCTTTCAGAGACACCCGGGACTCTTATGCTGGAGCCGATCTGGAGGGAGCAGCCTGTCCCTATCATCACCAGCGCCCAGGGTTATGCCAAACATCTGGTCTTCCTGTGCGAGATCGGTCTGGACCTGCAGCAGGGCATGAACCAACAGATGACTCAAGCACGCTGTATCACGCTGGAATCATCTCAGGAAAGAATGGAAGAACGGTATACAAATTATGCCAGCCGGATATTTGAGGAAATCCAAGCCGTCCTGCAAGAGAAACCGAAAGATAAAATTCTGATTCAAGTTGTATCCCTTCCGCAGAATGACCTATTGTTGTTCTCGGGTCTTTCGGGATTAATGAAGGCAGCACAGTCGGAAAGTTCCAAGCTTGCATGTCAATTTATCGAAATAGAATCAGGCTCTGCTGAAATTGCGAAATTGACAGGTGTATCCATGGAGAACAGCGGCCAGCCGTCGGATCAACGCATCCGATATCGGGACGGCAAACGATGGGTTGCGGGATGGGGCGAGCTTCATGCTGATGCTAAGGAAGCAGTTCCTCCGTGGAAGGACCAAGGCATCTATCTGATTACGGGCGGTGCTGGCGGTCTGGGCATTATTTTTGCCAGAGAGATTACGAATACAGCCAAAGAAACCGTGTTGATTCTTACCGGACGTTCTGCGCTGCAAGCAGGGGCGCGGGCGGAGCTGGACGAACTGCGAGCTCGCGGTGCCAAGGTGGATTATAGACAAGTGGACGTGACGGACAGGCAGCAGGTCTTCGCCTTGATCCGAAGTATCCAGGATGAATATGGACGTCTGAACGGGATCATTCATGGAGCGGGCATCATCCGGGACAATCTTATTCTTAGAAAAGATGTGGGGAACTGCAAGAGGTGATGGCCCCCAAAGTTAACGGGCTCGTAAATTTGGACGAAGCCAGTAAAAATATTCATCTGGATTTGTTTATTGCTTTCTCTTCTGTGGCTGGGGCGACGGGAAATCCGGGTCAGACAGATTATGCTGCCGCCAATGCTTTCATGGATGCCTTCGCAGAGTATAGAAATACGCTTGCCGCATCCGAGCAGCGACATGGTCGAATGTTATCCATCAATTGGCCCTTGTGGAAAGAGGGCGGTATGCGCGTCGGCGATGACGTCGAAAAAATCATGCTGAAGAGTCTGGGCACCGTCCCGATGCAGACTTCTGCGGGAATTCAAGCCCTGTATCAGGGGCTTGCCTCGGGAAGACATCAGGTTCTGGTCATGACAGGCATGATGTCACGAATGAAACCCAGAATGCTCCCTCCAACCAATGCCGTTGCTCCACAGCCGAGCATGATGACAGCTACCGTCAAGCATGATGACGGCACGCAGAGGGTAAGAGTAGAGACCGTGTTGATACAGAACGTGTCCACACTATTAAAGGTCAAGCTGGAAGATATCGATATTCAATCGGAATTCAGTGAGTATGGATTCGACTCGATCTCCCTTACGCAATTTGCCAACATGTTGAATGAAGCCTACAGTCTTGAATTGACTCCGACCGTGTTCTTTGAATATACAACGCTGGATAGTTTTGCCGAATACCTGATCGCGGAACATCCGGCTGCATTTGCCGCTGGGACTCCATCGGACATGCAGTCGGACGCTCCAGAGGTTAACGTAATAGAGATAAACGCAGTAGAGGTAGAGGTTGAGGTTGAGAAGGAAGAGGTGAATCCCGTCAGAAAACCTCGCTCCCGATGGGCGCCGAAAGTTGTCCAGCCTGTCCAGTTAACCCAGGTTGCCCAAGACACTCAAGCTGAACCTGAGCCGATGGCTATCGTAGGTATCAGCGGTCTGTTTCCGATGGCACAGGATGTGAATGAATTTTGGAGGAACATCGTGGAGGGCAAGGATTGTATCACGGAAATACCGAAGGAGCGATGGGACTGGAGGGAGTGTCTGGATGATCCTTCCGAGGCTCAAGGGCATTCCAGTCTAAAATGGGGAGGCTTCATTGAAGGCGTGGAAGAATTTGATCCGTTATTCTTCGGTATTTCCCCGAGAGAAGCCGAGATTATGGATCCCCAGCAGCGTCTCCTGCTCACCCAGGTTTGGAAGGCGGTTGAGGATGCCGGTATTGCACCGGGCAAGCTGTCGCAAGATCCTACAGGTGTATTCGTGGCTGCAGGTCCAGGCGATTATATGAACATCACTTCGATCTCGCAGGGGAATCCCCAAGCGATGACAGGGGTCGTTCCATCCTTGATTCCGAACCGTATCTCCTATGCCTTAAACCTGCAAGGGCCGAGCGAATATTACGAAACGGCTTGTTCCTCAACCTTGGTGGCCTTGCATCGTGCCATTCGCTCTATTCGCGATCAAGAATGCGAACAAGCCATCGTTGGCGCCGTAAACCTGCTGATCTCTCCAATAGGCTTCATAGGTTTTGATGCCATGGGCTATCTTAGCCCGGATGGACATGCCAAATCCTTTCAGTCCGACGCGGACGGGTTCGTGCGGAGCGAGGGGTTGGTGCGATGATCATCAAGCCTTTGTCAAAAGCAATCAAGGACCATAATCTCATTTATGCGGTAATCAAAGGGACAGGCGTTTCGCATGGGGGCAAGGGGATGTCATTGACCTCTCCCAATGCCGGAGGCATGAAAGCCGCGATGTCTCAAGCCTTTAAAGGCTCGGGAGTTCATCCTCGGACGATATCTTATATCGAAGCTCATGGCATTGCGTCCCCGATGGCTGACGGCATTGAAGTGAATGCACTGAGGGCGGGATATCAGGAGATTGCGTCGAACAGCTCGTCTGCAATCGATTCAGTCAAGGACAATGCTTGTTATATCAGCACCTTGAAGCCCGCCATGGGTCATGGGGAAGTGGCTTCCGGCATGGCTTCGTTGATCAAGGCCATACAGGCGATAAGGCATAAACTTATCCCGGGGTGGTCCGATTTACAAGTCTGAGTGAACATATTTCGCTTGCGGGCAGTCCGCTGCGAATCTCCGCAGAGCATCATGAATGGGAAGCCTTAACCGATGCAGACGGCAAGACGCTTCCGCGGCGCGCAGCGATAAACAGCTACGGGATCGGCGGTGTAAACGCCCATGTCATTCTTGAAGAGTATATCCCTGCAGATGAAGGGTTGCTTCGGGCAGAACCTTCAGGGAAACCTCAGATTATCGTCCTGTCGGCAAAAAAACAGAGCGGCTTCAAGAATACGCTTCACAGATGCTTGAATATGCAGAACGTCATTCCGAGTTCTCATTAGAGGAATTTGCATATACCTTACAGGTGGGAAGGGAACAGATGGAGTCCCGGTTAGCTATGGTTGCCAGCAGCAGGGAGGAACTGATTACTGGTTTCAGGATATTCCTGAATGCATCGCCGGATAACCCCGGTGGGGCCATTACGAATCCGGCCATTTTTACCGGGGATACAACCTTCTCAAGCTCCAAACTGGATTCGGCTGCGCTTCAGTCGCTTTTTGCAGAAAACAATTTGACCAACATAGCGCTGCAGTGGACAAAAGGCGGGCAGTTCCCTTGGGAATGGCTTCATATGGAAGAACGAGTCCATAGAATATCTCTTCCCGCGTATCCATTCGAGAAGAGAAGGTGCTGGCCTGAGCTGGACGATGTACAAGAGACCGATCCTGATCCTTATATAAGCAGCCGCGTGATCGATATCGTATCGAGCATACTGGGCATGGCATAGCTGAGATGAATCCGGGGCTGCCCTTGGATCGATACGGGCTTGACTCCATTCTATTGATGCAGCTGCTGCAGCAGCTGCAGCACCAGCTGGATCCCGCGGTTGATCTCGTCAAGCTGCAGGAATGCAGGACGGTGATGGATATTGCTGCCATGATTGAATTGCCGCCGACAGAAGACAGGCAGCCCAGACTTCATCCTGAGAATGCGTCTATTGCACCCGTCAGTTGGCCGCAATTTCCCGAGCTCATCCTGCTTAACAAAGGATCACAAGGTTCGCCCGTATTCTGGTTTCATGGGGGTTTGGGCGGTGTCGAAATGTACCAGAAGTTGGCGCAAAGAGTGAGCGTCCCTTTTACGGAATTCAGGCGAGAGGGTGGTTGACTGACCGTACTCCTCTAAAAGGGGTCGGGGCGATGGCCGCTTATTATGCCCACATTATTCAATCGGTTCAGCCCGACGGTCCTTATGATCTGGGAGGATACTCCTTAGGCGGGGTTCTGGCCTATGAAGTAACGCGTCAATTGCAGGTACTGGGGCATGCGGTGAATTCGGTTGTGATGCTGGACTCCCCATACGGCAAAGAGTTCCAGCAAGGAGCCGTCTCAAGAACAACGGCCGTATTGCAGGCCGTTAACTTGGCGCTTGCCTCGAGGAATTTTCAAGAACCGGACAAGTTTATCCAGACGCTGATTCATAGGGATGAACTGGACTTTAATGTGGAAGAGGGCAAACTGCTGGAGCAGCTTATTAAGCTGGGAAACACACGCGGACTCACCAAGACCGAGGATCAGATTGTGTCCATGATCGAGGCGAATGTCAAGATACAGCATGCTTATCAATTCGATCAATATGCGGCGATGCCGCTTCCCGACCCGGATGCCGTAACCTGCTACTATTTCCGCAATAAGGGCGGCTTGATCTTCGGAGAGCTGGAGCCGTACTTCTCGACAACCGAAGATTCGTCGGTTCTAGACCAAGCGGCATACTGGAAGGAGTGGGAACGCCAGTTCCCGGACCTGCATGTCATGGATATCGATCCTTCGAATCATATGGTGCTGTTGTCGGAAGCTAAATCGTACGAAACGATTTTTGCATTTTGCGAAGCGTTATATTCTGGAGAAGGCATAACCAAGGAGTTCCTCCAGATGTTTAAAGACCAAACGAAAGAATTACACGGAAGCAAGGTGTGAACGAATCCCGACTAAGCTGCGGTACAAGGCGCTTAGTCGGGATTTTGTCATACCAATGCGAAAGGGAGGACAATGGTTAATTACGAAGTGTTTGCACTACGAACGGTCTCGCTTCCTTACATTAATTATTGCTATATTGTTTTGGACAAAAGCAGTCGTTCTGCCTTGTTAATCGATCCTTCATGGGAACTCGATGCCATCCTCGGCAAGCTGAACGATTTGAATGCAGACGTGAAGGGGATTATGTTGACTCACTCCCATTATGATCACGTGAATTTGACCTTGGTGCTGACGGAGATTTTTGAATGTGACGTATTCATGTCGAATGTGGAAATTGAAGACTACGGATTCCATTGCAGAAACCTGATAAGTGTCTCGGATCAAGAAGTCATCTCGATTGGGAGAACGAAGGTCACCTGCTTGTGGACACCCGGACATACCTCGGGAAGCATGTGTTTTTGCTGGAGGACTGCGTATTTACTGGAGACACTTTATTCATAGAGGGCTGTGGGGATGCCATTATCCAGGCGGTTCGGCTGAGGCGATGTTTGAGAGTATCCAAAAGATCAAGGCTTTGGCTGCCCCGGACTTGCGTGTGTATCCCGGTCATTCCTACGGGGCCGAGCCAGGCCAAACCATAAGAAGGTTGTACGATCAGAATATTTACTTTCAATTGGATTCGCGCAAGCATTTTGTCGATTTCAGAATGAGGCCGAATCAGAAAAGCGTATTTAATTTTCGATGATAGGGGAGTGAACAAAGGTGGGGAAATCCATCGTATTTTTATTTTCCGGGCAAGGCTCGCAATACTACCAAATGGGCAGGGAATTATATCGAGATCAATATGTTCCGCCACTGGATGCGGCATCTGGATCAATATTATTACGGAATAACCGGAAATTCGGTCATCGACGAGTTGTACGATAAGGATTATCCAATAAGTCAACCATTTGACTCATTGCCGCTCACACATCCCGCCATATTCATGATCGAATATGCCTTAGCCCAGGTATTTATGGAGCAGCAGATCTACCCTGATTATGTGTTTGGTACTAGTCTGGGGAATTTGCGTCATGCACCGTTGCCGGAGCGCTGGATTACACTTCAGCATTGGAGAGTTTGGTCGTTCAAGCGGACATCGTACAGAATCATTGCGAACCGGGAGGGATGATCGCTATTCTTGAAAAAGTATCGCTGTTCCATAGCGAACCGGAGCTTTATCGGAACTGTGAGATTGCCTCGGTTAATTTTGACAATCATTTTGTCGTTTCAGGTGGAGCAGCAGGCCTCTCTGAAGTGGAGTCCTATATAAAAGACCGCAAAGTGATGTATCAGCGATTACCTATTCATTATGGTTTTCACTCTAAGTGGATAGATCCTGCCGGAGCGCTATATAAGCGTTATGCAACCTCATATTCTTTAAAGTCTCCTCAAGCAGGAGTCATATCAGCTCTAGCTGGCGGGGCCTGTGCTTCTTTTGAACCCGAATATTTATGGAACACGGTGCGGGAACCGATCCGCTTTCGCGATGCCTTGATAACTTTGCTGCCCATGGAGGATAAGATTTTTGTGGATTTGGGGCCAGGGGAACACTTACAACCTTCATAAAGCACAATCATTCGTTATTTGGCCCGGACGGAGTCCAGAGTTTACATTCGGTTCTTAGTCCTTTTCACAAGGATATGAACAGGCTGGAGCAGGTACTATCCAAAGTAAAATGGGAACGGGTAACGACATGATGGCAAAGTGAGATTCGGTTGTCGAAACCAAGATTATTTTGCGATTGCCCGAGAAATAAAACCTGCGCTTCATGATAGTAATAGCAATTTTATTGCGATTGAATGATAACTATATGATTATATATCAACGGTGGATGGAATCTGGCTCAAGATGGTATTGGAGGTTCAGAGAATGGAACGTTTGGAGATCATCTCAGATAAGCTAAAGCTGCTGGGAGAAAAGACAAGACTGACGATGCTGATCTTGCTAACAGAGAGGGAGTGGTGTGTGTGCGAGTTCGTTCACGTGCTGCATATGTCACAACCAGGTGTCAGCCAACATTTAAGAAAACTGAAATCTCTGGGAATCGTGAATGAAGAAAGGCGCGGACAATGGGTATATTACTCGCTCAATGTTGCAGACAAGCCATACATTCAGGCCGTATTGAATGAGATGCCGTCTCCACAAGATATGCTTAAGCAGCTGAACAAAAGTGATATGAAATATTAATGTAATTAACGATGGTCACATTGTTCAATTGCCAGGCTTTTTTATTCTAAATATAATCATATAGTTATATTATGATGTGAGTTTCGTTGTAACCTTTTGTTGAACAGAAGTCTTGAAAGTCCGCGCGAACAGCGGCGTAAAGTAAGTCAAACAGCAGCATACCTAAGATAGGATGTAGACGGGGCAACTTGAAATGGTTGCGGCGTCTTTTTGCGTTATTGCACTAAAGTTGCAGGCACCCCTCCTTTTCAACTAATATTTAGAGAGGGAACGGAACTTCTAGTATGTAATCAGCAAGCGATATTTAATTACGATCGAGTCAAAAACGACTCTGAATCACACAATCGAAAGGAAGTATCCCATGAATTCTTTGCAAATCGAACAGCTCAAAATCATTCGGAATGAAATTACCCGTTTCATGATGAAATACAAATTCGCATTAGATGAGATTGAAACTAAAATGGAAATATTGAAAGAGGAGTTCCAGGCTCTTCATGATTATAGCCCGATTGAACATACGAAATCCCGCCTGAAGTCACCGGAAAGCATCATGAAGAAACTGCTTCGTAAAGGCGGAAACATATCCCTAAGCTCGATTGAGGATAACATTAAGGATATCGCAGGTTTAAGGATCACCTGTTCTTTTATTTCCGACATTTACAAAATCAGCGATATGCTGCAGCAGCAAAGCGACTTAACGGTTCTTAATGTGAAGGATTATATCAAGAATCCGAAGCCGAACGGATACCAAAGCCTGCATCTTCTAGTAGAAGTAGGTGTACTTCTCCGACAGGGTTGAAAAGGTATGCGTTGAAGTTCAGATTCGAACCATTGCCATGGATTTCTGGGCAAGCCTGGAGCACAAGATCTTCTACAAATATAATAAGTCGGTTCCTCAGCAGCTGCTGGAGGAGCTGAAGAATGCAGCGGATACCGCCAATGCGCTGGACCGTCAAATGGAACAATTGCATCATGAGGTACAAGCAATCAAAGATTCAGAGAGTGAGGATTCATTGCTGGAGGAGCTGAAGAGCATTCAGATTAACAATCGCAAGTATGAGCTTCCAGCGGGCTTGCTTGAGGTATTCACGGAGGAGAAATAAGGTTAAGTCTGTTTCGAAGATATCAAGTGCAACATGTTTCATCGGCAGTGGTCCGGGTATATATATCCTAAGTGGGAAGTGAGAGTCACATCAACACCAGACGGATAACAAGACTGTTAAAGTCGGAATTACCGAAAGGACTTGATACCCATGAAGCATATAACGAGGAGTAAGGAAGGCACCGCCTGAATTATTCCGAAGACATCCTAAGTAATGTAATGATGGTTTGAGAACGGTAATAACCGCTTCCCACTTTAAAAAACTCTGCGAGGCATCTCGTGGAGTTTTTTTCGTTGCATCCCGGCTGGATATGCTGATCTTTTGCTGAAAAGACTGTTCACAATATTGAGGGAATGGCGGCATTCGATGGACTGCTTCTATGATATACTTATGAATTGGATACAATGGTAAGTAACATGGATGAGATTGTAAAGAACCTACATAATTGAGGTGTATATAGTGACAACTATAGTAGTGATCGGCGGCGGCATTACCGGACTTTCAACCTTATACTACCTGCAAAAAGAGTTAAAGCTTCGTCAGCAGGAGATGAATCTGGTGCTTATTGAGGCAAGCGAAACGCTTGGAGGGAAAATTCGAACCGTTCAGAATGGCGAGTTTATTATGGAAAAAGCGCGGATTCCATCGTGTCCCGAAAAACGAATGTGGCACCGCTCTTGGAGGAGCTTCAGCTAACGGATCAGGTTGTGTATAATGCCACGGGAACCTCTTTTATTTACACAAGCGAGGGACTGAAGAAAATTCCGGACGAGAGTGTGTTTGGTATACCGCTTAGTCTGAGGTCGCTGGCCGAAAGTGAGCTCGTATCCGCGGAGGGGAAGGTAGTGGCGCTCAAAGATTATTACACGCCCAATGAGACATTCACCAGGGATGATTCGCTGGGGAGTTTCTTGAAGCATTTCTTGGCAAGGAGATTGTGCAGAAGCAGATCGCTCCGGTCATATCAGGGGTGTATTCCGGAGATCTTCATGACTTGACCATTGCCTCCACCTTCCCCTATTTGCTTGATTACAAAAATACATATGGCAGCATCATGGGCGGCCTCGCAGAGAATAAGCAGAAGTATCTGGGTGCGGGAAACAAGAAATTCATCTCCTTCAAAGGCGGCGTCTCGGCTTTGATTGATGCCCTGGAAGATACGGTTTCTCAAGCAGGAGCAGAGATTTACAAAGGAACGGCAGCAGCGAAGCTGAAGAAATTAGCTGATGGCTATGAAATTGCACTCTCCAACGGAGAGAAGCTTGAAGCCGATTATGTTGTGCTGAGCACGCTGGCTTCATCTGCGAAGGAATTGCTGCAAGATCCACACCTTAACGAAGACTTCGATCAGCTGTATACCAAATCCCTCATCAGTGTGTATCTTGCTTTTGATATACAAGATGAAGAACTTCCTTATGATGGCACAGGATTCATTACGGGCAAAGGCACACATTTGAAGTGTGATGCCTGCACCTGGACCAGTCGGAAATGGGAGCATACCTCCGAGAACAAGCGATTATTGATGAGATTGTTCTACAAGAGCTCCAATCCGCATTATGAGGAGTTAATCCGGTTAACGGACGATGAATTGAAGCAGGTCGGGATGGAGGACATCAACCGCAGCTTGGGTATTACGGCAGAGCCATCTCCTGTGAAGTTACGAAGTGGCATGACGACATGCCGAATTACCATTTGAAGCACAGACAGGTTGTAGAATCATTGGAGCACAAACTAAAAGATTCGTATCCTAACGTGATTCTTGCGGGATGTTCTTACTATGGGGTAGGCATCCCGGACTGTATTGCGAATGGTGAGAATACGGCTGGTCAGATTATGGAACGTAATCAGGAGGCAAACACATGACCATCTACATTGCACTGCTTCGAGGGATCAATGTCGGCGGCCACCATAAAATAAAAATGGCCGATTTAAGGAAGATGCTGGAGGGCATGGGGCTAACCCATGTACAAACCTACATTCAGAGCGGAAACGTACTGTTTCAATCCGCGGAATCCAAAGCAGCTCTGCGTGCAAAGATGGAGCAGGGCATACTTGAAGTGTTTGGCTTCCCGGTGTAGGTGCTGCTCAGAACCTCCTCGGAAATCGAAGGGATTATTCGGAATTGTCCTTTCTCAGAAGAACGTATTCGCCTTGCCGAGGAAGCCTCAGAGTTTGAAAGCCTGTATGTTGCCATGCTGCCAGAAGTACCTGCAGTTGAAGAGGTTGAGAAGTTGAAGAACTATGAGAACGACAAGGAAGCCTTTGAAGCGATAGGTGAAGAGGTCTATTTATTATTTAAGGAAAGCGTCCGGAATTCCAAGCTGGCAGGGCAATTATCCAAGCTCTGTCTACCCGTCACGATGCGGAATTGGAAAACGATGAACAAGCTGGCACAGCTGGCCATGGAGATGCAGAATGAGCCGCCTCAATAGTTGAACGGGGCGAACTCGCATCGATGAGTAATCGACGCTCAGACATAATGGTTTTGAAAGAGAGTTGTTTCGTTTATTGAGGATCGGGTAAATATAGAATAAGTGGGAAGTGGTATTGTCAATCGACGGACGGAAGAACTTGATGTCATTCCGAAAGGCAGTTGATTCGCCATGAACACTCGCAAAAGGAGAAGAAGAGCGAGATTTCTTCGATTCTTTTCAGGTAAGGCACCCTAGCAATTGGAAAATTGCTGCATAACGAACTTCAAATCGCTTCCCACTCATAAGGATCCTGCGATATCATTCGCGGGGTCTTTTTTGTGCAGTAAATGGAGCCCAAGTCCATATCTAATAGTAAAGAATGCCTGACAAATGGTTCCCTGTGACTAGAGGTGGAAGGGACTACCGGGACTAATATATCATTTATCAAATTTTACATAAAGTGGTTTAAAAACCGGGCAGAATATGCAATTATTGATTTCAGGAGGTGATGGGGTACGCAACTCCTCGAGGGGACAACCTGAATCGAACGTTGTGAAGGAGCTTGTGATGGAAACGCTTTAATTTTAAATTTGGAGATCCCATGGAGACCTGGAGAATTGGGAAACTGAATTGATTGCTCAACAAATCATTTCTAGGAGGTTTTCCATGTCTAAGATCGTCCTTAATCGATGTATTTCCTGCTTCTTGATTCTCTGTATCGTCTTATCAGCCTCGTTCACCGTTTGCATCGGACAAGCTTCAGCCGAGCAGCTGGCTACAGGCAATACCGTTCCGGAGCTGTTAATTACTGAACTTGTACCTGATTCTACAAATGTTGGAACTGCAGATGGATACGAATTTATTGAAGTGTATAACAATACCGATCAGGCCATCGATTTCAGCAATTACAAAATACGCTACCGTTATTTGGAGAGTGACACACTCTGGGCGCACGTCCCTGATGAGGTGACCATTCCAGTAAGCGGTACGCTGGTGTTCTGGATTATTAACGGTCAGAACAATAAATCAACGATTGGCGATTTTAATAATAACTATGGCACCCAGCTGACTGAGAACACCGATGTGGTGAAAATATTCTCAGGCGGTATGTCCAATTCGCGCATGCGGGAGCTCGTGGTAGTGACCAACACCGGGCGACCGATAGTGTCTGCATTCTATAATGACGGAGAAGTCCATAACGATCCTGATCTGGGGATCTTCTATAAATATCCTGAGGACGGCAGCCTGAAGATGCAGCGGATCTCCCAACTGGAGCATCTGGCAACGCCGGGTTCATTACAGCATTCTGAGGTGCCGTCGGAGGTACATATCGATATAACGAAGGAACCGACCGTGACGAACCGCACGACAGCCATGGACGTAGAGCCGGGAGATAATCTGGAGATAATTGCCGAGGCCCATGATGCGCGAATGGTCACTTCTGTGGCATTATCTTATCGTGTCGATGATCAAAATGATTACACGGTTGTTCAGCTCCAGGAAGAAAAGCAAGATTTCCGGCATACGATCTCTTATCTTGAACTGCTGGGACACCGTAAACTGGAGTATTTCTTCACGGTGTCCAATACGTTTAAAGAAGTGGAGAGCCCCAAGTATGAGGTCGATCTGACAGGGAATGGAGCAAGCGCCAGATTGAACCTGGATCATCAACAAACGGTAACCCACAACGTACATTCGGGGCGCCGCAAATGGTGCGGAATCCAACGACCTGGAGCTTTTTATAGATGGACAGAGGGTTCAAGGTGTGCCTGTCATGGAGCACTCAGCCTACTTTGTATTTGAAGCGGATGGTATCGATGATGGGATCAACACGGTAACCATCGGCAAGGACGTTCTCTACAAGACCGAGGCTAATATAGATGGCTATCGAAGGATCGCTGTCCCGATTGAACCCCAGTGGCTGACAAGCGGCATTAACGAAATAACGCTTCGGGCAGGCGACAATGAGCGAACCTACTTCGAGGATAACAAGCCTGCTGGGAACATGGATGACTTCAATGTCCGAAATGTACGACTTCTGTTAGGAGACGGAACGGAGATACGGGATCCGCGATACAGCGACCCTGCGCTGATTCATGATCTGGGTGATGACGGACGGTTTCTGCCGCTGGTTGAATTTTATTTTGACATTCCGGCGGATAAGGTAAAAGCTTTGTCGTATGCGTGGGATACCTCACAAGTCACGGACGGGCAGCATACGGTCCAACTGAACATAAAGGGCCAGTCTGGAGTATCTGCCACCGTTCAGTCCGATAATCATGGGCCGGAAATCAATGTGAGTGTAGAAGAGGGAAAGTCTTATAAGGGGAGCATCCCGATCGAAGTATCCGCTGTGGATAACGTATCCGGCGTGGATCGTATGGAGGTCACACTGGACGGTCGATTAATCGAGGTGCCATACGCGACTTCATCATCGGAGCTTGCACCTGGTGATCATAAGCTGGAGATTCGCGCAGTGGATAAGATCGGCAACAGTTCGGAACGCTCCGTTACGTTTAACACTGCTCAGGAGCATCCGAATGCACCGGTCTTGGTGTCACCAGCGGATAAGGAGACAGGAACAGGGCTTTCGCCAGAGCTGAAGGTTCAAGTCAGTGATCCATCGAATGACGAGCTTGAGGTTTCCTTCCATCAGGCGCATACGTATCACTCGTTAAGCGGTGATCAAGTGAAGTTGTCCAAGAACGCTTCGGATGAAGAACCGCCCAAGGTCAAGCTTCCGGCTGGCGAAACCGTATTGACAGAAGAGGAATTGAAACTCATCTCCGAGTCCAACGATCAATATGTTACCGTGGATTCTACATCCCAGTTCCCTTACATCCGCTTCGAGGTTGACCTGGAGCAAGCCGCCGAACCAGGCGACGTCGTCGAAGTGGGCTGGGAAGGACATACCGTTTCTGGTCGCAAGGTCACGATGTACGCGTGGAATTACAATACAAGCAAGTGGACGGAAATCACGAAACATATCGCCCAGTCCGAAGATGATTTTACGCTTCGTGGAGAATTGGCCGCAGCTGACTACGTGCGGAGCAACCAAGTGGATGTCATCGTACAGGATGAAATTCCCACCCGAGGTGATTATGACTATACCTTTGTCTGGGTATCGGATACCCAGTTCTTGACAGAGCTGTACCCGCACATTCAACAGAAACAATTCGACTGGATCGTCGATTCCATGGATGATATGAATATTAAATATTTGTTCCATACTGGTGACATCGTAAATGATCCGACGGCGCAATATCAATGGGAACGAGCCGACAGATATATGAACATGCTGGAGAGTGCAAACTTGCCTCATGGCGTGCTTGCGTAATCATGACGTGGGTAGTTATGATTGGGATTACACGACCTACAGTCAATATTTTGGAGAGGACCGCTATAAGAATCAGCCCTACTACGGTGGCTCCTACAAGGATAATCGCGGTCATTACGACCTCATCTCCGCCGAAGGCAACGACTACATCATGATGTATATGGGATGGGGAGTCGAAGACGAGGACATAAAGTGGATGAATGAGGTTCTGGCTGAGTACCCGGACCGAATCGCGTTTCTGAATTTCCATGATTACATGCTTGCCAATGGAACGCGTTCCGGTGTAGGAAACAAGTTATACAAAGAAGTGGTCGTCCCGAACCCGAATGTAGTTGCTGTTCTGAGCGGGCATTACACGGGAGCCAGTCTGCTCAAGAATGAGCTGGATGATGACGGTGACGGTACGCCGGACAGAACCGTCTATCAGATGCTTGCGGACTACCAGGGACATGCCGATGGTGGCAGCGGCTATCTGCGCTTGCTGCATTTTGATAAGGAAAGCAATCAAATTTACGTGAATACGTATTCTCCATACCTGGATAAGTACAATTATTATACAAATCCAGGAGTGGACGAGTTTACGATGAATCTGGATCTTGAGCCGAAGCTGAAAAGGGTGGCAACGGATTCGATTCAAGTGAATCATCTGAAAGGAGCGGCTTTGGGTGCACCGCAGAAAGTTGCCAGCGGTGCAGTGGTGACGCAGCCATGGACGGGGCTTCAATCGAACGGGACGACGTATTCCTGGTATGTTCTTGCACAGGATGAATTCGGCGGGAGAACCGTATCGGATGTTTGGTCATTCACAACCGAAGGCGGGGAGCTTCCTGCTCCGACGAATCTGAAGGCACTGCGAGTGACATCCTCCTCGGTTCAGTTGGGCTGGGATTCTGTGAACCATCCGGACCAGCAGGTCGCGGGCTACAATATCTATCAGAATGGTCAGCAGACAGCGACTGTAACGGAGAGTGTGTATGAAGCGACAGGGCTGATGGCAGACACGGTATACGAATTCCAGGTAACTACCCTGGATGAACAAGGGAACGAATCGGATCGAAGCGACAGGTTAACGATTACAACGAATTCTGAGGTCATTTCGGGTGCGCCTGTATGGTCATCCGGAGAGTTGAAGGTTACGGACATTACGCCAATAAGTGTAACCTTGGGCTGGCCGGAGGCGAATGCACCTGATGGCGTGGATGGCTATCGCGTCTATCAGAATGGTCGGAGTGAACCGGTGGTTACCGTGACGAACGACGTGTATTCACATACCGTCTCCAGCCTGGAGCCGGATACGTTATATCACTTTACGGTAAAAGCCTATAATGCGGCTGGAGAGAGCCATGGACTTCATCAATCGGTTACAACTCCGGCGGCAGCTGTAGACAAAAGCGAGCTGAAAAGGTGGATTGCTTTGGCACAGCAAAGGCTCGATGAAACCCAAGAAGGCTCATCGCCGGGCCAGTACCCGGCAGCGGCACGATCCGCTTTACGGACTGCCATTGCGAGTGCCAGTGTCGTAGCGGAACAGGATCAAGCCACAGCCAAGGATGTAGAGGATGCAGTGATAGTATTGCAAGCTGCAATCCGTGCCTATAACGTTTCGGTTGTTCCTTCATCGGAGAATCCTCCATCTTCTGGTTCCGATTCTTCCGGAGGTATCGTACGGTCAGGCAACACAAACCTGAATGGCCTTGAAGTGATCATTGGCGGCAAGGCGGTAGAACTATCTCCTGCGTTCAACCAGAATACAACGGAGTATCGGCTTGAAACGGAAGCCGAATCGGTACAGCTCCGTGTTGGCGCTGCGCACAGCGGAGCCAAAGTGCTTCTGGTGATGAAGCCGTGAAGCCGGATCAGCTGATCGCCTTAACGGAAGGGGATAACATTCTGAGGTTGGTAGTTCAAGCCGAGAATGGCGCGACAAAGGTCTATCAGTTGAACATTCATCGTAAAGCTAAGCAAGAGACAGAAGCAACGAAGCCCGATCCCAAGTAAGAGGGTTAACGGACATCGGTGAACACTGGGCCGCGTCAGCCATTGAACAAGCCGTTCAGCTTGAGATTGTTGGAGGTTACCCGGACCAGACCTTCAGACCGGACCGTCAGGTAACCCGTGCTGAATTTATGGTGATGCTGGCAAAAGCCATGGAGGGCCACGGGAATTCCGCGACACTGAACTTCAAAGATAGTTCCCTCATCGGACCTTGGGCGCTTGAAGCCGTTCAATGGGCCGTATCCGAAGGTATCGTGAAGGGATACGAAGATCGTTCATTCCGTCCGAATCAAACCGTTAACCGTGCAGAGATGGCGGTCATACTTGTGAGATACCTGGGACTGAGCTTGGGGGATGCGGAATCTTCCTTCCGAGATCATAGCAACATTCCTGCCTGGGCAGAGAAGGAGATATCCGCTGCTGTTGATGAGTATCGTGAATGGCCGCTCGGGTAACCGATTTGCTCCACTTGAATCCGCGACTCGCGCGGAAGCGGTTATGATGATTCTTCGCATGCTCGAGAAAGTGGAGAAATAACGAGTTATTCGATGAACAAGAGGCTTTCGCCCAAGCATATTCATGGGTGAAGGCCTCTTTTACATGAGGAGATTCATCGATATTCATTCCACTATCGAAGCCGATAAAGCGATAGGAGAATCGTAACCTGCAAGAGTGGACGCTTGAACAAACGTGCGCTCTTGCAGGTTATTTTATCCAATGATTAAACGCTCTGTCCCTTTACCTTCAATAAGTAGGCCAGCCCTGGGCGTCCCATTTCAGGTCATTGATGAGCAGCTTCGGCGTACCGTTGTCCGTTGCGTCATAAGCATGTCTAATGATGATGTTGTTATACACATCTTGGTGTCCGGGCCCCTTCCAAACGGCATTGCCGCTGTCCATGATCGTGCCGCCGCCGTTCATAATGCTGGTTCCGTTCTTGTCTACGTAAGGGCCCGTGATATTGACAGAACGGCCATAAGCGATTTTATAAGTGCTGTTCACGCCCTGACAGCAGGAATCAAAGGAGGCAAACAGATAATAGTAACCGTTTCGGTAGATGATCGTTGGCGCTTCTACGGCACCGCCGTTGTTAGGACGTGAGGCAATGGAATAAAGCGTGCCTGTCGGTTTCATCGTGCTTGCATCCACGCGTGTCAGCTTCAGTCCGCTCCAGAACGAACCGTAGGCGAGCCAAGGGTTACCGTCCTTGTCAATCGTCAGGGTGGGATCGATTGCATTATAGTTGTTAGATGATGTCGTCCGTGTAACCAGACCGTCGTCGCGCCAATTGCCTGAGGTGATGCTGGTTGTCGAAGTCAAGCCGATGGCGGATGTGTTGGACCCGAAGGACGAGATCGAATAATAGAGCCAGTAACGACCGTTGAAATATTCAATATCGGGTGCCCAGAGATCATTCGTGCTCTGATTCGGTACATAGGTCTTCCACCAGGAAAGCGGAGAGGAAAATACCTGATTGGCCCTGGTCCAGTTCGTGCCGTTGCTGGATTTCAGCAGCTGAATGCCCTGTCCTGTTGAGAAGGTGTACCATGTATTCCCTTCCTTGATGATCGTTGGATCGTGAACGACAATATCACCGCTAAGGTTCCAGAAAGCGCCGAATGCCGACTGTGCGCCCGTGACGCACAACCCAATGGCAAGCACAAGCGAAGTAAGCCATTTTCTCTTCTTGTTCATTCGTTATATCCTTCCTTTCAATCTGAATTAGAGAGAACGAATCCGTGAAACACTTCTAGAATAAATCACCTCCGATTTGTTTGAAATTTATTTCATGTTAGTATAAATCGATTTATGTTATTATAAATTATAAAAGCGCTTCCAGTATAAGTAAAGTACAAATTCTATGACAAGATCGACCCGCCTGTTCAACTGAATATTGGCTGTGGAATACAGAAGATTCAGGTCTAGTCTTCTATATACAAACAAAGCCCCGCGAATCTCGCAGGGCTTTGTTTCGTGTTTGTATTCCAATCGTAATCAGACCCAGCGTCCGCCGCGGAATACTGGCTCAACCGTGCCGTCCGCCAGCTCGCCATCAATGTCGAGCTCAGCAGACCCGATCATGAAATCGACATGCGTCAAGCTGACATTGGCTCCACGAGCCAGCAGTTCCTCCTTGCTCAGCTTGGTACCGCCCTCTATATTGACCGGATAGGCGCTGCCAAGTGCAAAGTGACAGGAGGCATTCTCATCAATCCCGGTGTTATAGAACACCCGATTCAGTTGAGAGATCGGCGAGTCATGCGGAACGAGCGCCATTTCCCCGAGATAGGATGCACCCTCGTCCGTGTCGAGCAGTGTTGTGAGATGCTCCCGTCCGGATTCGGCTTCATACTCGACTACCTTGCCGTCCTTGAAGGTAAGCTTGATGCCTTCAACCAATCGGCCATTCAGATTGAGTGGAAGCGTACTGGTTACGGTACCGTTCACGCCTGTACGGTGCGGCATCGTATAGATCTCTTCTGTTGGCATATTGGCAACAAAATATACGCTAGCTTCGTTCTCATCGCCGCCGCCGAGCCATAGATATCCCTCCGGCATATCAACACGCAAATCGGTTCCCGGTGCGCGGTAGTGAAAGCTCTTGTAGCGCTTTGCGTTCATGTGATTTTGTCGCAGCTTCAGTTGAGCTATATGATCGCGCCAGGCTGCTACCGGATCGTCGTTTCCGACACGGGTCATCTGGAATACGGCCTCCCACATGGCTGGAACCCGCTCTTCTTCAGGGAGGTCTGCAAACACTTTATTAGCCCATGCACGCGTAGGCGCCTTAATGAGCGACCAGCTGATTTTGTTGTTGCGCACATAATCCTGGTATTTCTCGCTGGCTACAGCGGCAGCTTTACAGCCGTAGATACTTTGGCTGAGTCAATTCCACGGAACAGCTCTGGATCCGGTACCTTAATGCGCAGAATGGCACCTCCGCCTTCGGCAAGCTGCTGCATGGCATCTGCCTGCCACTGTGGATAATACCCGAAGGAATCGTCAGGTGCCTTCTCATAACGAATTCGGGTGATTTTCTCGTCTTCCCAATCGACTTGCACATATTTGGCGCCCGCATCATATGCCTTGGCTACGATGTGGCGGGTCAAATCTACGGTTTCAATGGGCGCATTGACGATTAGAACTTGACCTGGCTGAACGTTTACGCCCACTTTAACGACCAGCTCCGCGTATTTCTCCAGATTTTTCTCGAAATTGTCCATATGTAGATGTCCTCCATTTCAGATGTACACTTTATTCTATCACGTTAACAGTAGACACTAAACAAATGGATGATGGCGATATCGGCAATTGCCTCTTTTTCTTGTCCAGAGTAAGGGAGATTTGTCTCCGAAGCAGATGTTTCAATTCATGCAGTGAGCAATCTGACTGTCCACATTGTTTAACTTTGCCTCGTAGAAGGAGAGCATTTCCTCGCAGTATTCGTAAGCATCGGGCGAAGCCACCTCACCGCGGAGTAATACCCGTATTTGATCTGTGGTCAGACCGAGCTTCAAGTACAATGGAATCATCTTGACCCCTTCGATCGAGGATGCGCGTTAAAATCGCGGTATCATTGTCCAGTCTGTCGGCTTCCAGCAGTCTTTTTTGCTCATAGTGTCGGATGGAGCGCACGGACATGACTGTGTTGTGATAATTCGCTGATCTTCATTCGATGTGTACCTCCCTACTTAAATTAGATAACCAGATTATACGCTACGAGCTGCCCGTGCATTAAGGATGGGGGTTCTCTGAACAATTTATATAAATAGAATTCCCGTGCAAAAGTGTGACAATCAGCTGTCTTACATTCTGGATTACACTGACTTTAGTAAATAAGGAAACGTACTGAGAAGGAGTGTTTGAGAAACGTGAAAACGAATCAAGTTAACAAACTGCCCATCGTGCTTGCCGGGCTGCTGCTCGCCATCCTGATGGCTTCCATGGACAATACGATTGTAGCGACGGCCATGGGAAATATCGTGGGAGAGCTCGGCGGACTCGATCATTTCGTATGGGTGACCTCCGCTTATATGGTCGCTGAACTGGCAGGAATGCCGATCTTCGGAAAGCTGTCCGATATGTATGGGCGCAAAAAGTTTTTGTATTCGGGATGATTGTATTTATGCTGGGCTCCGTGCTGTGCGGAACGGCAAGCTCCATTACGGAACTGGCGCTGTATCGTGCGGTGCAAGGAATCGGCGGCGGGGCACTCATTCCGATTGCATTCGCCATTATGTTTGATACGGTTCCGCTTGAGAAGCGCGGCAAGCTTACAGGTTTGTTCGGAGCTGTGTTCGGGTTATCGAGTATATTTGGCCCGCTGGCAGGGGCATACATTACGGATCACATCACCTGGCAGTGGGTGTTCTATATCAATTTGCCCATTGGAATCGTGGCTTTCATGATGGTCACGCTGTTCTACAAGGAGTCGCATGAGCGTTCCAAACAACCAATTGATTGGATGGGAGCAACCACTCTCCTGACAGGCGTTATTTGCTTCATGTTTGCACTGGAGCTTGGCGGCAAGCAATTGGCATGGGATTCCTGGATTTTGATTTCCTTGCTCGCTGCTGCTGCCGTTATGCTGGTTGTTTTTGTTCTAGCCGAGAGAAGGGCAAAGGAGCCAATCATATCATTCAGCCTGTTTAAGAATAAACTCTATACGTCCAGTGTGTTATGCGGTTTATTCAGTGGCGGATCGTTTATCGTGGCTTCCGTATATATACCGATCTTTATCCAAGGCGTACTTGGGGAAGCGCAACCAACTCGGGTCTCGTTCTGCTGCCGATGATGCTGGGCTCCGTCATAACAGCTACGGTGAGCGGTTTTCTGATGAGCAGAATATCTTATCGAAACATCATGATTCCAACACTGGTCCTGTTCACGGGGGCATGGTGCTCGCCTCGACGCTGACGGCGGAATCAAGCTTAGCTGATCGTCACCTTATACATGGTGCTAATTGGGCTTGGCATCGGGGGCTCGTTCTCTGTGCTGGGAACCGCTGTGATGCATGGCTTGTCTTATAAACAGCGCGGCATGGCCACCTCGACCTTCAATTTCACGCGGTCGCTCGGTATGACGATTGGGATAACGATGTTTGGGTTGATACAGAGCCGCTCTTTTGCGGGTTCCTTAACATCGGGCGGAGCGAACAACGGTCACCTTCCTGAGGGATTTAATCTGCAGGATCCCCACGCGCTGTTGGCACCGGAGACTCGTGCGCTGATTCCGGCGGAGCTGTTAAAACCGATATCGGACTCACTGGCATCCTCCATAGCTGCAACGTTCGCCTGGGCTATTGCTCCTGCCGCGTTAGCGCTTCTTGCCGCAACGTTTATGGGACGCAAGAAGCTGGATGAATCCGCGGAGGTGAAGGAGGCTGTCGTTGATTCGGCAGAGGAAGCCGAAGAATCCCAGGATCGGGAGAAGCTGGTCTTGGTTCCATAACAAGATGGCTTCGCCGTAGTCCATCATATGATAAGAGCTACCTGCTTAGGTGTTCAGCCGATCAGGCAGCTCTGTTGCTATTAGCTCTTAATGGCGCCTGCCGCAATATCTGAAATGAATTGCTTGCTGATAAACAGGAACATGACGATCAGCGGAATGACGGCGAGAAGGGTGCTTAAGCAATAACCATCGAGTAGTCGGTGGTGTAGATTCCGTTCAATGAGGAGAGTGCAACCTGTAAAGTGAATTTACTCTCATCGTTCAGAATGATGAGTGGCCAGAGATAATCATTCCACACGCCGATAAACGTGAAGGCGGCCAGGAATGAAAGAGCAGGCCGCAGAATAGGCAGCGATATATTCCAGTACAGGCGGAAGAATCCGCAGCCATCGATTTTAAAGCATCCAGCAGCTCCGATGGAACCGACTCCTGCGCATACTGTCTGATCCAGAAGATCCCGAAAGCGTTTACCATTCCCGGAATAATCAAAGCTTTGTAAGAGCCCACCCATCCAAACTCGGCCATGATAACAAACGATGGCACCAGGGATAGCTGGGCCGGGGCCATCATGGTGGCGAGCAGCAGGACGAACAGCCATTTTTGCCCGGAAATTGGAATTTAGCAAACGTAAAACCAGCCAGGGAATCAAAGAACAACACCAGAAGTGTGCACGCAGCAGCTACGAACAGGGTGTTCCAGAAGGCCCCAAAAAGTCGATGCTGCTGAGTACCCTGGACACGTTATCTAACAAGTGGGGACCAAACCATAATTTAGGAGGAAAGCTGTAAATATCCGAAGTGGTGCGTGTCGCCATAACAAGCAGCCAGTAGAAGGGAAAGATCGAGAAGAGCAGTCCGGCGATTAATCCGAGATGCAGCAGAATGGATTTCCATTTGAACATACGATTCACCCCCATTATCAGTCATTGGAAGGATTGCCCTGCACCATTTTCCAGTTCACGATGGAAAAGAGGGCAATGAGCACGAACATACCCCAGCCGACAGCAGCGCCATATCCGAAATAGTTATTGACGAAGGCTTCACGGTATAAATACAGAACGATTGTCAAACCGCCGCCGCTTACGCCGCCGTCATTTCCGACAAGCACTTGCGGTTCGGTAAAAATCTGCATGCCGCCGATCGTTGATGTAATAACCGTAAAGAGAATGATCGGTCTTAAATTCGGAATGGTGATTTTGAAAAAGGATTGTATGCCTGAAGCTCCGTCGATCTTGGCTGCCTCGTACAGAACCGTGGGAATGCTCTGCAATCCGGCGAGATAGATAATGGCGTTATACCCCGCCCATCTCCAGATGACCATCACCGAAATGGCAAGCTGGATGCCCCATGTTTTGTTCAGCCACTCCACGGAGTTCAGGCCGAACAGAGACAGTATATAGTTGAGCAGACCGTAGTTGTTGGAGAATACCGTGCCGAATACAATGGCAACAGCGACGAGAGACGTGACGTTCGGCAGGAAATACCCGATCCGGAAAAATGTGCGGAACCGCACAAACGATGCATTGAGAAGGAAAGCAACAACTAACGCAATAAATAGCATCGGTATCGTGGAGTAGATCCAGATGAGCAGCGTGTTGCCCACAGCTCTCCAGAATTCAGGATCGGTTAACATGAATTGATAGTTATTGAGGCCGTTAAAGGTCATCTCACCGATGCCATCCCACTTTTGAAAGGACAGAAACATGGAGAAGGCGATCGGGAACAATCCGAAAATGGCAAACAAGATGTAAAGGGAGATCGCCAGATATTCCTTGCGATGTTTCCATATTTGAGCAGATAATAGGTCCTGTGACTTTGATTTCTTCGGAACAGGTTTGTGTTCCACGGGTGTATGATTCAGCATTGGATTATCCATCGTACTGTAACCTCCTGTAGCGGTTGGTATTTAAGTACTCATAGCAATCGAGGGTTGCAATGGGTTGAACACCAAGCACGAAGATTCAGCGCAGCAATTCTTTTTGACCCTTGCCAGCGCATCCTTCCATGCTTTATCGGGATTTTTGCCCTCAAGTGCAACGGAAGAAAGCTCTCGATTGACAATGCCGTTTAAATTTGCGTATTTCCCGCCGAAGTAAGCAGGTTTGACGTTGCGCGCAGATTCCGAGAATACTTCACCTGTGGCCTGATTTCCAAAAATTCTTCAGTTTCCTTCATCACAGGGGCGTCCAGTGCTTCCGTGGCGGAAGGAAAGAGATTGATTTTCTTGAAGGATTGAACCTGATTCTCCGGATTCTGAATATACTTCATGACATCAAACGCCTCTTGCGGATATTTACTGGTCTTCATGATGGCCAGGAAGGAACCGCCATTGTTGCCGTCTCCACCCGGTGCGCGTGCTACCTTCCATTTACCGCTTGTATCCGGTGCCGCCTGCATTAGAATCTCCTTCATCCATACCGCACCGACAAAGGAAGCGATTCGTCCATTATTCATGGCGGCATTCCATTCAGAGGAGGAGGTGGTGGTATTGGCACTCAGTTTCATCTGTGATGCTGTAACTGCTGTATCCCAAGCCGTCTTCATCGAGGACTCAGGTGACTCACCGATAAATGACCCATCCTCGGCAAAATATATATGGTCAGACTGGGCATTAATCTGAGTGTAGATGTTGGTGATGTTGTCGAGCATTTTTACTTTATTGTCAAAATGCTCTTGCAGTTTCAGCCCTGCCTCGAAATATTGATCCCAGGTGTTTAGCTGTGCATACACATCATCAGGTTCGGACGGCAGATGGCTTCCTCGAACAAATCCGCCCGATAATAGAGGGCAGTTGGCCCCGTATCGATCGGAAGCGCTATCATGGAACCTTCCGGGGTAACGCCAAGCTTCCATTTCCAATCGAGGAAATCGGGCTCGATTTCCTTGGCACCAAGCTCATACAGATCATAGAAGCGATCCGAGCTGGTAAACAGCTCTGCCACCCAGTCGTTAAAAGCAACGATGTCCGGTCCTCCGGAACCAGCCAGCGTTGTTTTGAGCTTGGATTTGAAATCGCCTCCGATTTTTGGGCATTGATACGGATACCCGGAAACTTTTGCTCGACGGATTTGATCAGCTCGTCGTCCAGGCTTCGGTTCCAATACCAGAGTGTAAGCGTTTTCGTTTTTTCGCTTGAAGTTGTTCCCGCGCAACCGCTGATTAACAAGATAAGAATAAGTAACCCTAAGCTAACCATCCTGCGTGTGTTCACTATCGTCAGCCTCCTAACGTGGTGAAATCAGTCATTCTTAAATCTTATTCAGTTACCAAGCTCGCGTGAGTAAAAATATATGATTAAGATAATAAACAATAGACTAAAAATTGAAACATTCCATATAAAGGAATAATTGCATAGCGCATGGAGACAATATCAAAGATTGACCAAAAATATGGAGTAGGAAGTGAAGGACAAGATGACAACGGCAAGAGATATTATGAGCTCGAATGTAAAAGTATGCACGCCTCAGGATTCTGTATCCACAGCAGCCCAAATTATGCGAGACATCAACTGTGGTTCTGTGCCCGTCTGTGAAGGAAAGAATGTTGTGGGGATGATTACGGACCGGGATATCGTCATTAAATCGGTGGCTGATTCCAAGGATATCAACACCGTGACGTGTCAGCACTGTATGACAACGAATGTTGTGAGTGCCTCTCCGGATACGGATGTGCACGAGCTGTCCCGAACGATGGCAGAACATCAGATCCGCCGGATTCCCATCGTGGACCAAGGGGAATTGGTGGGTATGGTTGCTATTGGCGATTTGGCAAAAGTGAATATCTTTGTAAATGAAGCAGGCGATGCACTCAGCCAAATTTCAGAGCAGACGCATTAAGCCTTGTTAAATCAACGTCATCTCGGAATATAGCAGCCCACGGGCTGCTTTTTTGTGGCGAATACAGCGAGCTGCCCTCTAATGTATAATGGCCTCCTTTCCAATGTGCGGATTTGTAATTCTTAGAATAACAATTTACACCTGCAGCGGTAACCCCGAGAAGATTGGAAGACGATGCATGGAATGGATATTCCCCCTTTCTTTGACTTTCTTGTATAATGGCTTCAAACCATTCTCATTATAAAATGATAGGGTATGGAAAAGGAGCGTTTTTGATGATCAACAGCTACGATGAGCTTCGGGTGCACGAATTGACCGGAAACCTGAGAGATGATGTGTATCGCTTTCTGCGGGAGCATCATTGTCCAAAAACGGCGGAGCATGTGCTGAAGGTGGGGGATGAAGCCCGCAGAATTGCCGTTCTTTATGACGCAGATCCGGTCGCTGCTGAATATGCCGGGTATCTGCATGATATCAGCGCCATTTTCCCGAGCCATGTCCGCATTCAGGTATCCCGCGAGATCGGGCTGGATGTATTGCCTGAAGAACAGCAATTTCCCATGATCATTCATCAGAAAATTTCGTCTTACATGGCCAGGGATCTGTTTGGAATGACCGATCCTGAAATATGGAGTGCAGTCGGCTGTCATACTACCTTGAAAGCTAAGGCTTCACTGCTAGACAAGGTGCTGTTTGTCGCAGATAAGATTGAATGGGATCAGACGGGGAGTCCTCCGTACTTAAGGGATATAACCGAGCAATTACATATTTCGCTTGATCATGCAGCATTTCAATATATTCAGCACTTATGGAATCAGCGTGAATCGCTTGCGGTAGTCCATCCGTGGCTGCAAGACGCATATTATGATTTAAGGGATGCTATTCGTTTAAAGTAATCGGAAATAAATGAAGTTTGGAGGCGGGTTCATGACGCAGATTGCATTGATCTCCGACATTCATGGCAACATTCCTGCACTGGAGGCCGTTCTGGTGGATATTCAGCAGCGAAGAGTAGATGCCATCTATTGCTTGGGTGACTTGATTGGTAAAGGCCCGGATGGAGATACCGCAGTTGATATGATAAGAACCCATTGCCAGCAGGTGATCAAGGGCAACTGGGATGATTTTATTGGCAAGGAAACCGATGATCCGACCCTGCAATGGCAGCAGCATAAACTTGGAACAGAGAGGCTGCAGTATCTTTCCAGTCTGCCTTATACTATCGAGTTCATGATGAGCGGCAAATGGATCCGATTATTTCATGCGTCTCCCCGCAGTGTGTATGAGCGGATACAGCCGTGGCACGAACAGGAGAAGCGGGCCACCCTGTTTCACAGCTCCGCGTTATGTGGGAGCGCTAGAATAGCAGATGTCGCATTACGGGGATATCCACAATGCGTTCCACCAGCATCTGGAAGGCAGAACGCTGTTTAATACAAGCAGCGTAGGCAATCCCCTTGAAATGCCGGAAGCCTCGTATGTTATTCTGGATGGAAGCTATGAGAGTGGTATCCCGGCACCCTTGAACATTCAATTTATCCGTGTTCCCTACAATATTGAGCAGGCCGTGCAGGATGCCATTCAATCGGGAATGCCCTCTCCTGAAGATTATATTCTTGAGATTCGAACAGGTCGATATCAAGTCAAGCGGTTATGAATTAGAGGGAATTGATTGAAGAAGTCTACGATAGAAATCCATACGAATAGATTCCAAGGGGATGGAAAATGAAGAAGACGCAGCTGGTACTGGATGTCGCAGGGGTATTAATCACCAATTTCTCACCCGCATTCTGGCATGATACGACCCGTGCGGATGGAATTACGTTTGGCGAATTGAAGTTGTTGTTTGCAACCGAGATACGTAAACCGTTATGGACAGGTCAAATGAGTGAAGAAGCTTTCTGGAATTGGCTAGCTGGGTATTGTCCTGTGGAACCGAAGGAATTGAAGACGATATTATTTAATAATCTGCACACAATGCCTAAGCATTTGATCTAGTCCCTGAGTGGTCTGTGCAAACCGATATTCATCTCCTCAGCAATCACAGGTCAGAATGGCTCCAGATGCTGCTTGATCCCATTAGGCCTTATCTTGCCAGCGTGACGATTTCTAGCGATGAGGGATGCTGCAAGCCGGATCTACCGATCTATCATATCGTTGCATCCAAACTGGATGAAGGCAAATCCACTATCTATGTTGATGACCAGGCAAAAAATTTGAGGCCTGCTGAGGAGTTGTCCTGGAGCACGGTTCTGGCAGATCCGGAAGGTCAATGGATCAAGCTTGTCCAAAAAAGCTTCAGGAAATGGATACATACATCATTTGATCGTTAACGATGGGCGAATATAAAAAAGACCTCACAACGACCATTGGATCGCCCGTGAGGTCTTCGACATGTATTATTGTTGGTTCTCGGAGTTGTTCTCAGCGTGTGGCTGCTGCTGTTCAAACACTTCTGCAGCTTCTTCAGCAGAAAACTCGGTGTCGAATTCACCTGGAACCTAAGCATTTTGTTCAATTTCGTGGTTTGCACTTCGGCTTTTGTTGGTTGGTTACCGTTATGGTTGGTTTCGCTCATCTTGGCACCTCCTTTATCGAGAATGACTTCTGTATTCTGCCAACAATGTCCTAATTTTATACAGAAAACAGCATCTTTTCCTGGCGTTTAGCTGCGTTACGTGCTTTTTATAACCAGCTGCGATTTTATTTATTTCATGTTCAAAGGATGCTCGTTTCTCTGCTATCATAGGAGTAATCATTCGATTCATTTATCTGTATCAGGCAGTATATTCGGAACGGAGAATGTCATGATGAGCAGGTCCTATTCGTTCTTCCCTTTGGGAGATTCGGCAGTCCTTATCCAATTCGAAAGCTGGGTGAGCGAGAACATACATCGGGAGGTCACAGCTGCGGCGAGATGTATCGAAGAGAATCCGTTCCCGGGATTCGTCGAGTGCATTCCATCGTTTACCAGTGTTGCGATTTACTATGAATTCCATAGAATTAACAAACCTGACGAGTTTGATACCGTATATGCGTATATCTGCTCGATGCTGGAGCAAAGGATGGTGGCTGACGAAGCAGAGAAGGCAAGTGCGGTGCCTGACGTTGTTGAAATTCCGGTTTGCTATGGGGGTAAACACGGTCCGGATCTGGAGCTTGTGGCTGATAAGAATCGGCTCACACCCGAGGAGGTTATCCGGATTCATTCCGGCCAGGATTATCTGATCTATGCAATCGGATTTGCGCCAGGCTTCCCCTATGTCGGAGGAATTCCGGACACTATCGCAACGCCGCGCAAAAAGACACCCCGGCTGCGAATTCCGCCTGGATCTGTGGGCATTGCAGGCAATCAAACCGGGATATACCCGATCGAGACGCCCGGTGGATGGCAGCTGATCGGCAGGACACCGCTTGCGTTGTTTCGTCCGGGAGCACAGCCGCCAAGCTTGTTGAAGGCTGGACAATATATCCGGTTTAGGCCCATTGAAACAGAGGAATATGAACGGATAAGGGAAGTGAGCTTATGGGTTTGACGGTAATTAAGTCGGGATTGCTCGTTACGCTTCAGGATGCCGGAAGATACGGTTATGGAAGATACGGCATCAGCGCGGGAGGAGTCATGGATGGCTTCGCCTATCGGGTCGCCAATGTACTCGTTGGTAATGAGGATGGAGCCGCAGTTCTTGAGATTACATGGTCTGGATTTGCGGTAGAATTCCAAAGCGATATGTGGGTTGCAATTACTGGCGGAGATATGTCGCCAGCGATCCAGGGTACGAGGGTGCCTATGTGGCGTCCCGTATACATCAAAGCGGGCAGTGTCCTGAGCTTTCAACAGCGATTATCCGGCTGCCGCGCCTATTTGGCCGTTTCTGGCGGGTTCGAGGTTCCCATGGTAATGGACAGCTACAGTACATATTTGCGAGCCGAAATCGGCGGCTATGAGGAAGACCGCTGCAGAAGGGGATGTGCTGAATGCCCATCCCTCGCGTCTACCTCGGGTCTCATCAGGGTTTCCTTATGATGAGGCAGGCACCCTTTTCACTGTAAAATGGTCCGTCTCTGCGGACTTGTATTCAATCAACGATCAAGAGGCTGTAGTGCGTGTGCTGAGAGGTCGCCAGTATGATGATTTTGACAGCAGCAGCAAGCTGGCTTTGTTCCGGGATTCCTTCCGCATAACTCCGCAATCGGACCGCATGGGCTACTGGTTGTCCGGTCCGCTGCTGCAGTTAAGTCAAGAGAAGGAGTATATATCCGAACCGTATCCATAGGCACGGTGCAGGTGCCTGCGGATGGTCAGCCGATTGTTCTGATGGCGGATCGCCAAACGCTTGGAGGCTATCCGAAGATCGCCCAGGTTGCTTCCGTGGATGTTCCGTTAATTGCCCAGCTGCCGCCAGGCGGCATGATCCGCTTTAAGGAAATTACGTTAGCAGAAGCAGAACGGCTCTATACGGATTACATTCGTGAGCTTCGGATGACGGAAGCTATGATTAAGCTTAAATTAAAGGAGCGTGCTAACATTGGTTCGTGTGGATCTGAACTGCGATATGGGAGAGAGCTTCGGTGCTTACCGAATTGGCAATGATTCCGAGCTGCTTGGCAGCATTACTTCGGTTAATATCGCCTGCGGATTTCATGCAGGCGATCCATCCGTGATGCGGGCAACGGTGCGTCAGGCCATCGCGGGCGGTATCGCGATCGGAGCGCATCCAGGTTTGCCTGATCTGGTCGGCTTCGGAAGAAGGAGAATGGAGATTTCTCCTGCCGAAGCCTATGATATGGTGACCTACCAGGTTGGAGCGCTGATGGCTTTTACGATACAGGAGGGGGTCAACTGAAGCATGTGAAGCCTCACGGCGCTCTCTATAATATGGCAGCCGCCTCAAGACCCCTTGCTGATGCTATTGCATCCGCTATCCACCGGATTGATTCGTCTCTTATCCTGTACGGATTGGCAGGCAGCGAGCTGGTCGCGGCAGGGGCTGCTGCCGGACTTCGTACGGCAAGTGAAGTATTTGCAGATCGGACCTATCAGGATGATGGCACGCTCACGCCGAGAAATTGGCCGGAAGCCATAATTACCGATGTGGAAGCTTCAGTCTCACATGTGATTCGGATGGTCAAAGACAAAGAGGTTATAAGCCAGACGGGAAAGGTTATCCCGATCTCCGCAGATACGATCTGCATTCACGGAGACGGCGCACATGCATCCCTGTTCGCGAGGACTTTGCGATCACGGCTTGAAGCCGAGGGTATAAGCGTGCAATCCATATGATATACTCCAATCAACTTGCTGGGAAAATGATCAAGCAAGCATACATAAATCAAGCACAGGAGACATGAGATATGATAAAAATATTAATTTCTGGCTTTGAACCATTTGGCGGCAGCTCCATCAATCCGACAGAAAGACTGGTTGAGGAAATCAGGCATGATTCCTTCCAGGGCGCTGAGATCAGAACGATTCTTCTTCCGGTACATTACGATGAATGTGCAGAAATTCTGCTGCAAGAGATGAGGGCGTACGGACCCGATGCCGTAATCGCCTGCGGTGTAGTAAACGGCCGGACCGCCATTACGCCTGAACGAATTGCCGTTAACATTAAAGACATCCCGCCCGAATCCACGATTTCGGATAATCGGGGAGCGAGGCCGCAGGACGAGCTCATCGATCCTGACGGACCAGACGGATTGTTCTCGTCGCTTCCGATTCGATTGATGGTCAATAGGCTGAAGGAAGCGGGGATCCCTGCCTCGGTGTCCAATACCGCGGGAACGTATATATGCAATAACACAATGTACGCCATTCTGAACGAGATACGGATTCAGCAGCTAACTGCGATTGGCGGGTTTGTGCATTTTCCGGCTTCAACGGAGATGGCGGTGGAGAAGCCGGGTTTGCCGACGTTGTCACATGAAACCATGCTGGACGCCCTGAGGGTTATTGTACAATCGACGATTGATGAATACGGTAATCAGTTTTCACGAACCAGCTAACCAGCTAAACTGACAAACAGCGACTCAGCTGAAAAATCCCGCAAATCCAAACCATGCAATGTTCTCATGGTCGGGTTTGCGGGATTTTGTCCAGTTTAATCGAGCTCATCCTCGATAACAGGGATGCATGGGGAGAGGAAGGGATCATGCTGCTCCTGTAATCGGCCGCGTGCCAGCACCGACACCCGAAACTCGTTATCAAAGCCCTCTGTATTCTCATCATCCCGGGTATACAGAAGACCGTACGATCCGGGAGCGATCTCACCGATTAATTGGTACAGCGAGACAACCTCGTCTGCTTCGACGCCCTTGCGGTTGGTAAAACCTCCGACATGAAGGTAATATGAACCGTTTGCTGCATTTAAGGACAGCAGGCCGCTGCCCCAAGCAAACTCGGTAATCTTAAGCTGTATTTTCTGAATGATTGCATCCAGCTGCCCAGCATCTATTTCGGCAGGATTCTCCTGGATGGTAGCCCAGCCGTGAAATTCATACATGAATGATCACTCCTTGTCGTTATAATGGATCGGTATCAATGTGGACCTCTATTCCATATCTTTGGCTGTATTCATGTAATTTGTCAATAACCGATTGGGCAGGCTCTCCTTCAAAATGATAATATACTTTTCTGCCAGTCTGCTCGGCAGCTTCAAAGGTGGCCTTCATTTGGTCACGCACCTTTTTGTTGACCTGCTGCAGCGCGGGCTTTGTCTGGGCAATGTATTCATCGCTGATGGCATCGAATTCGCGGCCGATCGGATCGCTATCAAATTTCATTCTGGATTCGCCGCCAAGTCGCTCGGCAAGCGCATCTGCGGCTGCATCCGGCTTGTTAACCTTCTGCAGCCCACCGGAATATCGCGGCACATCTTGTGGAGTGTTGCTTACTTCGTCCGGTTTTTCATCATCGGATTTGTTTGGTTCCGGTTTCTTCTCAGGCGGGCGCTCGTGGTCAGGGGGTGATCACGACTTCTTCCAGATGGGGCATCCGGTTCTTGGCGCGGCTTCGACCCGACTTTCTCGGCGAGGTTATCCAGCCACTTTCTCGCACGGGGACCCAGCTTCCTGGACAACCAAGACAAACCTTTACCGAACGGTATTCGGCTGAGAACAACGGCTAATACGGCAGCTGCAGCATTTTGAGGGGATAACAGCTTCTTCGGATCGCGGATGTATCCGGCAATTTCATGTCCTCCACCTGCAATGCCTGCTTAGGTTATGGCGATGCCAAGGGTACCAGAAGCTGACAAACAGCATGGAAAGGGCGAAGGCGCCCAGTATAATAGCCGCTTGCTCCCAGCCGCTGAGCCCATCCCACCAATTCTGAAGCGAGTCAAACAGGCATGCAAAACACGAGGACTCACTTGCGAGAGCTGGAATGCCCACATTGGAGAAGATCCCCGCAGCAACAATAATGAGTCCGATTGCTCCCAGTACGGCAGCGTATCTCCGTACATTTTCCTGAACCTGATCCCTTTGGCCAGCTGCTTCATCGTTACCATACAGCAGTGAGAATCCGAGTTCCCGTCGATCACGATAGAATCCGATCAGATAGCCAAGACGTTTCCGGTCTGTAAAAAGAGCCGTCGTCATCTGCCAAAGCTCCGTAAAAGGATTGATGAGGGTTTCACCCTTCAGGACAGGCAGCCGCTCGCGAATTCGGTGCAAATCCAAATAGTCGATGAACAATCCCGCTGCCAGCAGGAGCAGGAAGAAGCCCTCGGTTCGGTAACCCTCCCCGGTCCAATCATGAATGGCAAGAAGCCAGTCAGGCAGCCGATTTTGACCGTTCCAGGCTGCATGATTCAGGATTGTCCAGAGCAGCAGCAGCACAGGAAAAACATAGACCCAGCGCGTCAGTTGTTTGGAGTACCGGATAGCGATTCCGATGCCAAGCGCAGTCATGGCACTTTGTACAGGATGAGTAACATTCATCATGGTAGGAAGAAAGCTTTCCTCGAAGTATCCGGGGAATAGATCGAAGAACTCCCAATGAAGTGTTTTTCCACCGAGCCAAGTGACGCCATAATTGTTCTGGACCAGGCGTCTTGATAACTCCTCCATGAATTGAAACCCAATACCCGGGGCAGCGCCCAAAAGTACGTAATCACTCAGGCTAAGGGAGGTGGCTCTTCTTGAGAAGAACAGGAACAATGCCAGCGGCAGCAGCTTGTAAACTTCTTCAATGACAGGTGTCATTATGGCGAAGGACCATGTGTCGGTTGTCCGTCCTCCAAAAATCAAATGAAGACCCTGCATGGTCCAATTGGTCAAAGGAATGACCAGAAGAACACCTGAAAGAACAAACAAGCTGACCTGTTTCCAGGCCAACGTTTTACTCCGGCATAACAGCCAAAACTGCACCAGCACATAGAATGACCACAAATATTGGACAAGCATGGTACGAGACTCTTCGATCAGAATCAGGCTTATAACGAGCACTAGCAGGGAAAGCCAGGTAAATAAGTGATATACCTTTGCTATCATAGGGTATTTTCTTATCCATTCCCGCCACGCACCCATAACACCCTCGACCATATCCCTAATTCTCGTCCGGATAGTCGCTATAGAAGCTGTAATGGAATTCACCCCCGCAGTATAATCCTTCAACCATTGAATAAGTACTCACACGATAAACATTTTTCTATATATTTACACATCTGGTCTTCATAGTGAAACATTTCTTTGACCAGCATATGCACCTCGAAGCGGAGGTATTGCTGAATAAAAGAAAACTCCCCAGGTACCCGGAAGAAGTAATCCGAATAACCAGAGGAGAGAAGTCCCAACCCATTATTTATATTTCACGACAATGGCATTACTGATCTGACGGCCCGGGGTTGTCAAGTAAGAGCCGTTGTAGTACAAGCCGCTTGAGGCGCCACCATCCAAATTCATCGCTTGGTATGCACCTGCCTGCTTCATGATTTCAGCGAGTTGAGGAATGGTTGCTCCGCCTGTCGTAAGCAAAATCAGCTTGTGATCCTTCGTGATACCAAGTGCACTTCGCGCACCGCCGCCCGTAAGAATCTTCGGATCTTTGAATCCTTCCTTCTTCACGTCGAGGGTCACCTTGCCATCCGTCAATAGACGCGGGCCAGCTTGAAGTGCGCCGTCCATATGTCCGGTATCGTATACGGATTTGAAATCAAGCCCGGGAATCATCGAGGCCAGATTGTTGCTGTCATATGTGAAGATGGTCCGATTATCTCCCGAGGCCTTGTGAAAAATATTGCCGTTGCTGACAAGATAGCCATACGGCGCCTTGTAGGCACCTGAAGTGTAGGCATCGAAGAACGTCCCGTTAATGGCCGCCACGGCATGGCTTCGTTTGGCTATACTGCGCAGATCCTCGACTTTACCTGCCTTATTGCCTGCAAGAACGACGCCCAGTTCTACCTTCGGATGGAGAAGCGAAACCGTAACAATCTGCGCGCTAAAGGATCTTGAACCAACCTTGAAGCTTTTTCTAGCCGTGGTAACGGGCTTGGACTGGCTGGATATGAGATTTCCTGATAGAACAGGCAGGGTGTTTACCATGTTTCCATCCGTAATTTTAAGAGTCGATCGGTTGTTGCTCCACGATAGATCCAGGTTCAGATGTTGGCTGACGAATTGCAGCGGCACATAGGTGGACCCGTTCTCAGAGAACGGTGCTGCCTTCATTTGAACTTTTTGCCGTTTACATAGGCATTTCGGCTGCCCAGGTATAGTGTCAGAGCTTTATCACCACGACTGATGTTGAGTTTCTTTTCCGCAGCTGTATACGTCACCTGTATGTCTTCATAGGTCTTGAGTACCCCGACCGGAACATACGACTGGCTGTTCTTGTCCACATAGGCCAAGTTTTTGGAGTGGATGCGGCATACAGCGGCGTCATTACTGTAAGCATAGCAAGCACTACGATTGCAATTATTCTCTTCATGTTTCCCCTCAAACTCCTTTTTCTCTTTGTCTGTAGTTGGTTCAGGTGACACAAAATTTGTGCCTATACTATATCGGACGACAGGGACTATTTATTTAGGACAAAAGTCCAATTTTTTCTTGATTTTTGTAAATGATCCCCATTCGCCCATTGACAGAATGCTTCTTCTCTTATATGGTTAATTACATGAGTAACTAACCAATGATGCAACCTAGGTCATAAACGAAAGTGGTGAGGGAATGGCATTTCAGATTGATGACAGCAGACCGATATTCATGCAAATCGCAGACAAAATAGAAGACGACATCATAGAAGCACGACTGCCTGAAGAGACACAGGTTCCATCAACGAATCAGTTTGCAGCCTTTTACCAGATCAATCCGGCTACAGCTGCCAAGGGCGTCAATCTGCTGGTGGATCAAGGAATTCTATACAAGAAACGGGGGATTGGCATGTTTGTAGCTTCGGGAGCTCGTGAACGGCTGATGGAGAAACGTAAGACAGAGTTTTATGAGCAGTATGTTGTTGCCATGGTTAAGGAAGCGGCAAAGCTGGGCATTAGCAAAGATCAATTATCGGAGATGATCCGCAGAGGGAGAATGACTGATGAGCCAAACGGTGATCGAAGTCAGGAATTTGACGAAGGAATATAAGGATACTACAGCTGTCGACCATGTTAGCTTCCGAATCGAAGAGAACAAGATTTACGGATTGCTGGGAAGAAACGGTGCAGGTAAAACCACTATCATGCAGATGATTACGGCACAGCTATTTTCGACCAGCGGCGAGGTTCGTGTATTTGGGGAACACCCCTATGAAAATAAAAGGTGATCCAGCAGGTTTGCTTCATTAAGGAAGGACAGAAATATCCGGATCTGTTTACGGTTAAGGACGTTATGGTTACCGCAGCAAGTGTATATCCGAATTGGGATGCGGAATATGCCAAAGCCTTGATCGAGGTATTCCGCCTGCCCATGAAACGCCTCATCAAGAGGTTATCCAGAGGGATGCTGTCTTCTGTAGGCATCATAGTCGGGCTTGCCAGCCGCGCGCCGATCACCATCTTCGACGAGCCTTATCTCGGTCTGGACGCGGTGGCAAGAGAGCTGTTCTACGATCATCTGATAGAGGATTACACTGAGAATCCTCGAACGATTATTTTGTCGACTCATCTTATCGACGAGGTCAGCCGCTTGCTTGAACATATCATTGTCATCGACAGCGGAAAAATACTGCTCGACACGGATACGGATGAACTGCGCGGACGCACGCATAACGTCATCGGACATCAATCTGCAGTGGAATCCTTCATTAAGGGCAGGGATGTTATTCATTTGGAATCCTTGGGATCGACGCTGTCAGCCACGGTTATGGGGAGAACGGAAACCGAAGTGAAACAGGCAGCAGATCAAGCCGGATTGGAAACGGCGCCAGTCTCGCTGCAGCAATTAATTGTTCATTTAACGAAGAACGGAAAGGTGGCGAGCCGCTGATGAATGGAATGAACAGTGTCTTTAAAATGCAGCTAAGACAGAAGCTCACATGGTTTTACCTGCCTTGGGCCATTATGGGACTCAGTTTTCTGGTAAATATACTTGTCAGCGTATTGGTGGGAGGCGATACCATTTATACAGGGGGCTTGCGACGATTTTTGTGTTCATGTTTGTCACCGCTTTAACCACAACGATACAGCTGTTCCCTTTCGCCATGGGCTTTAGCATACGCAGAACGGACTTTTTCTCAGGCACCTTCTTATTTATCCTATTTATCAGTATCATTACATCTGCGTTGCTAGTTCTTCTCTCGTATATAGAGGTATGGACGGGATCCTGGGGAAATACGGTGCATTTCTTTCATCTGCTTTACTTGAGTGACGGATCCTGGCTGGCCCAGTTCGTTGTGAATTTGATATTGCTCGTTACATTTTCGATGCTCGGTTATGGAATCGGAGCCTTCTTCCTAAGATTCAGGGGAATTAGAACTTTTGTTATGCTTGCGGCCGTTATGATATTTCTCTCGGGGATGAGTTTGGTCGCTACCCGATACGAGTGGTGGGGGCCGATCATTAAATGGTTTGCCGGGCATACTGCACTCGGTTTGTCACTGTGGTTCATTCCGGTCGTTCTGATCATTGCGCTGTGTTCCCGTCAGTGTCTGCGCCAATCTACTGTGTAATTCCGATCAAATTATAAGACGTCCGACTAATCATCGGACGTCTTTTCGTCTGTTCCTCTGTTGTATAAAGTTTTGGTCTCCGCAAGCGTTGTTCCCTGTGGAAATGAGCGCAGCGGGTGCTTGATGTGCCGATCTGCTGCGATGTGTATATGCCGGAGTGACCCGAGAACAGATAGCTGATGACGCAGGCCATAAACATATACACCGCACCCTCGCCACCGAACAGTTCGATTCCCATAATGAAGCATGCAAGCGGAGTGTTTGTGGCACCGCAGAAAACAGCGATAAAACCTAACGCGGCAAGAAAAGGGGCATGCAATCCGATCCATCCCGATAACGCGTTTCCCAGCGTTGCCCCTATGGCAAACAGCGGAGTTACTTCGCCGCCTTGAAAGCCTGCGCCTAACGTCAGCGAGGTAAAAATCAGTTTGCCGAGAAAAGCGAACGGTGAAACTTCGTAAGCGAATGATTCCTCGATGAGCGGGATGCCCAGCCCCAAGTAATCCCGTGTTCCGAGTAAAAGACCAGCCCAATGATGATCACGCCGCCGACTGCGCTTCTGACCATCGGATTGTTGAACCCATAACTGTACCACCGCTTCAGCGCATGGGTAAGTTCACTGAAGAACTAGCTTGTCAGTCCAAAGAGTATGGACACCACGATGACTTTAAGGACCACCACGAAGCTCAGAACGGGAATCTGGCCGATCGGATAGTGTAGGTGGCTAACCCCCATAGGGATGTGGCGGTTATATTCCCGATCAAGCTGGCTGCGAATGCAGGCCATAGCGCCTGATGCGAGATGAGTCCGATCGCAAGGACTTCAAGTCCGAACAGCGTCCCCGCCAGCGGCGTGCCGAAAATCGATCCAAAACCGCCGCTTATCCCGCAGATAAGCAGTATTTTTCGATCCAACCGATTCACGTGAAGCAGCTTCCCCAACCACTCGGACAAACTCCCCCATCTGCACGGCTGTCCCTTCCCGTCCCGCAGATCCTCCAAACAGGTGTGTGATCAGTGTCCCGATTAAGACCAATGGCGCCATTCGTAAGGGAACGGATTCCGTACCGCCACTACCATGAATTTGTTCAATAATGAGATTATTTCCCTTGGAGCAACTCTTGCCAAACTTATAATAGAGGAAACTGACAGCTGCGCCCCCAGAGGAAGGAAGTATAACAGCCAAGGACTTTCCATACGCAGCTGGGTTACATAATCCAGACTGTAGAGGAAGAAGGCAGAAGCGCTGCCCGTCATGAATCCCACAATACTACCCAGTACGATCCATTTGATTACATACCCGAACAGCGATGCTAAGGGCCACTTTTGATTTAATTCGATCCATTTCTTAGTCATTCCCGTTCACCCGTTTCTTAATATTCGCCGCTAACCCCTCAATACACAAACAGACTCCTACCAGGGAAGCGACCACTGGTAGGAGTCATTAGCTTTTGCAAGCGGTTATGGCGAACTCCATCGCCTCATTTAATTAGCATTTATTGTAATGGAATACAGGTTTGCCGTCAATAGCACATTCCCTGCAATAAATTTAACAATCGATTTACATAGATCGTGTAATTCCCTGTATTTTCCTATGGTAATTTGTAGAAGGTGACAGACAAGCCCATAGATGGAGGATGAAGGGAATGAAATTCAGAGCGAAATTAATGTTGGTACTATGCATGTGCGTACTGTTCGTGGCTGGTTGCGGAACATCGGGGTCAAAGACAGGACAAGGGGATACACAGCAGCCGAAACTGGAGTCGGGGGCTAACACCGAACAGGTGGCTTCCGAGGGTGAGCAGACGGAGCTTTCATTTTATTACCCGATTGCTGTGGGCGGTCCGTTAACGTCCGTTATTGAGAAAATGACGGAGGAGTTCACAAAGAGAACCCGGATATCAAGGTGAAGCCGATTTATACCGGGAGTTACGCGGATACCACCACCAAAGTGCAGGCTGGTGTGCAGGCTAAACAGCCGCCGGATGTGGCCGTTCTGCTGACAACGGAGCTATACAGCATGATTGACAGCAATGCCGTTATTCCGCTGGATGATTTTATTGCCAAAGAAGATCCGTCTTATATTGAAGATTTCTATCCTGCCTTCATGTCCAATGCGCAGAGCGAAGGCAAAACCTACAGCATTCCGTTCCAGCGCAGCACCATTGTGCTGTACTACAACAAGGACGCCTTCAAGAAGGCGGGGCTGGATCCGGAGAAGCCTCCTGCGAACTGGGATGAGCTGGTTAGTGCCGCGAAGCAGTTGAACCAGAACGGTCAATCCGGGATCGAGATTCCGGGCAGCGGTTTTGCTTATTGGATGTTCCAGCTGTTGTCTCTGCAGAACAGTCCGGACGGCGGAAATTTGATGTCACCGGATGGTAAGAAGGTATTCTTCGATACGCCTGAGAATGTGGAAGCCTTGCAGTACTGGGTAGACCTGACGAAAAAACACAAAGTCATGCCGGAAGGCATACTGGATTGGGCAACGGTACCCTCGGACTTTTTGGCCGAGAAGACAGCGATGATCATACATACGACCGGAAACCTGACCAATATCAAGAATTCGGCTGCATTTGATTTCGGGGTAGCTTTCCTGCCGATGAACAAGCAGTACGGAAGCCCGACAGGCGGCGGCAATTTCTATGTATTCAAAGATATTGAACCGAAGAAACAGGAAGCCGCATGGAAATTCATCAAGTTCATGACAGAGCCCGAGCGCGCTGCGCAGTGGAGCATTGATACAGGGTATGTAGCGGTAAGAAAGTCTGCCTATGAAACCGATGTAATGAAACAGTATACGCAGGATTTCCCACTCGCTGTTGTTGCCCGGGATCAGCTTGAGCATGCGCATGCCGAATTGTCCACACATAACAATGGACGCGTGTCCAAGGCTCTGTCTGATCAGGTTCAGGCTGCGTTAACGGGTACGATCGATCCGGCAGGTGCACTGAAAAAGCGCAGGAAGAAGCAAATAAAGCATTGGAGCCATTTAATAAGTAACCTTCATGATCATTCCATATGAAAGGGGCAGGTCGCTTATCGGGCGGTCTGCTTTTCACATGTTACGCGGGTGATAAGTGAAGCGAAAGTTAAAGTGATCGCTGACTAATAGCCTTAACGATAAGTAGGGAGAGATTAGGATGTCTTCATCTGTACGTTCTACTTTAAAGGAGAATGGCTTTGCTTGGCTGCTGCTCTTGCCGTCTCTGGTGTTTCTCGCGCTTTTTACGCTTTATCCCATGTGGAAGACGGGGAAGATCAGCTTCTATCAATCGGATCTGGCCACACCGATTCCGACGTTTACCGGATGGGATAATTATTCCCGCATGCTGGACGATTCCGTATTCCGGCAGGTGATTGGCAACAACCTGTGGTTTGCCTTGGCAACGGTGCCTGCCTCCATACTGCTTGGGATGGTCATGGCTATATTTGCGGATAAGGCTATCCACGCCAAGTCGTGGGTGCGGGTATCTTTTTCTACCCGAACCTGATACCGATGATAGCGGCGGCGAACGTATGGTTGTTTATTTACACACCGCAATATGGGCTGCTAAGCCGGATTACGGTCTGGTTCAATGCCGAGGGCATGAATTTACTCGGAAATCCGGATACGGTGATGGGTGCGCTGGCCTTCATGATGATTTGGAAGGAAGCAGGGTACTTCATGATCTTTTATCTGGTAAGCCTGCAAAACATTCCGAAGGATCTGTATGAATCGGCGAATGTTGACGGTGTCAGTCGCTTTGTTGTTTTCCGGCGGATTACCTTTCCGCTCCTGATGCCCACGACACTGTTCGTGATGATCATAGCGCTGACGAATTCCTTCAAGCTGGTAGATCATCTGTGGATAATGACCAAGGGCGGGCCCGACAACTCTAGCAGCCTGCTGTTGTTTTATATTTTCGAGACGGCATTTTCTTTCTACGATCAAGGGATGGTAAGCGCGCTGACCGTCGTTATGATAGGCATTTTGCTGATCCTCTCCTGCGCACAGTTCTTTGGCTTGGATAAGCGGATTCATTATCGTTAAAAGAAATGGAGGAACATCGATGAAAGATCAAAGTTTGCCTATCACCGTGGGAGCGGCTGAGTCCTCCGTTTCGTCTCGACAAGGGTTCCGTTTCGCCCGAAGGCTGCGCCGGGAAAGTCCAGCGATGCTGATCGGTTATGGCGTTATGTATCTGCTGGCCGCGCTGTGGGTCATTCCATTGTTATGGATGGTTTGGGCAGCCTTTATGCCCAAAAGCGAAACTTTAAACGGCTGGAGCTGGAATTTTACGCTGGAGAATTTTGCTCATGTGTGGCAGGCCGCGCCGTTTGCCCAATATTATCTCAATACGCTGTTGATTGCTGGAGGTGTGCTGGCTGTACAGCTCGTGACGGTCACCTTGGCTTCGTTTGCTTTTGCCCGGTTGAATTTCTGGGGCAGGGACATCATCTTTGTCCTGTTTCTTGTCCAGCTTATGATTCCAGCCGATGTATTGATTTTCCCCAATTATCATGTCATCAAGGAATTGAATTTGCTCGATACCAAGCTTGGTATCATGGCTCCTTTCTTTGTCTCGGCATTTGGCGTCTTTCTGCTTCGTCAAATGTTTAAGCAGCTTCCAGCTGAACTGGAAGAGGCGGCAGTGATGGAGGGCTGCTCCAAGATTGGTCTGCTAGCGCGCATTTATGTACCCTTGTCGATTCCGGTTTACGTCTCGTTTGCCGTTGTATCCATCAGTCATCAATGGAACAATTTCTTGTGGCCGCTGATCATTACGAACTCGGTGGAGAACCGTCCGCTCACGGTTGGTCTTGCCATCTTCGCTCAATCCTTCGAGACGGGCGCCCAATGGGCTGATGTCAGCGCGGCGACCTTGCTGGTTATTGCTCCGCTGCTTGTTTTGTTCATGATTTTCCAGCGGCGGTTCATCAATAGTTTTATGCATGCGGGAATAAAGTGAGGAACAATCAGGGTTCATGTTTTGAGCGTATGCTTTTAAGCAGCAAGGGAGTTATTGAATAAAGGCGGCGTCGCTGCGCATGCAGATCGTTCTTCCGATCGCTGTTGTCCCCGGATTTCTATGAATGGATATGAATAGGGGTGAAATCCGATGGCAAAGGCGACCGCTGCGCTTCTCCAGAACGATTCTGCTGGAGTACTTACAAGATTGGATGTAAATTGCATAACTCGGCGCAAATCGCGCTGAAACTCATTTAAAGCCCGCTTTCCGATGATCCGGAAAGCGGGCTTTTGGAAGAAAATGCTTGACTTGGGCATGGACTTTTTCAGGTGAGAAATTCAAGATGTCCATGGACGAAAGAACAGGCTCTATTTTATAGTTACAGATGATAATGATAATCAATATCAAAATATTGAGGGGTAAACGATGTCAGCAAACACTTCGAATACAAGTCTTACAGATTCCAAGACCAGCGTCAGCCTCCAAAGGCGGCCATGGGCAGCAACCTTTATTCTTATTGGTGGTGTGGCAGCACTTGTTCTTGGGATCGCCGTATCCATATCGCTGGGCGCAGCCGAGATTGATTTGAGGAGCGTATGGGAAGCGGTGTTCTTCTTTAATCCGTCTGTGACTGAGCATCAGATTATACAGGAGCTGCGTCTGCCGAGGGTGCTCGGCGGGGCGATGGTTGGTGCCTGTTTCGCGGTATCTGGCGCGATCATGCAGGGGATGACCCGGAATCCGCTCGCCGACTCGGGTTTGCTCGGATTAAATGCGGGAGCAGGCTTTGTCATTGCCATCTGTTTTTCATTTTTCCCGGGTTTACCGTACATGTATCTGATTCTGTTCTCATTCCTTGGCGCTGGGCTCGGGGCAGTACTTGTGTATGGGGTTAGCTCCATGGCAAAAGGGGGTTGACATAGGTTCGCCTCGTACTGGCAGGTGCTGCGCTAAGCGCTTTGTTAAGTGCGCTCAGTGAAGGCATAGCATTATATTTTCAGGTCGGACAGGATATGGCCTTCTGGTATGCTTACGGTGCGGCGGGAATTAAGTGGATTCACCTGAAGATTATGCTGCCGTGGATCGGAGCTGCTATTCTGGGCGCGATTGCCTTGTCGCGTTCCATTACAATGCTCAGTCTTGGAGATGACATTGCGAAAGGACTCGGACAACGAACAGGTATGGTGAAATTAGCGGGGACGGTCATTGTCCTTGTGCTGGCAGGGGCTGCGGTCTCGGTTGTTGGTGCGGTAGGGTTTGTCGGTCTTATTATTCCACACGTAACCCGCAAGCTGGTAGGTGTGGATTATCGTCTGATCATCCCTTGCTCGGCAGTACTGGGAAGTTTGCTTGTTGTCCTTGCGGACCTTGCAGCAAGAATGGTGAATCCTCCTTATGAGACACCTGTGGGCGCGGTTGTTGCGCTTATCGGGGTACCTTTCTTCCTCTACCTGGCGCGTAAAGAAAGGAGGGGACTGTAAATGGAGGCAATAACAAATGACATCCACGAGCGAAAAGACAGGAAGCGCAAGATGGTGGTCCTGTCTGTACTTGGGATATTCATCGTTCTCGTTTTTCTCATCAGTATGAACACGGGAGTTATCCGTCTATCCCCTCTTGAGGTAATAAAAACATTGTTTGGCAGCGGCACAGACAAGCAGAATCTGGTTCTATTCGAATTCCGCTTGCCGCGCATTGTGATTTCTCTGCTCATTGGTGCAGGGTTAGCGATTTCTGGCTGCATTATGCAGGGAATATCCCGAAATGAGCTGGCTGATCCCGGGATCTTAGGCATCAATGCGGGTGCGCTTGATGGTGATGCTGTTCATTTCATTCTTCCCAAGCACGACATCGGCCCCGATATATCTGCTGCTTGGTTCTGGCGCTGATAGGTGCTGGCTTAACCGCTGCTATAATCTGCGTGCTGGCTTACAAAAGAATGAGGGTTTCAAGCCAACCGGACTTCTGTTGACGGGAATTGCTGTGGCGGCAGGGATCAGCGCGGCGATGATCGTGTTGACCCTCAAGCTAAGTCCGGAAAAATATCAATTTGTTGCAACTTGGCTTGCCGGAAGCATCTGGGGTCAAGCTGGAAGTTTGTGTTTGCCCTGCTTCCATGGATTGTTGTGCTTTTGCCTTATGTCATGTACAAAGCACAGGTGATGAATGTTCTTAATCTCGGGGAGTCGATGGCGACCGGACTCGGTGCTTCCGTAACCAGGAGCAGCTGAAGCTGCTGGCTGCGGCAGTTGGTTTGGCGGCCTCTTGTGTCGCTGTAAGTGGAGGGATCGGATTTGTCGGGCTCATAGCACCCCATTTAGCAAGGAAACTGGTGGGTGCAAAACATCAGATGCTGCTGCCGATAACGGCATTGGTGGGGGCATTGCTCGTCATAACGGCGGATACCCTGGGCCGCTGGATCATTCAACCGTCAGAGATTCCGACGGGGATCGTTGTTGCGGTGATCGGAGCTCCTATTTCCTGTACCTGTTGTCCAGGTCGAAAGGCTAAAAACCGAGGTGTGCTGCAGGACCAAGTGCGTTTTGCTAAAAAATGGACTTGCTCACAATGAACGGAAATACGGATTAAGGAGGTCCTTATGCTGCGCCAATTTTTTCTTATTACAAGCCCTACAAGGGCCTGTTTATCCTTGATTTTTGCTGTGCCATTTTTGCAGCATTGTTGGAATTGATATTCCCTCTTGCCGTGAACCGGGTCATCGACGATTTGCTCCCGAGCGGTAATTGGAAGTGGATTCTATATGCTTGCCTGGGTCTTCTGGGCATTTATGTCATCAGCTCTTTCTTGCATTATGTAGTTACCTATTGGGGGCATAAGCTGGGGATCAACATTGAGACGGACATGCGCAAGAAGCTGTTTGACCGCGTTCAGAAGCAATCTTTTCGTTTTTTGACAACAACAAAACAGGGCATCTGGTTTCGCGAATGACCAATGACCTGATGGATATCGGGAAATCGCTCACCACGGTCCAGAGGACCTGTTTATAGCCGTTATGACGCTTGCCGGAGCGCTGGGCATCATGCTCAGTATTAACTGGCAGCTGGCGGTGATGACGTTTGTCATTGTGCCATTGATGATTTATTTATCCCTGTATTTCAGCAGCAAAATGTCGGCGGCGTTCAAGCGGATGTTCTCAGATATCGCCGATTATAATGCGCGGGTGGAGAACAATGTCAGTGGCATTCGCGTGGTTCAAGCTTTCTCGAATGAGAATCATGAAATCGCACGTTTCGCTGAAAACAACAACCGCTTCCGTGTGACCAAGCTGATTGCCTATCGCATTATGGCTTGGAACTCTTCGATCAGTTTTATCCTGATGAAATTCATTTCCTTGTTCGTTCTGGTGTGCGGTACCTGGTTCGTGATCCAAGGACGGATGACCAACGGAGAATTTATTGCGTTTGTGATGCTGTCCAACGTATTCTTAGGTCCGATCAAACAGATCAATGCGGTCATTGAGATGTATCCAAAAGGAATTGCTTACTTCAAGCGATATTTGGAGCTGCTTGAGATCGAGCCGGATGTTGCGGATTCGCCGGATGCGAAGCCATCCAGCATCTGCGGGGAGATATTGCATTCCACGAGGTTTCATTCGGGTATGAGAACAAGGATAAAGTGCTTCAGGATGTGAATCTGTCCATTCGAGCAGGAGAAACGGTTGCCCTTGTGGGTCCGTCTGGAGCAGGCAAAACGACGCTGTGTTCCTTGCTGCCTCGCTTCTATGATACAGAGGCGGGCCGGATTACGATTGACGGGATGGATATACGAAAAATGACGCTGCAATCCCTTCGTTCCCATATCGGCATTGTGCAGCAGGATGTGTTCCTGTTCGATGGCAGCATCCGTGAAAATATTGCCTATGGCAAACTGGGCGCTGCAGATAGCGAAATCATGCAAGCCGTCCGTCGTGCTCAGCTTGAGGATCTGGTCGCGTCTCTTCCGGAGGGGCTTGATACGTTGATAGGCGAGAGAGGCGTTAAACTGTCCGGTGGACAGAAGCAGCGTCTGTCGATTGCGCGGATGTTCTTGAAGAACCCGCCGATTCTGATCCTGGATGAAGCAACGTCCGCCCTGGATGCGGAGACCGAAGCTGCGATTCAGCAAGCACTTGCCGAGCTCTCCGAGGGCCGCACAACGCTGGTGATCGCTCACAGGCTGGCAACCATCAAGAATGCAGACCGGATTGTAGTAGTGGCAGATCAGGGGATTGCAGAACAAGGCATGCATGAGGAACTGCTCGAGGCCCGTGGCCTATACAGCCGATTGCATCGTGCACAGTTTGGCGCTTAATAGAACTCATTAACCATTCTGGAGGATTCATATTATGTACAAGACGAAATTCCGAGTGCTTTTATATATGTTCGTACTATGTTCTTTATGGATTACAGCTTGTAGCGGGACAGAGAATACCACGAGCAGTGCCGGATTTGCCGGGGAAACTGCGGTCGGCGCGGAAAATCAGAAGAGCGAAGCTTCAGCACCAGCAACTAGAGTAATAGAGACGATTCATGGAGAAATAGAGATCCCGGCTGAACCTAAGCGAATTGTGGTCGATGCTTACTTGCCTACGTTACTGCTGCTTGGTGAGAAGCCGTAGGTGCGACCGAAAGAGATCTCGGCAACGTGCATATTCAAGACTTGATTGAAGGAATTGAGAGCACAGGAGAGAGCGCGACGGAGAAGATTCTGGAATTAAGCCCGGATTTAATCATAAGCGCTAACTCGGAACCCGAAATATACGAGCAGTTATCCAAAATTGCGCCAACGGTTATTATTCCATATGAGACCTACCGAAGCGTACATGAGGAAGTCGAGGGCTTTGGGGCCATGCTGGGCAAGGAAGAAGAAGCAACGAAATGGCTCACCAGCTTTGATGAGAAGATCGGGGAGCTTCGGATCCGCATGAACGCTGTTATGGCAGAGGGAGAAACGGTATCGATTTTCGGTGCCTTCGGAAAAGGGTTTTATCTGTATGGTGACGGCATCTATCGTGGAGGTTTGGCGATTTACAAGGAGTTGAAATTAACCCCGCCCGAACGCATTAAAACGGAATTAATCGACACAGGGAAACCTTTAAGGAGGTTTCTATGGAAGTCCTTAAAGATTATGCTGGCGATTACATATTCCTGGATGAGTCGAAAGGTGGTACTTTAGACAAGGATGACAAGGTATGGAGCTCCCTTGAGGCTGTCAAGCAAGATCGCGTGTTCTATTTGGACGCCAAACGATTCTGGCCGTATGACCCCATAGCTGTCCTGGCTCAAGCACAAGAAGTGACGGATATGATCGTTGCCAAAAAGAGAAGGAAAACGCGAAATAAAAAACGTGGCGTATGAATGATTCGCGTGACGAATGAGATGAAATTTGGGATGGGTACATCTGGAGATTTAATGGCAGTAGTGCGGACGAATTCAACATTTGGTGAATGGACAAGATACCGTCTTTGACCGCGGTGAACATATAGAGTAACTTAAAAAGGGCAAAGTCAGTGATATCTGACTTCGCCCTTTTGGCATTGGATCGCGTCCATAACATCATCTGAATCCTAATCCGGGACTAGAGAAGGGAGCAGGTCCGCTTGATTTAAGTCTAAAGTACATCTAATGGTGCATCGCCTGTCTTCAGTTTGTCGTTCAGTATGCTATCCTCAAGCACACTGAACTTGTCTCCGTATACTTTCGTAATATGCCTTTCCCCCATGCACAGAGCATGTCCAGAATTCCACACAGACTCATACCGTACTCACTCAGCTCATATTCCACTTTCGGTGGTACCTGGTTATGGATAATCCGATTGATCACGCCGTCATCTTCAAGCTCCCGCAGCTGCTGAGTGAGCATTTTCTGCGTGATATGAGGCATGAGCCGCTTCAATTCGTTCGTTCGTTTGCGGCCGTGGGTCAGATGACACAGGATCACGCATTTCCACTTACCTCCGATAACCTCCAAGGTTGCCTCTACTGCTATGTTGTATTTCTTTGCTTGCATATACATCCTCCTTAATTTATAGGCACCAATAAGTACCTAGGGTACTCTGTGGTACCTACCTTACTAAAAAGTACGTTCTTCACACAAAAGATGATATCAATCATAATAGCATTTGCCAGCTGGATTACACCATACAGAATATTTTCACAAAATACAAGTTATACACTTGATAGGGGAACTATTAACATCATGCTCGTTAACAAAAAGAGAAGTTTGTTTGCACTGTTGGCCCTTGCGGTCAGTGCTTTTGCTATCGGCACTACAGAGTTTATAAGCGTGGGACTGCTTCCTCTTATTGCAGAGGATATGAATATTTCGGTGACAACCGCGGTTTAACCGTTTCGATGTACGCGCTGGGCGTTACCTTCGGCGCACCGATTCTTACGTCACTTACATCCAGGATGCCCAGAAAAGCGCTGCTGCTCTGGATTATGATTATTTTTATCATCGGTAATAGCGTGGCTGCCAGTGCAACTTCGATTGGCATTCTACTTGCCGCCCGCGTGCTTTCGGCCTTTTCGCATGGCGTATTTATGTCCATCGGCTCGATCATTGCAGCAAGCGTCGTACCTGAGAATCGCAGAGCCTCCGCCATCTCCATTATGTTTACGGGGCTTACGGTAGCTACGGTTACGGGTGTTCCGCTTGGAACATTTATCGGTCAGCAGTTGGGCTGGAGGCTTGCTTTTGTGGCAATTATTGTAGTTGGTGTTATCGCCTTCATTGCCAACAGCATTCTAGTCCCTGCGGATTTGCCCAAGGGAGAGCGCACTACATTCCGTGATCAGGCTAAATTGTTGACAAACGGCAGACTGCTTCTTATGCTCTTGATCACTGCATTGGGTTATGGAGGTACTTTCGTTGTCTTCACTTATTTGTCTCCATTACTTCAGGATGTAACAGGTTTCAAGGAAAGCACGGTGGCGGTCATCCTGCTTGTATACGGAATTGCCATTGCAATTGGTAATGTTATCGGCGGGAAGGCAGCAAACCGAAACCCGCTTAAAGCCCTGCTCTATATGTTTATCGCTCAAGCGGTGGTGCTGTTCATTATGCTGTTTACTGCACCATTCAAAGTCGCCAGTCTAATCACGATTATTCTCATGGGCTTTCTTGCATTTATGAATGTGCCAGGGCTTCAGGTTTATGTCGTGATGTTGGCTGAGCGGTTTGCTCCCCGGGCTGTCGATATGGCTTCCGCGATGAATATTGCCGCCTTCAATGCTGGTATTGCAATCGGGGCTTTTATGGGCGGCTTGATTACGGATTCACTTGGCATGATTCATACAGCCTGGATCGGCGCATTGATGGTGCTGGGCGCTGTTGTGCTCACCGGTTGGAGTTTGAAGCTGGAACGGAAGGATCAGCAAGGGCATCGAGACCAAGCAGCTTGATCAATTAATTGTAAGTAAGAAGGGAAGCTTTCTAACATTCTCACAAATAATCGGAGGTTTTACCAACATGACAGCAAAAACTTACAGGATACAACCACTTTATCTAATGGCGTTAATATGCCATGGTTTGGACTTGGTGTCTTTAAAGTAGAAGAAGGACCGGAATTGGTAAATGCGGTTCGCACGGCAATCCAGCACGGCTATCGCAGCGTGGATACGGCAGCCATATACGAAAATGAAGAAGGCGTTGGACAGGGAATACGTGAGGGTCTGGAAGCCGCGGGAATCCAGCGAGAAGATCTGTTTGTTACATCTAAAGTGTGGAATGCTGACCTGGGGTATGAATCGACACTAAAGGCTTATGAAGCAAGTATCCAGAAGCTGGGATTGGAATATTTGGACCTGTATCTCATACATTGGTAGGTTGAAGGGAAATATGTAGAAGCGTGGACAGCGCTAGAAACGCTGTACAAGCAAGGCCGGGTAAAAGCCATTGGCGTGAGCAATTTCCACATCCATCATCTGGAGCAGTTAATGAAGGAAACTGAAATCAAACCGATGGTGAACCAGGTGGAATATCACCCGCGGTTGACGCAAAAGGAGCTGCAGCAGTACTGCCAAGCGAACGGAATTCAGTTCGAGGCCTGGTCCCCCTTGATGCAGGGCCAGCTGCTGGATCAGGAGGATCTTCAAGGCATTGCCGCGAAGCATCATAAATCCATTGCCCAGATTATTCTGCGTTGGGATCTGCAGAACGGCGTGATTACCATTCCAAAATCAACCAAGGAACACCGGATTATAGAGAATGCGGCTATCTTCGATTTTAAGTTGTCTGATGAGGATATGCAGCGTATCGACAGTTTGAATCAGGACCTCAGAGTTGGTCCCGACCCGGACGATTTTGACTTTTAAGAAATCCGTTTGAGGTAACAATATAAGTGTAATAAATATTACGGCTCTCCTTCATTTCCAGCTGCACTTCGGAAACAAGGAGAGTCCATTTTCTACATAGCCTAAGAAGGAGCGAGAAATGATGAATCTGGATCTACAAGGCAAAATCGCATTGGTAACAGGCTCGACGTCCGGCATTGGCAAAGCTATTGCCATGGCTCTTGCAGCTGAGGGAGCATCGGTCATTATTAATGGCAGACATGAGGATAAGGTGAAACAGACGATCCATGATATTCACTCGAAGCACCCGGATGCCGAGGTGCGTTTTGTCGTTGCGGATCTTGGCACGGAGGAGGGATGCCATCAAGTTAGAGAAGCAGCTCCGGTGCTTGATATTTTGGTTAACAATCTGGGGATCTTTGAGCCTGCTGAATTTTTGATATTTCGGATGCGGATTGGTTCAGGTTCTTTGAGACGAATATTATGAGTGGTGTTCGGTTAACGCGGCATTATCTGAAAAACATGCTAAGTCGCAATGAAGGCCGAATCATCTTTATCGCAAGTGAAGCTGCCGTCATGCCATCGCAAGAGATGGCACATTACAGTGCAACCAAAACGATGCAGCTGTCCCTCTCCCGGAGTTTGGCCGAGCTGACAACAGGCACACGCGTAACGGTGAATACCGTCATGCCCGGATCCACCCTGACCGAAGGTGTGGAGACGATGCTGAATACTCTGTACCCTGATGAGAAGCTCACCATCGAAGAAGCCGAGCTGCGATTTATGAAGGAAAACCTACCGACGTCCATTATTCAGCGATTGATTCGACCCGAGGAGATTGCGGATTTTGTTACCTATCTCAGCAGCCCCAAGTCCTCGGCCATCAACGGTTCAGCACTCCGAGTAGATGGGGGCTTGGTCCGTAGTGTGTTCTAGGCCAGGGCAATGGAACGATAAGCTCATGGTGAACGGTATTTTTGCCTGAAGGATTTGGGTTTGAGGCCAGTATAACGGGAAAAGCATCGTATAAAATAAGGAAACGAGCCGAACCCGGATTCTTCGGCAATATGCCCAATGGGATCATTGGTATGAATCAGCATTTGTTTGGCTTGTTCGATTCGATGCCGTGTAAGAAATTCCAGGGGAGTGCAGCCAAACGTCTTTTTCATGCATATGGAAAGGTAGTTTTGGTGAAAGTGCATGGCATCAGATAACCTCCCGTAACTCATGGGTTCGTTGTAGTGTTTCCTGAGATAGTTGGCCGTTCTCTCGGCAATGACATAATGAGGGTTCTGTCTCTTCTGAATTCCTTGTTCTTCAGCTTGAAGCAGCAGTAGAAGCTCCTGCAATACCTGCTGCTGCTTCCAACGCGCTGCGGAAGAAAGGGATTGCTCCAGCAGCTGCAATTGTTCGATGAACAGCTCGGCCTGCTCTCCCGATGATAACTGTCCGTATTTCGGTATATAGAAGGTGAAGTTCTCGATATGTACATATGGCTGCTCCGATTGCGATAAGGCAAATGGGGTTATTTCCTCTGCTTCGATCCACTGGCCGAGCGTCTGGAAATGCAGCCAATAAAAATGCGTCTCCTCTTGGCATGGCAAAAAGGTGCGATGCGCGGCATCCGGTCTCAGAATCAGGTAACAGCCTGCGGAAACGCGATACGGAGCGCCAGACTCCTCCAGATATAAAACGCCTCTTGTAACCAGAATCAGATCAAAGACACCGATATTAAACCGATTCGGATGCTGGTCTCCTTCCTGATAGGTATCTTCTCCACAAATAATATAGTGAGGCAGCGGCGGTGCCGTGAATTGGAAGAGCATATGCTTGTCTGACCTCCTGTCATACAAACTTTTTCTCCATAATAAACTCTTTTCTGATCAGAATTCAATAAGACGCATGATGTTGTAATTGGATAAAAACAGGTTGCTTCTGTGTATAGGGCACCGTCTGATTACATGATATATTTCTATCAGAGTGTACACCTACAAGACAGAAACAAGGAGCGTGGAAGTGAATGCTGCATGAGACTGCGTTTAGCAACCTCCCATTAGGAGCCATAAAGTGCTGGCTGGCTTAAGGATCAGCTTGAGATTCAGGCAAACGGGCTTACCGGACATTTGGAGGAACAGTGGAAGGACGTTGGGGCTGACAATGGCTGGCTGGGTGGACAGGGGAGAGCTGGGAACGGGGACCGTATTATGTGGATGGGTTGCTTCCTTTAGCTTATTTGCTTGAAGACGAGTCGTTAATTGCCAAATCGAACCGCTGGGTCGAGTGGTCGCTTGCCAGCCAGCAGGAGAATGGCATGTTCGGTCCGGCGCGTATTACATCGGTAAATCAGGATATCGACAAGGAGCAGGACTGGTGGCATTACATGATTATGCTGAAAGTGATGATGCAGCATGAAGAAGCAACAGGGGATGAACGAATCATCCCGTTTCTCACGAAATTTTTGCTTATGTCCATTCAGTTATTAAGGAACAGCCGCTTCGGGGCTGGGCTCAGACAAGAGGCGCGGAAATGCTGTTGTGCATTGTCTGGTTGTATAAACGCACGTCGTTATCCTTCCTGTTAGAGCTTGCCGATATCGTTGCCGGACAAACGACGGACTGGAGCGATATCTTTCATGATTTCCCATTCTGGCGAAAGGTTGAGGAGTGGGATTGGACGACCCATGTTGTCAACGTAGCCATGGGAATCAAAACGCCGGGCGTGCTGTTTGAATTAAACGGCAACGTCAAAGAGCGGGAAAGCGTGCTGCGAGGCATCGACTCGTTGATGAATTATCATGGTCAAGCGCACGGCATGTTCTCGGGAGATGAATGGTTGTCCGGTACCCATCCGAGTCAGGGCGTGGAATTGTGTGCCGTCGTGGAGTATATGTTCTCTATGGAGCAGTTGACGCGTATTTTCGGAGACGGACGCTTTGGGGACATTCTGGAGAAGGTTGCCTTTAATGCGCTGCCTGCCGCAATCTCTCCGGATTGGACATCCCATCAGTATGACCAGCAGGTCAATCAGATGGTGTGCAACGTCGCTCCGCGGCCATGGAGCAATGGTCCGGATGCCAACCTGTTCGGATTGGAGCCGAACTTCGGATGCTGCACGGCCAACATGCACCAGGGCTGGCCCAAGCTGACTTCACATCTCTGGATGAAGGATCGGGAGGAGGGGCTTGCAGCCGTGTCCTACGCGCCATGCACCGTGAGAACAACGGTAGGTCAAGGGGTGCCGCAGTTGTAGAGGTAAGCGGAGAATATCCGTTTAAGGATCGCGTCCAGATCAAGCTGTCATTGGAACGATCGGAATCATTTCCTCTCTCCTTGCGTATCCCGGCATGGTGCGATCATCCCGTCATTACGCTGAACGGGCACAAATTGGAGTTCCAGGTTACATCCGGTTATGCAAGGCTCGTTCAGAACTGGCAGAGCGGTGACCGCCTGGACATTCACCTGCCGATGGAAGTGAGAACCTCGTCGCGGAGCATGTACGCTGCAAGCATCGAAAGGGGGCCGCTGGTTTATGTGCTGTCTGTGAAGGAGAACTGGCAGATGATCCAGCAGCGGGATATGTTTCACGATTGGGAGGTATATCCTGCATCGCCATGGAAATATGGTTTGATTGCCGATACGACATTCGAGGTGCTGGAGCAGGATATGGCTCGGCAGCCGTTCTTGGCTTCAGAGTCATAGGTCAGGGTGAAGGCGCAGGGACAGTTAATCCGGGATTGGAAAATGGAAGGCAACAACGCAGGAACTCCACCGCTGCATCCGAATACGGATGGACAGCCCATTACGGAATTAGAGTTAGTTCCGTATGGAAGCGCCAGGCTTCGAATTGGCGAATTTCCTCTGATCGGGAAGCGAAAGAAATGATCTTAAGCTAAGGATGACGGGGACTGAAAAGCTAACGCAAGCTGAGCAGGGCAGGAGTATCGTAGCCAGACGGAATTTTCGTTTCTTAGAACTGCATACCAAGCTGTTCAACGTTACTGGCATGTATAGGAGCTTTCATATTTCTCTTGTTTTAGATGGAAATCTAAACGGTGAGGAGTGAAAGCTTCTTTTGTGTTCTAGTATTATGGTATCATTGTTTTATTACAAAAAAACTGGACAAATACGCATGATGTTGTTTATATTATTGTAAGATAAAGAAATATGACGAGAAGGTGACTGTACATTGCTGGAACTGTCCATTAATGATTCTGACCGATTGGTAAAAGTGGCTCATGCACTCAGCACGCAGACCAGAATAGGCATTATTAAGCTGCTGCTGGCCAAAGCTAATCTTAATATCTTGGAAATCGCGGAACAGCTTGATATTCCCGTATCGACAGCGGCAAACAACGTCAAAGTATTGGAAGAAGCCGAATTAATCGTCACAGAGCTTCAGCCTGCGACAAGAGGGGCCATGAAGGTGTGCAGCCGAAATTTTGACGATGTACGCATGATTTTGAACCCCAAGGCCTATGACCAAAATACAAGCAAGGTTGAGGAAATCGAAATGCCCATTGGTCATTTCATTAATTTTGATATCGTTCCTACCTGTGGAATGGCCAATGCGACAGGGATGGTTTTTCAAGAGGACGATCCGGTTAATTTCTATCTTCCAGAGAGCAGAACCGCAGAGATCATATGGTTCCGTAAAGGCTGGATCGAATATCGGTTTCCCCGAAAGCTTCCAGCAGGAGCACAGATCCAGATACTGGAATTCTCCCTCGAGATATGCTCCGAGGCGCCAAACTTCAATAATGATTGGCCATCGGAAATTACGGTGTGGATTAACGACATAGAGGTGGGGTCATGGATTTCGCCAGGAGATTTCGGCGATTACCGCGGCAAGCTTAATCCTTCATGGTGGTATGACAACAGCACACAGCACGGTCTGCTGAAAACCTGGTCTACCGATCTGAACCGAAGCATGGTGGATAAAGAGAAATGCTCGGATGTTACCCTTCGGGACCTTCATCTGGAGGAAAAGCCGTTTATTACGTTTCGGATCGGGATCAAGCCCGATGCGAAGCATCAGGGCGGTATCAATTTGTTCGGAAAAGGATTTGGCGATTACGCGCAGGGCATTGTGATGAAGCTGCAGTATGATTGATCCATATTAAATGTTAAGGTTTCAGATGTTTTGTAATACAAAACATTCTGAAACTTTTTTATTGAATAAAACAATAATTTCGAAAGAAAGCGTTGACAAAACATTTAATAAGCATTTATTATTCTGTTTATAAACAAATTAATTGTAATAAAACAAACGAATGAGTATTGAAAAGTTGGGAACATGGGCAGAGAAAACTAGTTCATGGCTCCAGATGTACTCATGGAAGCGCTGTTTTGAGCAGTAGTTTGTTTATCAGCAAATCAATCGAAGGGGAAGCATCCATTATGGTTTGGAAAGGAAAGTGGGTTCAGCTTTCATTGACAATGGTGTTAAGTTTCATGCTTGTACTATCAGGTTGTGGTTCCAGCAATAATACCGCTGCACCGGAGGACCCGAAATCGGATGGTGGGACGGGAGAAACGAGTGAAAACGCAAAATCCCAGATTGAATTCATGGGATGGGGAGGCGATACCGAGAAAGCCGTATTCCAGAAGCTGATTGACTCCTATATGAAAAAGAATCCGAACAAGAAAGTGAAATATACTGTCGTTCCGCCTGCGGAATATTATCAGAAGCTGGATACATTGATTGCGGCGAACAAGACACCGGATGTTTTTATGCCGGAGGAGCCCACTTCAATAAGCTGGTCTCCAGTGATGTTCTGTTAAATCTGGAATCCCAGCTCAACTCCAGCAGCGACGTGAACCCCGACAACGTGTGGAAGCAGGGACTCGATCGTTATCGTTACGATGGAAGCAATGTGGGTTCCGGAGATTTGTACGGATTGCCTAAAGACGTAGGTCCGTGGGCATTTGCTTACAATAAAGCGTTGTTTGATAAAGCGGGCCTTCCATACCCTAGCGCCAAGGCTGGCGAATACACATGGGATGACATGGTCGCAGATGCAAAAGCCATCACCGTTGTGAATGAGCGCGGAAAGATCGATACGTTCGGTGTTGCGGGCTACTCCACCGAATCCGCGGTGTGGGCCAACGGAGCCGACTGGCTCGATCCCGCTAAAGCAAGATTACAATTGATACGCCTGAATTCGCAGAAGCGATGCAATTTGTAGCCGATTTGAGCCTGGTACATAAAGTCAGTCCGTCACCGGACGATGAGAAGGCCCAGAACGCCTATGCTCGCTTCGTTGGTAAAGTGGCGATGTTCCCAATGGGTCCGTGGGATCAGCCTGGTTTCTGGGATCTGCCGTTTGAGTGGGATATCGCCGCATGGTAAGCAAGTCCAAATACGGGCAAAACCGCAACGTGGCTGGGCTCGCTTGGATTCGTTGTATCAAAGAAAACGGAGTATCCTGAAGATTCATTTGCCCTGGCAGCGTACTTAAGCCTGGATCCGGAATCGCAAAAGAAAATTACATGCTGGGTCAGGCGGTTCCGAATTTGATGGATATGGCAAAGGGCGAATTCCTGGACATGGAGAAGGCCCCGCAGACTCGTCAGGTATTCCTCGATATCATTGAAGATTATGGACGTCCGCCAGTTGAAGTTACCTCCAAAAACACCAAATGGCTGGATACGTTCTGGCAGGATGCCAGTCAAGTGTGGACAGGCAAGAAATCCGCAGCTGAATTTGTCAAAGAGGAGCAGCCGAAGCTGCAGAAGCTTTACGACGAAAGCAATAAGTAGGCAGGGCAGCACATGCTGCGGTGGAGAGGCGAAGACGACGGGGAACCCGGCTTGCAGCGTCTTTGCTTTTTCCCGCTGCAGCCAGGGAGGAAAAATTGATGAAGAATACAACCCCGGGATATCGGCGCAAAGAAATCATATGGTCACTGCTGTTTGTCACACCGCCGATATTGGGTTTCTTGATATTCGGCTTGGCACCGCTTCTGACATCGTTTGGATTAAGCTTCATGTCATGGGATATGTTCACGCCCGCCGAGTTCACGGGTACGGACAATTTTCAGTACATGTTTGCGGACGAGAAATTCTACAAGTCGCTTTATAACACGTTCTATCTGCTGCTCGGTATTCCGCTCGGCATGATCATAGCTCTGATCCTGGCGATCATGATGAATCGGCCGCTAAAGGGTATTTCATTCTTTCGTACCATTTATTACATTCCGGTGATATCCCCTATTATTGCCGTTTCATTACTCTGGCAGTGGCTTCTTAATTACGATTACGGCATTATCAATGAGTTTATCTGGAATGTATTCGGGGTGCAGGGTCCGAACTGGCTCGGAGACCCGAACTGGGTAAAACCGTCATTCATCCTGATGGGTTTATGGGGCGGCGTTGGCGGCACTATGGTGCTGTATCTTGCAGGATTGCAAGGGATACCCTCAAGTTATTATGAAGCGGCTCAGGTTGATGGGGCTTCACGCTGGCACCAATTCAAGCATATTACGCTTCCGCTGCTGTCGCCGATTCACTTCTATGTCGTTGTGATGGGCATCATAGGCACCTTCCAATCCTTCAGCCAGATGTACATTCTGGCAGCAGATGGAGGGCCTGAATACAGCGGAGCGACCATCGTGTATTACATCTTCCAGGAAGCCTTTAAATATTTCAATATGGGTTACGCAAGCGCGGTGGCATGGGTGCTGGGTATTCTCATTTTTATCATCACGCTGTTCCAGTTCCGCTTCTCCAAGCGGTGGGTTTACCAAGAATAGACGCATGCCATTTATATAGGAGGAATTAGATATTATGGTTAAACAACGCCGTTTGATCCATTCGATGATCTATATCCTGCTGCTTGCGGGGTCTTTCATCATGCTTGGACCGCTAGTCTGGACGTTGTCAACGTCATTGAAGAGCCAGCAGCATGTTTTTGATATACCGCCGCAGTGGATTCCCGATCCGCTGACATGGCTGAATTACAAGGATGTCTGGGCCAAAGCCCCGCTCCTGTATGGTTTTATGAACAGTGCCATCGTGGTGGTGACGGTACTGACAATAGGTCTGTTTGTGGCAGCCATGGCGGCTTATGCCTTTTCCAAGTTTGATTTTCCCTTCAAAGAAGGGATCTTCATGGCCCTGCTTGGCACGATGATGATTCCATATTCCGTGGTCATGATCCCCCAATATATCGGTTTCTCTGAGCTTGGGTGGGTGGATACGCTGCTTCCGCTCATCGTGCCTGGTCTCTTCGGGAATATTGTGACGATCTTCTTCTTTCGTCAATTTATGCAAGGCTCTATTCCGACGGACCTCATCGATGCGGCGAAAATAGATGGCTGCGGATATTTCCGGACATTTACGACCGTCGCGCTTCCCATCGTGAAATGCGATTGCTGCACAGGCCGCCCTTGGATTTATGGGGATATGGAACGATTTTATGGGCCCCTTGATTTATCTGCACACACCGGAAAGGCAGACTATTCAGGTGTTAATCGCAAGTATGCAGTCCAATTACATCTCGACCTCCAATTATCCGTCGCTCATGGCTGCCTCCATCGTGGCATTGCTGCCAGTCGTTATTGTATTCTTCATGGCTCAGCGCTACTTCATTGAATCCTTGGCCATTACGGGCATTAAGGGATAACCGATGACACGATTTCGGAAACCGTGGAGGCTGTTAGGGATTTCGTTGGCATCGGTTGCGGCTGTGGCCGTTACGCTTGCAGTTATACAGGATGCGACCAAGGGTAAGCAGGCATACGGAGGGGAGATAACAATGGAACATACCTATCTGAACCCGATGAAGCTGGATCAGGAATGGGAGGATTATGGAATAGGTGACCCTTATGTACTGCGTTTCAATGGAAGATATTATCTATATTGCAGTACAAAGGACTGGCGTGTCGGCATTAAGGCATGGAGCTCCGAGGATCTTGTGAGCTGGCAATACGAAGGACTTGTTACAGAAGAGCCGCTTACCGAGGGAGCTTATGCACCGGAGGTAGTCTACTGGAACGGATCATTCTACATGTACACCTCGCCTGGTGGCAAGGGACATTATGTTCTGCGAAGCGACAATCCGACGGGTCCATTCCAAATAGAAACCGATAATTTGGGACTGAGCATCGATGGCTCGGTGTTCATAGACGATGATGCCAAGTGGTATTTCACTTATGCCGCATCAGGCGGCATCATGGCAAGCACCATGAAGGACCCGTATTCCATCGACGTTGGCTCTAAACTGAATACGTCTTTAGGCCACTGGACGGAAGGCTCCATGATCATCAAGCGTCAAGACCGGTATTACATGACGTATACAGGCAATCATGTGTTCAGCCGCGGATACCGCGTCAATTATGCGGTTGCCCATGATTCGCCTAACGGAATCTACTCAATTCCGGAGAATAACCCCATCATCATCTCGACTAACGATGAGTTTAACGGGCTGGGGCACAGCGCAACCGTATTAGGACCTGACATGGATTCCTACTACATTGTGTACCACAATCTTGCGGGGCGTTCGGCGGAAGGCCCGGTACGGATGTTAAACATGGACCGATTGATTTTTAATGGAGACAAAATGTCGGTTGCAGGACCTACGCATGGGATAAGTGCAAGCACCAGCACTTCCGGTCTTTCATGATGTGCTCGGAGGACCGGAGCCGCAAGGCGAGCACTGGGAACATCAGAAGCTTGTAAATGGATCAGCAGCATGGATCAGCAGCCTAAGCACGGACAACAGGTTTACGGCCGAGTTCAATGCTGTGCTCACGGATGAGAACGTCCCCTAGGTTCGGAAGATGCGGATTTCGAGGCTTTGTTTTCCTATGAGGATGGAGATCATTACCGAGGCATCCGCGTGGATGGCAAGGATATGTCCATGTCAATGTTTGAAAGAGCTGGGGGACAAGAAGTTATAACTCAATCCGTCAGTCTCCCTAACGGAATGGATATGACCAAGCATCACGCGCTGCGCATCGAATCAGGGGACCATGGAACCCGAGTTTATTGGGATGGGATCCTTCTGTTGAGCGATAAGGAAATGAAGGGTACGGCAGGACGGATCGGATATAGCTGGTCACCCGCGCTGAAGCCGGAACTGCGATATACCGCCTTTTCAAACGAAGCGAACGGCAGCAGCGACCAAGATGTGCTGAAGCAGGTGCCTGGTACGATGGAGGCCATACATGGTGTCCAAGATTCAGTTGAGCGTAACGAATACGCAATCAGTGACAAGGAAACACCGGACGGAAGTTATGCGGTAACCGTGCTTCAAGATCATAAGGGACTAACGTTTCCGGTATATGTAAAAGAAGACGGCAGTTATCTGTTATCTGCGATGGTATCGAACGCTTCGGTAGGTGCAAGGCTTGTCCTGGATGCCGGGGAGAACGAAAGGAAATCCTGCTGGATCCTTCATGGTTCTCCGAAGATTCCGAATGGACGAAGATTCCCCTGGGGTCGGTTCAACTGCGTAAGGGGCCTCAATGGCTATCGTTAACGAGGAAAAAGGGAGATGTCTCGATACGTTATATCGAGTCCAGCTTAATTTCCCAAGTAGCGCCACGTCATGACGTCGAATTCACCGACGTATACGGCAGCTGGAACCTTGCAAACGGTCAGGCCGAGCTTCTGTCGGAAGGCCAAGAGGGCAAGTTGTTCGGCGGGGACCCGCGATGGAGCAATTACGAAGTGAGCTTTCAGTTAACCGCAACTGAAGAAGCGTCAGGGAGGCGTCCGTGCTGTTAAGAACATCCAACGAATCGGATTTTCCGGACCAGGTCAGGGACTCCTTCATGGGTTATGAGCTGTCTTTTCGTAATGGAAGGGTGATCTTAAAGCGGATCAGCTATGAAGTGAATGAGGAGATGGCTTCGGGCTTCCTTGAGCTGGAGGAACATCAGCCAGCAGAGATTAAAGTAAGACTTGAAGGAGCCGCTATACATGTGTACGCCAACGGCGGTGAAGATCCGATTGTGAGCTGGCTGGACCCCAACGCCTTCCTGAACGGCCGTGTCGGTCTGCGTACCTCCTCGAAGGGATGGACCTTCTCGCCGCTAACGGTTGAACCGATCGAAATGCAGTAACTGCATACCAACAACATAAACATAGCACAAGCCAACGTGCGACAAAGGAGCAGGAGACAACATGACAACAAAAATGTATAGCAAAGATTATCCGCGACCTCAATTCGTGAGAGAACATTGGGTTAATCTGAACGGGGAGTGGAGTTTCGGGTTTGACGATGACAATACAGGTGAGCGTGATCGGTGGCAGGATGATTTTGGCGGTGAATTGAAGATCACGGTGCCCTTTACTTATGAGACGAAGGCCAGCGGGATCGGCAGAGAGGAGCACCATCCATTCATATGGTATAACCGAACGCTTGATATCCCTCAGGAGGATGAGGGCAAGCGAGTTGTCCTGCATTTTCAAGGAGTAGACTACTTGGCGAAAATCTGGATTAACGGTACCTACGTTGGCAGTCATCAAGGGGGATACTCGGCATTTTCATTTGATATTACCCCGTACATATCCTTTGGTGCTGCCAATCAATTAACGGTGAAAGCGGAGGACAGCATGGATGCAACCCAGCCACGAGGCAAGCAGAGGTGGGTTGAGCATAATTTCGAGTGTTTTTACGTCCAGACAACCGGGATTTGGCAGTCGGTCTGGCTGGAAGTTGTAGAACCGGTCCATGTCGATTCTGTCAAAATAACACCGAATATGGATACGCGCTCCGTGCGTTTCGAATACCAGGTGAAGGGTGATTTCACGACGAAGGAGACCAGACTGGAGACGATTATCAGCTTAAAAGGGAAGCAAGTTAAGAAAGTGAGTTTGACGATTGATCGTCCGTGGCTCCAATTGGACGTCGATCTGGTTCACGAAGCCAACGGGCCGTGGAAGCACTGCCTGTGGTCTCCGGCTCATCCGAATTTATACGATGTTGAATTTATACTGCATCAAGGAGAGGAGAAGCTCGACCACGTCTATTCCTATTTCGGCATGAGGAAGATATCGATTGAGAAGGGCAGAGTCCTGCTTAATAACGTTCCGATCTATCAAAGACTCGTGCTGGACCAAGGTTATTGGTCTGACAGTCATCTCACTCCGCCATCCGAGGAAGCCATCATTGAGGATATCGATGCAATTCTGGAAATGGGGTATAACGGTGTCCGCAAACATATGAAAGTAGAGGATGCCCGGTTCTTGTACTGGTGTGATGTTAAGGGACTGCTTGTCTGGTCGGAGATGGCGGCTGCCTTTGAATTCAATGACAATGCCATCCAGAAATTCACCAACGAATGGATGGAAATCGTCCGTCAGCAATATAACCACCCCAGCATTATTACCTGGGTTCCGTTTAATGAATCGTGGGGAATCGCGCAAATTGCCAAGGACCGCAGGCAGCAGAAATTTACCGAATCCATTTATCATTTGACGAAGTCATTCGATCCGAACCGTCCGGTGATCACGAATGACGGCTGGGAGCACACCGTGTCCGATATTTTGACACTTCACGATTATATTGAGTCCGGGGAACAATTCAAGAAGCGTTATGCGGATAAAGATGTAATCGTGAATAACGAACGATCGTTCAACCAGTGGAAGTATGCTTACGCAGAGGGATACCATTACGGAGGACAGCCCATTATCGTTAGCGAATTCGGGGGCATTGCCTTTCAATCGGAATCCGGCTGGGGTTATGGCAAGCAGGAGTCATCAGAGGAGGAATTCCTCTCGAGGTTCCGCAGCATTCACCAAGCGATCAAGGATACGGAATATATTGTAGGATATTGTTACACACAGCTAACGGACGTGCAGCAAGAGATGAACGGTTTATTGACAGAGGAGCGCAAACCGAAGTTTCCGCTGGATATCATTCGCGAGATCAATCTTTCTTAAGTTTGGAAGGAGGAAAACAAATTGACTCAACAAACGTTCAGGAACCCGATACTCCCTAATGGTGCCGACCCTTGGATCATCAAACATACGGATGGATATTATTATTTGACGGTGACGTTAGGTGACCGGATCGCCCTTTGGCGGAGCCATACCATGACCGGGTTAGCTGCGGCAAACCCGACAACGATATGGACCCCCGAACAGGACGGGCCGTATTCCTATCATTTATGGGCACCGGAGCTTCACTACATTGAGGATCGATGGTACATCTATTACACGGCCAACGATGGGGGCGGCGATGATACACGAAGAATATGCGTTCTGGAGCTCATAGGCGACGATCCGGTGAACGATGAGTGGATATTTCGAGGTGTGATAAACACGGAGCATCCGGGATTGATGGAACCGTGCTCCAGCACGAGGGAGAGTTGTATTTTTTCTATTCCGGATACGGTTTTTCCCGGACTACGGTTCGGCCATTTATGCGGTCCGCATGGTTAATCCCTGGACCTTAACGGGGCCGAATGTGCTTCTCTCGGCGCCTACGGAAGCATGGGAGAAGCAAGGCGGGATGGCGATTAACGAAGGACCTATGTTCTTGAAGCGGAATGGGCGCTTGTTCCTCGTATTCTCGGCAAGCGCGACCTGGTCCGATGATTATAGTCTTGGGATGATTACGATTTCGGAGACGGATGATGTGCTTGATGCTTCAGCCTGGACCAAGCATGCGGGGCCAGTGTTTGCGAAGAATCCCGCTCAGGGCGTGTACGCCCCGGACATAACAGCTTCACCGTCTCACCGGACGGTTCGGAAGATTGGATCGTCTACCATGCGTATTCTTACTCGGAAGCCGAGCAGCAGCGTTCGGCTGGCGGTCCACGCAGTACGCGGATTCAACGCTTCGGCTGGAAAGAGGATGGCTTGCCCGATTTTGGGCTTCCAATATCTGAGCATAGCTTGCTTCCCCTGCCTTCCGGAGAGTAAAACAGCTAAACATGATCCCGGCCAGGCATTGGAGCCTGGCCGGGGTTTTAAAATCTCATGTGTTCATTTAAGTATGTTGAGGAGAGGATGATCTATCGTGAAGGAGCTTCCTTTATACCAGCAAATACAATATAAAATCAGAGAACAGATCCAGCAGGGCAATCTGCGTCCGGGCGACCGCATCCCGTCCGAGAAAGAACTGGCCATGCGGTTTCATGTCAGTGTCATCACGACCAGGAATGCGCTCGCTGGTCTGGCCGAGGAGGGCGTAGTTACCCGCATAAAGGGAAAAGGGACCTTCGTGGCAGGCGTATCTCCGCTTTGGGATTTCTCGCTTGATGGATGACCTTACCCTTAAGCCTTAAGGATTTACCTTAACATTATCAAAACGGGCATTGCTGTTCATTACACGGAGTCCGACTTTGCCGTGGGTAAATGGATTCATGCTGGTATCCGTATAGTCGATAACAGGAGATACACCATGATTTACATAAATTTTAATATGGGTTCCGCTAACGACAACCTTCAGATGATGCCAGCTATCGGCGGGCAGGCTCATGGCCGCAAAGTCGAGCGCTTGGTAACCGTAATTCATTTTGCCAAGATGCACGCCCTGGGCAGTGATATGAGCATAGTAACCCTGCAGATAATCCGGGTTGTTAACAAAGGCCTTGCCGCTCGCCGGATTGTTGACACGGACAACAATTCCCGCGTCTCCCGTTGATGTCAGCCGCCTGATATCCGCCTCAACCGAATAATCACTCCAGAGGCTGCTGCCGATTACCGTTTTGCCAAAGGAGCCTGTCCCTGTTCCTGCATACTCTCCGTTAACAACCGACCAGTCGCCCTCGTAGCGAGTCCATCCATTGTCGTTGCCGTCATTGAAATCATCGTTGATGGAGGTGACTGCGTCCGCGCGCGAGAAGGTGAGCGAGCTTAAATCGTATTCCCCGCTGACCGTTTCAAGCCGCAATTCATGATGGTAAGCAGTCAAATATATACGCTTGCCGCTGGTTAACCGCCAGTTCTCCCAATCTCCCGTGCTGGGGACAGGAACGGGCCCGGTAAGATCTTCGGCTCCATTCCAGAGACGGAACTGCGCATTGGGGAACGTCGTTGCTGCCCGCAGACTCAGATCATAATACCCGGTCTCCGCAACGTTGACACGATATTTGAGCCATTCGCCCGGCTGGTTCCAGCCGATGACATACTTCCCTTCAGACGCCGAAGATCGAATATCAACATATTCATTCCGGTAAGCGCCGCCCGTGTTCCCTTGACTGAGATCATGGTATGCTGTTCCTTCGCCGCCCTGCATGTAATGAACGGCTTCGATGGTGCTTAAAACGGGCTTATAGGCATTCCATGCACTGCTGCCACCAACTTTGTTGCTAAAGGCAGCATAGCCGAAATCGGCATGGACATTCGACGTGGCATACCCGATCTTGCCTCCGGCCAGACCGGTGATGTTCCGGGTCTGCTTTTTCATGCCATCAACAAAGATGGAGAAGCTGGAATCCTTTTTCTCCACGCGGATTTGATGCCATTTCGTATAATTGAAACCCGAAGGTAAGGAAGCATATTCCCATCCCTGACTCACGCCGCCAATGACAAAGTCGGTTTCGAGTAGGTTTAAGCTTCGGTTCAGGACGGCCGTTCCGTAGTTGGATTCATCCTGATATGAAAATACGACGCCGTACACAGGCGTATTGCCAGAGCCTTGCTTCATCTGTTTGGTATGGAACTCGGCCGTATAATCGGCTTCCGTAGCATTGGCCGTTACTTGACGGTACCAAGAAGCATTGCCGATGGTATCCTGCCACATGAGTTCCTGATTATAGATCCCCCAAGTGCCTCCTCCAACATTGATCCATTGGTTTCCGATCGTTGTCCGGTTAAAGCGATCTGCAAACAACGGCAGCTCCGGATTGGTTTGCTCCGATGACGTCGGTCCGAGCACAAGCATTCGGTCCCCGTTCCACACGATTCGATCCAGATTCATCCTTCGTCCCGGATAAACCGAATTTCCTTCATGCGCATGGCTGTGATAAACCATATAGTCCGAATCCAGATCAGGTCCGCGCACAAGGGAGTTGTGCCCAAGGCCGACATGATGGCCTTCCGTTTCAAGGAGAACGGGATTCTGGCCGGACGCGGGCGCGAATGCGTGGGTTGCGTTGTTGCTGACAGCATAATCGACCCGGTATGCCGTACTCCATACATGATTGCTTTATAGGTCATGAAATACTTGTTATTGCGCTTAAGGACCGTAGGACCCTCAGTCCAGCCGTTCATGCTGAGAGGTCGACACCGCAGAACCAAAGGAAGTAGGGCTGTTCATTGGCCAGGCCATGATCTGATTGGACCCGGTTGCATAAAAGGTCCACTGTCCGTTGTCGTCAACGAAAACAGAACCGTCAATCCCCATGCCCACATTGCCAGTAACCGGAACGAACGGACCGAGGGGACTGTCGCTTTTCAGCACATAATGCCCTCCTCCTCCCGGTGATGTGTACATATAGAAATTTCCGTCCACATGATAGAATACCTCAGGAGCATAAGCGGCTTTGGTAATCGGATCTGTTGCGCATAGACCGCGGTAGGCCCAATTGACAAGATCGGGGAAGACCACACTTTGATGCCGGACTGGTGGTCAACCGTACTGACATACAGATAATATGTTCCGTTGAATTTGAGGATGTAAGGGTCGCCCTCACCGTAGAAATCGTTATTGTTCCAACGCCAGGAATCCGTTAAATGAAATGGATTACTGTAGGCAAAAGCCTGTACCGGGAACAGGAACGCAGTTGCGAGCGCAGCCATCCCAAGCAGCAGTTTCACGAATTTCAATGTTTGATCAGCTCCAATCAGAAGAATATATGGCTGAGAACTCGGAAATCAAACGATGGACTGTATGAAGTTCACCTCCGTTCCTTTAATATGGGAAGCGTTTACATTGAACGTAGTATAGCAGAACAGATGCAATCCCGTTATACCTAATCAACTATAAAATCAGGAGTCCAAGCCTCGTGCATCTGGTTGGTCAATGGCTTCATCCGTTAGAGCGGTTGGTTTACGGATCAATAACCCCATGACAACACCAACAATGGACACTGCCGTTACAACAAGGAAGGTGAACGAGAACGCATCTGCCCAGATTTCAACTTGCGGTATTGCACGAGATGAAGCTGATACACGAGCTGTCAACAAGGTTGAGAAGGCAGCCACCGCAAACGAGCCCATCACTTGCTGTGAAGCATTGTTCAAGGACGTAACGCGGTTGATCAGCGCTTGCGGTGCAGATTTCATAACAAAGGCATTCAAAGACATGCCATACAATGCATGGCCGGAGCCTGCTAAGGTCATAGCGACAATTAACATTCCCATTCCGCTCCCCGAAGAAACTCTAGAGAGCAGGAAGGCCCCTAGCCCCAGAAGTGCCGTACCGATAATAACCAGCGGCTTTACGCTCATCCGGTCAAAGAGCCTACCGCCAATCTGCATGAGAACGATGCAGGCAATGGCCTGTGGAATCATGAGGAGCCCTGTATCAAATGCATTAAATCCCTTCACCTGCTGGAGGTAAACCGGAATGAGAAAGAAGTTTCCATAAAACGTAACGGCCGTTAGCCAAAGAATCAACATGGCGCTTGTAAAAGACCACGAACGGAATACACGCAGCTCGAGGAGCGGCTCGCTTGAGCGAAGTTCAACCAGAATAAATAGCAGAAGCGCCACTACGCCAACTGCAAGGCCGATGATGGTCTGCATGGAGTCCCATCCGGCATCGCCCCTTGGTGCACGCCGTAGATGAGGGCTGCAAAAGCAAGAGGGCCGAAAATCATGCCGAGTTTATCCAGCTTGGCTTGAGCCTGACTCTCCAACTTAGGCAGATATCGCAGCCCGAGGCATATTCCTAAGATGCCTACAGGCACATTCACCCAGAATAGATAAGGCCAGCTTACGTAATCCACCAACCACCCGGCAAACACGGGCCCGATGGCTGGCGCAATAAGTATGGGAACGCCCAGGTATGAACCCATCACCGTGCCAATCTTGTCCGGAGGACTGATCCGAAAGACGATGGCATAACCAATCGGCATGACAATGCCTCCACCTAAACCTTGAAGTATGCGAAACAGTATAAATTGCTCAGCGTTAATTGAGAGTGCGCAAAGAATAGAGCAGATCGTAAAGATGGAGATTGCCAGAATGAACATGCGCCTGCCGCCAAAGCGGTCAGCCAGCCAGCTACCGGAATAATGGCCGCCTCGGCCAGTATATAACCCGTGGTTGCCCATTGCATTAAAGATAGTGGGCTTTGAAAGGTGTTCATTAGTTTCGGAATCGCCACATTCATGGCGGTCATATTCAGTAGGACCATAAACATGCCAATGATGATGGCGAATAAGGGCGCGCGGATTTCTTTAATCGTGGTCGACATTTCATCGTCTCCTCGTACTGTATATTGTTGTGCATAACCACATTTCCGGATATATGGCTATTCGAAGAGAATCGCGCGATTCAGAGTGTCGATTCAAGAATGCACCTTGATCAACAGCTATGTGCCAAATTATAATGACTCTAAACCAACAAGAACAGTAGGCAATATTTATTGATAAGATCATTTATTATAGACCAACTTACTTTAGGTTAGGGCGGGTGATGGTTTGAGCGAGCATTCAGAACATAACGAAGAATATGAAGTATGCACGGAGGTTATTGGCGAGGTTTTGAAAATAGTTGCCGTGAAACGGGCCGTCCACGTGATTGGAGAACTGCATGACGGTCCTCAGCGGTTTAACCGCTTACGCCGGAATTTGGGCAACATCAGTACGCAATCGTTGACGGTGATCCTGAGACATTTGGAACAGAACGGAATCATTCAACGGCAAGTCATGCCAACCATGGTTACGGTTGAGTATTCCTTAACGGAGCAGGGAAGAGAATTTGAAGACGTTCTCAATGTGATACATGATTGGGGAGCATCCAGGAGGGAGCATCAAACTTCATTAGGAAAGGCGAGTTCCTTATCCGAGAAATAGCAAACAGAGATCGCAGAAACCGCGTATATCGCGGTTTTTGTGTTGTACGGATACTTGGCCATAGCGAAGATAAGTATTTACGAAGTGGAGAAATACACATAATATGGAGTTATTGGAAAAGTCGGTGAGTCTTTGCAGGCGGTGAAGCACAAGGGAACTGAAGAAAGCGATCAATACCTACAAGGTCATTAAGGTGCCGGATGTGAAAGCCGAGCCCAAATTGCCATAAGAGATAACCGTTAAGTCTGGTGAGCGAATTTATCCTATATCACCCGAAGGAGCTTTCCATAATGATGAAAAATGCCATGGTCCTATTCTGTATATGTTTGATGTTAATGGTCTGTAAATCTAACGTCGATAGCGTTGATACTCCACCTTATGAGGGTCCACCCTTTGAGGGTAGGAGCCTAGTTATTGGTTTGATTGGAGAAACTCCGAACATAAGGGAAGAGAATATAGATTTTGAGGAAGTCACGTTCAAACAATTAGAGGAGGGGTTATCGTCTGACCTTGACGCTATTTTCATTACGAAAGAGTTTCTAGTGGAGGCTTCCAATCCACAATATGCAAAAGTCTATCACCATTCGGACATCCCTTTTTCTATATCGAGTCTAAGAAATCACACGTCCCCTTTACAATTGAGGAGTTATCGTATGCCGATGTTCCTGATCTTTCAGCTTACGCTTATGCCACGGGTTACTATGGCGAGGAATCTCATTACTGGGAATATGGGTTATACAACGATGTACGCAATGAGTCCAATATCCAGGATGTCTATTCCCGAATCTTTACAACGATTGAATCGCTGCAGCCATGAAGGTGCGTGAAGAAATGGATGCCGTAAATATGATGGTATACTAACAACGAACAGAAGAGGGTACTTGCTTTAGGCTGAGGATCGTGGGAATCACGGAGGATTATAAATTACGGAGGTAAGAACGGCTGCATGCATCTACATGGCAAGGCATGGTGAGTAAATTGCCAGAAATAGAAGGGAATATCTGACCAAGTTAGCGATGAAGCGATTAATGATATGGGAAGCTGGTGTGTTAGTGCGTGCAACCATCCCCGCGAAAGGCAGTGAGCAGGATAGATTTCAAGGGCGTGAAATAAACTGGGTGGAGAAAAGCGACCGAATGGTGTTATTGCTGGAAGATGATACCACACTAAGCGTAACTCCCTGGATTCCGGGTTGGAGGCTGAGGTCATGAAAATCAGCTCACCCGAGTCTGATTTTGTCTTAAAGGTTTGGAATAAAGAGTCTCAGCCTAATGTGCAATTCCAATATGAAATCTTAAATGCCTTACACACGTATGGAAGTGCGGTTTCGAAACCTGTCGGCTGGGGTTATTGGGTGAATGGCCATCAAGTCCTGCTAACCAGTTACGATGGGACACCCATAGATAAAGTGGATCAGCCCAAACTTAAGAAGCTTGCGAAGAATTTGAATGATGTGCATAAGTTCCCGCTTGATCGTCTGACTGGTTCGGCGTTACCAAGCTACGACTTCATTGATTATTTTTATCCGCAAGTGGATCAGCACCCCGATATCCAGGATTTATTAGTGAAGCTGGTTCAGCGAGCAGACTTGAAGCCAGTGTGCATGATTCATGGGGATTACCATCTGGGCAATATTCTTGAGTCAGAAGGCAAGCTGACCGTGATCGATTGGACTAACGTCCAAATAGGTGACCCTAGATATGACATAGCCTGGTCCATTATCTTGATGTGGATTTATGTAAGCGAGAAGCGGGCCTCTTTCTACCGTACTGCATTTTGTGCAGAGAGCCGATATGGGGAGGATGAGCTGGAACTATTCGAAGCCATCGCGTGTTTGCGAGGCATTCTGTTTTTAGAGCGAATAATCTGCCGATTAGGCATGATACAATCTCAAGGCTCAAGTCCATTGTAACAACAAACCAATACTTGCATGGCAAGTTACTGTAAGATGGACCCCTAAATACCTGTGAACGAGAGGTCGCGTGATCGAACGTTTTTGCACTTTAACGGACACAGGAGACGCTATTTGCTCCAAAAGGAACATTTGAACAAGATAACGGACCTCAGCCGCCTTATTCTCTACAAAATAGGGAAAATGGGCAAATATTTATGGTTTAGCGTCTGCTCGGTCCGTTACATTTGCAAACGGCGCGAATTAATGTAAATAACGTCCGTGGAGTCCGTTATGCCATTGGTATGGGCTGATTGGAGTTTTTTGTTGCATGGCTTGCATGCTCGGTTGGATGCCTAAAATGACTATAATACGTTAGAGTACAATTAAAGTATATTCATGTGGGGGTTCTGGAGAGTGTGTTCATGTGGGTATTTCAGTCATATGACCTTAATTGGGTCGCTTGGTTCGTGTGTTCGTATGGGATTCTCTCTACGTAACCCCGAGATTTCAATTACAACATCCTTTCGTACTGGGGCGTGACTATAATTTTGAGAAGACAAAATGTAATGATTGGCTTGGTTTTGGTTATTGGTATTGTTGTTCTATCAGCTTATTATCTTAGTAACGACAAAAAGCTGTATGGAAACGATGAGGGGTCCATCCAAAAAGTAATTCAGTCGATTGAGGGATACGAAAACAGGCAAATCGAGATTCTGGATATATCCGATTTCCATGACAGCAGGGTGGTAGGATTCCTGTCCGACCAAAGGCCGGGGTATATTGAGTTTGCTCGAAATTCCAAAGGGAACTATGAATGGAAACATATAGAGACAGCGCATGATCCTGTCGGGTTGTTCATGCTGAATAATCCCAAGGAAGAGGTTCAAAAATGGATGGTTGTAACCCATCACGATAATCAAGTCGCCAAAATGCAAGTACGCATTAATGGGGAGTTGTTGGAGCAAACATTCGTCCCTAACCGTGCAGATGTGACTTATATTGAATTACCTCCGTCCGAAGATCAATCGTACACCTTCAGGGACTATAAGTTTTACGATGAACGCGGCACGCTGCTGGATGAATGATGCAATGGACTCATACTTATGAATCGATGGAGCTATTTTTCTAGGAATCTCAGAATCCATGAATCTTCCTGATCTTCGAATCTATGAAATTGAAGTTACGAGCCTACAAGGCTCCGAGCAAACCACAGCATAACAAACGGTAATACATGCCGTCTAAGTATAACTGAAGTTCCCACTCGTCCAGTCTATAAGATGGAGGCTGGGGACTTTTTGTATCCAGATTTGAATGTCGATACCTAGCATCAACTAAACGCACATCTTAACGCGTAATTATAATTACTTCGAAGAGTAAATTTATATTGACTTTTAGAGTAATATAAAATACTTTATAACGTAACAGGGTATAGCCTGCCTAGGTGCGGCGCTATTCTGATCATGGGTGTGAAGGGAGAAAGAACCGATGTCGAACGTTCATAGGCTAAAACCGGATATTCACTCGCTTCATGGATTTTTCAGCAAAGAGCTGGAACCTACTCTGTATATTCAGTCAGGGGACACTGTCCTCTATCAAACGTTGGATGCTTCCTGGGGGATTGCGAAGCGCTCTGCGCCAGGTGCGCCAAGAACGAAGTTCACTGAGCGTAAGCCGGGGCGGCAGGAGAAACAGTTTGGGCATGCATTGGTGGGGTAGGTACATATTGAAGGTGCAAAAGCTGGTGACACATTGGAGATCCAGATCAACGAGATTATTCCCGGATCATGGGGTTGGACCTCCGCCGGAGGTTTTCCAAGTTATTGGAACGAGAAGCTGGGGATGCGTGATGTTCAAGAAATCATGCTGGATTTTGAATTGGACGCCAAGACTTTGATAGGCCGGAGTCAATTCGGAACCTTCAAGTACAGCGTTGGTCTGAAACCTTTTATGGGTATAATGGGCATGCCGCCAGGAGAAGAAGGCCAGCATACGACTTTTATGCCGCGCCCCTATGGAGGTAACCTGGATTGCAAAGAGTTAACCGCGGTTCCACCCTGTATTTGCCGATTCCGGTCGATGGCGGATTATTCTCTACAGGGGATGGTCACGCCGTGCAGGGGGACGGCGAAGTCAGCGGGCCTGCCCTGGAATGTCCCATGGAGAAGGTGAGTCTGACCTTTCATATCCGGGACGATATGCCGATTACGATGCCAAGAGCGAAGACGAGCACCGGTTGGCTAACGATGGGTTTTCATGAGGATCTGGACGAAGCGATGTGGATGGCTCTAAGCGGGATGCTTGACCTCATGACGGAACTCTACTCCATTACGCGAACAGAGGCGTACGCTTACGCCACATTGGCAGTAGATCTGCGCGTAACTCAAATCGTGAATACGGCCAAGGGCGTGCACGCATTTTTGCCTTTTGGCGCATTAAGGTAAGAGGGGGCTAATGATGGATGAAGCCCTCTGCCTTACATGCTCTGTAACAGCGAAAGTAGAACTGTGGAACGATCTGACGCTGTTGTCTTGCCCAGTCCTTATGATCCGTGGCATAAAACCAAGTCCTAGGTTTCATTAGAAGCAGTGGAAACAATACAAACAATCACTGCCTCAGGCCAAAATCGCGGAATTCGAGCAGTTTGATCACAACATTTTTGAACCGGATGAGGGGTTGTTTGTCCGCACAGCAGATTCTTTTATGGAAAAAAGCACAAAATCAATCCACTATTAAAAAGGGTGTACGCACTTGGATAATCTGAAGCTCAATGTATCACTGTTACGACAAAGGGTTCCGAACCTGACTAGCGCCGCCAAATCCGTTGGACTGCGGCCTGCTACGGTCTCCAATCTGTGCACGGGAAAAATCCCCGTGGGACGGGCGGAAGTCCGCACCATTGCCGCACTGGCATCCCTGGCGAAATGCAGTTTAGATGAACTGATCCTGCGCGGGGAAAGGGTGGATATGATCGAAACAGGCATCAAGCCGCTCGATTTATTTGCTCCGCTGGCAAAAGGCGGCACCGTCGGTTTAGTCGCCCGTCCCGGAATGGGTCAGCTTGTGCTGCTGGGGGAATTGTTCCACCACTTCAAGGCGGGAGGTTATGTGACGATTCTGCTGAAGCCGGAAGGTGAATATCCGGAGCTGCAGGACATGCTTAATGATGTGCAGCGGGTGGCCAACTCTATAGAAGAAACTTATTCAATCGTGGCGAATACAAGTAGGGAGAAGGAGATTGTATTTGCAGCAGACCGGGAGCACGTCTTAACCGGGAAGATCTATGATCTTCAGGAACGTCTTCAACAAGAAGGCATTGAGAATGTCACGACTTTTCTTGTGGATCTAAAAGGTGCAGCTGTTGATGAGGATTTGCCTTACGGTCCCCTGGAGACGCTGTGGTATTTTGATGCGGACCTGGCTGCCAGACATATGTTTCCGGCCGTAAATCCGTTATACTCCACATCTTCCGTATTGGAAGGAGTCCATCTGGATCAGCATCACCTGTCGGTTCAGCAGCGTGCCCAGAAACTGCTGAGGCGTTACCGTGAGCTGCGTTCGCTGGTTCAAGTGCGAGGCCTGCAAGCCATTCCGGCATCCGAGACGGAAGTATATGAGCGTGGAGAACGGCTGGAAGCCTATCTTACGCAGCCTTTTTACGTTGCGGAAGCATATACCAGATTACAGGGCGAGCGGGTATCGCTGCTAGAAACACTAGATGACGTTCAGGCTATCCTAAATGGCAGTATGGATCATCGATCGGTGGAGAGTTTATCCTGGATCGGTACGATCAAATAACGGTAGAATAAGCTCTGTTTCAGCATAAAGTCGATTTTCTGAGTTTTTACATCGGGAATATCGGCTTTTTTGCATGAATCCGCATAATTATAATCCGTATGCCCCATAGCTGACAGGTTAAGTCCATTATATAATATGTGCTAGTTTGCACCGTCCGGTTGGCGGCCAGCACAAGAAAGGTAGCCAGCGGTTCATGCGGGGAGAACGAGACCATACATAGAGGAGAAATGAAGATGAAGAGAAAAGGTTGGCTTATTGCATTCGCTGCAGCGTTGTTGTTAACGCTTATCGTGGTGTAGGTTCAGCAGTCTTTCAGTGCAGAGGGAAACCCGACGGCTACTGCCATTACACAAAGTGCCCTGAACGATCAATTCCATCTGGATCATGTGGTGAAAATTTATGTCCCTTCCACCGTGAAAGGGGACATCCCGATTACAGATGCGGCACATCAGAAGTTTGTTGACCAGACCTTGACGAAATTGTCCGGTTGGTTTGGCGGTGCTACCGCGATTCCGGGTGAAGGCGCGTGGGTGGACAACCATAAAACCCTGATCAAGGAAAAAGTTACGATTGTGTACGCTTTTGCCGAAAAACTCGACAAGGATTCGCTCAATCAAGTGGTGGATTATGCAAAAAGCTGAAGGACGATCTGGCACAATCCGCGATCTCGCTTGAGGTTGACGGCAAATTATATTTCATCGAATAGGTATTCGAGATAGAAATCATCGCTAAGAAAGGGATGTCTCCTTACAGACTGCGCCGCAGTTGTGGGAGATATCCCTTTTTCTATTTGCGATTAATAGAGAAACCTCCAGAGGTAAAAGGTAGCGTAGGATTCCCAGTTCGCCCATGCTGCCGATAGTGCCAGAATCTCCTTCTTTGTCGGTTTCTTCTCCGAACCCAGCAGATGTTTGATGGCATTGTGCAGCCCGACATCGTCGATGGGGAATGCCGCGGGCATCCGGAGGCAGCGCATCAGCACATAGTTGGCCGTCCACGGACCGATGCCGCGAATGCTTACAAGTTGTTTTTCAGCTTCTACTAAGCTATTCGTATCAAGCAGCTGCTTTTTCGTCAATTCTCCTTCCGCCATAAGCTGTGCCACCCCGATGAGGTACTCGCATTTTTCACGGTCATACGGAGCCCCTCCAGGTCCTGCACGTTTAGATGTGCGATGTCCTCGGGCCGGGGAAACAACCAGTAAATCTCTCCTTCACATTCCACGCGGCGGCCAAAAGCCTCGACGAATCGTCTTTTTAACGTATATGCATAAGTCAGGTTAATCTGCTGTCCCAGAATACCCCAACACAGCGCCTCGAACAGGTCGGGGATGCCCATGTTGCGCAGTCCATAGAAGGAATGAAGGGCTCGACTGAGCAGAGGGTCATTCTGTGCCATGGCGTAGAAGGGAACCAGATCGGTGTTCAGATCAAACCAGTCCCGGACATAAATTGCCACTTCCGCACGCTTGCTCCATTCCGTTGGGGCAGTATCACCCAGAAACCGTACAAGGATAGCCCGTTCTTGAGGCAGCTCGCTAATTTCAATGACCGCCGTCTCTGAATCGAGAGAAAGCGCTCTGTAAATCGCGTCATGTTGAATATGATAGAGACATTCGTTTGGCGATCTCTGCAAATAATGGAGGTTCTCGGTAAAACTGAATTCCTTCGGCACGTGCAGCTTTAACGAATGCTGAAGATCCTCCCAGCTGTCCTGGGGAAGAAAACGGCCATATGTGTCTTGTTCCTGAGCCATGTCCCCGTTATAGTGGGCGGTTTGGCCCGGCGGCAGCTTCTTCAGAAATATGGGGTCTTGCGCAGGGATTGTGCCGCTTGGCACAGGTTTTGAATCTCGCATGTTCATAGGTTCCTTTCCTTCATAAACTTATCTATACTAGTTGTAACATAAATGCGGATCGTATAATTTTGTTATCTTGCTCTTCTATTCCAAAAAGCGTACAGCGAATCCATCCTGTGGTTATAATGTTAGCGGAGGTGAGGAAACGTGGCAAACCGAATTCAGCCAACCGAAGCACAGTGGAAGGCCATCATCAGCAATGATAAAGAGAGTGACGGCAAGTTTTTCTACGCGGTGCAGACAACCGGGATTTTCTGCTTACCATCCTGTAAATCCAGACCCCGAAATTTGAAAATGTGCGCGTGTTCCAATCCCCGGATGAAGCGAGGGCCGAACGCTTCCGACCATGCAAACGGTGCAAGCCGACAGGAGAACGTCTACCGGACCATGAATGGATTGAGCTGGTTACGGAGTATATCGACAACCACTACACGGAGCATTTGACACTCGATGTATTGGCCGATGTGAGCCACGGCAGCCCGTATCATCTGCACCGGATATTTAAACGCGTAAAAGGGTTGACCCCGATGGAGTACATCCAGGATTACCGGATGGACAAAGCCAAGGCGCTCCTTAGGGATTCCGGATTAACCATTTCGGATATCGGCCATAAGGTGGGTTTGGACAATACGGCTTATTTTATCACCTTGTTTAAGAAGAAGACGGGGGTTACTCCACTCCGTTATCGCGGGCAATATGTGTTGAATAATACAAGCATGGAGGTGCAGGATCATGATGAAATCCGATAATACAATAATCTACTGGACTCGACTGACTCATGACAACTGGAATGTATATCTGGCGGCTACGAAGGAAGGATTATGTTATGTCGGCTCGCAGGATAAGCCGTTAGAAGAGTTAGCGGACTGGGTGAACGCCAGGTTCCCTGGCAGCGAGCTTGTGCGGGATGATGCGAAAATGCAGGTATATTCGGAAGAGTTAGCCGAGTATTTTCAGGGGAACAGAGACCTATTCGAAATGCCTATGGATTACAAAGGTACCGCCTTTCAATCGGCTGTATGGAATGCGTTATGCCATATTCCGTATGGCGAGACCTATACGTATACGGACATCGCCAACCAGATTGGAAAGCTTACCGCGGTTCGTGCCGTTGGAGCGGCTATCGGAGCCAATCCATTGCTTATAACCGTGCCGTGCCACCGGGTAATTGGCAAGAGCGGGGCTTTGACCTATTATCGCGGAGGGCTTGAGATGAAGACCTGGCTGCTTCAGCTGGAGCGCGGGCGTGTCCCGGTAAAGGAGACCGCGGAGTATGTCTAGATCGTTGCAGGAGCGAATCTCGGGACTACATTGGGAAGGGATACAGGGAGCTTTGGATGAGCAGGGATATGCTGTCATTCCAAAGCTTCTGCTGCCTGAGGAATGTACAGGGATCATAAATACCTATTCGGAAGAGGAGCGGTTTCGCAATACCATTAACATGGCCAGACACCGCTTTGGGGTTGGGGAGTACAAGTACTATCAGGCCCCGCTGCCAGGACTCCTGCAACAGCTTCGGGAAGGCTTCTATCCTGAGCTTGCACTGACAGCCAACCGCTGGCTGACGCAGCTGGGAAGCGAGGAGCGGTACCCTGGGACCTTGGCTGAGTTCCTTGAGATGTGCCATTCGCAAGGGCAGGGGCGCTCTACACCGCTCATTTTGAAATATGAGAAGGGCGGCTACAACTGTCTGCATCAGGATTTGTATGGAGATGAATTCTTCCCGTTCCAAGTGGTATTCGTGCTGAATGAGAAGGAAGTCGATTACGCGGGCGGAGAGTTTCTGTTGGTTGAACAGCGGCCGCGGGCACAGAGCCGGGGGCATGTCATTACTTTGGAACAGGGCGCGGGACTGATTTTTCCGACCAACCATCGGCCCGTTCAGGGGACCCGAGGGTATTACCGAACCACGCTGCGGCACGGCGTTAGCACCATCACGGCAGGGACCAGGTACAGCCTAGGGATTATTTTTCATGATGCGAAGTAAAAGGGTTCATAAGTGGGGTGGATTCCTCGGCCAGGATACCTGGAGAGACATGGTATAATAGAAGAAAGTGCAGAAACGGGGTGTTTGAGATTAAAAGTGAAGTGCTCTATAAGACCCCCAAGACCCTGTTGAATAAAGGAACGGGATTTCTGAACGGATACAGCCATACTTTAAATCCGTACACAGGCTGTACCTTCGCTTGTTCTTATTGTTATGTCCGGCAAATGCCGGTATCGATCTTTCGCAATGGGGAGTGGGGCAGCTGGGTTGACGTTAAGCTGGAATCTGCCGCCATTCTGCGCAAAGAACTGAAACGTGCCAAAACGAAGGGGCCCGTTACGATCTTCATGTCTTCCAGCACCGATCCGTATCAGCGGTCGAGGCCAAGGAACAAGTAACTCGCGCGCTGCTTGAGGTCATGGTCGGCGAACCGCCGGATTTCCTGTTCGTGCAGACACGAAGTCCCTTAGTCCGGCGGGATATCGATCTGCTGCAGCAGTTAGGAGATCGGGTGCGGGTCAGCATGACGGTTGAGACCGACCGTGAGGACATCCGCAAGCATTTTACGCCATCTGCACCGCCATCAAGCCAGACTGAATACACTGGAGCTGCTGAGAGACGCTGGGATTCCCACTCAGGCAGCGATCGCACCCGTGCTTCCGAGCACGGCGGCTTTTCCCGAGATCCTGCGGCCGCTTGTGAATCGCGTGTGCATCGACGATTATTTCATGGGCGACGGCAGCGGCGGGAAACGGACGAAGAGGCTGCCTGTTCAGGTGCTGTATGAAGAGCTTGGACTTGAGGAATGGTACGATCCAGCTGCCTATCAGGTCGTTTATGATCGGTTTAGCCAGGCGTTTCCGAAGGAGCAGTTATTCGTGAGCCAACAGGGCTTTGAGCCTTAAGAGGCCGGGGTTGGCGAGTCTGCGGGTGATGGCTTCGTGGATTCGCTAGTTTGTAAGATCATAGAAATTATCTGTTTGGTCGGGATGAGAAATCCGGCCTTTTTGTCATGTTTAGCCATAGATGATTATGGTATGATAGGCGAAAATAACCAGTATTGCGCCGAGGAACGAATGACAATAGAGAGCGATGACCGGGATCCAGGGCAGTTCAATACTTTTTGTGAAAGAGGCGAAGTGAAATGATAATGATATATGACGAGATCAATAAAACGATGACGACGGAGAGATTATTGCTTCGCTTATTCAGGGAATCGGATGCTGAAACGGTTGTCAGGCTATGCAATAACTACAATATATATAAAAGCACACTCACGCTGCCGTACCCTTATACACTTGATTGTGCTTTGTCATGGATAGAACATCATATACATAATTTTGATGCGGATAAGTCATATGAATTTGCTGTTTGTGACAGGCACACAGGGACGGTATACGGTGCAATCGCATTAACTAATTATCAGCGCTATGATAATGGTGAAATTGCTTATTGGATTGGTGAAGAGTACTGGGGAAAGGGATATGCAACCGAAGCCTCCAAAGCTATATTGGACTTTGCCTTTCAGGTGAAACATTATCATAAGGTCTATGCGCGGCATTTTGCTTCGAATCCGGCATCCGGGCAAGTCATACAAAAACAGGCATGAAACAAGAAGGGGTCTTGATCGATCATGTGAAGAAAGAAAATCACTATGAGGATCTTGTCTACTACGGCATTGTGAAAATGAATACCAAGAAACTTGATGGGCGGGCTGATATTTGAAGCCTCGGAGACTTCGGAGAAACATAAGTGGGTTTTAAATCTACGAGCGAAATAATATCGCTGTAATCGAGGAAGGAAGAAACCGTGGAATTATTCTTATATCATTATTATGATGCGGCAACAGGGCCCTTTCAAAATCTATCCGCGTTATCCATCGAAGAAGCGTTGCAGGTACAGAGGAGTCTCAAACAAAATAAAAATTGGTTTGCGAGTCAACGTGCGGATGATTATATGACCATCCGTCGCGATCTGGAAGCACGGGCGAGAGCCCTATTCACGGCTAAAGGCGGCAAACCAACAAAAGAATATCCACATTACATGACGCTCGGACCTTGCGAATGGATTAAGGAATGGTATCCGAATGGAAAAGAAGTCAGGATTCTGCTGGATGAAATGGATCCCGAGATGATGAGTTTTACTTATGGCGACTTATTTCCTACCATGCGATATCAAGACGACAAGCCTTATAGAGGAAAGGTATATGTAAAAACGAAATCCTACAACTTGTAGAAGAGTTTGGCTTGCCTCAAAATTGGAACAAAGACGGACATCATGGACCAGAGCGGTATATTGAAGTGCAGGTTTGGGACGATCAGGCACTCGGTCCTTTTATGAAAACCTAGATTGGATGATCTTGACAAAAGAGGCGATGGAATCGTGCTAATTTCACAGATGCAACCGAAAGCATTAACGAGAGAACAGATCACAAGGTTGGTATTCGGAACAGGAGAGGAAGCGGATGACGGTACGCAGACTTAAGGCTGTATCTTTGTGTTTGGCGTAAGAAACCTGGACCGGGTGTGTAAAGCGGTCGAGTTGTACAAAAACGGTCGTGCTCCTTACATATTATTCACGGGTGGTGACAGATTTGAGCGGGTGGAAGCAAACCGAGGCGGCCATGATGCGGGATGAAGCGGTACGAATGGGAATTCCGGCAGAAGCCATCCTCATGTTGCAAAAATAGGGAAGCACCCATACGTCCAGTCCTAGGCCCGGCGTATCTTGTTGTTGTATAAGAAAACTCCTCTTTAAGGAGCATGTCTAAGAACGCCCGCGGTTGGCAAACTTTCAGTTGGCCTTCTTAGGCGCTTGCTTGCACCATGCCCATATAAGGCAGACGGAAGCCACCTACTTAGGCGGAGTTATGACTGTGAAGTGCGGGAATGAAAGAGAGGAAGAAATCAAGGATATCTCCTATGTTTCTGTAAGATGACAAATCATATTTTACTGCTGGAGGTATCTGCAGCAGCATAGTCATGACATGACCTACTGCAGGCATGTTTATTTTGTTATAAGTGTGTATGAAAGTGACATTTACATAAATGTACCGTTTATCTCTAAAAATAAGTTATTTCGACATCATAATCTGACAGCTTCCGACTCGATATTTATTATATTTTAAAACAAGACAACAAAGGGATATATTTTACATATGAGTTGTTTTTTTATTTATTTTAAAATAAAGGAATGAGGTGTTCTAATGGTAATTTCATGATAATAATTAGTAGATCAAGGTACTCCACTTGTTGGGTGGTGATTATTACCTATAGTTTTTGAAAAATTTCGTACTTACATATTTTCGCAGCCAGGAACGATGTAATTCTATGTCGATTTAATCGAGAATGAAATAATTAATCTTGTAACATTAAGAAATGAACATATCGAATAAGATAAGAACAAGGAGTCGAAAATGAATAAATACACGAATAATCATAAAGTCCTTAATAAAATGTTTATTCCCATAATTACTGGCGTGTTCTTTATCATGGCCTGCTTTGTGATTAGCAATGTGGTAGAAGCAAGTTCTAAAAAGAAATCTATTGAGGAATTTGTAGCAGAGTATAGTCCTCCACATACAAAAATAAAGAATCACAAAAAAGTGGGTAAGGGGACGGGTTATTCTGGTAAGTTACCAAGCCAAGGTACTGTGGACGCAGGCATAAAGGGAGCACCGAAAGTCGATGCAGGGAAGCAAGGTAAGCATGTGCCGGGGCATAGTAATAATGTTTCAACAAAGTCGCAATGGGCAGATGGTCAAAATGGTGTACAATACACTCAAGAAGCATGGATGAAAGGTACTCCAGTAAAACCAGATGGAAGTGTGAAAACTTATGATTTTGGTAAACCTGTTGGACCAAATGGAGAAACTAGAATAAAAGTTCATATTGATTCAAAAGGCAATATTCACGGGTATCCTGTACCATAACGGAGGTATCATATGAGAGATGATGTACTGAGAACTATTGAAAGATTATATGGCAAAGGTGACTTTCAATATACTCTAGCTAAATACGTTGATAAGCAATATTGGGTTAGTAAAATTGAGGATGAGTTAGAAGAGGTTTTTGTTGATAATATCACTGATTTTAGTTACTCTACATGTTTTTCCTATTTTATTCAATCTTCGTTAAATCCAAAGTTGAGATTGGGTAGTGATGAGTTTAACGACTATCTCAAGAAGAACTTTGAGATAAAGGGTGTTATGGTTCTAATTTCTGTAATTGCTCCGTATTCAGTGGTTAAATATGTTAGGTACTACTACAATGATGGGGCTGTTCAATTACATGAAGAATATTCTCCGATAGATAAAGAAACGGAGCGATTCGGTAAGTATATTTTAGAGTTACTTAATAAAAATGGGATAGAGAACCTCGATGAAACTGTTCTTAATGTTGAAGTACCGAATATATCATTAGAATTAAAAGAGGAAGATGTTACAATATATAATTGTCTTTTTGAGGATAGTTATTAAATGGTTGAACCTTGATTGGCTTATGCCTTCAAGGTTTCTTTTTTGTGGGACTACCTAGTGCCGAATGAACCCATCATTCAACCAATAACACACTTAACCCATGTAATACCCGTATAAAGATTTCGTCATTTTGTTTGTACGCACATCAAAGCTTTAATTTTATAACCTAAATAACGCTTTTCCGTTACATTGAACAGGTCGATTATGGTCAGATACTACCATGATTGACTTGTTTTTTGTTGTCTTCGTTTTCTTGCGGTTTTTTAAAATAATATGCATCTGTAGTTTACGCCGCCCTCACAGGGAACAAAAGATTTTCGCAACTCCAAGGTGACATAGTTCGACCATTATAGTGAAAGGACTAAAATAACAATTTTACTCCGCAACAATCGGGCTACTTGCCGCGATGACTACAGTGCAAGAACAATCTGGTGACGACCAGTTTACATAAACAGGTAAGGATACGTGTTAGGCTAGCCGCCTTCCCTACTTCATAGCCGCCCAGTGGGGGCATAACAGCACGAGAAGGAAGGGATTGCAGATGAAAACGAAGTACAACGACTTCTGGTTGACTAAGAATAATAAAGCCGCTAATGCATACATGGACGAAGTTGCCAAGGAGAGCAACTTTACAGGACATCACAAGGGATACACCATCCTGCCGCATAAAATCCATCGCTGTTACGGCTTAAGTCCGTATGAGAAGCTGATTCTCGTCGATATTGTCGCGTATATGAGCGACCAGAGCCAGTGCTACCCCACCATTGAGATGATTGCCCGAAATCTAGGATGCAGTTCCAAGTCCGTAGAGCGTCATATTGCAAAACTGGCAGAGAAAAAGCTGATTCTGGTCAGCCAGAGCAAGAATAATACGTACTACCTGCCGAATTATCTTCACGTTCATCCATATTTGCTCGTGTCAGAGAAGACACATGAGTTCATTCGGAGCGTAAGAAAGCAGGTAAATGAGAGGGAACTGACGCTGTGGATTCAAGAGATTGTCAAGAGTGATGCTTGTAAGGCATACACCGCCCGACTTGAAAAACTGCATGAGAGACGCTTCCCAACGGATAAATTTGCCGAGAAGGAAACCTTGGATAGCTATACTCAGTCCTTGATGACCGCATTTGCCAAGCGATTTCCCCAGATGTTAAGGGTCAATAATGGGGAGTCTGTTATTTCAGCGGACTCTCTGTCCAGATAGCCGTCACACGGTCGGATAAAGACAAGAAATGAAGGCTGTAGACTCTGTGTCTACAAATTCGACAGAGAGTCGGCAATGCCAGACAGAGAGTCTGAATCGTAGAAGTAGAGTCTGTTACGAACCGTCCGATAGTCTCACTAATAAGAATCATAAATAAGATTCAATTCAAGAAGAATCAAGCTAAGAATCACTTAAAAGAAACAGCAGACACGCCGTTGGCGGTCTGCGATTTAGGGGAGATTCTTGATTCTTGGATGGATGGTAAAGAGAGGGCGGCAATATGAAGTCTTTACTGAGAGCAAATAGTAAAGATCGTTCCGTCACCCCTCCGCCCTATCCCGTCGGGCGATTCACATTACGGCTCTGAGAACGTAACAGGAAGCCTCTACTGGCGTTTTAATGTAACTGGCGAAGTGTGTGGATAAGAAGTAGTATCGCGGCTCTACGAGCCTTACAGAAAGTTTATGCGACTCTACTCGTCTTCTACTGAGACAATAAGTTGGTCAACGGTAATATCCAATGCTTCACAAATCTGTTCTAACGTGCGGATATATACTCTGTCTACGGAATCGGAACAGAGATGATTAATTGTTGCAATCCTCATGTCCATCGAAAGGGCAAATTGTCGCTGTGAAATGCTCCGTTCCGCCAGTATCTCACGTAACCGAATACGAATTTTCATAGTTCCTCCATTACCGTTATACGAATTTTCATAGTTCCTCCATTACCGTTAAGCGTAAATAAAATCAGTATAGCACAGTATTCTCAGATAATCATTGAGTTATACGCTTAAGAGTTGTATACTAAAATCAGAGATAATACTCTTAAGGGTTTAAACCTTAAAGAGTAACGTAAATTTTGATTATTGTAACGGTAGGGGAGGAAACAGTGTGAATGTCATCGGATATATCCGTGTATCGACACAAGGACAAGCCAAAGACGGTTACAGCTTATCGTATCAGTACGACGAAATCTGTTCCTACTGTCAGGAACAAGGATGGAACTTAATTCACGTCTTCACTGACGAGGGAATCAGTGGGGCTAAGATTGACGAGGATACGCTTGAGGTGGACAGAATCGGTTTTCAGGACATGTTAGCCGCCCTGTCTACTCAATCCATAGATGCGGTAGCCATACTCAATACAAGCCGTCTCTGGCGGTCTGACATTGTGAAGGTTTTGGTACATCGGGAGTTCAAGAAGCATGGTGTTGATGTAAAGAGCATCGAACAGCCAACTTATAGCATCTACAAGAAAGACCCATCCGACTTCCTAATTAACGGACTGATGGAACTGCTTGACGCGTACCAACGCTTAGAAATCTCCATGAAGCTAAGTCGAGGACGCAACAAGAAGGCACAGCAAGGAGGCTACGCAGGAGGTCGGGTGGCGTTCGGCTACAAAGCGAAGAAAGGTCAGAAGGCAATCGAAATTAATCTCGATGAAGCCACCGCTGTAAAGCGATTGTTTGAACTCAAGGAGATATTCCCTGACTGGTCATTGTCGGAATTAGCGTATCAAATGAATGATGATGGCTTTACGACACAACAGGGCAAGAAGTTTACAAAGGTACAGATTAAACGCATTCTTGATCGCCGCCCGTTGTATGAGGGGATTTATCTATACGGTGGCATTGAAGCCAATGGGCTTCATCAAGCCATTATATAGGCGGTGGGGCATGGAGAAGATGGAAACCTACAATTGCTACGTCGAACAGGAAGACAGCTATTACAAGAAACTCGAAACGTTGGAACAATGCCAACATGCAATATTTGACCATATCTTCCGATATGGCGAACAATTTGACAATTTGACGGCAGAACAAGTATTGCTAGCTGTCCATCAACTAGAAGACAAGATACGTCTGGAGCTTTTACATTTGAAATTGGCAAAGGCGTTTTTGGCTTTTAAACTGAAATAACTGGTGACATTAAGGCAAGGAATAGAGAGGCTTGCGTCCCATTGCGAACCGAAAGGTTAACGCTTGAACTGAGGTTGCCCCTATTCTTTACCTGCGTCACGACAGAATCCGTAATCAGAGGTGAGGTCTTTTGAGTCATTATAAGCAATATCACATCTATGTCGGTCTGGATTTACATAAAGCCCACCATACCGCCGTTATCATCAATTGTTGGAACGAGCGGCTTGGCGAAATCCAGATTGAAAACAAACCGTCTGCCTTCGACGACCTGATGAAGTTCGTCAAGAAGCATACGGCAAAAGGCTTGACCCCTGTTTATGGGTTGGAAGATACAGGCGGCAACGGCAGAGCCTTAGCCGTCCACCTAGTCGAGAAGAAACAAATCGTCAAGGAGGTCAATTCTGCTCTGTCCTACAGTGAACGAATGAGCCATGCGACCACGCAAAGAGCGATAGTTGGGATGCGTACTGCATCGCCAAGGTACTCCTTGCACGGCTTGATGAATTGCCGGATGCGAATCCGCAAGACTTGTACTGGACATTAGGTCAACTGGTAGCAAGACGTAATTCCATTGTCAAACATGCCAGTAGCTTGAAGAATCAAATGCACCAACAATTAAGCTATCACTATCCGTCCTACAAGAAGTTCTTCTGTGACATCGACGGTAAAGCCGCTCTTGCCTTTTGGGAGAAGTACCCTGCACCACATCAGGCGTTGACGGTGGGAGTCGATGAACTGGCGGAGTATTTACGTGAAGCGAGTCATAACACCTGTTCGACCCGTAAGGCAGAGGGAATCTTGGAATTAGTGAAGCAGGATGGCGAAACGAAACGGAACTTCCAAGAATACAGGGATTTCCTTATCGTCAACATGGTGAAGGACATGCGGAGAAGTCGGGAACTCATCAAGCAAATCGAGGAACAACTTCGAGAGGTATTGGCACAGACCGATTACAAACTAGAGTCGATGGACGGCATTAGCACCGTCACAGCGGCGGAACTGGTGGCTGAAATCGGAGATATACGCCGCTTCTCCAATGCCGACAAGCTAGCCCGATTCGCCGGAATTGCTCCTGTCCGTTTTAGTTCGGGCGGCAAGGGCAAAGACCAAGCTAGTGGACAAGGCAATCGCTTATTGAACGCCATCTTCCATAACCTAGCTGTTCAACAAATCCAAGTAGCTAAAGGTGACAACAAGAAGCAACGTAATCCCTTGTTCTACGAGTTCTATCAACGAAAGCTAGCAGAAGGTAAGACGAAGAAACAAGCCCTTATATGCGTGATGAGAAGGCTTGTGAACATCATCTACAGTATGATGAAGAACAAAACCGAATACAGGGCGGCGAGTCCTCTAACGGAATTGAAAGCCGGATGATATAATGGTGGTAATTGGTAAAACAGTTATCACCTTTCCTTTAGCAGAGTTTAAGATTACTACTTAGGGGACGGGAAAAACTGGTGCAGATAATATTGCTACTGCGCCGAAACTAAATAATCAACTTCTAAACGAATCGGCTAGTTCTGCTTTTACAAAAAGTGGTACACTTAAACCGGAGATAATTAAAAACTCGAGTCCAATAATTCCAGGAAGTGAATTGAAAAACCCTGCGGTAGTTAAGGAACTAACGAAGAACGGTAGTTCCATAAATGATTGGGCTAAGATGACAACTCAGACAATTCAAAGTCCTAGTGGGAATTTTCAAGTTCATTTCTATAAAAACCTTAAAACGGGAGAAGTTTCAACTTTTGAAATGAAATCAAAATTTAACAAGTAGACAGGTGATAAAGGTGAGGGTACTTTGTAGGAGTGTACAGAAACCTGTTCAGCAAGGATATTTTTCTAATTTGACTATTGGGAAGGAATACCCCGTATTGTCAATCGAGTTCTATAATAGCGAAGTTTCTAGTTTTAGTAATACAATTGGTGATTTTGTAATTTATAGATTAAGAGGGGATGATGGTGTTATCCTTCCATATCCATCAAAATTATTTGAGGTTGTTTCTAACAAAATGGCTTCACGTTGGATTCCGTATAAGAGAAATGACGATAATTTTGTGTTAGTTCCAATTTCATGGGCTAGAGAATATTTTTGGGATGACTTTTACAACGATGAGAATGATGCACTACTTGATTTGATTAAAGAAGAAAAGATAATAATTCAAGAATCTTAATAAATTTGATGTACTATACAACCTTGGTTGGCTTCATGCCTTTCAAGGTTTCTTTTTTGGTGGGGCTACCCTGTGCCGATCGAACTCATCATTCAACCAATAACACATATAACCCAAGTAATACCCGTATAATGATTTTATCATTTTGTTTGTGCGCACAGTAAATGCTTAAATTTTATAACCTAAATAACGCCTTTCCGTTACATCAAACAGGTTGACTATGGTTAGATACCACCATGATTGACCTATTTTTGTTATTTTTGTTTTCTCCCAGGATTTCGATAATGCTATGCAAATGTAGGATACGCCGCCCCGATAGGGAGGATGACTAGGCAATGCATCTTTTGTATGGTTGATACGACCATTGATAGTAAGGGCGGCTAAGTCGATTAATTTGATTTTGTCCGCAACAGAACTGAACTCTGTAGCGATTGTTCCTCCGAAGAAGGAAACCTGGTGACGACCAGTTTACATAAAGAGTAGGTCATGTGATAAGGCTAGCCGCCCACTTCCACCTTTCTATAATACAAGCGGCAAATCCCGTCAAAAATTTAGCTCGTGGGGAACTCATGAAAAACGTACAGCTTTCCATAGACAAAGTTGCTATTGAATATCATGGAGTGACAGTGAATTTCTACAATCAACTCGCACTGTCCTTTCGGGCTTGGTTTGATATAAAGACGGTCATTCGTCATAAGGGGTATGTTTACCACTGGAATTTGAGGGTGAATGAGGCTTATCTGTACTTGCGGCATCAACCTTGGTGGCAGAGGAAATCAATGAAGTACACGCTTCAAATCGAAACTCATGCTGATTATTTGATGAAGTTTTCGCGCGTTGCTTAATGCATTATACGGGCATTCTCAAGAGGTTTATTTCAACCGTTGCGAGTTGGCATATGATTTTCCGTACCCAATAAGAAACGTGTTTCTTGCTTCCAACACGGGGCGGAACATGAATGTTTATGAAAGAACTCGCTATTTCGGCAGGTAAGAAGAAAGCAAAGGTCATGCCTTCTGATGAAATTATGATAAAAAGACCGAACGGCTAAGTAAGGGAGTGGTAGAAGTGGGAGAGAGAACGAGAGTGGAACTTGTGTTCAAACCTGACGAAAAATACCACTTGAGAGCGTCATCCAGTGTCCACCCAAGTTCAATGACTATTAAACTTGTAGCATTATTGCTGACTAAGCTGTTCGGGCGGAGAAAGAGGCTGTCCAGAAAGTAATCTTTGGCACACCCACACGAATAAAAAATGAGACGATGCACCCTACATCAGAGGAAATACGCTTGAAGCCATTGATTATGCTGATGGCTCAAGAGCTTATGTGTTATCCAATGGTCACGGGGATATCACGGAACTCCAAGACGAGTCAGGCCAAGTTCTTAATCGATATTCGTATGATCTGTGGGGAATATTATCTCACAGGAAGAAAGGGTATATAATCCTTTCAGATATTCAGGAGAATATTGGGACGAAACGAGCAAGCTGCAATATCTAAGAGCTAGATGGTATGATCCAAGTGTTGGACGCTTTATGAATGAAGATACGTATGAAGGTAAAATTAGAGGATCCGTTAAGTCAGAATCTGTATACGTATGTGGAGAATAATCCACTAATTTACGCGGATCCGAGTGGAAACGCGTCAGCTTTAGTTAAATCATGCGCACTTCTCTGTTTTGCTGCGGGTACGATGATTGAAACTTCAGATGGATTGAAAGCTATTGAAGAGATCGAAGTCGGGGACTACGTGTTAGCAAAAAGCGATGAGACTGGAAATTTAGCTTATAAACCTATGGAAGAAACTTTCAATCGGATAACCAAAGAGACTTACCATCTTTATGTAGGTAGTGTCACGATAGTAACGACAGCAGAGCATCCATTCTGGGTAGTAGGAAAAGGGTGGGTAGAGTCGAAAGACTTGCATGAAGGTGATGTTTTCGTCACTGATGAAGGCACTGAATATGTGTTAGAACGTATTGAAATTAAAGAGGAAAAGATTAGGGTATATAATTTCAGTGTGGGTGACTACCATACCTACTTTGTTTCAAATTTAAAAATTTGGACACACAATTGTGGTGGCAGTAGAGCAGGCGGTGGAAGCTTATCTGGCTACAGTCTTAATACTGCTATGAGAGGCGGAGGAGGTTATAAGCTACCGAGCAGTGTAACAAGTCCAAAACAGCCTCCTGTGGTCATGCCGAACCCTATAAAGCAGCAGCTTGAAAAGGCTATAGCTCAGATTCAGAAGAATAAGGTGACGGGAAAAGTTGGGAACTCACCAAATTTTGTGGTAACTCCAAAAGGTGATGCAATACCTATTCCGAAAAGTGCTACAGGACCAAATCCTGTTGTTAATCCAAAAGGAAATGTAACAGGGCAGTCATATAATGGAGGACAGGGTGGTGCCAACAAACAGGTAGACTCGGTTAGAATAATGGACCCGACTCCACCTAGAGGGAATTCTCCTGGATATCTAGGGGGTACATTAAATACGAGAATAAAGCTCAGCAAGGTGTAGACCCTATCACTGGTAGAACGATTCCTAATTCCAAATCTCATATACCACTAACCCACTAAGGATTGATAAAAAATGAATACAATAAAAATTGAACAGGCTGTAATTACAAATGTCGAACAGGTGCATGATTACTTTCAAATAGTTTCAACAAAATTCACACTAAACATTTACAATTTTTTTATGTAAAGTATAACAACATGACCTCAAATGACTATGAAATGCTCGTGGGTAAGGTGATAAAAACTATTGAACTAACTGAAAAGGAAGCTCTGGTATTGGAGCTGAAAGATAAAATTTACATTTGTATATCTCTAGCGAATGAAGATTATTTAGGACCGGAAGCAGTTCATATTAAATTCAATACAGGTGAAGTTATTATTATTTAATTATGTTATAAAGGAAAACCTTGGTTGGCATAGTGCTAATCAAGGTTTTCTTTTTAGCCACCTAGTGCCGAATGAACCCATCGTTCAACCAATAACACATATAACCTATGTAATACCCATATGAAGATTTCGTCATTTCGGTCTTACGTACGAAGAGCTTGAATATGTTACTGTAAAAGCCTCTACTAAATCACGCTCTGGTGCATAATTAATTTAATTAATAATCCTGGAAACGGGAGAAATATAACACAATTACAGGTATCACTTGGTGGAGGTAGACACGGGGATGATCCTTATATAAAAATTAGAACAAGTGACCGAGGTATAATTAAAATTGTCAATGGAACAAAAAACTTATAAAACGGATGGGACTATTATTTTTACTGGGAGGTAATATATTTGATTGATTTACAGGCACCTATCGTCCCTTGGGAAGGAATTGCGGTATAAAGCTATATAGCCACATTAAAGAGTTTTATTCATTGATAGAACAATTTAGTAAACAACCGAAATTATTAGGAAAATATTTAATAAGATATGAAATAGATACTCATTAGATTTATGGTTTAATTTATTAAAAGGGAAGTTATTTAAAATAACTGCTATAACTATAATGGTACTTTATTTAATAAAATTCGGGTGGGTATGCACATTGATGATGTTTTAAAATTAGAACCAAGTTTTGTATATGATGATTTTGAAGAAGTGTATTGTATTCTACAGGAGTTTACCTTGAAACAGATCCTGTTGAACAAACAGTTTTATGGATATCAGTATATATCAAAGAAATAGATGATCCAGATTTTGAGAGAGGAAATTGGTAGGGACACCTTTGAAACCTTGATTGGCTAATTGCCTTTCAGGTTTTAATTTAATTCATGACGGATTGTCAAGCTAAGCGCCACAGTTCATCCGAATGGAGTCTGTAAAATAAAGTGTGTAAACTCTCAAATCTATTAAAATGAAGAGTAATAGAAAGGTGGGGAGAACACACATGGAACTCTGGACGAAAGAACAGTTGCGAGCGTTCATCAAAGGAGATAAGTTGGTCACGGTTCAAGATGCGTAAAATGCCTTGAAAGTTCCGAAGCAGCGCAGTAATCTTTCGGCAGCCATAATGGAATTTTATGCCGGGTGCAAAGTTTGACGAATCTCCTCGGTAAGTAGAGCTTCTCGTTTTGTGATAAGGGCTGCTTTCCAGCGATAATATGATGAACGAGCAATCCCTAATAGATCACATGCTAGTTTTCACTGACACCTCTCCTCGAACAGATTCCAGCCAGGCTACTACGGCCTCTAGCGACACCTCCTTTCCAACTCCTTGTACTTTTTGGTAACTCCAGCTGTTGTTTCAGATACCGATTCTCTGCCTTTACTTGTTCAAGTTCTGAGGTGTATTCAGGACCTTTCCCAAAGCTATACTGTTTACCGACAGGCTGCTCAAGCCGATGAAGTTCCCCATTGAGATACCACGACATCCAAACTTTAAGTTGAGTGACATTCCTGATCCCTAGCCTGTCCATGACCTCCTTGTTTGGGATACCTGCTAATCTCATTTTAATTACCTTCATTTTCACTTCTACGGGGTAGCTAACTCGTGTTGCCAACGCAAAAACACCTCCAAGTTGTCTTCCACATCTTACGACATGGTTTCTTTCACTTGAAGGTGTTTTAATTTGTCTCACATTACGTGGTCAGTCCCCGTACCCTTATACACTTGATTGTGCTTTGTCATGGATAGTACATCATATACATAATTTTGATGCGGATAAGTCATATGAATTTGCTGTTTGTGACAGGCAAACAGGGACGGTATATGGTGCGATCGCATTAACTAATCATCAGCGCTATGATAATGGTGAAATTGCTTATTGGATTGGTGAAGAGTACTGGGGAAAGGGAAATGCAACAGATATAGCAGGCATGGTTTGCCATCAACATAACAAATGGGAGGTGCTCGTATGCTGATCTCACAAATGAAACCAGAGGCATTATCGAGAGAACAGATTACCAAAGTGGTGTTTGGAGTGGAATCCGAAGTTGATGACGGCACACAGTTGGCAGATATCATCTTTGTATTTGGAGGCAAAAATCTGGATCGAGTGTGGAAAGCGGTTGAACTGTACAACGATGGTCGCGCACCCTATATTTTATTTGCTGGCGGAGATCGATTCGGTGAATGGGATCAACCAGAGGCGACCATGATGCGAGATGAAGCCGTGAAGATGGGGGTTCCACCGGAGTCCATCTTCATTGAAACGATGTCTAACCATACCAAAGAGAATGTGATAGCTTCCCTGATCGTACTCGACCGGGCCCTTGGATTACAGCAAATCCAGCGGTTGTTGTTTGTCAGCGCGCCCAGTCATATGCGCCGATGCCAGCTCCTGCTCAAGACCTTCATGCCGCCTTGGTATGAGTTTGTCTGGAGCCCGGACCATCGTGCCAAAGGGAGAAGAGATAATTGGTGGACCGAGCCTGTTGAAGTGAAACGAGCGATGGGTGAACTCCATAAAGTGATCAGTGGCGTAAAGGGCCGATATTTTATGGATGCGGAAATTGATATTTGAAAAATGTCAGAATTTTCGCTGTGTGTATGCGGTTCTTCGATGAAGGTTCGAACTTGTTGGAGAGCAGCTTACCAAATAAAGTTTGTTTATATTTATATTTTACATTGAGTACCCGTAAGTGATTATGCCAAACTATGGATGTGTAAGGGCATTTCAATTCTTGTTTCTTATGAAAGGAGATGTTTTAAATGACTGCTAATATGGTAATGGTGGTTTTCCCTTAACCGAATATCAGGCATAGTAAGTTCCAATCTTGATTATAGCTTGGAATGAGAACCATCGGGAACACCACCGTGTTTTGTTGCTATGCCGTAATCAGTAACCTTTCGTGAATACTGCTGTTAAGCGGGATACGATGACGGTCGTATCCCTTTTTGATTATAAGCCGACTTTTGGCTTTTCGCCGCGAAACAGCAGCTTCTTAGGAGGCTGCGTGTTCGTGGTATTTTTATGCCCGAAAACAACTCTGATTTTGTAGGAGGGGATCGGTTCAATGACTGATTTGAAACCATACGCCTATATCGAAGCGGAACCGCTGCCGATAGGTGTAATACCCGGAAGGGTTACGGAACTTCAGCGAGTTTCGCGCATTGTCAAATTGCTGCCTCGCGTGGCAAAAGGCGATTGCCATGCGACATAAGGGTAAAAGGGAGGCTACAATTAAATGAACAACCATGATGAAAAATTCGTAAATCCCCAAATACTGGTACTTGTTTTGAGTAAAATGCTCGACAAGACGGTAGTACGCGCAGATTATCAACTCAAAGAGTTGCAAGGCGGGACATTAGGGGTTGTTAGGCTTGTTACGGGGATGACTGAAACCTCCGACGGTGAGAGTCTGCCGTATAAGGTGGTGTGGAAAACACAGAAAAATGGGAGCGCCACGGTGACCCTGATTCATGGCGCAGGGAATACGACCTCTATATATCGGATTTCGCAAAGTTTTTCACGGATTCTCTCCGCTGGCCAGAATGTTATTACGGGGAAATGAACGGTGATGAGATACAGTTATGGATGGAACATATTGAGGGGTGTCAGGCTTAAATCTAACCCCGAAATGTATGAACGTGCAGCCGAGGAATTGGGGCGGTTTCAAGGCAAGCTATATGCTAAGCAATCGGATGTATCACTGAATCTGATCAATGTAAGCGAGGTTGACTTCGTAAAAAGCTCCTATCTGCGGTATCAGTCGTGGAAAGTTTTGTATGATTATATACGCTCCGACGACTGCGAAATTCCGAAGCACCTATGTAAAATGCTCATAGACATAGATAACCATGCGGACGAAATATTCAGTCGCATTGAAAAGCTGCCAATTGTGTTTTGCCATAGAGATTTTTGGGTGGCAAACATATTCTACTCGGACAGGAAAATCGCACTCATCGACTGGGATACCGCTGGATGGGGGTACATGGGCGAGGACGTCGCGAGTTTAATAGCGGACGAAGCGGACGTCTGTCATATGGTTGAATACTACCAAAAATGCATTCCGGCTTATTACAGGGGCTTTTCGGAATATGTGGATGTGTCCCATATCACCGATCATTGTGTCCATGAACTAATCCTTACTATGTTCGGATACAGGCTTGTGGAGTGGTATACATTCGCGGAGTCGCCCGAGGATAAATCCATGCACCTTGATACCTTGCAAAAATTTATGAAATGAGGAATATATCGATAAAATTTGATTAAAAACCTTATCAACATAGAATATTTCCTGAAAAATACAAAGATTGATTTTAAAAAGGGAATATTAGTGAACAGCCTTGTCAGAAATTATCTATATGCGGATAAAAATCCAATGTTTCATGTGAAGATATTTGTACAAGTTAAGTAGATTTGATAAAGAAACCTCTCTGTAATGGCGGTGATTACAACCTCCATTACCATAGAGAGGTTTCTGTTTGGTTTCCTACTCCAACGAAGAAGGCGGAATCATGCTGGAGAAGCGAAAGCGGTCCCCTTTGTCCCCGGTTTTCAACCATATCATAGGATAATAAGAAATCTGGGGGCAACAGGGATCGGAAGCATGATCCGCATGCGTAGTGATGGATTACACAAAGGATGAATCGGACGAAAAAGTGGATGTGCTGCTGCGTAACATCAACTATGCCCCTATGATGTCACGATGTTCTCATCCACGATACAGAAGTGAATATGCCAAACCGCCCGAGCTTATGCCTGGGCGGTTTTTGTATCAAGGCCCCCATGTCACCGTCGGGTATGGAAGCTGATCGTAGGCGCTGGCCCAATAATAGGAGTCGGCCATGATTCGCCGCGGCAGGAAGCCGATCTGGCCTCGGGATACGGGGACCGATTCGGATTGGGATTGGAACACGCCAGCCGCATTCGTCGCGGCATTCACATACTTGCTTACCATATAAGTGAAGCGTCCGCTGATTTTGGCGGTTACCAGTCTTGTTTCCATATCCACCATCTTCACGGTTACTTTGGCAGCGGAATAGACGATGGTCATGTGGTCGATGACCATGGGTTTCATCGCGGAGGAGCCGTCGTTGCGGTGGTCGCTGCGCTGGGGGCTCCTTCATTGCCGCTAATATCCACGGCCGAGATTTTATAATAATAGGTCGTATCCGGCAGTAGCCCCGTATCTGTGTAATTGAGCCCTTTCGAAGTCCCTGCGTAAGTATCCGGCCCAATGTTAAAAGCGGCATCGGTTCCCCTGTAGACACGATACTCATTCACGGCAGAGTTATCCGTTGCCATATCGTAGGATACGTTAATCCGTTGAAAATCAAAAGTAACTGCTTCTGCCCCGCTGACCGTACTCGGCGGTTCTTGATCCGAAGGAGGCTGCCATGTGTAGCCGCCCGGCCCCCACTGGCTTGGAAAATCAACGATGGACGAGTAATGATGGAGGGCGATTCCTCCAAACGCCGGGTCGTTCTGAAAAGCGTTGTACGCCTTGTTTAACTCTTGTTCCATGTAGATGCGTCCTTCTTCATGAAAGCTGATGGTCTCAGGATCTCCGCCATCCGCGATATCTTTTGTCTCAACCCCGATCACAACCGATTTCGGCTTGCCAATCGCATTGGCATAGGCCAGCTCATTCAGCGCTTGCGCAATAATGCCCGCACTGCCCTCCGCCTGATCGCGGTAATCCATAATCGAGATGTAGTCCACCGTGTCCTGAACATGCTCAGAGAGCCATTTGGTTCCTCCGTTCCATGCGATATTGCTGGCATCGGCGGAGGTGTCGTACCATCTTGGAATGGCCGCGCCGACGGACAAGGTGAGTCCAGATGCCTGCTTGCGTTCCATCAGCAGTTTCAGCATATCCAGGTACTGGATTTGGACGGAAGGTTTTGCCGTTTTGAAATCGGGCAGGATATACGGCTCCGTATCCACGTTTACGCCATCAAAGCGGGCCAATTCGGGGAAGCCAGGTTGTAATTCAAGATTTGCTCGAATTCCTTGACGGCATGAGGATGATAACGACTATACGCTCCGAAGTAAGGTGGGGTGGTGCCGCACGATTAATGCTTGAACATAGAAACCTTCGCCGTGTGCCCATTCTACGAATTGTTGAACCTCGCCTCGGTAATCCTCCAGCATGGCAGCTCCGTTATATTTACCTACAGCTAAATAAAGGGTCGTAATCGGCCGTTGATTAAACGTCGCTGTATCCTTGGCCATAGAAGAGAGCACGCTTCGCGAATTCGGATTCAGCACCAGTGGATAGGAGGCATTCTCCCAGATCCAGATTGCACGGTCCTGATCCGGCAGCGGCTCAGGACCATATGTGGTGCTTGTTACCGTTTCAGGATACACGGCATCGGTAACAGCAGCAGAATTATCACCTTCGTTAATGGGTAATGGATTACCGGAACTTGCATAAACCGTTAAGCTATAACCTGTATTGCCATACGTATCGGTGGCGCGGGCTTCCAGGCTGTGAACCTGCTGCGGGGATGGACACGTGTCAAATTCGTATGTGTATCCATTATGTGCAGAAGGAATTTGCATCCATGCACCGCCGTCGATGCGGAGCTCAACCAGGGCTATCGGGTTTTTACCCTCGGCTGATATGCCAACCTCAATGGTGTCGTTCTGCTGCGTAAACTCAGCAGGGCTGGTAATCTGCACGTCCGGAATATGAGCCGCAGGATTATCGATGTTAAGGTGGATCCAAGGAGACCAGATGCCATATCGTGTTACCGCGTCGTTTGCTTTAAGGACGATCTCGACCGAGCCATCCAGCTGACTTGTATCGAGTGAGTAAGACCAGGACCCGCTGTCATCCCCATTGGGATCATCCATCCGAACGTCCGTTACCCATTCACCGTTAACGATGAGCTGGAGATCATATACACCGGAGTAGGTTCCGAATAACTCAGTCACACCCGGCTGCAGCGTTTGCCCGTCCTGATGAGAATCCAACGTAATCAATGCAGCGGCCTGAGCATGGGGGATTGGAACACCAATTGTCGCCATCAGAACTGCCGCCAGAAACAAGAGCCCGCACCTGCGTAAATGTGAAAGCATCATTTTATTCACATCCTTGTCAGTATGATGTAAATCTAATTGACTCAACGGCAGCCGAAATGACGTTGCTAACATAAAAATACAAATCTGTGTTATTTTGAAGCGTTTACTTTTTAATATTACAAAAATAAACGATTAGAACCGATGTTGGATTCGTGTTAAGTTATTATTTTTAAGGCAAGCAGGTACGACTCCATATTCGATAACCCGATGAATGGTACCACGTACGTCAACTCGTTCAAATGTGCCATGATCCAGACTTATATGCATGGGCATGCCGTGAACGGGCCGCATCATCAGATTCGGAGTGATTTTTGCATTACGCACTAATGAAAAATTAAATCGTTGAAGAAGAACAGCGAGGACGATCTTAAGTTCTTGCATGGCGAAGTGCCAACCTATACACATATGAGGTCCTGCACTAAATGGTAAGAATTCAAACGCAGATGGTTTAATGGTCCACCTAGGTGGGGTTTGAAATAATTTGGGTCCTCGTAAAGCTCAGGGAGACGATGTGTAATGAATTGGCTGAAAAATACATTGGTGCCCTCCGGAAGGGCGTAACCATCCAGCTCACAAGGGGCATTTGTAATGCGGGTACCGATGCTAGCTGGAGGAAGCAAACGTAAACTCTCTTTGACAACATAGTCCAGCAGGGAGAGTCGACTTAGTTTCTCCTGTGTCAGATGGCTTCCACCCATCACGGCGTTTAATTCTTCCATTAAGTTTGCATATATATTCGGGTGCTGTACCAGTAGAAAAAATGCCCAAGTCAAAGCATTTGCAGTGGTTTCATGACCCGCTGTATAGATTGAGAATGCATGTCCGACTAATTCTTCATCCGATAATGCTGAGCCCTCCTCATCATATCCTCTAATAAGTGCTGCTAGTACATCCGTTGCATCAGACTCCTGTCGTTTCTCATGAATCATGGACCGTATTTGAGTATTAAGCTGCTGTGCATTACGTAGTGAGCGACGATATGGAGTGAAAGGAATATTGAGTGGAGCAAGGGTGGCAAGCAGAAAAGACTTCGTAAATAGGTTAATCAGCATCCCCATCGTATCCATCATTTCACTATTTTGAACACCGAATAACGTTTTAAGGGCGATGCGCTGCGTTAACTTTTTCATTTCAGTGTTAACGTCAATCAGGGTACGACCTCTCCATTCGTCTGCCAACTGTTCCGTTATTAACGTCATGTCCTGGCCGTATCTTTCAATTTGACTGTGCAGAAAGGCGGGCTGTATCAGGCGACGATGCTCTTTGTGCTTTTCACCGCTCATCAACAGCAGATTATGGTAGAACAAATCCCCCATAACCGTGTCTTTGGGTATTTTAACAAGAGCCGTGCTCATCTCAAAGAAGTTCGGGTTGGATAGAATTTGACGGTTCAGCTCAGGACCAAACGCAAATACAGCTGAAGGTTTGACGCTTTGCCCCAGGGCCGAAAGTTTACCATACCCTTCTAACAATTTTTGTTGAAATGCGAAAGGGCTGCGAAAAAGTGAAACATATTGATCCTCCAGCCGAAGGCGGAATGGGGTCCAGGGATTCGGTTCATGATCACACTTCCTTTTTTATATAATTTGTAATGAAATGTTTCATATAATTCATAATAAATTCACGAAGAGAATTAAGCAAGGTATTTTTGAACTATATGAATTGCATTATTACAAAACATTCAGTATAGTTTTATACGAGAGGTGAGAAGATGAACGGCTATCAACTACGCACGGAGAAGAAAAAGAACAAATTATGAAGACAGCCTTTGATTTGATAAGCAAATATGGAGTGGATAAGACAAGTGTTACAGAAATTTCCAAACACGCTCGCGTGTCTCCCGTCTCCATTTATAATTATTTTGGCAGTAAGGAAGAGCTTATACGTATGACGTTTATCGATTATATGAGTAAAATCATGCACGAGTATGAGAAGCTCCTGGAAGAGCCTATCCCTTTTCAAGAAAAATTAAAATTGTTGTTGGGGTCAAGAATGAACAGCGTGGATCAAATCAATGTGGATCTTATTCAAATCAGCAATGAACCGTCTGTTCGGGAGCATATCGAGGCTTTTTACAAGGAAAGGACGATTCCCTTTTTGTGAAATTGATTGAGCAAGGCAAGCAGGAAGGAGATATTGATCCCCATATTTCGATAGAAGCGGCTTTGTTCTATATTCAAGTGTTTAAGGATGCGCTAGCGCGTCCGGGATTCATTGCACAAGCAAGCCCAGCTATGCTTCGGGATATTGATCGACTATTCTACTATGGGTTGATTGGGAGAGGGAGCATTCTGGGGGAGAGAGAACTTAGTGAGATTGTTGATATAGGGATTAGGCAGACAACCTTTGGTGAAGACCAAAGGTTGTTTTGGTTTGTGTACAGCATCAAAAGCAATATGTAATTCCAAGACAGCACGCATTGCGATTCGGGATGTTCGCATCAATCATCGATCGCAACAAGTTATGCCCGCATCTCCGCCTCGAGACCGAGTGCAGCGCTATACCTGAGACGGTATGACCCTGCCGGGATATCCGGTATGATGTGTTTAACGAATGTTGCAGGGGGATTCATGGCAAGGAATATTCAATCAAAAAGTAAGGTGGTGTTACAGCTGCTGCACAAATTGCTTAAATCCGTCATGCAGAGCACCTGGATGATATGGGAACGCATCTTTGCATTCATATCCCGGTTTCGCAGCTCGCATATCTCACACTTTGGCATATGCACGGTGATGATTAAGAAGCATCAGGGGGAACCCATCGTCTGTGAGGATTCCACAGTCATACATAATGGAGATTTAATCGGTGAGCTTCATCTGGACAACGAAACGATCCTGAGGTTAATTCGGTCGGAAGGACCGGATCGTGCGGCTCTGAAAATCGCGAGGCTCGGAAGAAAATCCATGAAGCAGATAAGCTGTGCCTACGAAAACCAGACCGAGTTCAGCGAGGTCAGCGCCTTGGTCGGAATTACGCTGCTGCACCGCGGCCTGACGCATGGACTCGGATTCGAGCATCAAGAGATGAAACCCGACATTTTTCAGAAGATAACGACTTTGTACCTCCGCATGCTGCTGTCTGTCATGCACCCGGAGGGCAAAAGCCGCATCGAACGAAGAACCGAATTGCTTGTCCCGATGATGCTGATCCATACCCGGTCTTCGCTGAGGAAACGCTTTTCAATGCCGGATAGAAGGCAGGCACATGAAGATGGATATGGGGCAAGTCTGGTATCGGCTACGATTGAAGGTTAAAGGTTGAAAGAGGAGATCCATACATGGAGGATTGGTATAAACTGGACCACGCCGGGAAACTGTTCCCCGCGGTGGCGGAAGGGAGAATTCTTCGACCTACAGATTGTCGATGATGCTGACGAGCTCCGTTCACGAAGAGGTTTTACAGACGGCATTGGATGAGGTCATATCGAGATTTCCGCTATTAAATGTCGAACTGAGAAACGGCCTGTTCTGGAAATTCCTGAGGGAGAAGGAGACACGTCTGATGGTGGAGCCGGAATCCACCTATCCCTGTGCACCTGTCACGCTATCGGGAGCTAACGGAAGTCTGGTGAGGGTTCTATATCACGGCAACAAGATCAGTGTGGAGATATTCCATGCACTGACCGACGGTGGAGGGGCGCTTGAGTTTCTCAAAACCCTGGTGTTCCAGTATTTATATCGGATCGGTGAGAGTGTGGAGGACAGGGATGGGCTGATTTTGCCGCCCGCCTCCTTTGCCCGTTATGCCGAAGCGCAGGACAGCTTTAAGGCTCACTATACCTCCACGGTTTCAGAAATCAGGACGCCGGAGGCCTTGCAGATTCCAGGTACGCGCTTTTCGCCTTATGGTCACAACGTGATCCACGGAATGATTCACGCCTCCCGGCTGAATGCAGCAGCCAAGCAGCACGGGGCAACCCTTACTGCTTACTTGACGGCACTTCTGATCATGGCAGTTCATGACTCCACGCTTCCCTTGAACAACGAGAACCGACCTATTGTGATCAGAATGCTTAGGTGAATCTGAGAAAAATCTTTCCTTCCAGCAGCCTGCGTAATTTTTTGCGGTTATTAACATCGGCGTGCGGATCGAAGCAGGCATGACATTCGAGCAGGTGCTCGAAATTGTACAAGCCCAGATGAAAGAAAAACAACCAAGCCGTATCTAACTCAAGCGATGGCCAGCAGCATGAAGTACGAGAAGAACCTTCTATCGAGATTTACACCCCTGAAGTTGAAGGATCTCGCGATTCGGTATGGATTCGACCATTACGGTGAGGAAGCCAAAACCCTCACGCTTACCAATCTCGGCCGAATCGATATTCCTGCCAGCATGGGAGCGCATATTGAAGTGATGGAAACAACGATGTATCCCACAGCCAAAAGCCCGATGAATTGTGCCGTATGCTCCATTAACGATCAGCTCACAATCACCTTTGCACGGAATATCGTCGAAAACGATGTGATCCAACACTTCTTCCGCCAGCTCTCCGGCTTAAGCGGTCTGGACGTGAGGATTATCAGCAATGATTGGGGGATGGGGGCATGAGATGCGAGAGCTGTGGCGTTACCGTAGATCCGGTGCATGCAGCGTGTCCCTTGTGCCGTAGGAACTTACATGGCAAGGACGCGGCATCATTAGCTGGTAATCGATGGTATCCCGCCTATACGGTTCGGGAGGAGGAGCGTACCAGCAGTCTTCTCTCCAAGTGGCTCGCCTTTATTGTTGTAACCGTCATCAGTGTTTCCGTCATAATTAACGTGCTGGGAAATCGCGATGTTTGGTGGAGTCTGTATCTGATGCCCTGTGTGCTGTATGCCTGGCTGTTCATCAGACATACCTTGATGTCCCGATCACATCTTGGCGGCAAGGTCATCGTTCAACTGCTCGGATTGTCCGGCATGCTGCTGTGGATCAATGTGGTGGCGGATACAAATTATTGGTCGACCTACTACGTCATCCCGTTCCTGATGATGGCGGCAACCTTTTTCATAACGCTGATCTGCAGCACGAAAAAATGCGTTGGCGGGAGTTCGCAGGATACCTGCTAACCCTGATTCTCCTTGGATTTATCCCCTTGCTGCTGTATGCCGTCGGCATGTCGCACGTGTTATGGACAGCCGTTGCGGCTGCGCTGTACGCGCTGCTCACCTTTGGCGGGATGTGCCTGCTCGCTGACAAGGGATTCCGCCAGGACATCAAGCGCAGATTACATTTTTGACAGGAGGAATGCAGGGTGAATACAATCAGAATTCGAAGAATGGCAGATTATGACCGTGACGTTCGCAGGGAAGTGGCCGAGGTATTTGTTGACGGGTACTATAACGAGCTGTCCTATTTCACGCAGGACAGGAACACGCTGCAAACAGCCTTTCAAGACTTGTTCAGTCCCGAGGTGTTTTATGTGGCCGAGGTGCAGGGCGTGATCATCGGGATTCTGGCTTGTTCCCATAACGGACAGCGGGCGATGCCGGTGGCGTTAACCCCGCTTCAGGATGCTCTTGGAGACAAGACCAAGCAAACTGGCTTATGAGGTTATGAAAAACGAATTTAATCTGGCGCTGCCATACGATGGCGATAGCTATATCGAATGTGTGGCCACAACGGAAAAAGCACGCGGCAAAGGAGTTTCTACTGCGTTGATGAAGCATGTGATGAAGGAGCTGCCCTACAGGCGTTATGTCCTGGAAGTGGCGAACAGCAACGAAGCCGGGCTTCGGCTGTATCCGAAATTAGGATTTCGGGAGATTGAACGCAAGCCCCAAGGGCACTCGGAGGATTCAGGATTCCATGAACGCATTTATATGGAGTGGAGTAAGCCCCTCAACCTAAACCTGAATAGATAATCTTGAAAGAGAACGACCTTCTGACCTTCGGCTTCGATTCCAATTCGAAGCGGGAGGTTTCTTGTTTTGAGCTTCAGCCATGATACTTTAGTATGTATCGCCAGCTTAACGGCATACTTCATACTGAAGTGAAGATGTTGAGTACCGAATAGATGTGGATTGCGGGGTGACGCCATGTTTGAACTGCTGATCACGATGACCGAGCGGATCGGGATCATTGTGACGATTGCCTTTATTGTTACCCGTCTGAGATTTTTCGGACGATGATAAGTCAGGACAAGCTGGCGCCTGTGCAGCAGCTGCAAGCCATATTGGTTTTTGGCGTTCTGGGTATCGTCGGAACGTATACGGGCATAACCGTAAATACCGAATCGCTTGAAGTGAACAAATGGATGATGCAGGTTGCCGGAGAAGAAGCGATTGCAAACTCCCGGGTTGTCGGCGTAGTCATGGCCGGAATGTTCGGAGGTTGGAGAATCGGGCTCGGCGCAGGCCTGATAGCAGGACTCCATCGTTTTACATTAGGAGGTTTTACGAGTCTGGCCTGTGGCTTGGCCACCATATTAGCAGGACTCTTGGCCAGCTTGTTTCATAAGAAGAATGAGAAGGTTTCTTTTTCAGCGGCACTGTTAATGGGGGCGTTGGCAGAATCTCTTCAGATGCTGATCATCCTGCTCTTGTCGAGGCCATTTGAACAGGCCGTGTCTTTGGTTGGATATATTGGAGTTCCGATGATTGTAGCAAACGGGATCGGATGTGCTTTATTTCTGCTGATTATCCGGTCCGTATTGAATGAAGAGGAGAGGATTGCTGCCCTGCAGGCCCAAACCTCACTTCGTATCGCTCGCAGGACGCTTGCCTACATGCGTCAGGGCATGAATCCACAGTCTGCGGAGGCGGTATGCCGGATCTTATACGAAGAAGTCAAAGCCAGTGCCATAGCCATGACCGATGATCGTGTTATTCTGGCTCATATCGGGACAGGGGATGACCACCACGCAGCAGGCCGACCGCTGCAGACTGAAGTAACACGCCGGGTCATTGAACAAGGGGAGCAATTGATCGCCGATCGGGATCATATTCAATGCCAGAAGACGGAATGTCCGCTTGGGGCGGTGATCATCGGGCCCTTGAAACAAGGGGAACACACCGTGGGTACCCTAAAGTTCTATTTCAGCAGTCCCAAGGATATCTCGCATGTAACGAAGGAACTGATGTCCGGTCTTACCATGTTGTTAAGTTACCAGCTGGAGGCCGCTCAGTTGGCCGAAACCAAGGAGCTTGCCAGAGAAGCTGAGATTAAGACGCTGCAAGCCCAAATCCATCCGCATTTTCTGTTTAATACATTGAATACCATACTATCTTTAACGCGGATTGATGCAGAGAAGGCAAGAAAACTATTGCGGAATCTATCGAATTATATCCGTCAGAATCTGTCGGCAGCAACCTCTGAGAAGGCGACGCTTCAGGATGAGCTGCAGCATATACGTTCATATATGAGCATTGAACAGACTCGATTCGAGGATAAACTGTTTATTCGCTATGAGGTGGAGGATGCCGCGCTCCATGCGCTGGTGCCGCCGCTGACCTTGCAGCCGTTAGTGGAGAACAGCATACGTCACGGCTTCAGGGACAAGACGGACAACTGTGTCATCGATATCCTCGTTGAGGGTGAACCTGCCTCAGGCGTATCCGTCACGATCAGGGATAATGGAGAGGGCATTACGCCGGAACGGCTTCAGTACCTGGGCCGCCAAATGCTCGATTCAACATCGGGAACCGGAATGGCCGTGTACAATGTAAATCGAAGGTTAACCTTGATGTATGGACCCGAGGCATCACTAAACATCAAGAGTGACAAATCGGCAGGAACCGAAATCAATTTCCGAATTCCGCCTGCAGTTAACGTTAAAATCCATTCATGAAGGAAGGGGACCCATCACATGACCGAACGTATTCGAACACTGATCGTGGACGATGAACGTTACAGCCGTGAAGAACTGATCTTTCTATTAAAGCAGCATCCGGCATTGGAAATTGTCGGGGAAGCAGATTCCGGGAACAGGCGGTGTTAAGGACGATGCAGCTGCAGCCGGAAGCGGTGTTTCTGGACGTAGAAATGCCGCGGATGAACGGACTTGAGACGGCAAGAGCATTAACGAGATTGAAGAATCCCCCAAATCGTGTTTGCAACGGCGTATCCTCAATTTGGCGTGGAGGCTTTTCAATTCGAAGCGCTGGACTATCTGTTAAAGCCGATTGACGAGGAACGTCTGGCAGAGACCGTAAGGCGTCTGGAAAAAGCTTTTCATAAAGAAGCTTCCGCCGCACATCTTCCTCTTAAATCCTCCGGCAAGCTGTCGCTGGAAGAGAACGGCGAGATCCTATTTATCGATCCGGATGAAATTATCTATATCTCACGTGAGGATACATATTCCAAGATCGTCACAGCCCATAGGCATTACCGTGTTAAAACCCCGTTGAAGGAGCTGGAGGCCAAACTGCAGAAGTATCCGTTCTTTCGAATCCACAAAAGCTACATGGTTCACCTGGATTATGTTAACAGGCTGGTTCCCTGGTTTAACGGTGCATTCCAGCTTGAGCTTAAGGACTGCAGCGATAAACTCGCTGTGAGCCGAAACTATGCCAAGGCGTTTCGCGAAGCCATGGAGTTATAGCAAGCGGTGTTTGGGTAGCAATGCAGTAAGGGATGATATAGAAATAGAGCTGGATGTACATGCCATGATATGCGTGTTAATCTTCATTTTGCGCATCTTGATGAGCGGGAACGACATGTTAACTCAAAACCGACCTCTCGTCTTGCTGAATTGTTTATAATCAATGTAAGCGATTCCAATAGAGGAGGGCGAAGGCATGTATACCTTCATTATATCCATCATTCTGCTTGTTGCCGGATATTTTACTTACGGTAAATACATTGAAAAAATGTTCGGGGTTAAAGAAGAGAGGGCCACTCCAGCCTATGTCAATCAGGACGGCGTTGATTACCTCCCCATGAGCTCCAATAAAAACTCTCTTATTCAGCTCCTGAATATAGTTTATGTAGGGCCGATCTTCGGCCCGATTATGGGAGCACTGTATGGACCTATTGCTTTTATCTGGATTGTGCTCGGATGTATTTTTGCCGGAGCCGTCCATGACTATCTGACAGGCATGATCTCGATCCGTAACCGCGGCGCGCATTTGCCGGAGCTTGCAGGCAAGTTTCTGGGGAAAGTGATGAAGCATGTTGTGAACGCTTTCGCGATCCTGCTGCTGATTCTGGTGGGTACAGTCTTTGTTACTTCACCTACCAGTTTGCTTCACAACCTGATGAACGGCAAAGTCAGCCTGTTGATCATCACACTGTTTATTTTCGGTTATTATATTTTGGCTACACTGCTGCCGATCGATAAGATCATCGGTAGGTTTTATCCCATTTTCGGTGCACTGCTGCTAGTTGCCTCATTAGGTGTCGGCGGAATGCTGATCATTCAGCAGGTGCCCATACCGGAATTGACTCTAGCCAATCTTCATCCTGATCAAATGCCGATCTTCCCGCTGTTGTTTCTAACCATAACCTGCGGAGCTCTGTCCGGATTCCATGCAACCCAAACACCGATCATTTCCCGGACTACGCAGACCGAGAAGCAGGGACGTAAAATTTTCTACGGTATGATGATTGCCGAGGGCATTATTGCGATGGTGTGGGCGGCCGCTGCCATGAGTTTGTTCCAAGGGGCCAACGGTTTGAATGAGCTGCTTGCTACAGGAGGAACAGGTCTCGTGGTAAGTGAAGTAGCGAAGGTAACGTTAGGAGCCGTAGTAGGCACACTGGCTGTGCTGGGTGTCATCGTATTGCCGATTACTTCAGGTGATACCGCTTTCCGCAGTGCGCGGATGATCATTGCCGATTATATCAAGCTACCTCAGTTCAGCATGAAAAAACGTCTGCTCATTGCGGTTCCGCTCTTTGTGATCTCCATTGCGTTAACGCAAATTGACTTCAATATTCTGTGGAGATATTTCTCTTGGGCCAACCAGGCGACAGCCGCCATTGCTCTGTTTGTCGGTGCGATGTACCTGTTCATTGCCCGTAAGAATTACTGGGTGGCTCTGATTCCGGGTGCGTTTATACTCTATACAACCACGGTGTATATTTTGAACGCCGAAATCGGCTTCAGGCAGTCCTTGAATGTATCGTATGTTGCAGGTGCGGTTATCAGTGTCGTGCTCGTGATCCTATTCTTCAAAGCGGCGCAGAAATCTCGCGCAGCCGAGCTGTCGCTGGAGGTGGATATCTCCGATTACCGCAACATCGCATCATGATCGAGAGCGTGTATCCCGCGATGCCAATAGCTAAGAAATTGCCCCCATAGTAGATAGTCTACAGGTCTAGCCCCAATTCTCATTCATGAACGGCCAAAAGGTCGAAGACAGGCTCTATATGAGTTCTTGTCTTCGACCTTTTTCATGCGCGCCCAAACTCCAACCCTATTTATGACAGGTGTCATATGGATTTCTTTACAGGTGTGAATGTTGCTCCTCACGGTTCGCATTTACAATAAAGCTGCGAGATTAACCTGCGAGGGAAGAAGGGAAGGCAACCATGGAACAACGAACGAACCGCATCCGCCTGCTGGATATATTGAGAGGCTTCGCCATCCTGGGAACGCTCGGGACGAATATCTGGATTTTCGCTCATGCGGGAGACCTGAACTATATCACCACCTCTAACTACGAGGGCTGGTGGGAGATGAACGATTTGCTTCGCATGATCGTGCTGTTTCTGGTGAACGGGAAACTGCTCGGCCTGCTGACGATCATGTTCGGCGTCGGACTGGAGATGAAGTACCGTCAGGCAAAACGTATAGGAAAGCCATGGCCTGGCGTTTACTTATGGGCCGTCATGTTTCTGTTCGTTGAAGGTTTGCTGCATTTTATCTTGGTCATGGAGTATGACATCTTAATGAGTTATGGCGTGACGGCCGTTATTGCAGCCTTTATCGTGAAGGGCGGCGACCGTCTCATCGCCCGCACGATGAACGTGATCGGTTGCCTCTACGCAGCGATGTTCCTGGCCCTCCTTGCACTGATGCTGACAAGCGGCGGTCTATCGCCGGGCAGCTTCGAAGCGGTCATCACACTATATCAAGAAGGGACGTGGCTTGATCAAGTCAGCTACCGCCTGGCCAACTTCCTTCCCCTCCGGATAGAGGCCATCTTCGTCATCCCGCTGAACATATTCCTGTTCCTGCTGGGCGTTCGTTTCATGCGCGCAGGGGTGTTCTCACCGGATGAGAATGGCAAAAAGCTGAGGGAGAAGCTGTTGAAGATCGGTCTATATGCTTAGGTTTGCCTCTGAATCTGCTCATTTTTATCCCGGGTGGGGCATTCGACCTGCTTAGGTCCGATACTTGTTTGCCCCGCTGATGTCGATAGGGTATATAGCAATCATTGCCAAAATGATACAATATACGAAGTGGGATGGGCTGTGGCGTCTTCTGGAGAATGCCGGGAAAATGTCCTTGAGTTGTTATGTGATCCAGAACCTCATCGCATCCGCCGTTTTCTACGGCTGGGGGTTGGGATTGGTAAGCAAGCTGAATTCCGCCGCCATTATCGTTGTTTGGCTGCTGATCTCCGTATCCCTTCTCGGATTTGCATCCTTGTGGCTGCGAAGCTTCCGGCTGGGGCCCATGGAGACATTCCGCAAAACGGCAATAGGATTATTCGATAGAAATTAGCAGGGGTTAGGGATGCTCGACAAGCTGTATCCGAAAGACCAAATTAAAAATTATTTGCTCATAGATTTCGTGCTAATCGTGTTTTTATTCTACCGCGTGCTCCGTTTGGATGGGGCGCTGGGACTATGGAGCAGCCTTATGCTGCTCCTGCTGTTCCTCGTCTCCTTTTATTTTGCGTTGTGGCGCCGGGACGGCGGGCTGCTGGCGGCCGTATTGTCCGGCCTGTTCGTTCTTGCGGTCCTCGCGGTGTATATCGGTCCGGTCATCCTATGGTTCGGGTTTATTTTTGCCGACCTGCTTGGCAGGTCCAGATCCAAAGGGCACATCGCGATCGGCAGCGCGGGCATTGCCCTTTCCTTTATGTTCGTGTTCATCATTCGGATGGAACCGCTGCTCCAGATATCTAATGCCGTGTACTTGGTGATGATCATCCAGACGGTGTACCCCATCGTCATCTATATCAAGGAGAAATCCAAAAGCCTTCAAGGAGAGCTTGATGCTGCGAACGAGCAGATTGCGAAATTTATTCAGCAGGAAGAACGGCAGCGGATTGCAAGAGATCTGCACGACATCTTGGGACAGACCTTGATGATGATTAAATTGAAAAGCGAGCTGGCCACCAAGTGGGTAGATAAAGATACTGCCCAGGCGAAGCGGGAGCTAGGCGATATTCTGGCTACCTCCAGAACGGCGATCAAGCAGGTGAGGGAACTGGTATCGGAGATGAAGTTCATCTCTCTTCCCGGCGAGCTGGAGCATTCGGTAGAACTGCTCCGAACGGCAGACATCGCACTTTATATCGAATATCATGGCAAGACACCGCTGTTATCCAGCGTGGAAGAGACGATGCTGTCGCTGTGCGTCCGCGAGGCTACTACTAACATTATCAAGCACAGCGGGGCGAAGCATTGCACGATCACGCTGGAAGTCAAGGAGCAATCCTACGTCATCCATATTACAGATGACGGCAAGGGGTTGCGCAGCAGGAAGGCGGGAATGGCATTCCGTCAATGGTGGAGCGAATGCAGATCTTAGGAGGCTCCTTCGCGATTTGCCCATCCCCTGCGGGAGGGACGGTTCTGTCCCTGAAACTTCCGATTCACCAGCACGAGAAGGAGGACGATTCATGATTCGGATTATCATTGCCGAAGATCAGAAAATGCTTCGCGGCGCTTTCGCCTCGCTGCTCCGATTCGAAGACGATATCGAGGTGGTGGCGGAAGTGCCGGACGGGGAACAAGCATGGGAAGCAATACGGCATCATCAGCCGGATATATCCCTGCTCGACATCGAGATGCCTGGCATCAACGGCCTTGAGCTGGCCGAGAATATCCGACATGCTTACCGTGTAAGATTATGATCGTTACAACCTTCACGCGCCCCGGCTATTTGCAGAAAGCGATGAATGCGCAGGTGGAGGGTTATCTCTTAAAGGATGAGCCGATCGATTTCTTGATCGAGGCCATTCGGCGGGTCATGAAGGGCGAGCGAGTCGTCAGCACCGATCTGGCGGCGGCACTGTTCATGAAGGGAGAGAATCCGCTGAGCGAGCGGGAAATCGAAATGCTTCGCTTGACCAAGGAAGGGATGACGACAGGCGAAATTAGCATGGCTCTATTTCTGACTACAGGGACTGTACGCAATTACTTGTCCTCTGCCATTCAGAAGCTGGAGGCTGATTCCAGGCAGCAGGCGGCCGCCATCGCGGAGGATAAAGGGTGGCTCTGATTCGTGTTGTGCATCATGATCCTGAGCACGTATCCAGCAATAGCAATAAGCAGAAACCGTCTATGGATATTGTCCATGGACGGTTTATTTTTTCTAAATCAGATAGCCATGTAAAGAGCATGCCCAAGCCCTATGGATTATTTCCGTAATTAATCGACAAGCGTCCCTCATAAGATGAAGTGATGGAGCATTCATTCCGAAAGGAATTGTGGGAGGTGGAATGATTTGTTGTCGATATTGCTATTCATTTTTGCCATCGGTGCCGCCATTGCCAGTGTGGATACAACCTGCGGCTTGAATGTATTGGGCAGCCTGGACAGCACGAAGGTCAGCAAATTCAGATATGCGCTTGTGTATATTGCGTCCTGCATGCTGGGAGGAGCCGTGACGGGACTGGCAATAGGGCTCTTTAATTTTTGCTCAAATTCACCCCTGTCGGTCTGTATCAGAACTACATCATTATCACGCTGTTTGCCGTATTCCTGGTGTTGGAGTTGATTCATCGAACGGGAATTCTTCCATCAGGCAATTTCATCGTTCCATCGGAGTGGATCAAGCACGCAGGTTATCGCTCTGCTGCATTATGGGGACATATTTTGGGTTTGGGATTCATCACGCTGCAAGTGGGCGTGCTGTTTCACGCCTATATTCTGGTTTCCCTGTTTGCTTCACCGTGGTGGTTGAGTTTGCTGGCTGGCATAACGTTCGGGTTCGTTCGGGGATGGTATTCAGCCTGCCGCTGATCCGCTCTATTGTATATCGCATGCTTGAAAAAGAGTACACAGCATCACGCTGCTCACCGCGGTGCGGCAAGCCGTTTCAAGCTGCTGATTATCGGATCCATCATTTGGATCATCAGCTACTAAAGTTAAGGAGCCTGATAGACCTATGTATGAGCTTGTTGCCATATCGGTTACGCTTCCCATGCTCTTGTCGGTGGTGAGTTTTGTCTGGAGCCGTATATTCGGTGATCCGGATCATTTTCCCGGAAGTGCCCGTCTGCATGTTCAACTCATTCTCTCACAAGCGGTGTCGATTACCTTGATATACTGCTTTCCATCAGCTGTCAGCTTCCTGATCATCTCGGTACTTTATTTCACTCAGGGATTGGGTGTGGCTTACTTCATTAGGATAAAGGGGAGGGTGGACTGCGGCTGTCTGGGTCCTCAGATTAATTCCAAGCTGGGCTGGCCGTTGATATTGTTCAATTTAGTTATGGGTTCCATCGGTTTGGCGGCATACAGCAATCCCGACTGGTTTGTGTACGGTTACTCCTTCACCATAACAGGTCTGCTAATGGAGGGCATGCTGCTGCTGCTTGCACTGCTCATCATGGTGGGGGTCCCGGATGCCCTGCATGCGATCCGATTGTACCGCGATATTGCCGCACCTCATTATGCCAAACTCAAAAGATTTTAAGGAGGCTGTCGATGAACACATTCTTCTGGATCTCCTATTCCATTCTATGGCTTCTGGTTGTACCCTTGGTGATTCTGAATCTGGTCCTGTTCCGGCAGTTGGGAATTATGGTGATGGGCACCGCGAGGGGCGTGAATCAATCCGGTATTCCTGTCGGCAAAAAATTCCCGAAGCCGTGACAACAAAGCTGCAAGGAACTGAGTGGTCCACCAGCGAGCTGATGGGCATGCCGTCTTTAATGCTTTTGGCTCACCGACGTGTAAGGAATGCGCCGACATTTTGCCGGATTTCAAGCGGATTGCCGAGATGAACAACGTGAAACCGGTCCTGCTGTTATTCTCGTCTGTGGATTTAGCAGCGGATTATATCCGAAAAATCGCATATGAGGATGAGGTGCTTATCGTAAGTTTGGAGTTTGCCAACCATCTGGATGTGCAGGTTACACCTTATGCGTATGCGGTGGATACGAACGGTGTCATTCGGCACAAGGGACTGGTTAACAGCCGGGAACAGCTCGAGGCGTATGCGAAGGCAGCAAGAGTTTCTTAAGAAGGGGTGTAGAGCATGTGGCGGAAGCCGGAAAGCAAGGATGAAGAGACACAGGTGCTGATCAGTCAGGTTACCCGGAAAATGAATCGCAAATCGCTTCTGAACCAATTTGCGCAAAAGACGGCTGAGACGCTGGCCAAGATATTGGTTCGGCCTGACGATGATGAAATCGTCAAAATCTCGTTCGCCGCGGGCCCTTGCAGACCTCCGCACGGACAATATTGCACGGGCTGCGGGGCAGACGCCTCCTGCCCTTCAGATTATATCGTTTGTACACCCAACACGGTAATCACTGATTGCAAAGGGTTATGTCCTTATCCTGCCGGGTGGTGGTATACAAGTGATCCGGTCGGGCAGCGGGCGAAGTGTCAGGATTGCATCTCCCAACAAGCGCATCCTTACATCGGACGGGATTGGTGTTATCAGGGCGCACAGGTCTATGGACGTTATGTCATCTGTGCATGCAGGTCAACGGATATGTATTGAGCTGTTCGCAATCATCAGCGCATTCTCGCAAAAATTCAGCCGAACCTATGCTGATTTCGGACCAATGGACAAATAAAAGGTCCCCCTTTCGTTTTGTACAAGCTGTTAGCCGGACAATCATCCAGGAAATTGGAGATTATGACGGAAATCATTTCAACTTGGTCATAAATCATGCATACTTAATTTCCTAATAGGGTTGGAAGGGGCATGCGGCCATGGCTAAAGTAAAACGAGGGGATATCATTTTGTTCACTATGATCCTGATTATTGGATCTGTAACGGTTCTTCAATGGTGGAGCCATCAGCATGTGGCGTATGAGCAGGGGCAGCTCCAGGCGTTGATCACGGTCAATGGTAAGGAATACGAGACGGTCCCTTTGATCGGAGACGAGCGTGTCATTGATATTAAGACCAAATATGGCCATAACACGCTGAAAGTTTATGATTACGGCATACAGATGATATATTCGGATGCTCCGAAGAGCATTGCACTGGATATGGGGTTTATTTCAAAGCCATACCAGCAGATCATTTGCGTTCCGACAAGAGTCGTGGTTGAAGTGTTGGTTCCGGAGACTGAACAGGGAGAGTCGGATCTGGATGCCGTGGTTGGATAAGCGAATAGAATAGTGGAGGAGCTGATTAAGTCGGCTTTTTCGGTTTTTCAAGGCCAATGTTATGGTGAAGCACTCGTAACTTTTTCGCGGAAAGATCGTTATAATTAGAGGATGAGTCGCATAACAACACATTGCCGAGAAATAAAATGGATGGGGAGTAAAATGCTTTCCATTGTAAAAGGACCGTATCTCCAAAACCCGGCTGAGCATTGTATAACCGTCATGTGGGAAACTTCGTTACCTGCGTCCTCCAGAGTGGACGTCTTGCTGGCTGAGCGAATACACAGCGGATATCAAGGGAACTACAAGTTGCCGGATAAGCCATTCGGCACGTTCACTGTCGAGTCTGAATCCAGGATTCACCAAATTACAGTAGAGGGCCTTGAGCCGGGGACCATCTATTATTACAAGATTCACTCACGCAATGAATCAGGTGAGATTGAATCCAAGCTGTATATGTTCAAGACCGCGGCAGGACGCGGTGTGCCATTCTCCTTTACGGTGACCAGCGAAACCGGAGGATACAGCGGGTTTGATGCTACAGACGGTCTTATCAATCAGAGGATATTCAGCAGATGAAGCAGTATAGACCCGATATTGCCTTATTTGTCGGGGATGTTGTCAATGACGGGAAGAACGATGAGGATTGGAATACATATTTCTTCGGACCCGGCCGCGATTTTTTTGTGGATACGCCATTTTATAGCTGCCTGGGGAATCATGAGGACAACGCATCCTGGTATTATAACCTTTTTGCTTTTCCTGAACCTCGGAACTATTATTCCTTCAACTATGGGGATGTTCATTTCGTCTGTTTGGACAGCACGGATTTGATAAAAGAGAAGGATTATCCTTACAGCTCCGGGGTGATGGGTCCGGGAAATCCGCAATATGATTTTTGGTGCGTGATTTGGAATCGTCGTCTGCGCGGTGGAACATCGTGTTTTTCACTATCCACCGTATGTTTCAGGCGGTTACCAAGTGGAGGCTCTCCGGCAGCTCTGTCCGGTATTTGAAGAGTACGGAGTGGATTTGGTTATGAACTCGCACACGATTGTATATGAGCGAAGCCATCCGCTCCGAGACGGGATAATTGATTACGATCATGGGATTGTTTACATTGTAGCAGGTGGTGCCGGGGCCATGCCGGACTGGCTGCTTCCCAAGAGAGAGTGGCATACATCGCAGTCCTTGGCCGTACCGCATTTTCTTCAAGTGGTTGTTACAACGGACCGTTTGGAATTGCGTGCCGTCGATGACCAGGGGTGGTTATTTGACCAACTGCAGATACGAAAAACACTGAGGGCAGAAGAGATTTCATCTAATAAAAAGTTATTATAACAACTCGAAAGGAAAAGAAATCGAGTCTACCTTGATATGGGATGGAGATCAATTTGTTGCGCAGGGTTCAGGGGAATAGGATGAAGAAGTTCAAAATTACACTATTGATTCTGTTGGTGCTTCTTGTATTGTCTCCCATTGTGTACGTACAGGTTAACAAAATGCTCTATGCCAAAAGGGTCAACGCTTACCTTCTTGAAGAAGAGCATTATCGGCAAGAAGAGATACAGTCCGTTCAAGGCATATGGGGAGTGAAGCTGCCTCCATTTTATACGGTTGTGATCTTCAAGGATGAGCCAGAAGTCGAATACATCTATTTTGCGCACAACCATATTATGCAGTTCGAGTACCGATTGACTCCCGAGGGAGAAGCTCGCGGAATTACCCGATCACAACTGAAACATTATAATCCTAGAGATTGATATGATATTATTTACGTATTGGATACGTTTACAAGGGGAGCATCACATGTCCATTGCATGGCAAACACCACGTCTGCAGTTGAAGATCCTGGATCAGGATCGGGCAGCAGAAGTGGTGGATTTTATCGTCGGGAACGAGCCTTACTTCAAAATTTGGGAGCCTGTAAGGGAACCGGAATACTTTACGATTGGTAAACAAGCAGAGCTTCTTGCGGCGGAAAGACGCAGTATAGCTGACGGCTCCCTGTTCAAGGTGTGGCTGCATCAGGATGACAAGATCATCGGATCCGTAGCGGTCAGCAACATCGTTCGGGGCGTATTTCAATCGGGGCATGTCGGCTACAAGCTGGCACAGAGTCACACGGGAAAAGGGTATATGACCGAAGCGCTGAGCGCTGTCGTATCCCATTGCTTTGATACACTGGAGATGCATACTGGAAGCCAATATCATGCCGAGGAATGCAGCCTCGTTGAATGTGGTGAGACGCTTAGGCTTCTATGAAGAGGGTCTGGCAATCAAATACCTGAAAATTAACGGTGTGTGGGAGGACCATCTTCATATGGTTATCCGAAATGAACGCCTGGAGTAAAGTGCTTGAAGCGTTTTACCGAGACTTGAGGCCTGAGACGGGAGTTTTGAGGCTGGGTCTTCGTTTTTTGCGTTATATCAATATCATTAGCGCTGTGGAGGGGTATCATGCTTCGGCCCCATTGTATTTCGAAATATAGGCTGTTGATTATCGATCGGGAGAGGGTACGTGTATGTCCAAAAAGCCTAAGGTTGCCATCGGTTTGATATTGTTAATCATCGTGTCTTTAGCTTCAAATCTGGTATTATTCAACGCCTTACATAAGAATAAGCAAGAGAATGCCCAGAGCATTCAAAGAGTGGAAGAGAACATGAAGCAATTACAGGATGATATGCTGCTGGCCCAGTCCAAAATTACGCAGATGGATCGTGTTAATCCACAATCCGATGCTCATCAGCAACAGGAGGCTGTGGCGGTCAGCAGCATGAGCGACGAGGCCATTTCCGAGGTCCAAGCTGATATGAAGAAACTCAATCAGATCGTAGATCATCTGCCTCAGGTTAAGGAAAAGCTGGGTTTTATTCTAGCTGTTAAGAAGGAAGCTGCTTACTATTCCCTTGTATTGGATGATGTAGAATGGTTCTCAGCTGAAGCAGCAGAGCAAGCTGCCGCCGAGGATGGCGTTCCTGACACTGCTTCTTTAAGCAATGGATTCTATATTCGCAATCCGGTAACAGACGATACGCATATACACCTCCCAACCGATGCATTGCTGTATGTACTGGACGGGTCAAGAACGGTTGAAGTGAAGCTTCATGAAATGGTCACGATGAATCTCGTAGATCGTTTGTTTCATGTGCGGTATGCGGGAGACTCTGCCATCCTATTAGAAGAACAATACAGACCTTAACCAATTAAACACGAGGTGAATGACATGGGGAGTTTCATCAGGAAGCTTGGCCCGATTGGGCAACGGAGAAGATTAGTATTGCCGCACCGGATCCTGCCTGGCTTAACAAAGGACTTCATGAGGTTGCCGAACTTAAGCAGTTGCTGGCACAATATGGTGTTGTGCAGATCGAACATATCGGAAGCACGTCCATACCTGGGATGCCAAAACCGATTATCGATGTCATGGCGAAGATCCAATCTTTTGAAGAGATTGACTGTATAGCTGAGATGCTGGAGGTGCATCGCTGGAGCTATGTTCCACCAGAGTTGGATGGGAGAACGTACCGAAGATTTTTGTCAGAGTCAGGAATGATCGGCGAGAGTGTCACTTGCATCTGATGCTGGACAAGGAGCCAAGATGGGAGAAGCAGCTTCAGTTTCGGAATCGGCTTAGGGAGCAGCCTAAGTGGGCTCAGCAATATGCTGAATTGAAAGTGAAGCTGGCACAAGAGAATCAGGATGATCGAGAGGCATACACGGCTGCAAAAACAGAGTTTATCCAGCGTGTACTTGGAAGCTAGAGGAGAGGCATGCGTGTAACTTGCAGCTTCCTATCAATTTGCTCAAATTATTGAATAAATTTTCGATTAAATGTATATTTATTCTCAATGGGTTATAGGGAGTGGTAAATATGCATAAGCGAATTGAAGAACTGACACTGAATGCGTGGTAACCATCCAGACGGTGGTCCAGCATGGCTGGTTGCTGCGATTTGCAGACGGTTTTACGAAGAGGTCCAACTCAATCAGCGCTTTATATTCAGAACATCCGATAGATCTTCACGCGCAGATTCATCTATGTGAGAGAGGTTATGCAGATGCCGGACTTGATGTTATTTTCAAAATCACGCCATTCAACCCGCCCGATCTGGATTCAACATTAGATTCTATGAATTACTCTGTTGTTGATCCATCCAGTGTCAGAATCCTGGAGCATTTGCATGATATCGAGGCCCCTACTCATCATGAAGTGACCGTTCAGGAGCATGTAAGCGATGACTGGCTTCATAATCTGGGAGTGATAACGGGACAGTCAGAGCAGGATCTGGTAACTACGAGAAGGTTGTTATGTCAATCTGTTATTCCATACGGATTCTTTACTCTATATGATCAATCCAAGCCCGTAGCCTGCGGGATTGGAGCTTTGGAGCAGGGGTTCTCGGTCTTTATGATATTGCCACCTCGCCAGCTGCCAGAAATCGGGGTTTCGGCAAGCAGCTGGTGCTGCACATCCTTCAATGGGCAAAAGCGAAAGGTGCAACTTGCAGTTATCTGCAAGTGATACAAAATAATGTTGCAGCTAACCGTTTGTATGATCGGTTACAGTATAAAGAGATTTATACGTATTGGTATAGACGTAAACAGGTAGTGCGTTAGGTGCTTGTAGGGGTTCGAGCTTCTATGCCTCGCGCGCCGGGGGTTACTCTGTATCAGTAACCGTTGTATAATCATGGAAGAGGCTGCGGAAGACCCGGTTTTAGAGGAAGCAGTCTAAGCCGGATTCGTTAAGGAAATGAATGTAGGAGGACTATTTTGAACAATTATACAATGACCGATCCGCAAGGCAAACCCTTTATAATTGAATGTGAGGATATTGTTCTTAGGGAATATATGCTGGAGGATCTGGATGCCATATACAAGATCACGCATGAACCGGAGATCAGGCAGTACCTGCCGGGTTGGGATGTGCCGAAGGAACAGCGCCTTGATTGGCTGACCAACTATGAGATGGTTGAGAATCGACAGTTCCTGCAAGCCGTTCAGGACGGCGGGGATGTGGGCCAACTGCGTCTGCGATTAGTTATTGTGTTGAAGGATACCGGAGAGACCATTGGCTGGTGCAACACAGGACCCAAGGACGGGCTGCCTTATCCTAACAGGGAAATCATGTATGGAATGTCCAACCGGCATCACAATCAGGGATATACAACCCAGGCTGCTCGGGGATTAATCGAGTTTTTGTTCCAGAATACAGGGAGCTCGAATTATGTGCTGCTGCTCTGCCCGGCAATGAGGCTTCCAATAAAGTTATCAGAAAATGCGGGTTTACGTACGTCGGCGAGGTCGAGCTCGATCAGGAGCTTCATCATTACTATAGGCTCAGCAAAGAGGGTTAAGGAGGTAATATGAAAACTCTTGCCTTGGGAGCAGGGATATTCATCGTCGTTGAGCTGCTGCTCATTATGCTCTTGGCAGTGGATGCGTGGATCATGATTATGCTGGCTGCAGGTGTTATGATTACAATGTTATCTTTAATACTCCATTATCAGATGAAGCTGGTGAAGAGTGGCAGGGATTATGTGGTCCATCAAAAAGACAAAAGATTCATGAACTGAATCAAAAGTCCAGAGAACATCTGCCATCCGAATCGGCATCGGAGTAAGCAGCGTAAACAAGAATAAAGCATGCGAGGAGGCACATCGTTGCGATATAAGGTTATATTATTCGATGCAGATGATACGTTGTATGATTATGCCAAGTCGGAGGCTTTTGCATTGTCAGGTTCATTTGGCGAGATCGATCAGGAATGCACGGCCGCTATCGTGGACAGCTACAGGCGTATTAACCAGCAGTTATGGAACGAATTCGAGCAAGGAAGCGTTACGCAGAGTGAACTGCGAACAGCCAGATTTGAAAGGCTGCTGGCCGAACACAGCATTGAATGTGACCTGGATGCCGATGCATTCAGCCATACCTACATTAAGTATCTAGGACAGGGCTCATACCTGATCGAAGGGGCAAAAGAGCTATGCAGTCAGCTTGCGGAACGCGGGCAGCGAATGGCCATCATTACGAACGGAATCAAGGAAGTACAGTTTAACCGAATTCACGGTTCTGCGTTATGTGATGCCTTTGAATGTATTATCGTCTCGGAGGATGGTTCTCAAAAGCCCCACGAAGGGATTTTTGATTATGCCTTCGATAAATTGAACCACCCCGATAAGAAGGAGGTCCTCATCGTTGGTGATTCTCTAACTTCCGATATACAGGGCGGCATTCGTTACGGGATTGATACTTGCTGGTATAACCCGCATCGCAAGGCAAACTCCACGTCCATTCAACCCAAATATGAGATCCATACGCTGGAGGAGTTACACGATATTATATCCTTTTAGAGGATCGGTTTCGATGGGCAGGATGAATATGTAGGTATCATGATCATGATCCATTATAGACTTCTTCAGGAACAAGATTGTAAACTTGTGTTGGAGCTAATGGGGCGACATCCACTGCAATTTCCTGGCTTTGTCCAGCGATTGTATCCTGAAAGGTGGAATCTTTATTTAAAACATAAGGATGATGCGAAATACTGGGTGGCTGTTAGGGATACAGAAGATGTTGTGGGTCATGCTGGATACATATGGAATTCTGATCTGAAAAGATATGAAATTGTTGGTGTGGTGGTTTCTCCGTTATATCAACGGCAGGGAATTGGCGCAAGCATACTGGATGCCGTATGTGCAGGCATTCGGGATCGAGGCCATTTCACAGCCGTTTTATTCACCTTGGGTCACCCTGGGAATGAAGGTACTCTCAACTTTTACAAACGCCTCGGATACCAACAAACCCGTTACGAGCTTAATTATTTTGCCGAAGGGTATTCACGAGTAGGGTTTGAGAGAACGTTGTTGTCTACATGATTGGGAGGAAGGTGCTGGTGTGGTTCAATGCCCATGGTGTGCGAGCGATGTAGCTTTGATTGACCAGACGTGTCCGGTATGTAAACACGAGGTATTGCCTGAGCATCTGATATCTGGGCCGGATGAAGAGACAAGCGTCCAGAGTGATCCATTAACTGAAGCGGGCTGCCTCAGCATGGAGGAATTGATGATCAGCAAATTCAATTGCCGACGCTGTGGTCATCGGGATTGCATCTCGCAGGAAGTTAGCATGAGCGGTACTATGTTAGCAAAATTTTCGATATCGATTATCACCATTATTTGTTTGTATCCTGCACCCGGTGCGGATTCGTAGAGGTATTCAATCCCGATGTCCTGCGGGGCCATAAATCCGGGGCGCTGGGAACGGTGCTGGATATCATATGGGGTTAAGCAAGAAACAATACAACAAAGGGGTATGAACATGATACAAGCTTTTATTTTCGACATGGATGGCGTCATTATTGATAGCGAGCCCATGCACTTTGAAGTGGATATTCAGGTTATGAACTATTACGGGTCGGCTATAACCCATGAACAGCTGGAGCAGTACGTGGGGATGACCAATCCGGAGATGTGGGCAGCCGTGAAAGAACAGCATAATCTGACTCCATCCGTTTCAGAAATTATTGAATACCAGTTGTCCAACAAAATCGAAATGCTGACTTCAAGTGAGATGGAGCCTATCGATGGCATACGGGAACTCCTGGCAGAGCTCAAAGCACGGAATATTCCGGCGGCTATTGCGTCATCATCGCCACCTGTATTCATTAAGGCCGTTCTCCGCAAGTTTGATCTGCTAGATCATTTTGAATGCGTTGTGAGTGGAGAAGAAGTGGAGAGAGGGAAGCCAGCACCGGATGTATATCTCAAGGCTGCCGAATTGTTGGGGGTGAAGCCACAAGATTGCATGGTGCTTGAAGATGCCCGCCATGGTGTTGCCGCAGCGAAAGCGGCAGGGATGAAATGCATCGGCTTCGTGAATCCGAATTCGGGAAATCAGGATTTATCCCAAGCCGATTATGTGGTGCATGCCGTTTCGGAAGTTGCGCAGATCTGCCAATTCGAATAGAATATTACCTAGAGCTTGGCCGCGAATTGCGGCTGGGCTTTTTTGTTTTACACCAAATGGACATAAACCCAACTTATTGATCATAAAACTCGTTTATACTATATCTACTATATTATATCTACTATTAGTATCTAGACCTAAGTCTAGGATGAATATCGTCTGAAGACGGAAGATAACCCTCTCCGATCATGATATCCTTGCATTAACAAGACACGGGAGAGGAATGTGAACGGATGCTTACTGATTTGATTCTAAACAACGATATCGCACAATATACGGGTTGCGTAGGTGGTAACCAAGCAGAGGAGATAAGGCCTGATGGATTTTTACGTAATTTAGGCGATATCGGATTATTTATTCATGCCATGATCGATGCGATTATTTTTCCGATTCCGGCACTGTTCTCGCAGCTGTCCCTGAGCGCTCTGAGCCCGGACCGGGCGATCTGGCTCGCGACGATCGGATTTGCAGGGTGTTTGATTGGAACGCCTATCGGTTATGGAATTGGAAAAGTTTCCGGCAGTTTAGTCTTAAACAAGATCATGAAGAAAAAATGGTATGATTCAGCAACCGCATTGTTCACCAAGCATGGCGAAGCTGCCATACTTGTTGGAGCTTTCACGCCGATTCCCTTTAAAATATTTACCATTCTATCTGGCTGCATGAACTATCCTTTATGGAAACTTCTCAGTTATGCGGCTATCGGCCGCGCAGTGAAGTTCTATACCGTGGGCGTGCTGTTCTATGTTTACGGCCGCGCAGCTGAGAATATGGTGGATAGTGTACTCACGATTATTCTGTTGTCTGTTGGGATTCTGATCGGGGGCGTTTGGTTCACAGTACGGATGATTAAGAACCGCAAGAAAAACGCTCTGAGACCTCAGTGGTGCAGCCTCCAAAAGATTCGATTGATGTGACGGCAGGTGAAGAATGATTGATGGTTCGATGATGAAGTTTTGATTAACGAATAAGCAACACATAACGTTAGATAAGGAGTAATATCAATGAGATCCATAAATGAGCAAAAATATTAATATTAACCGGAAGCCTGGGAGAGGGTCACAACCAGGCGTCGAAGGCCATTGTGGAGTCAGCTAAAAAAACTACCCTCATCTGCGCGTTAAAGTAATGGATTATATGGAGCTAACCCATCCACGGCTGCATGTGGCAGGCCAGTATTTCTTTGTGCAGTGGATGAAGCATTTCCCATCCGTCTACGGTTATCTATTTCAAAAAACACGTGAGGAAAACACCCTAATTCAGATGCTGAAGCGCTTCAGTACTTTCAGCCTGCATAAACTCAGCACAATGCTGGAGACGGAGAAGTAAGCAATTGTAGTCAGTACGTTCCCCCGGCAGCAGCAGGCATGTCCTTATTGAAAGCAATGGGCTTTACCGATGTGCCAACGGCTACCGTCATGACGGATCACACGGATCACAGCTACTGGATACATTCTCACACGGATTATTATATGGTGGGTTCTGATGTCGTACAGCTTGCACTGGAGCGCAAAGGCGTGCCAAGTAAAAAATCTCAGTCACCGGAATTCCCGTCAATCCTCTCTACAGCCAACCGGTGGATCAGGGTTACTGCGAGACCATTACGGCATACATGCATCTGAGCAGGTTGTGCTGATCATGGGCGGAGGAGAAGGCATGATCGATAAAGAGGTTATCGAATGGATGAAATCACGGGAATACCCGCAGAATGTGCGATTTATGATCGTGTGCGGCCGTAACACGAAGTTGTATCAATCGCTGCAGGAGGATTTTTCGGATCATTCCCAAATAACGGTCATGGGTTATGTAGATCGTATGCATGAATTGATGGCGATGGCTGATTTGATGGTGACAAAACCAGGAGGACTCACCATATCCGAAGCGTTGACGATGGAGCGTCCTATGTTATTAGTTAAACCGCTGCCGGGTCAAGAGCAGGATAATGCGGATTATCTGGTGGGAATCGGCGTGGCTCAGCAAGCCATGGCTGGTGAACTGAAACAGCAATTGCTGAAGTTGATTACGACTCCGGCACTTCTGCAGGAGATGAAGCACAAAGCCGCAATCAATACCCATAAAGATTCCGCACTATCGGTTCTGACCAGATTGCTCCATATTCAACAGAGCTATCGGCTTCGCGAATGGTCAGACGACATAACAGCTGTACCGTACGGGGTGCTAAACAGAGAGGTCTTTGAGAACGAGGCCCTACACCATTACTATGACAGTTATCGGTAAGATGAAGGAGTTTATCCATGAATTTGTTGGAATTGGTTGAGCAGTTATTTGAACAATATGGTTATTTGGTGTTATTGATTGGGCTGCCCCTTGATTTTATTGCTCTTCCAATTCCTCCTGGAAACAGCACCTTAACCTACACCGGGTTCCTGACCTATAAGGGGATCGTTGAGATGGTCCCTGCATTTGGATCAGCTTTTATAGGGGCAGCCATAGGGTTAACCATTACCTATATCCTTGGATATAAGCTGGGGATGCCGCTCATAGAACGCTATGGAAAATGGCTCTTCATTAAGCCATCCCTTGTGGAGAAAACACAGGTGTATTACAACAAGTATGGAAATAAGCTGCTCATTATTTGTTTTTTCATCCCCGGGGTGAGGCAATTCATCGGGTACTTTATCGGCATGATTCGAGTACCTTACCGGACGGTATGGATCTATGGATACACGGGGGTCGCAGCGTGGGTAATATCCTTCTTCAGCATAGGTTATATCTTTGGCGAGCAGTGGCAGTATATTCTGAATGTGGTCGAACATTATCTGAAGGTAATCTTTATCTGTCTGGCTTGTTCCTTTCTTATCCTGCTTGTGTGGAATCGCGTTAAACGTGAGAAAGCCAAAAAGCTCTCCAATGCCACCAGAAATGAATGAATGGCATGATTTGCATTTTAAAATAAAAGGTCTGCAGATTTGAATGCCCTTGCAACCGCTGCTTACAGCGTAGCTGCACACATACATAATGCGTTTAAAGAGATTTAGGTAAGTGATTGAATAGAATAAACAGGACATGGGAGGGAGAGTTATGAGCGAAATCATACCTTTATTCAGAGTATTCGATGAAACGAAGGCGAAAGAATTTTATATCCAATATCTTGGATTCACCTTGGATTGGGAACATCGCTTTGATGATTCCGCACCGCTATACATGCAGATATCCAGGGATTCGTTAAAAATCCATTTGACGGAGCATTATGGAGACTGCTCACCCGGCGCAGCCATTCGGGTGGACCTGGTAGGGATTGAGCATTTTCATGAACAACTGATCCAGAAAAATTATCCATACTCCAGACCTGGCATCGAGATCGCGCCTTGGAACAGTAAAGAGCTGTGTGTCATTGACCCATTCGGTAATAAAATCATTTTTTATGAAGAGTCGTAATCGATAGAGAAGCCAGGTTTAATCCTGAATGCGTTTTGGACGCTGCGTAACTGATCGGATCGAGGAGATTGAAGTGCAGCAAGTAGAAGAACATAGAAGTATTCCAATGAAACGGCTCGGCTCGCAATAAGCGGACAGGCCGTTTTGTTTGGTTGTAGAAGTATTCATTCACGAGGTATCCCTGCCTGAGAAGCATACTGATAAATTCTGCTCAGTCCTTCCTCAATCTCTTCTGTTGTGAGGTTCCCGTACCCTAATACAATACCGGTTGGAGTGGAGGGGCTCGGCTTGGTGATCCTGTATTTCGAAATCGTTTCAGCTTGGAAGCCGTATGCAGCCGTATCATTCCAAGGAAGAAGAGCGTACGCTTTCGGATGAAAAGAGATCTGAAGATGCATGCCTGCCTCATCGCCCAGAATGGAAATATCATTACCGAATAAGTGCTGAAGCCGTTCCGTCATGAAATTCCTGCGTTTCTTGTACACTTTCTTCATCTTATGGATATGTCGTTCCAGTTGGCCATCCAGAATGTACTGACTTAATGCCTTTTGAATGATAAAGGGTGTGTGCAAATTCAGTTTATCTTTCACTTCGGCAATGGTATCGATTAGACTCGGCGGAACAATTATAAATCCGATCCGAAGACTGGGCGATAAGGTTTTGCTAAACGTTCCCACATAGATGACTCTGGAAGGGGAGAGGGTCTGTAGAGGGGGTACAGGAATTCCCCGAAGACGGAACTCGCTATCATAATCATCTTCAATCACGAATGAGTCCGCTTCTTCAACCATCCGGATAATCTGATGTCTGCGTTGAATGGACAGCAGGCTCCCAGTAGGAAACTGGTGTGACGGTGTTAATAAAACAAGATGACCCGGAGTGATACTCGTAAGGAAGTCGATACGCATTCCGTTGAGATCGACTTCAACAGGGACAAGACGATAGTCCATCAGCTTAAAAATCTCTTGTGTAAAATCGATTGTTGGATCTTCTATGTACAAGGAATGAAATTTTGGAGCGAATGATTTGGCCAGGAGAAAAAACCTTCGGAAGCGCCCGAAACAATCATGATTTGTTCGGCTGTGCATTGAATGCCCTTGGAGCGGTATACATATTCGCATATCGCGGACCGAAGCGATAAATCGCCTTGGATATGACCGTAATTATGTTCTTCAGACAACGTGCCTTCTGCTGCTTCTTTCAAGTATTTCGCCCAGATTTGCCTAGGGAACCATTTTTGGTCAGGAACCCCTGTCGCAAAATCAATGATTTGTTCACGCTCCGGTTTAGGCTGTGGTTGGACTGCCGCTCCGCTGGAAATTGTGGGAATACGCGAATCGGAAGAGGGGAAGATTCCTTCGGCCACATAGGTGCCAGATCCTGCCCGACCATCCAGATATCCTTCGGCTGTCAGCTGCTCATATACCTCGATGACAACATTGCGCGCAATTCCCCATTCCTTAGCGAAAACGCGAGTGGGAAGCAGTCTGGTTCCAGCCGACAGCTGCCCCGATTCGATGATCATTCGCAACTGCTGGCATATCTGACGCGTCACCGGTACCTTAGATTCACGGTCCACATAAATGCCGTACACGATTTTCCTCCTCTAATTGGTTCCTGTATAACAGCGAATATTGGATCTAATCATAAACCATTGTCCTTATTATAATGATGTTGAAGTGATCCGAAAAGGGAGGAAATGACATGAACAGGATGTTAGGCAGATCGGAAATATCCGTAAGTCCGCTTGGGTTGGGATGTTGGGCAATCGGTGGGGAATTTACGTTAGATGGCTTGCCGGACGGATGGGGGAGGTCGATGAGTCTGAATCGATTGCAGGGATTCATGCAGCGTTAGAAAGGGGTGTAAACTTTTTGATACTGCGGATGTATATGGAACAGGGCATAGCGAAGCGGTGCTTGGTCGTGCGTTGAGGGAAGACGACACGAAGCGGTCATTGCTACCAAATTCGGATATACCTATGATGAGTCAACCAAGGAAGCATTCACTCGTCACGATGTAACACCAGAATATGTTCGTCATGCGTGTGAGAGGTCCCTGAGACGTCTTCAAACGGATTATGTTGACATGTACCAAATTCATGTAGGTGGTTTAAGTTTAGAGGAAATCGATACAGTGATCGATAGTTTGAATGAACTTCGTCAAGAAGGGCTGATCCGTACATATGGCTGGAGCACATGGGATGTAGCCAATGCCCAAATCTTCGCTCAAAAATCGGAAGCAGCTGCCATACAGCACGTATTGAATGTGCTTAGTGATGATAAGGAAATGCTCTCTCTATGTGAACGTTATGGTCTAGCCAGCATTAATAATACTCCTCTGGCTATGGGCCTCTTGAGCGGAAAATTCAATCATGATTCCAGATTCAGTGATCAGGATGTAAGGGGAAGCCGTCATGAATGGGTTACCTATTTTAAGAATGGTAAGGCGGTACCTTCGTACCTCCAAAAGCTTGAGGCAGTCAGAGAGGTCTTAACGAGCGGAAATCGAACTTTAGTTCAAGGGGCGCTTGCATGGATTTGGGGGAGAAGTCATGTGACAATTCCGATCCCAGGTTTTAAAACCAGGAAGCAGGTGGAGGAATTGATCGGGGCAGCTGCTTTTGGACCTTTGTCGGAGGCGCAGATAAATGAAGTCGAAGGAATACTAGGTTCGTCATGAATGGCATTGGGTGTTGAAGAAATAGGTCCGCCGGGAAACATCCGGGGACTTTTTGCTTGATGATCACGCTAAATATTTTTAATCATTCAAGGGTAGGCGTTATTTCTCATATACTTATGCAACCGAGTCGAAAACGAGGAGGTGAAATTAGCTGAGAAGAAAATGGGTTCTTCGGAAATCGCTCAGAAATAAGCCTAAACAGCGTGTACTTCAACGAAAAAAATAATGAAAAAGATCAGTCGCCAAAAATCGCTTCGGAAAAATCGCTTGGTCATTTTAAGACAATCTCGGTCACATCATAGAAAGCAACGATATCATCATCACCATAAAAGAAAACGTGGGAAATGTATACGAAAAGTAGTTCTCGCTAGAAGAGGACCCAGAGGTATAACGGGAGCTCCGGGGGTCAGGGGACCTCAAGGACCCATTGGCTACAGCGGAGCAGATGGTGGTGCAGGAGCAACAGGAGCTACAGGAGCTACAGGTGAAGGATTAAATGGAATTGTCAGTTTTGATCCAGGATCAAGTTTATTCTATATGCAAGGTCAGGTCGTTACTTATAACGGCAGCACCTACCTTGCAAATGTCACTTCGCCTCAAGGCGTTCCGGGCATGTCGCCGGATTATACATTGCTTGCTGCTGCAGGCGCAGGCTTAAACGGGGTTATACCATTTGATCCAGCTCAAGGTCAGTCTTATCCGTTGGATCAAGTCGTGACATACAATGGTAGTACGTATTTGGTCAATGTCGCCAATCCCACGGGGATCCCCGGAGCATCGGCAGATTATACCTTGCTGGCGGCAGCCGGCATGAGCGGTGAGGTAGGAATAACAGGAGCGACGGGCCCGACCGCGAAACAGGTTCTACAGGGATGACGGGTACCAGAGGAGATACGGGAGCAACGGGTGTAACAGGGGTTGCTGGAGCTACCGGGGCAACGGGAGGAATCGGTCCGACTGGAGGAACAGGAGCAACCGTAGCGCAGGAGTCACTGGGGCAACGGGAGCAATACGCAACAGGGGCAACAGGTTCAGCAGGAGCAACTGGTGCCACCGGAGTTACGGGGTAACCGGATTAACAGGTCCGACTGGTGCAGCAGGAGCGACGGGAGCTACAGGCTCGACTGGAATAACAGGTAACACGGGAGCAACTGGTCTGGCTGGAGTAACAGGGGCAACGGGAGTCACCGGAGCAATAACGCAACAGGGGCAACAGGGGCAACAGGTTCAGCAGGAGCAACTGGTGCCAATGGAGTTACGGGGGTAACCGGATTAACAGGTCCGACTGGCGTTACAGGAGTCACAGGGGCAATAGGTCCAACTGGCTTGACAGGAGCCACCGGGGCAACAGGTTCAGCAGGAGTCACCGGAGCTACGGGATTAACGGGTCCAACGGGAGTAACAGGTGCTACGGGAACCACTGGTGCAATCGGGGCAACAGGCGTTACAGGAGCAATCGGAGGCACGGGTTCAACGGGAGTAACCGGAGTTACGGGATTAACCGGTCCAACAGGCGTTACAGGTATAACAGGAAGCACAGGTGTCACAGGAGCCATAGGTCCGACCGGAGCCACAGGAGTTACGGGATTAACCCCAACCGGCGCGACAGGAGCAATCGGAGCCACGGGTTCAACAGGATCTACTGGCGCAACCGGAGTAACCTCGACTGGAGTCACCGGAGCAATAACGCAACAGGTCCAACAGGAGCAATGGCGTTTCAGGAACAACAGGAGTAACTGGATCAACGGGAGTCACAGGCCCAACCGGGGCAATAGGCCCGACTGGAATAACCGGAATTACGGGAGTTACTGGTCCAACAGGCGTTACAGGTCCAACAGGAAGCGCTGGTGTCACAGGAGCAACTGGGATAACCGGGGCAACAGGCCACCGTGTAACAGGCTCATCGGGAGTGACAGGTCCGACAGGCTCAACCGGGCCGATCGGTGTAACTGGTAACACAGGTTCAGCAGGAGTAACAGGCCCAACCGGCGCGACAGGAGCTGCCGGAGCCCATAGGTCAACAGGAGTTACAGGGATAACTGGGGTTACAGGTTCTACAGGCCCAACCGGCGTTACAGGAGCAGCAGGAGCCACCGGAGTAACAGGCTCGACTGGAGCAACTGGAGCTACCGGAATAACCGGGCCAACAGGAATCATGGGTTTAACGGGATCTACTGGAGCGACAGGTGCCATAGGTCAACGGGAACAATCGGTGTAACTGGTAACACGGGAGTATCAGGTGCAACCGGAGCCACAGGCCCGACTGGTTTGACCGGTCAACGGGAGCCATAGGTCCGACTGGAGGAACCGGAATAGCAGGCGTGACGGGTTCGACGGGACCAACCGGAGCAGTAGGGGCAACAGGAGCAGCAGGTGTTACGGGAGCCACAGGCTCGACTGGTGCCACCGGAGTTATGGGGTTAACCTACCCAACGGGAGCTACAGGAGCGATTGGTGCAACAGGGGCAATTGGGCCAACCGGAGCTACAGGAGCAATCGGAGCTACGGGTTCAACGGGGGTATGGCGTTACAGGTTTTACAGGCCCGACAGGTGCCGTAAGCGTAACAGGTATAACAGGAAGTACTGGTGTCACAGGACCAACAGGAGTCATAGGTCCGACCGGAGCAACCGGGCCAACGGGCCCGATTGGTGTAACTGGTAACACGGGTTCAACCGGAGCAATCGGAGCTACTGGAGTCACCGGATCCACAGGATTTACGGGATTAACTGGTCCAACAGGAACCACCGGTTCCACAGGGGCAACGGGAGTAACTGGCCCAACAGGTGTTACAGGAGCAATAGGAGCAACGGGTTCAACAGGATCTACTGGAGCAACGGGCGCGATAGGAGTAATGGCGCAACAGGGGAACAGGTTCGGCAGGAGTAACAGGCTTGACTGGTCCTACGGGAGTAATAGGTCCAACAGGAGTAACAGGGATAACTGGTGTTACAGGTTCTACAGGCCCAACCGGCGTTACAGGAGCAGCAGGAGCCACCGGAATAACCGGGCCAACAGGAATCATGGGTTTAACGGGATCTACGGGAGCGGCAGGTACTACAGGTTCAACGGGCCCAACAGGAGCAATACTTTACAGGTCCAACAGGAAGCACAGGTGTCATAGGATCCACCGGTCCAACGGGTCCGATCGGTGTAACTGGTAACACGGGTTCAACCTACCTTACAGGATCTACGGGCGCCATGGGTTCGACAGGACCAACAGGAGCAACAGGAGCAACGGGAACTACGGGTCCAACTGGTGCAACCGGAGCTATTGGCGCCACGGGTTCGACAGGATCCACAGGTCCTACTGGCGTTACAGGTGTAACTGGAGTCATAGGTCCGACCGGTGTAACCGGAGCAGCAGGAGTAACAGGCTCAACGGGAGTGACAGGTTCAACAGGAGCAATAGGTCCGATTGGTGTAACTGGTAACACGGGTTCAACCGGAGTAACAGGCCCAACCGGAGCGACAGGAGCCATTGGGGTAACAGGTGTTACAGGATCCACAGGTCCAACTGGTGTTACAGGCTCGATTGGTGGAACAGGGGCAACAGGCGTTACAGGAGCAATCGGAGCCACGGGTAATACAGGAAGCACTGGAGTTACAGGTTCTACAGGCCCAACCGGAGTTACGGGAGCAACAGGATCAACGGGTGTAACGGGCGCGACAGGAGCCATTGGTGCAAAGCGTTACAGGTTCAACTGGCCTGGCAGGTGCTACTGGAGTTACAGGTCCAACAGGAGGAATCGGGGTAACAGGAGCAATGGCCCGACTGGGGTAACCGGAGGAACGGGAGCAACTGGTGTCACCGGAGTCACGGGATTAGCAGGTCCAACTGGCGTAGCAGGAACAACAGGCCCAACTGGATTAACAGGGGTAACGGGATCTACTGGCCCAACTGGTGCAACAGGTTCAACGGGTGTAACCTATGTTACAGGAACAACAGGCATTACAGGTCCAACAGGAAGCACAGGTGTCACAGGAGCAACTGGGATAACCGGAGTAACAGGCCCAACCGGTGCGACAGGAGCAATCGGAGCCACGGGTAATACAGGAAGCACTGGAGTTACAGGTTCTACAGGCCCAACCGGAGTCACCGGAGCAACAGGCTCAACGGGAGTAACAGGTCCGACTGGTGCCACAGGTTCAACAGGTGTAACAGGCGTCACGGGTTCAACGGGCCCAACAGGATCGACCGGTTCAACGGGGGTAAGCATCACAGGCTCAACTGGTGCAACGGGCGCTACGGGAGTTACAGGTCCAACAGGAGGAAGTGGGATAACAGGTGTAACAGGCCCGACTGGGGTAACCGGAGGAACAGGGGCAACTGGTGCAACAGGCTCAACGGGAGTTACAGGCCCGATTGGAGTAACAGGTGCAATAGGCGTTACAGGAGCAATAGGGGCCACGGGCTCAACAGGAGCCATCGGGGCAACCTATGTTGCAGGAATAACAGGAAGCACTGGTGTCACAGGAGCCACCGGAGTAACAGGTCCAACGGGACCAATCGGTGCAACCGGAGCCACAGGTCCGACTGGAGGAACCGGAGTAACAGGCATCACGGGTTTGACGGGACCAACAGGTTCAGCAGGAGTAACGGGTGCTACAGGTGCAAGCGTAACAGGCCCAACTGGTGCAACAGGGTCAACGGGTGTTACAGGCCCGATTGGGGTAACCGGAGGAACGGGGGCAACTGGTGTCACTGGTGCCACCGGAGTTACGGGATTAGTAGGTCCAACTGGTATCACAGGAGTAACCGGGATAATAGGTCCAACCGGAGCAACTGGAGCTGTTGGCGCCACGGGTTCGACAGGAGTTACGGGAATAACTGGTCCAACTGGCGTAACAGGAACAACAGGCCCAGTTGGATTTACAGGGGTAACGGGATCCACAGGCCCAACTGGTGCAACTGGCTCAGCAGGAGTTACAGGTGTAACTGGAGTCATATCCGACCGGTGTAACCGGAGCAACAGGAGCAGCAGGCTCAACAGGAGTGACAGGTTCAACAGGTGCGACAGGTTCAACGGGAGGAACCGGATCAACCGGGCCGATCGGTGTAACTGGTAACACGGGTTCAACCGGGGTAACAGGCCCAACCGGCGCGACAGGAACTGCCGGAGTCATAGGTCCAACTGGTTTAACAGGAGGAACCGGAAGTACGGGTCCAACCGGAGCAATCGGAGCTACTGGTGTCACAGGAGCAACCGGAGTTACAGGATTAGCAGGGCCAACTGGTATTACAGGAGCAATAAGCATAACCATCCAACTGGAGTTACGGGAGCAATCGGTCTAACTGGTAACACAGGCCCAACAGGCCCAACAGGCCCAACTGGTGCAACGGGAGTAACAGGAGGAACAGGAGCCATACCCTACGGGTTTAATTGGTGTAACTGGTAACACGGGAGCCATAGGTCCAACAGGCCCAACCGGCGTTACAGGGGCAACAGGAGCAACGGGCCCGACAGGAGCCATTGGTGCAACCGGAGCCACTGGAGCAACAGGAGCCACGGGTTCAACGGGGGTAACCGGCGTTACAGGTTCAACTGGCCTGACAGGTGCTACGGGAGTTAGGTCCAACAGGAGGAATCGGGGTAACCGGTGTAATAGGTCAACTGGCGTCACAGGCCCAACAGGCCCAACTGGTGCAACTGGCCCAACTGGTGCAACTGGCTCAACGGGAGTTACAGGTCCGACTGGAGCGACAGGTTCAACAGGTGTAACAGGCGCGATTGGTGCAACAGGTTCAACTGGTGCAACCGGCGTTACAGGTCCAACAGGAAGTACTGGTGTCACAGGAGCAACTGGGATAACCGGGGTAACAGGCCCAACGGGGCCGATCGGTGTAACTGGTAACACGGGGGCAACCGGTGTTACAGGATCCACAGGCTCGACCGGGTCAACGGGTGTAACAGGCGTTACAGGTTCAACTGGCCCGACCTACCCGACCGGAGCCACCGGAGTTACGGGAGCAATAGGTCCAACTGGTTTAACAGGAGCGACAGGCCCGATTGGTGTAACTGGTAACACGGGTTCAACCGGAGTAACAGGCCCAACCGGCTCGACTGGAGCCATTGGAGTAACCGGTGCTACAGGATCCACAGGTTCGTCTGGTCCAATAGGAGCAACGGGTGTAACCATCCTACGGGAGGAACAGGGGGCAGGAGCAACTGGAAGAACTGGTTCAATAGGTCCAACAGGTCCGACGGGAGTAACCGGACCAACTGGCGTCACCGGACCAACAGGAGCAACAGGAGCAACTGGTCCAACGGGCCCGACGGGAACTATTGCTCTAGGTTATGGTTCCATTTATGGTTCCCCTACTACGTTAATCACGGTTGTTGACAATACACCTGTAGCTTTTACAACTGCAGGGCCTACCCTAAATACGACAACGAGCGTGGCACCAGGAACGATTACGGTTAATGCGGCCGGAGTATATATGGTGGACTTTGTAATAACCGTTCATCTAACCACAACCCCTACACTGTTGGCTTCGGCGAGTCGGCTTGTCAACTTCTTTGTGCAAATCAATGGCACTACGCAAGAACCGAGAAGTGTTTCCAGTTTTTCCATTGAAAATATCTCTGGCATTGGGGCAACGTTAGTAACCAATGGGGAAGCTTCAAAATCTTATTTAACTACTTTGAATAATGGCGATGTTCTGCGTATTATCATGAATACTTCGGGAGCAAACAGCTCTGCCACATATTCGGGGCAAGTGTTTAATGTCATTCGCATTTCGTAGTCAAAAATAGAATGATGGGGGCGGCACATTCACTAAATGCTGCCTGCCTCCCTTTTTCTCAAAAGACTGCAAGCCATGTCCATTATAATTCGAGAATTGAATCATTAAAAATTATTGAGGATGGGCATAGCAAATGCTTTTGGAAAATTATATTATGTAAATATAATTTCCTGCTCAGCAGCTGTAGCAGTTTATACAACATCTTCTTTTAATAGAGAAGAAGTTCTTATCAATTCATACGATAAGGGATGATACCATGCAGATCGGAGTGAGGAACATGGATATGAGATACCCCATAGGGCAATTTGAATGGGAGGGACAGTCGTCACCGGAACATAGGAATCACTGGATTCAAGAGATTGAGGGGATGCCTGGGAAACTGCGGACAGCCGTTCAAGGTTTGTCTGAGGAACAGCTTAACTTGGCCTATCGTGAGGGTGGGTGGACCATACGTCAGGTCGTTCATCATCTTGCAGACAGTCATATGAACTCTTATATGAGGTTTAAACTCGCTTTAACAGAAGACAATCCAACCATCAAACCGTATGACGAGCGGCTGTGGGCAGCGCTTCCGGATTCCGTGACGGTAGCTGCTGAAGTATCTTTGGCCATGATTGAAGGCATACATACCAGATGGGTCGCTTTATTAAACAGTATGGACCATGAAGACTTTCTAAGAACGTTCTATCATCCCGAGAACCAGCGAACGACTCATCTTGAATACGCCACGGCCATGTATGCATGGCATGGGAATCATCACATAGCACATATTACTTCTGCAAGAGAACGGTTCAAAATATAGCGTGACAATACATATTACTCCGTCTTATGGCGGAGTTTTTGTATGCAATGATGTCGCAATATCAAAATCAACTGTCGCAATTTTACACTGTGAATCGGCTAATTCATGTGTTAGATTAATGGCATGATGTCTTAATATTAGATACTGAGGTGACCATAATGATTAGAATCGGAAAAATTAGTTATTGGCATGTGCACGCATGGGATTACACAAAACAGGCGCAGGAGCATCCGGATGCACAAATCGTAGCCGTATGGGATGAGAATCCGGAACGCGGTAAAAAAGCTGCGGAGCAGCAAGGAGTACCGTTCTTTGAATCCTTGGATGAAATGCTGCAAAGCGATATCGATGCTGTCATCGTGGATGCACCAACATCCATGCACAGAGAAGTGATGCTGAAAGCTGCGGCAGTAAGCAAGCACATTTTTACGGAGAAAGTAGTGGCCGCTACCCTTCAAGAGGTCAATGATATTATGAACGCGGTAAATGAGAATGAAGTCAAATTAACGGTATCACTCCCCGCTTGAATGATGGTTACACCTTGGCGATCCGTGAACTGTTGCAAGAGGGACTACTGGGTACCGTAACACTCGTTCGTGTCCGCTTGTCTCACAACGGCGCAACGGCAGGCTGGCTGCCTGAGCATTTCTATGGTCTGGAGGAAACTCGTGGAGGAGCCCTCATTGATCTGGGTTGCCATCCTATGTATTTGACACGCCTGTTCCTGGGAGAAGAAGCGGTTGATGTTCATGCGAATTTTGGCTACATAACGGGTAAAGAGGTCGAAGATAACGCCGTTGCTACATTATCTACAGCTACGGGTGCTGTTGGTATTGTGGAGGCTGGTTTTGTTAATAACTTCTCGCCGTTTACGATTGAGATTCACGGTACAGACGGAACGATTCTCTATGGTACGCCAGACAGTAAACTTCTTATCCGCTCAACGAAGAAAGAAGAATACAAGGAAGCGTGGGTTGAACTGCCAGTACCAGCAAATCGTGCAAGTGCTTTTGAACAGTGGATCTCTCATATTCAGGAAAATACCGTTGCAGAGGAAAATATCGCATATGCGGTTGAATTAACGAAATTGATGGAGGCTTCCAACCGTTCGGCCAAGGAACATCGTGCGATTCGTTTGGATGAACTGCAAGCTTAAGTTACAAGGGTGATGCATCAGCATGAATAATCATTTTCCATATGAGTTTATGAAAGATCGGCAAGATGCCTTGGAGAGACTTGATCTGAGGGTCTATTGGGGGCGTTATGAGATCCGGGTTCTTCGATTTCATCTCACCACCTTCCCTCCGGGGAAGATTGTGTCCTTCCATAAACATGCTGAATATGAGTTTCATTTCATACCGCGTGGCAAAGGGACCGTTATTATGGAAGAGAATCCCTATGCCTTGAGGGAAGGAATGTTTTATTTAACGGGTCCGAATGTTCTCCATTATCAGGAAGCGGACGCAGCAGAGCCCATGGACGAATTATGTCTGCATGTGGACATTATTCCGCATGACGTAACACCCGATGATCCGGATCGTCTGTTATGGTTACTGCGGATCCTTGGGAGATGGCGGAGGCTGACGACTGCATGGAAAAGCTCAGGGGCTGCCGCTGAAGCCGTCGATGGATATCCATCGGGCGATGCCTTATTTTCTGGAGGCTTACCAAGCTTCTCAGGAAAAATATCCGGGTCTGTACACAACGATCAAGCAGTGCATTATTCAGATACTGCTGCGTGCCGTACGCGCGTATGAATCCGAGCCATCCGAAGCGGAGTTGCCTTCACGAGACATGAAGGCTTACCGCTATCAATTGGCACTGGAGTATATCCATGCGAATTCCTCGGGTGAGGTCGTTCTGGATGATGTCGCGGAGAAATTGCATATCAGTTCCAGGCAGCTGCAGCGGATATTCAAGGAGCAAGCGGCTGGGCAATCCTTCAGTGAAATTCTTGAGCACGTCCGTTTAGAAGCGGTGTGCCGGAAATTAATCGATACCAATTGGTCTATTGATAAAATCGCGATTCACGAAGGCTTCTCGAGCGGCAGTTATTTGCATACCGTGTTTCGAAAGAGATACGGCTATACGCCAACAACATATCGGGCAATGAATGTGAATTTGTAGGGGAGTATCACATATGGGCAAAAGCATTCGAATTGGAATTATTGGAAGCGGTGGCATTGCAGGAGAGCATGCAAAGTACTACAAACAAATTGAAGACGTACAGATTGTCGCTGTAGCGGATATTTTACCAGGAAGAGCAGATCAGTTCATTGAGCGTTGGGGACTTCAGGGGGCAATAGGATTTGACGATCACCGCAGGCTCCTTGATCTGGATTTGGATGGTGTGAGTATCTGTACGCCAAATGTTGCTCATCACAGAACAACGATCGATGCGCTCTCAGTAAGCAAACATGTCATGCTCGAGAAGCCGATGTCGGTCACCTTGGATGAAGCTATCGAGATGGTTCAAATCTCGAAGAAGACCGGGAATATACTCAATGTGGGCTTTCAACCGCGCTATGACCCGAACATGGGAATCATTAAGAATCTGATCCAGAATGGTGAGCTCGGCAAGGTGTATTATGTGGAAACGGGAGGCGGCCGCCGCCGTGGGATGCCGGGTGGAACCTTTATCCGTCAGGAAATTGCCGGAGCAGGTGCCATGGCGGACATCGGTTGCTATTCCTTGGATATGGCATTGAATGCGCTTGGATATCCAAAGCCGTTAACGGTATCGGCCTATACCTCTAATCACTTCGGAACGAATCCGAAATACCACTCGGAATCCGGTGCGTTTAACGTGGAGGACTTCGGCGTTGCCATCATTCGGTTCGAAGGCGACATCGTATTGAACTTTAAGACGTCCTGGGCTATGCATATGGATACCTTGGGAGCAACCATGTTCCTTGGAACGGATGCGGGCATGAAGATTACGCACTGGATCAGGACCCTGGAGTGGCGTATGGGATGGGAAAGTAGGCTCAATCTCCTTATTCCATGACATTCAAGGGCATCATACCGAAAGCGCAATTCCGTTGATCAGCCACCAGCTTAACGTATTCGAAGAGAAAATCAAAGATTTCGTAAGCGCCGTGCGCGAAGGCAAGCCAGCACCGATACCCGGAGAGCAGGTGCTTCGGAATCAAGCAATCCTGGACGGCATTTTGCGCTCTTCCCAGAGCAAAAGAAGTGGATATCCACATCCCGGAATTGGATTAGTGGCAGTTCAGCCGCGCATACTGCGCGGTTTTTTGTTGTCATCACAACGGTGGATTTCCAGTTGTACGCTTCCAATTTCCATGTGGATATGATAGTATGAAACAGAACGTTTGTTCTTTATTTGAGGATAATTACAATTTTAATTTTACAATATCCATGACATGAAGGATGGTGCAGGGCATGATGACTGAGCGATATTCAGAAATCGACGAGGTAATCGCTTATATTCACAAGAATATTTACGAACCGCTTCCCTTGTCATTACTGGCGGGTTACATTGGATACAGTCCTTATCATTTCTCTCGTATATTCAAGGATCGGATCGGACTGCCGCCCCTGTATTATGTCTCATCACTTCGTCTGGAGAAAGCCAAGGATTTACTGCTGCACACGCACCTCAGCATCCGGGATATCGCCTTGGAGATTGGGCAGCAAAGCCTGGGTACATTTACGACCCGCTTCTCCGAGAGAGTGGGTGTAACCCCTCCCAGTTTCGGAACTCCATGGAGGAGGCGGACAAGCATTTGTTATCTTTGCAGAGTCTGAACGACTGGCGAGAATCCATGCCGATTCAGAATCCCAACTTGACGGTTGAGGGAACGATAGAAGCAACAGCCCCATTTCAGGGAGTTATTTTGATAGGATTATTTGCCAAGCCCATTCCAGAAGGATTTCCTCTATATGGAACACTGCTTCCGTCTGTTGGCTCATTTCGATTTACCGACGTAAGCCCGGGCACATATTATCTGATGGCTACTTCTGTGCCATGGGGTATGCAGGCAGTTGACTTCTTGCTTCCGCAATCCACCACCTTGCGTACCCGTTCAAGGGAACCGATCATCGTTACATCCAACTCGAAGACCCGGCATCTCCAAGTGACTCTGCATGTTCCCCGGTTAGATGACCCACCGATTCTGATTTCCTTGCCATTATTAATGAACCATTTCCTTAAACGGGTTGCTCCCATGTTACGATAATTATGATGATCTTCAGCTTTGACTCAGAGATTCTCAGAGGGAAGCTGGAGTGATGGCAGCAGCCATCCATCATGCGTATTGCGTTGACAATTGCGTTCTGATTCATGATACTTAAGTCAGACCGAACCGCTTTAGCCATATATTAAGCAAAGCACGAAGATTTGAGGTGGCATCTGTGATTATCGTAAGTTCTTGTTTAGTATTTGAAGGTTCGTTATAACGCTACGGACAGCCTGGATACCCATATTCAACTGTTAGTGGAAGCGAAGAAAGCGGTAACCGTATGCCCGGAACTTCTTGGCGGATTCTCAACTCCGCGTGAGCCAGCAGAGATCATCGGCGGTAACGGTGATGACGTCCTGTCAGGAAGTGCCAGAGTAATAGAATGGTCCGGCAGAGATGTGACGGAGATGTATATACAGGGTGCATATCAGGCTCTTCGAACGGCACAAAAGCTCGGAGCACTGCTTATCGTTCTGAAGGAGAACAGCCCCTCCTGCGGCAGCGCAATGATCTATAATGGAGAATTTGCCAATGTGAAGCAAGTAGGTTATGGCGTAACAACAGCTCTTCTGCGCAGGGAAGGATATACCGTCATTTCTGAGTACGAGCTCAGCGTGTATGCAGCACAGCCGGAATACTCCGCTCTGTTTGCTGAAAGATAAATACAAGGTATTTCGTCATGGTCATATAATTATGTTAGAATCATCATACCGACTGTGATCATTGTCGTGATTCTTTATATTGGAGGGAACTATGGAACTCATAAATCAAGCAGAAGTCCAACAAATGATTGATAAATTGAAGGATCAGGATTTATATATTCATCTTGAGATGACAACAGGCGCCTATGCTGCCCATCACGATAGCACAAAGCACCCTGCTGCCAATTTTATTACAAATGCAAGTATTCGTTATACCGCTGGTTCAATATCCGGCAACGGTCCTTACCGGGTTGGTTTAAAAATGAATCAAGGCTGGATATATACCGAAGGACTTACCCATTTTGAACAGGCTGATACCGATAGACTTATCATGGCGGGCCATGATAGTCAGGGAAGCTGGTTGTTGCTTTGCAGCTGAGCCGGGAGCCTTTTTAATAGAGAGAGGAGATGAGGAACGATGGAGCAAAACATACTGGTCGTATTGCCGCATCCGGATGACGAAGCCTTTGGTTTATCCGGTACGTTGGCTAAATATATTATAGAAGGTGCTCATGTCACCTATGCTTGCCTGACACTCGGAGAGATGGGCCGCAACATGGGGATACCTCCGTTTGCTAACCGGATCACGCTTCCGACTATTCGTAGAGCAGAGTTGGAGGAATCGTGCAAAGCCATAGGCATACAAGACCTGCGATTGCTGGGTTTCCATGATAAAACGATTGAATTCGAGGACCAGCCTAAGCTGGATGGTGTGATTGCAGCCCTGATTCAGGAGATACAACCTTCACTTGTATTCACATTCTATCCTGGCTATAGTGTTCATCCCGATCATGATGCCACGGGTGCAGCTGTAGTTCGCACGATTCAGCGGATGCCTGCTGGGGAAAGACCTGTGGTTCAGTGTCTGGCATTCTCCAAAAATTGTGAGCAGGAGCTTGGCAAACCCGATGTTTATCAGGACGTATCTATGTTTATGGTCCAGAAGCTGAATTCCATTCAAGCTCATCGTTCCCAATTCCAGGCTGCAGAGCTGCTGGGTAAAAAGCAGCTGAAGGCAAAAGAAGTCGAGGACCGCTTCGGGACTGAACGTTTCTGGACGTATACCTTTGAATAAGTATCCTATGAATAGATGGATATCAATAGAAGAGCCACCGCGGTGGCTCTTTTCTATGCCAATACGAGCGAAGGTTCACTTTATTATTGGTGTGCTGTAAAGAGAGGTTATGTAGCCAAGAGTGTTGATGAATTAAGAACTGGTAATCGATAAGGGGTAGAGAGTTCCTTTCATGCAGAAGGAGGTTCTTCCTGTTTCTTCAGATACGACGAGAACCAAAGCATCGCTAATCTCGGATAAACCTATAGCCGCACGATGCCTAGTGCCAAGCTTTCGATCACCATAAGTTTTTGCAGTTAATGGAAGCACATTCGCAGCAGAGATAATCATTTCTTTGCGAACGAGAACGGCCCCGTCATGCAGCGGACTACCCGGAACGAATATGGATTCCAGCAGCGGGCTCGTGATTTCCGCAGATAAGGGGATGCCGGGTGTTATTAAAGAATCGAGAGGATCTTCCCGCTGAATCACAATCAGCGCTCCCAGATTTTTTGACTGAGATGATATATGGATTTGGCGATTTCCTGGTACTTGCTTGTGAAAGGGAAGAGAAAACAATTGAGATAATACGTGGATGAAATCGCCTCGGCTTCCAAAAATTTAGTGCGTACAAGATCCAATTCATTAAGCAGACAGGAGCTGTTCTGGTCCAGATTGACAATGACATTCTCTATATGCTTTTTGATGTCAATAAGTTGGTTTTTCAGCTTGCGCTTAAGCGGCGTGAAATTGCAGTCATGAATTTGCATCCTCTATCTTCCTCCTTATCCTTCGTATCATTACCAATCCGACACAGCGATATTCTGCCTGCTTCGCGAAGTTCTTAAATCGCAAAAGTCCTTTATCATCGATTTATCAGGAAAACTGATAAATGCTATAAGAACATTGTAATTGACCTATCCCGTAAGCTGTGATAGGTTCAGAGGAGTAATAAAATTAATTGTATCGTAATAGTAGGAATTAATAATGTGCGCTTTTGAGAGGTGGATATGGTTGGAACTTCAAGTAACGAACAGTCCTTTTAATCAGGAACAGGTAGAATTACTGAACCAACTGTTGCCGACACTGACGGATTCCCAGCGGTCCTGGCTCAGCGGATATATCGCCGCTATCCAGGGAACGGCAGCCGCTTCAGTTGCAACAGCACCACAAGCAAACACAGCAGCAATCTAGGTTCCCGCAGCGCTGGCACCTAAAGAAGTGACCGTATTATACGGATCTCAGACTGGCAATGGTCATGGATTATCGAAGAAATTATCGAAGAAGCTTGAAGAGGTTGGTCTAGTGGTTACAATGTCCTCAATGAGCGACTTCAAGCCGAACAATCTGAAGAAGCTGCAGAATCTCCTTATTATTGTGAGTACGCATGGCGAAGGTGAACCGCCGGATAACGCCATTCCTTTCTATGAGTTTCTGCACAGCAAACGGGCACCTCAAGTAGAGAGTCTTCAATATTCCGTACTCGCGCTGGGGATACCT